>CM077645.1:110270849-110960849 GCA_039707465.1 Rhabdophis nuchalis
TTTAAATTCCTCTAGAAAAAAGAAGCAGTGATTGCTATTAATTTGGGGGGGGGGGATTAAGAATTTCCTAAATACATGTCAACTTCATAGAACAAAGAAGGCTGGTTAGAAGATACTATCGATGGGATCTCAAACAACCATAAGTTAGATTGGATAACAGAAACCTTATTTCCCACTGTCCATTTCTATCAGATGTCAACCTTATGTATTACCTGAATACAGAATCTGGATTTTCTCTTTTCTTCTACAACCATCTGCAAAATAAATAAATAAAATAAAGCGGAAAGGGAAAACAGGTGATGAAAAGCTCAAACATGAAACATCAACTTGCACACAAAAGTGCTTTTATTGTAAGCACAGCTGGTTACACAGACCCATTTCCCACCTGTTTATTTTGCTTGGTAAGATATAGTTCATTCAGTCATTCTTTATGTTTGCATTCCTCTTGCTCTTTTTTTCTGATTGAATTGCAAATTCATCATCCAGAAGAGGAAACAGAAGAGGGTGAACAATGCTTTATATAATTCAAGTATAGGGTGAAGAAACCGAGCCCTCTAAAAGTTGGTTTTAGGAGTTCATGTGGCTGAGAACGACAGTTTCACGCCGTCTGGAGGGCCTCTGTTACAGTAGATGACCACTGCAAGTCATTGACTTATTTTTTTATTCATTTGTGGGACCCAAGCTCTATCTTGCATTTTCTCCAGAATATCAAGATAGCCTCTTTGAAAACCTCCATTTTGTTCCCATAACATTTGTGTGAGGCAGGCTTGCTTCAAGTAATCAGAGAACTTCCAATTATAAGAGAGAACATCTTACAAATACAGATTAAAAGAATTGGAAGGGACCTTGTAGGTCATCTAGTCCTGAAGTTTTGGTCTCGGTCGACTGGCGGTAGTCTTCCACCCTCATAGTGGTGGCAGACGCACCCTGCCCTACTATGGACTTAATTTGGCTTCCAGGATACGAACTTTTTCTGCATTACCCCCATCAATTGATTGACTGACTGTTTACCCTCACCGCACCTTCTTCCTCATGAACTTTAACACCACATGTCTATGAATTCTGATGTCACCCATTCTTCTTATGCTTATTTATTGATCATTCTGCTATTCTATTATTGATTGTTTAATGCCGGAATTATGAAATATCTAACTTTAACCTATAACATCTTTTAACCCTCTTGCTGGTTGCTCCTCCCCCTATTAGATTGCACAGATATTTTTCCCTCTGGGTCATTATAATTCAATCTCCTTCCCGCATTTTAATCTATTTATTTCTACGTACTCAAGGACCACTCTCCTCTCCCTGCGAGAGTCCCCTCGCGCACATGTTTGGCCCTCAGAGCTAACAAGGGCCCACCTCGAGGATGGGCTTATTAGCCAAGAGAGGTGGGAGAAACGCAAGTTGCGCAGATTTTTAGTTAGTTTTTTAGGTTGGGTTTTAAGGGGTTCAAGGGTGGCGGGTGGGTCCATTTATGTTGGCTTAACTGAGCAGAGTACGAGACCAGCTGATAACAGCGGAAGTAAGGGTAGAGGGTCTGACGTAAAGAGGGGGGCGAAGGTCGATCCCACAGAGGGCCTTTCCATCCAAACGGTCCAGGGGAGGGGCAGGTATGACGGGAGCCGGAGGTCGTATCAAGTTTCGGGGGGCGTGCGTACCCGCTGTTTAAGAGCGGTCGCCCGCCCGGACCCCCTGGGCTCCTCCCGTAATCTAGGGGGTGAGGAGTTACAGAGCCCGGGCCCGAGGCTGATGTTGTGCAACGCCAGGTCCGTGGTGAACAAAGCCCCCCTCATATACGCTACGTGTCAGCGGCCCAGCCCGAGCTCCTTGAGATGATCGCTGAGGTGGTGGTTGGCACCCCCAGACTTTTAGTCATGGGGGATTTCAACCTGCCATCGGTAGGCGATTCATTTGAGGTGGCTCGGGAGTTCATGGCCTCCATGAGGGCCATGGACCTGACCCAAGTAATTCAAGGCCCCACACATACAGGGGGAAACACACTAGACCTAATTTTTGCCTCTGGCCAGTGGTTGAGTGATCTAGGAGTAGGGGAATTAGTCATCGAACCCCTGTCATGGTCAGATCACTCGCTCCTGCGGCTGGACTTTCTGACCGCTACACCCCACCACTGGGAGGCAGAACCCGAGATTCCTAGATGGTTCCGCCCCAGGCACCTGATGGACCCAGAGAGGTTCCAGACGGAGCTTGGGCCTATACCTGTAACCCTCACCCACGACTCGACCGAGGACTTAGTGGCCGCATGGAATAATGCGGCCGCGGGGGCCTTGGACCGGGTCGTGCCCTTGCAGCCTCTCATGAGGCGCCGATCCACCCTGGCCCCTTGGTTCTCTGAGGAGCTAAGGGTGATGAAGCGCCGCAAGAGACGCCTAGAGAGCAGATGGAGGTCCACTTGTTCCGAATCCGACCGAACACTAGTGAGGTCCTACACAAAGACCTACCTAGTGGCAATAAGAGTGGCAAAACGTAGTCATCTTGCCACCCTTATTGCGTCCGCAGATAACCGCCCTGCCGCCCTGTTCAGAGTGACCCGCTCCCTTCTCCATCAGTGGTCGTGGGAAGCTCCCTTGCAGGGTAGAGCAGAGGAGTTTGGAAGTTATCTGCAGGACAAAATCGCTCGGATTCGGGACGACTTGGCCTCCATTTCGATAGATCTGGGTGGACCGTCTGAGGCAGGTCTTGAGACCGATTTATGGGACGAGTTCGACTTTGTTACTTCTGAAGACATGGACAGGTTGCCGAGGCGACTGAATGCCACCACATGTTTATTGGACCCGTGTCCCTGCTGGTTGGTACTGGCCTCCTGGGAGGTGACACGAGGCTGGCTCCAGGGAATTGTGAACGCTTCTCTTAGTGAGGGGTTCTTGCCAGCCTCCCTTAAAGAGGCGATGGGGAGACCCCTCTTCAAGAAGCCCTCCCTGGACCCAGCATTGCTAACTAACTATCGTCCGGTCTCCAACCTTCACTTTTTGGCGAAGGTTGTAGAGAGTGTAGTGGCACAGCAGTTCTCTCGGCACCTGGAGGAAACTGCTTATCTAGACCCGCGCCAGTCCAGCTTCCGACCTGGGCACAGCACCGAGACGGCATTGGTCGCGTTGGTGGATGATCTCTGGAGGGCCAGAGATAGGGGTTTTTCTTCTATCCTGGTCCTATTAGATCTCTCAGCGGCCTTCGATACCATCGACCATGGTATCCTATTACACCGACTGGAGGGGTTGGGACTGGGGGGCACTGTTTTACAGTGGTTCTCCTCCTACCTCTCTGGTCGGTCGCAATTTGTATTGACAGGAGGGCAGAGGTCGACCTCGAGACCACTCATTTATGGGGTGCCTCAGGGGTCGGTCCTCTCACCCCTCCTGTTTAACATCTACATGAAGCCGCTGGGTGAGATCATCCGTGGTTGTGGGGTAGAGTACCATCTGTACGCTGATGATACTCAGCTGTACATATCTACCCCCAACCACCCCAACGATGCCGTCGAAGTGATGTCCCGGTGTTTGGAAGCCGTGCGGCTCTGGATGGGAAGTAACAAACTTCGGCTCAACCCGTCCAAGACCGAATGGCTGTGGTTTCCGGCGTCTCGGCATAGCCAGCACATTCCATTGCTGGTTATCAGGGGCGAGTCATTGGCCCCCGTGGAAAGGGCTCGCAACTTGGGCGTCCTCCTGGATTCGCGGCTGTCCCTGGACGACCATGTGACGGCCGTGACCAGGGGGGCATTCTACCAGGTTTGCCTGGTACGCCAGTCCCTTTCTGGACCGAGATGCCCTCTGCACTGTCACTCAAGCACTCGTGACGTCTCGCTTAGACTATTGTAATGCTCTCTACATGGGGCTCCCCTTGAGGTGCACCCGGAGGCTCCAGTTGGTTCAGAATGCGGCCTCGCGGGGGATTCTGGGAGCTTCTCGTTACTCCCATGTAACACCTCTCCTGCGCGAGCTGCACTGGCTACCGGTGGCCTTCCGGGTGCGCTTCAAGGTGCTTGTTACCATCTTCAAATCGCTCCATGGCTCGGGGCCTAGCTACTTGCGGGACCGTCTCCTGCCACATACCTCCCTGTGTCTGATACACTCCCACAGGGAGGGCCTACTGAGGGTATCAACCGCCGGTCAATGCCGGCTAGCGGTGCCCAGGGGTAGGGCCTTCTCTGTGGCAGGGCCGGCCCTCTGGAACGACCTACCCCCCGAACTTCGCACTATCACGGACCTTCCCCTCTTTCGCCGTTCACTTAAAACATATTTTTTTCAGCAAGCTGGTCTTGCGTAATAGTTTAGACTTTTGTAATATAACATCTGCCAAACACGTAAATGGATGTTAGATTTTAGGGGAATTTTAGCATAGGCTGGGTTGTAATTTTAATGTTCTTAAATTTTAGTACAGGGTAATTTAATTCGTTTTTAACTTTGGATATATTGTATGTTTTTAGATGGTTTTTTTTTAAATTTTCCTGTACACCGCCCCAAGTCCCTTCGGGGAGAGGGGGCGGTTTATAAATCTAATAAATTATTAATTATTATTAACCCTTGCACAGACCCTATATCATTTTTGACAGATGGCAATCCAGTCTCTTCTTGAAAGTCTCCAGTGATGAAGCTCCCACAACCTCTGAAGGCAACTTCTGTTCCATGGGTTGATTGTTCTCACTGTCAGAAAATTTCTCCTTATTTCTAGGTTGAATCTATACTCTTTCAGTTTCCATCATTTATTTCTTGTCTGGCCTTTGAGTGCCTTGGAAAATAGCTTGACCCCCCTCCTCTCTGTGGCAGAGAGGATATTCAAATATTGGAACATTGCTATCATATCTCCCTGGTCCTTCTATTCACTAGACTAGCCATGCTCAGTTTCTGCACCGTTCATCGTATGTTTTAGCCTCCAATCCCCTAATAATCTTGATTGCTCGTCTCTCCACTTTTTCTAGAGTCTCAACATCTTTTTGTTGAAAACTGGATGCAGTATTCTAGTTGCAGTTTTACTAAGGCTTTATAGGGTGGTATTAATATTCTAACTTGATCTTGATTGAATCTCTCTGTTAATGCAATTTAGGATTGTGTTGGCTTTTTTGGCTGCTGCTGCACACTGTTGGATCATATTTAATTGGTTGCCCACTAAGACTCCACTAAGACTCACCTGATAGTGATTCTTCCCTAATCATGGATAAGCATTTTAGCAAGAGAATCAATTGGATCCTGACATACATATCTATGCCTTGTCTTAAATATGACAATTTAAAGAAATATGTATATTCAACAAAAAGATGTAAAATAATATAGGGCGGAATTTGGGACAGGTATAACTGCCAATTTTCCCATCAAGGATTCCTCTTAGCAACTGGTAATATTCTATTTCTATGGCCCAAAATTTCCCTCCCAGATTTTCACATATCAAGCCACCATTACAGGCATATCACAATCCCCTTCTTTTTAAAAAAAATAATAGGGATATTTTCAGTATATTATTTTGTTTTTATTTTGCTCTCCTTCCAGGACATCAAGATAGTAGATAGTACCTTCTTATTATGTTTTTCTTTCTTTTTTTACGACTTCTTAGAGCAAAGGCAGGCCTGGTGCCCCACAGGAAATGCTTGTTAAGAAGCAGCAGGCTTGCTGAGGTGTCATTCAAATAACGTCAGATCAGTGGTGGATTTCCATTTTTTACTACCAGTTCTCTCGTGCGCATGATGCTTCTGTGCATGCACAGAAGCATCTGGGCTAGTGGGCGGAGCCTCCCGCCACTGCTACTACCAGTTCACCTGATCAGGGTCGAATCGGGAGCAACCTACCGATGTATACAAAATAATACAATTTTCCATTGATTTTATGCAAAGCTTGGCCAACTGCTTTGTCTCATTTCATAATATTCAGTTTACAGGGAAAATCGGTGTGCTGTTTCTCTCCTTATTTATTCAAAACAAAATCTGACACAAACAAAATGTCTGACAACTGAAATAATTGATGATAAACTGCATTCTGCTAAACACAAACTAGTATCCATTATCTTTCATAAGATTTGCCCCACAGCCACATTTGCTAAAATACCTTATTTGGTTTCATATACCTTATATTCTCTAAGTCTGTGTTTGAATGCAAATCAGCTGTGCTTCCAAGCCCATTGGTAATATTATATTTCCCAAAATTCCGCATTTGTAAAGCTTAGACTTCTCCAGAACTGACTCAGATAGAAATTTCCCTGGCTTCAGCAGGCTAACCAATGCTACATTCAACATGTCTAATGAAACTCCAAACAGACTCATTTTGGGGAGCCTTCCTACATGTGACAAATGATCTTTTTATCACACCTATATATTCTCCCCTCCACCCTCACTCTCCATCTTAAAACTGTCAGAACAATGGATTTAATCTGACCCTTCCCAACAAACAATACATTCATGATCCTGACAAATTTCTGTCTCCTGTGACAGTTGAGAATCAAGGGAAATATGTTTGGAAATTCCACATACAAAATAAAAAAAAAGAACCATTTGGGAGAGGACACTATTCAGCAGGGTCTTTGATCACTCTTCACCTCTTGTTTAACAAATACGGATTAAACCTCCTGGAATTATTCAATTCAATTCAATTTATTTGATTTGTAGACCGCACCCTCTCCCCGAAGGGACTCGGGGCGGTGCACAGGACTTTAAAAACATATATAGATACAACAATACAATATTTAAAATAGAATTAAATAATTTACCTGCGCTAAAAGTTTAAAATCTTAAAACCTTAAAATCCTTTATACTAATCCCAGCAATCCCTATTAAAACAATTTAAATTTATATTTATATTATATTATATTATATTATATTATATTATATTATATTATATTATATTATATTATATTATATTATATTATATTATATTATATTATATTATATTATATTATATTATATTATATTATATTATATTATATTCAAGAGTAAACTAATTATGCTCCTGCTATCATAATCAAGTAAGTACTGTACTTTACAAATTGAAATAAGAAAATTAACAAGGTAGTTGTTTGTTATGGAAAAGAAAAGTTCTATATCATCTGTCTATCTCTATCATCAATATCTATCTATCTATCTATCTATCTATCTATCTATCTATCTATCTATCTATCTATCTATCTATCTATCTATCTGTTTATCCATCCATCCATCCATCTATTATCTCTTTCTTTTCTTCTTTTCTTTCTTTCTTTCTTTCTTTCTTTCTTTCTTTCTTTCTTTCTTTCTTTCTTTCTTTCTTTTTTCTTTTCTTTTCTTTTCCCACTATTAGAAGGAAAATGAGTCACCTGGTTGTGACAGAGATTCCAGAAATAGCTGAAGTTCTTTAAAGCTTAAGAAATGGTTGAAATGACCGGTCAATTGGGCATTCTGGGATTTTTTTTTTAAGTACCAGTTGATCAACATTTTTTGCGTCTTTTTCTTTTTTTTTCTTTTGCCACTTAAAGTGAAGAGAAGCCTCTCTTTCCTCATAGCAGGTAAAGTACCAGAAGTGACACAGCCTCTGCCCTTTTTGAATAGTACAGAGAACGTTTTGGAAATGGCCTCCCTTTGTGTTCCTCAGATCAATTTTGTTGAACTGCTGAAATAATACAGAATGTAAATTGGTGGGTGCATCCCCACAGTCACATGATCAAAATTGGCAACTGATTCATATTTATGATGGTTGTTGTGTTCCAGGGTCATTTGATCACCTTTTGCGAAATCTTCTGACAAGTAAAGTCAATGGGAAAGCCAGGTTGACTTAATAACCATGTTACTAACTGAATCACTGCAGCCATTCACTTAACAGCTGTGGCAAGGAAGGTTGCAAAATGGGGGGAAATTCACTTAGATGCTTCACTTAGCAACATAAATTTTGGGCTCCATTGTGGTCATAATTCGAGGACTACCTGTATTTCAGGGGTGGGTTCCTGCCAGTTCTAGCCTCTTCTATAGAAGAGGTTCCACAAATCTACAGTGCCGTTTAGAACCGGTTCCAGCTCCCTCCTCCCACCTGTCCGCACATCATCAAGATGAAGAGCGAGAGGAGGAATTCTGGAAGTTGAAGTCCAGAAATCTTAAAGCTGTCAGGTTTGAACACCCCTGGGGTTTTTTTCCTAAAGGGTTAGGGGTGCAAGGGTCTTGTAACGTGACAGCTTTAAGACTTGCGTGCTTCAATTCCAGAGTTCCTGAGCCAACATTTTGGTTGCTAAACAAGAGTGTTAAGTGAGTTTCACCACATTTTACAAGTTGGCCACGCCCACTCAGTTACATGGCTGGCAAGCCACTCCCACCCGGTCACATGGCTGGCAAGCCACTCCCACAAAGCAGGGCACACCTACAGAAGAGGTTCTAAAAAATTTTGAAACCCACCACTGCTGTATTCCCACATATTAAACAGCATGAGGTATGTCTGTTTGGTCCTTTCACCCAATATTTAGAAGAAAATTTGTGTCAAAGGTGCTTTTTGTGGCGGGCCCAGCCCGATCCTGCGCGAGCTGCACTGGCTTCCTGTGGCCTTTCGGGTGCGCTTCAAGGTTCTGACGACCATCTTTAAAGCGCTCCATGGCTCGGGGCCTAGTTATATGCGAGACCGCCTCCTGCCCCATACATCCCTTAGACCGATACGCTCCCACAGAGAGGGCCTTCTCAGGGTGCCGTCGGCCGGACAATGCCGACTGGCGACACCCAGGGGAAGAGCCTTCTCTGTGGCGGGCCCAGCCCTTTGGAACGACCTACCCCCTGAATTACGCACCATCACCGACCTCCGCCTCTTCCGCCAATGTCTAAAGACATACCTTTTCCAACAAACCGGCCTAGCCTAACTTCCCACGGGGACTTTTTAGAAAGTTTTAAATTGGGTATTTTAAAATTTGGTTTTTAGCATAGGATTAGGATAGTTTAATATATATTTTAAATTATGTATTTATTTTTGTATTTTTGTATGTTTTTAAATTTCCTGTGCGCCGCCCTGGGTCCTCTGTGGAGAAGGGCGGGATATAAATATAAATAAATTCAAAAATTCAAAGAGATTCTAGGTATCTAGGTAAGCCAGTGCTTCTCAAATAGTGGGGTGGGCCCCCAGGGGGGGCGCGAGGCTCCGTAAAGGGGGGCGTGTTTGACCTCGGCAAAGGATTAAATTTTTTTAAAATTTCTAATGCACTTTAAATCTTTTCTGCTACAGTTAATAAAGCTATTCTTTGTTGTAAATTGATCCACATTTCTTTCTTTTTTTATTCTCTTATACGTTAATAAGGATACAGTGTTATGCAGAGGTGTACTTATAACAATTTTATAGACAAATGATACTATTTACAGTCGCGCGGGGGGCGCGAAATGTTTTCTTCTTCCTAGGGGGGCATGACAGAAAATAATTGAGAAGCACTGAGGTAAGCCAAGAACTTGCCATCCAGTCAGAACTGAAGAAGCTTACTCAGGAAAAAAAAAACATAGTCCAGTTTTGAAAAAGAGCCTTTGAGACAACCATGACCTGGATTGACTGAGAATTTCCATAGACAAACATTAACAGATTAACAAATTTGGAAGGGACCTTGGAGGTCATCTAGTCCAAACCCCCACTCAAGCAGGAGACCCTACCCCATTTTTAACAGATGGCAGTCCAATCTCTTCTTGAAACCTTCCAGTGATAAAGCTTCCACAACCTCTGAAGACAACTTCTGTTCCATTGATAGATTGCTCTTACTGTCAAAAACTTCCTCCTTATTTCTAGGTTGAATCTCTCCTTGGTCAGTTTCCATCCATTGTTCCTTGTCTGGCCTTCAGGTGCTTTGGAAAATAGCTTGATGCTCTCCTCTCTGTGGCAGCCCCTCAAATATTGGAAGATGTTACTGTCTTCTCTGGTCCTTCTCTTCATTAGACTAGCCATGCCCAGTTCCACATCCAAATGGAGAAAAATTGTCAGAATGGCTTGGGGCAAAATTTTCAGGGTGGGGTGGGTGGGAATTAAAAATGAATTTAATGAAGACTGTGTGAGTATCTTATCTAGATACATGCTATCCCATTGTTGGGAAGGAAAAACAAGTATTTTAAAAAATGAGGAAAGAGAAATGTAATGGACTGGCAAAATGTAGGGATGGCATGACCAATTTCCCCAGCAGGATCATTTTTGCCCTGTGGACTTTGGATGCATGTCCTACTAAAATTCTGTTTTGAGGTCTTCATCCTATTCCCTACCTGAGATAAAGAGAAATGAACATTTCCAGAACCACTTTGGCTTCTAGGGAAAAAGAAAACACCCAATTGCCAAAATATAAATTAATGCTACAATGAAATTGTAGACATGATGTACTTGAAGAGTGTAACCTGGCAGCTTCAATCTCACAATGAATGGAACTATGGAAGAGGGCAGAATATGAGGGTCACAAAATTTAGCTTCTGGAAAAGATCAAGTCACAACATGAAGACCCGCATAATAAAGATGTGACATAGTTGAAGATGTGACACAAAAAGGCAACTCTGCTTGGCTGAAAACATTCCAAAGCCATTCATGCTGGAAAGTACATATTGTCATTGTAGTATTTGCATGTATGCTCCAGGCAGTAAGGATAACCTTCTCAGGAACAATCTTGCTCAGTTGGTTCTTGACAATAACTCAAAAGGTCAAATCAAACAGGAAGGAAGGGGGAGATCCCAAGGGCATTGGGATGAAATGTGAAATACATAGAAACAGGGCTGACAGGCTACTTAACAAAAGTATACTTTTTGTTGTCCTCCTCCTCCTCCTCCTCCTCCTCCTCCTCCTCCTCCTCCTCCTCCTCCTCCAAAGGTTCTCAAAAGTGAGAACCTTTGGCTACCATAGCTATGCTCTCTTCTGGGCCAACTAGAAGGATCAGCAGCCAACTCAGTGGGAAGGTGGAAGGGAGCTATGGAGGACCTGCCATAAAGATCTAAAATGTCTACAATGGGATTGAGGAGAGCAACGATGTGGGTTCTGTGGAAGCACCCAGGCTAGATTGCTCTATGGACAATGTTGGAGAAGCAACTTTCAATGGAGAAATGTGCACTCCAGTCAGTCTCAGTTGACATCTTCAGCTGGAAAACTTTAAACGATAAATGAGCTTGGGTCAAGGACTGGATAAGAATCCTTCAGTTAGATGGTTGTATACCTTCTCCTTGAATACTTCCAATCAAGGGGAGATCAACAGATCTCTGGGTCACTGCTTAGGAAGCTTCACACCCACCATCCCAACAATATTAGAATCTACTTTCCTATAGCCACCCCAGGCATCTGTATCTAGCATTCTTTGAATTATGGAGAACAGGTCTAAATAACTTGTTTTCAGTTACAGACTGTCTTCGACTTACAACTATTTATTCAGCAGCCTTTTGAAGTTACAATGGCACAGGGGGGAAATAACTTATGACCATTGCCATGTCCTCATGGTCACATGATCAAAATGTGGATATTTGGCCACTGGCTTTTATTGATGAAGGTGGCAACATCCTGGAGTTGTGGCATGTGATCATTTTTTGTAACCTCCGGATCAGCAATGTCAATGGTTCACGTAACAGTTGTGTTACTTATTTAACAACTGTGGTGATGTGGCAAGAAATGGGGTAAAACTGTCTTAACAACTGTCTCAGGAACAGAAATGTTGGACGCAGTTGGGGTGGTAAATCAAGGATTACCTGGATTTGGAATGTGCAATTATATCCCCAGTTAGCTTGTTGAGGCTAATCTCTGTCCCACCAATTTCTCTTCATAGGACTCAGATTCTGGTCTAATTTCCTGGCCATGAAGGTTATGCAGTACAGCATGTTTGAAATCATCTCTGTGGAGAAGGCACCCTTGGCGATTCAACTAAGAAAAAAAAAATTCTGACAATTCCCTAGTCAGGCATGAATAATGACATCATTGGACCTTTTGTGAAATTTCCCCCCTTCTTACAGATTCTGGAACCCAAATAGCAAGGAAGCCATGGTGGAAATCATCCTAGAAACTTGGACAATCATCTTGGTGATCTTTGCTGCAGTGCTAATCATGACCATCCTGATGTTTCTCCTTCCTGCTGTTGTATTGCTCTTGAGAATGAGGTCTTTGTCACAGATCTCTTTGGGTGGAACTGTCTAACCTGCCTCTTTATGCAGTGCTGGGTGATTTTAGATGCTTTGGGCTGCTCAGGAATGAAGACCAGGAAGAGGAATCTCCAAATCTGTATGATTATTCCCTTGGACAACTCCTCTGACTGTTCTTCGGAGGCTGGCTTGAGGGAGGATGAGCTCATTCCTGGCAGGTCAGGAACTGGGTTAATTGATGACTCTGAACAGCCGGCAGAAAGAGATTTATGGGGGACTTCAACTGCAGAGAGTTTGCAAGTCAGTGAAGAGGAGGAGGAGGAGAAGCTGCCTTCCATTGTGACTTCAAGAGCACACAGGGCAGAGAAAAGACAATGACAACCGTCACCTGACAGATTACTTGGGAGAAGGTCCCACCTGTCTTGAAGGGAGGCTTTGCTGGGAATGTGTTTGGTTTATGGCTCTCTGTGTTCCTGGTGCTTCCTACCGTGGAGACTCTGAACTTCTCTTGCCAAGTGAACTCTCGTGGGTGTATTTCAGTTTGGCCTGGTGGATTTAAGTTTGTTTGATGGACTTACTTGTTGAATCAACTTTCCATTTGTTTTATAGAATAGTGTCCATTGCCTTGTGGACTAATCTTGGCCTGTTTGTGGCTAGCTTTATTTGGGACAATTCTGAGGCCATGTGAAGGAAACTTCTGGTGTGTGTGTGTGTGTGTGACTGTGTGTGAGTGAGAGGAGCAGCACAATCTGTCATTAAAGCAAAAAACAGAAACAGAACTTGATACTCTGGACTTATCGAACTCTTTCTTTGCATTGAGCTCATTTAATGAGAGTCAATCAAAAGGGGTCTCATTAGTTAAATATAATTTCCTTGTAAGCAGTGCATGCTAAGACAAATGAGCACAAAAGCTACCAGCTAGATCTCTCAAACATATATCAACATATTAACAGAGAGACATGAAAGGGAGATCAGACCAATTTGTGATGCAATTCAGCCTCTGCTGTTTGAGATTCCTTAAGTAAAGGTAAAGGTTCCCTTCACACATATGTGCTAGTCATTCCCGACTATAGGGGGCAGTGCTCATTTCCGTTTCAAAGCAAAAGAGCCAGCGCTATCCGAAGAGATCTCCGTGATCATGTGGCCGGCATGACTAAACACTGAAGGTTCACAGAATGCTGTTACCTTCCCACCAAAGGTGGTTCCTATTTTTCTACTTGCATTTTGCATGCTTTCAAACTGCTAGGTTGGCAGAAGCTGGGACAAGTAACTGGAGCTCGCTCTGTTACCCAGTGCTAGGGATTCGAACCACCGAACTGCTAACCTTTCTGATTGACAAGCTCAGTGTCTTAGTCATTGAGCCACTGCATCCCTTATTCCTTAATGTCAACTATTTGTTTTGTGCCTGTCAACTTACTGTTTTTATTTTTGTAACCTTGAACTTATGTTCTTGTCCCAAGGTAAGTAAAACATGATGTTGGATTTGCCTTCATTCAAAATAAAGTCAGATATTATCAGCCTGTTAAACTGAATTTAAAACTCACAGCCTGCAGGTCAGATTACTTGACTTCATTTGTAGCTGAAAATTAACACTATTTTTTTTCATCTTCCAGGATTTGTTAATACTCACTCTTTTTTAGAAAAGAGGACACAATTATTTATTTGATAGATTTGCAACCCACCTTTTTATTTAGGGAAGTTAAGATGGTTGCCTCCCATAGTTTTACCAACCAACATCTCCCACACTAAAGCAAAGAGTTTTCTGCAAGCAGCATTTGAGATACTCACCAAATTCTCAAATGCCCTTTTTTAATTTGTGTCTATCTTCACATGCTGTCTTGATAGGGACTGGCTGAGAGGAATCAAATCCTTCCTAACAGAAGCTATAAATATTGTGTGTGTGTCTGTGCATATAGATTATATAGCGATGGATAATGTATCCATCTGCATTAAAAGGAGAAACACGTCTCCCCTCAAAAAATTCAATGTAAATATGAACCTTGCAATTGGAAAAAAATAACCCAGAAGAAAGAGAAGAGGTTGCAGTAAACGAGGATGGTTTCAGATCTTCACTCTGTCTTCCTATCACATAATGCATGATCAGATTGTGGTTGGCAGCAATTACAAAAAAGAAAAGAGGAAAGTCTCTGATCAGATTTGGGTGGACTACTGCTCAGAAAGGGTTTCCATTGTCCAGACACCCGACAACAGTTTGATGATGGTCATGTCCAGGATGTTTGCATTACAACAGTACAGAAGTGGCTTGGCATTGCCTTCTGGATTTTCCCCTATTTTTATTAAGGGCTATTAAAATTTCCTTCAGTTTTATCATTTCAGCATTATTATCTTTAGGATTGCAGGATTACAGATTTTTAGGATTATCAGAAATATTCACCATGGTGGATGACTAATATATATAATGATATATATAAAAACTGAAATACAATACAATACAATAGCAGAGTTGGACGAGACCTTGGAGGTCTTCTAGTCCAACCCCCTGCCTAGGCAGAAAACCCTATACCGGTTCAGACAAATGGCTATCCAACATCTTCTTAAAGATTTCCAGCATTGGGGCATTCACAACTTCTGGAGGTAAGCTGTTCCACTGATTAATTGTTCTGTCAGGAAATTTCTCCTCAGTTCTAAGTTGCTTCTCTCCTTGATTAGGTTCCACCCATTGCTTCTTGTCCTACCCTCAGGTGCCTTGGAGAATAGTTTGACTCCCTCTTCTTTGTGGCAACTCCTGAGATATTGAAAGACTGCTATCATGTCTCCCCTAGCCCTTCTTTTCATTAAACTAGACATACCCAGTTCCTGCAACCGTTCTTCATATGTTTTAGTCTCTAGTCCCCTAATCAGTCTTCAATTCCTTTGTTCTAAGATGTTTCTTTAACAGTTGGCAAATCAAAGGTAAGGATCAGGCATGCAAGAATTGATGGCTTACATATTAACATTTGCCACTAATTTACTCTTAGTGGGATTTTAGCCTGTAATTTGCTTTTCTTCTTCAAGCCCTTCCTGTAATACTTCTCATCTGTCAACCAAAGGTGTCTTACTGTAGAGATAAAACATTCTTTGACATATGTTTGACTTGTGCTGACTTTATAAATAAATTTAATAAATAAGTAGAGAGACCTACATACTTTACTTAAAGAACTGCATACTTTACTTAAGTAGGGTAAGTCTACTCTTGCCATTTCCTTGGGCATGTTTACTTTTTACTTCCCAGTTCAACCAACAGCCTGGAATCTCCAACTATTACCTTCAAGTAGATCTGACTCTGCTTAGCTTTTTCCAAGGCCAACATCAACAGAATACATTAACACAGTTGGAAGGGACCTTGGAGTTCTTCTGGTCCAACCCCTGCTCAAGAAGAACACCCTGAAGGAGGAGCCTGCATCGTGACGATACGACGCTTGATCTCGCTGCTGCGCGATCGTTGATCCTTTTGCTGCTGGACGGTCCAGTCAGACCTAAACTGTCCTATAGGGACAGTGAAGAGGAAGCCGAATCTTTGCTGATCGCAGGGACACCACAAAGTCCCTGATTGAGCCAAAGGAAGTGTTTCTACTCCATGGCAAACAGGCTGCCCCCAGGCTGGGAAAGTTGCTGACAGCTCCAGAAAGAAGGAAATGAGAAAGAAAGTGGATTCCAGCTGGTGAGATTTTTATTGCTTTAAAAGAGACTGTTCTAAAAGAGATTGCCCATAATTTTTTTTTAACTAAGTTGAAATTAAAAAAATAGAAATAAGCAGCGGAATTAAGCTTTGGAGGACCATGGTCAGTGTGTTATCACAATCTCTTTAATTGATATTTTAAATGGAACCTATGAAGAATTTTAAAAAGGAACAGAATAAGTTTTTCCTCTTCTATTTTTCCCCCCTTGTCTATAACCTATGGACTAAATCTCTTCCTTTTCACTACTATGTGTGATTGTTATTTTCTCTCTCTCTACTATACTTAAGAATTTGATTTCTTTTTGGAACAACTAAGATACAAAAAGAAACAAGAAAAATTGTAACGATTGAAACAACAAAGGGGAAAATGGCACTGCTACTTGTACGATAAAGTATGTGGATTAGAGACAAAATACTTTCACTCCTACTATTGTTTATTCTGGCTTGGGATTTCAAAGAGCCACAGTTTGCCTAAAAGGGAATTGCTTGTTTTTCCTTTACAAATGTTCTTTTGAAGCCTAATTTCAACCAGAGACTATCGTGAATTCAAGTTTATTAAAAGCATTTCTTGAGCCAAAGTAGCAGCTTTTTTTCTTCAACAACTTGAGACAATGGTGTATACTAAATAACAGGAAGAAATTGTTACTCTGCAAGAGATAATGGATGCAATACATCAATTTTCTAATTCATTTGGGAAAAAAAATAGAACATTTAACTGGAAAATATGTGGAAAAGGATGGAGTTACATATCAAATGGAAAAAAACAGAGGTTGGTCTCTCAAGCACAGAGAAAAATAATCTTTGTTGATTAGATCTGTTGATCCTTTTGATGAGTGGCTTATTATTTGGCAATGGGAAAAGTGGAACATGGAAAGATGAATCAGATGGATGGGAACTCCACCTCAGATGGCAAGATACAGAAGAAGAAACAACAAAAGAATTTATGGTATTAAAGAAAGAAACTTTACTAGTAACACCATTGATAACAACCCTGACACTTAAAGTCAAACTGATTAAGGAAGAAGAAGGAGGGCTACCAAATGACAGGAAAGAACTTACAAATAATGAACTGCAAAGAGAAGTTGGGGGTGAGGGGCACCGTGTTGCGGTGGTTCTCCTCCTACCTCTCCGGTCGATCGCAATTTGTGTTGGCAGGAGGGCAGAGGTCGACCTCTAGACCCCTCACTTGTGGGGTGCCTCAGGGGTCGTCCTCTCACCACTCCTGTTCAACACATATATGAAGCCGCTGGGTGAGATCATCCGTGGTTTTGGGGTAGAGTACCACCTCTACGCTGATGATACACAGCCGTATATATCTACCCCAAACCACCCCAACGATGCCGTAGAGGTGATGTGCCAGTGCCTGGAAGCCGTGCGGGCCTGGATGGGAAGTAACAGACTCAGACTCAACCCATCCAAGACCGAGTGGCTGTGGTTCCCGGCATCCCGGTACAACCAGTTGACTCCATCACTGGCCATAGGGGATGAACATCTAACCCCTGTGGATGGGGCACGCAACTTGGGCGTCCTCCTTGATACACGGCTGTCCATGGAAGATCAAGTGACGGCTGTGGCCAGGAGGGCGTTTTACCAGGTCCGCCTGGTCCGCCAGTTGCGTCCCCTATTGGATCGGGGTGCCCTCTGCACAGTCACTCATGCCCTCGTGACATCCCGACTGGACTACTGCAATGCTCTCTACATGGGGCTCCCCTTGAGGTGCACCCGAAGGCTTCAGCTTGTCCAGAATGCAGCCGCGCGGGCAGTTATGGGAACCTCTAGGTTTTCCCATGTAACACCGCTCCTGCGCGAGCTGCATTGGCTGCCTGTCGTCTTTCGGGTGCGCTTCAAGGTGTTGGTTATCATCTTCAAAGCGCTCCATGGCACGGGACCTAGCTATCTGCGGGATCACATCCTGCCCCATACATCCCTGCGGCCGATTCGCTCCCACAGAGAGGGACTTCTCCGGGTGCCGTCCACTAGGCTATGCCAGCGGGCGACGCCCAGGGGAAGGGCCTTCTCTGTGGTGGGCCCGACCCTCTGGAACGACCTTCCCCCCGAAATCAGAACAACCACGGACCTTCGCTCCTTCCGACAGAAACTAAAAACACACTTCTGCTTGGCCGGCCTAGAGTAATTTAAATTGTTCTAAATTGTTTTTGCGGTTTTTAGGGATAGTTTTAGTTTTATAGCGCAGGGCTAGTTTAATTTGTTTTTAACTTTGTATTCCGTTTGTGGTTTTAATTGTATTTTTAATTCCCTGTGCCCTGCCTCGAGTCCCTTTGGGGAGAGAGAGCGGGTTATAAATTAAAATTATTATTATTATTATTATTATTATTATTATTATTATTATTATTATTATTATTATTATTATTATATGTTCAGAAGAATTATGCCACAAATGGCAGAAGACGTGGTACTGTTTTATTACTAAAAAGATACAGACTGATAAATAAAAGGTTAACTTAAAACCAGTTGAGATTAGAGAAATTTAGTGATAATAGACAAGCAAGATAAGCAATTGAAAATGATAATAATGTATATATATGCATAGGTATAAGTAGTTATAAGAAGTAATTGGAAATGAATATGAATGGCATTTATTTAAGGAGATGAGTAAGAGCTTGGTCATATACAAAGATTAATAAAAAAGAAATTATGATAATAAATATAGTTAGAATAGGTTACAGGGAATAATGATTTTGGAGGATAGTAGAATTAATATGATGCCAATATGTGGCTATGTTCTAAGTTTTTGGTATGTTTTAAAATGGAGGACGTGTAATACAATTATAATTAAGCAAGAATGGAGGCATGAAAAGGATAATGTCTATAAATATATTTGATGCGATGTACTTGAAATAATATGAAATAATATGAAACTTGGATGAATATTGAAGAGATGTATGAAAATATTTTGTAATCAGCAGATACACTTTCTTTAGCATGTAAGATGAAGGATTTTTGTGTTGTGTTTAAAAATAAAATAAATTAAAAAAACTTGTTTTAAAAAAAGGAGACCGTATACCATTCTGGACAAAAGGCTGTCTCTAATCTCTTCTTAAAAACCTCCAGTGATGGAGCACCCACAGCTTCTGGAGAAAAAGTCATTCCGCTGATGAATGGTGCGTTTCAGTCTAGCCATCAGCATCCATTAGGCAGGTTAAGGGACAAAAACATGCAACCACAACGCAAACTTTGTGACTCAGATATTCACATCCAAGGTCGGAGCACAAGTACAAAAGGGCAGAGTTTGCATTCTGACAGCACAATGTCCATTTTGTAACATTTTCACCATCAGTTAGCAGCTGATGTCTTTATAGGAATCCCCCAACCACCTTTTACTCAGGTATAGGTTTAACCCCCTCTGAGATCAAATAAGGTCTGCTTAGATCAGGGGTTCCCAAACTTGCTGGCTGGAGAATTCTGGGAGTTGAAGTCTACAAGTCTTAAAGTTGCCAAGTTTGGGAACCCCTGGCTTAGATGCTTATTTAAAAGAACATATTTAGTTTGACCCAACCCTACTGAAAAGCAACAGTTCTCCATAGAATTGTTCAAGCAGTTTTGCAGGTTGTAGTCTAAACTTCCCATGCTATTTTAAAACTTTTGGGCTGTCATCAGACAGGAAGAGCAAATCAAGCAAGGTCTCTTCTGCTTGAGCAGGGAGTTGGACTGGAAAACCTCCAAAGGTTCCTTCCAACTTGTCTTATTCTGTTAATAATTTAACTGAACACTAAACCAAGCTTGGCTATGCTGCCATCTAATGGCCAAACATCATGAGTGTAGCTGGTTTTGCAACAAATTTTATTAAAAGTCATCCGCTTTGGAGCAGAGATGCACTTCATTTCATCAGAAGCATAGATGAAATGAGAGGGAGCTCGCAAACCTTGGTGCCTTTTACACTTGTCAGCAGGAAAGCTTGTACCAGATTCCTGGTACAATTCTTCTTCTGCAGTGGCTGAATTCAAGATGGTAAGTGATCTACCGTCCCCTTAAATTGAAACTTTATTGAAATGTAATTAAAATTATGCACTTTAAATACATTGTAAAAGTGTAGTTTGCATCCTTTCCCCCCACCCTTTCTTTGTGAAAATCTCCCTCTGCCAGGCAGCTTTGACGGTGACGAAGTTCAGATATACAAGAAATGACCTAAACATCAGAAACTGAAAACCATCAATGCCAAGAGAGATTTGCAAGCCACAAACAAGAGAAGGGGGGGAAGCGACGAATGTAGGAAGGGAGGGAAGCTTACCCCAAATTTTAAAAACAAAATAGCTACCAAGGCACTGATAAGATTTTTCCAGGGCTGAGAACAAAATATGCTTATAATCCTGAGACAGAATTGTAATTATTATGACACCAGCCTGTCATTTCTTAATAATAGCAATTGATATAGCACCATTGAGCATATGTGATGCTTTACACAGTAAAGTAAAATAGTGAATTTAATTCTGATGAGATGATGCACAGAAGTGTCAGAGATCCTTGCGCAGAGGGCTTCCTTCCCTCCTGATCCCAAAGCAAGAGACACTTTCCTTAGACGCAACGTTCATATTTCAAGAAACACAGCCTGTAAGACAGAGCTACACATCTGAATTCTTGTTCCAGTTGAACTAAGAAGCATCAAATGGGACCTGAAACCAATTTGTTTCTGCAGAACCATTTTTCTAGCTCAGACATTTCTCTTTCTGCCTTTTTAAAAAAAAAATTTTTTTTATTCCACCTTTACTATTTTTAGAAGTAACTCAAGGTGGTGAACAGGTCTAATATTCCTCCTCCTTCCTATTTTCCCCACAACAACAACCCTGTGAGGTGAGTTTGGCTGACAGAGATGGACTGGCCCAAAGTCACACAGCTGGTTTTCATGCCTAAAGGAGGACTAGAACTCTCAGCCTCCTGGTGATTGGCCCACAGCTGGCTTTCATGTCTAAGGTGGGACCAGAACTCATGGTTTCATGTTGATAGATTCAAAATCAGCCAGTTCATTTTTATGCTGAAAGTGGGATTAGAACTCACAGCCTCCTGGTTTTTAGTCTGATGCCTTCACCACTAAATCAAACTGGCTCTCTCTTTTATTACTTGCCCAAGATGTTACTCTGATCGAAGCAAACCTCTATTCTGACTTTTTGGGTCAGTACACAGTGGTGATATTTTAAATTAAAATACTGGGGAAATAGTTCTTGTTCTCCCACTGGTCTCCATGGTATCATTCCTGCCATTCATTGCTTGACCAACAGCTCTCAAGAGTCATTCTTTCTCCACTTTCTTGCTTTATAGGTTGCTGCTACGTCTATCTTCCTGGTAGGTCCTCCTTCACCTCTTGCTGGATTTATTCTACTGTTGACAGTTTATCTCCAATTCACATGAATGTCTCAAACTTACCCACGCAGCTTCAACACCACTATTTTGGCACGCTCTCTCTTTTTTTTCTAAAAAAAACCCCTTTTGTATCTAAAAATCATCTAGAACAGGCTCCAGAAATATCAGCAACATTTATGCGTATCGATAAAAGGCACCAAGCATGTCTAAAATGTTTGCTTTTACAGGTAGTCCTTGACGTACGACCAATTGCTTTGTGACCCGTGGAAGTCACGATCGATTCGAACTTTTGAGTGTTGGACCCACCATGCAATCATCAGGGGTTGGCAACATCTCACCATATTTACAGTTATTCGTAGCGTCTCTCAGTCACGTGACTGCAAGGGTTTTGCCGAAAACAGGTATTTCTGTTTTTGGGGCAATTTTCCCCAAGGGAACCATGGGTTCATTTAATGACAGTGCCCTCTGCTTAACAACTGCCATGTTCGTTATATGACTACAGCTTTCATGACTGTTATGACTTGTGACCATAACAGACAGACTCTTTTATGGTCATCAGTGAAGGACTATCTGTAAGGCAGTTAAGAAAGAGAGGAAAGAGCAAGAAAGAATTGGACAGTTGGAACAGAATTAGTGAAACGTGGCAGAACCCCTCTTGAAAAAGATGGGTCCCGAACCCTGGGGGAAATGTTCTGTTTTACTCCAAAAGTACTACTCCTTGTAGCACATGGAAGCAGGACGCCAGAACCTCGAACGGTCCTGTTGCAAAACATTGAGAAATCATACCAAATCTGAGAAAAATGTTTCTTCCTATTAGTAATTTAGAAAGATGTAGTAGATCTGCTGGATTGGGGGGGGAAAGTCCATTGTTTGATTGTAGGTTTAAGTCCCTTCTTGTCTTCTCCAATGGAATTTCCTCCCCTACCCCAAAATAGCAGCATTTAACAAAATTAAAATGGCATCTGTCTGCCCCAAATTTATCCTCTGTAAGTCTGCATTGGCCAATATGTAGAGAAAGCAAAGAGGGAACATTTCTCCGTTATTATTTTTCTTCAGCACTGACAATGGTCAAAGGAAGCCCTCGGGGTAGTAAAATACTGTTCCTTCGAAATGGAGAGAGGTTGTCCCAAGAAAGTTAGAAGGCGAGCTTTTTTGGAACTTCCCAAGAAAATTCACTTCTTCCAAAATGACCGTAACAAGCCGTCTTCTGATAAATGGGCTTCTTTAAATCCAGATCCCTAAGTGTAAACAAAACAAAAAAAAGTTATTAAAGTTGTTTCCCCCTCACTTGGATGTGGGCTATACAGGTACTCCTCGACTTACAAGAGTTCATTTAATGGCATTCAAAGTTATGCGGCACTGAAAAAAGTGACTTAGGACCGTTTAACACACTTACAACCTTTGAAACATCCCCGTGGTCAGGGGATCAAAATTCAGATACTTGGCAAATAACTCACTTTTATGACAGTTGTAGTGTCCCTGGGTCATGTGATCTCCTTTTGCAACCTCCTTGACAAGCAAAGTCAATGGGGAAACCAGATAAGGCAGCCACTGATCTCCAATAAATGATGAATTTCCTTGCCCCGCACATACTTATCTGATAAGCTATGAGGTAAAAGTTCTGAACAAGCAGACTTTTCATTGGTATCTTGCTGGCCATTCCAGACCAGAACACTGACCTCAATAGGCCTCTTGGTTGATCCAGCAAGATACTTGTTGTGAAAGGAGATACCCCAAGCCAGCCGCCCCACAAACTGCTTTAAAAGGTCCAGGTGTATGTGGAATGAGCTACTAGTCAAGGCTACATTAAAAAAAAAAGCAGCAACTGTGGTCATTTTGATAAGGGAATTTATATGCATCCATTTCACTTCTGGATCATTCTGGGCCAGAAGAAAACATGAGCTTTCTTGAAGGCTAATTTTTCCTTGTGACGTTCTCTGCAAATCTCTGGAACATTTTGTCCTTCAGATGAGGCAATCTTCTTACTCAAAAAACTCCAGGCTCGTTTGGATAATTAGCCCTTTACTGACAGAACTGCTGTCACCCCTATAAATATGCCCCTTGTCAGAGGTCGGGCTTTAAGCCCTGGAATTGCCTAACATTTGAAACCAAGACTCTTTTTCCACTTGGCCAAATTGTAGCAAGAACTATTTGAGTATGAAGCTGGAAGCCTCACTGAGTGACATATTTGAAATGGTTTATCACTCTCTCCCTCTCTCTCTTTCACACACACACACACACACACACACACACACACACACACACACACACTCCAGGACTATCATACTTCCAAGGATAGGAGAGCACACCATAAATACTTCCCAGTCAAAGTGGAATGGAAGGAAGCTCAGATTTTTATTCAGTTCCCAGGACTAGAAAAGTGTCAACCATTTGTTTTTACTTTGCCCCAAAATGAAATACTCACTTGACAATGGCTCCGGGTCGAAGGTCAAAATTTTGGTGGACAATGTTGAGCAGCTCTTGTTCAGTGTAGGCAGAGGTACCGTAGGTGAACAAGGAGATGGACAACGGTTCAGCCACTCCAATAGCGTAGGCAACCTAGGTGGCAAGAAGGAGACACTTTGAGGCTGGGTCGTGCATGTCATCCACAGATTCATTTGGTGGCCACTCCTTTAGTCAGTGAAAAGGTGGGAGGTCCAGGTTTTGAGAAGGAGGGAGAAAACTGTCCATGATTGCCCAAAGATTCAAATACAGAATGGCATTAATCAGAAAGAACAGAGGACCAATTTAAATTTTAAAGTTGAGGAGAAACATGTAAGTGATTATGACTGAATTTTTCAACTTGTATTTTCTTTCTGGGTTACAGTATTGAAGGGTGGATAGATGGAAGATAGACAGGTGTGTGTGTGTGTGTGTGTGTATGAAAGAGAGAGACAGACAAACACAGACAGAGAGAGAGATAATAGAAAGAGAGATTCTTTAAATATTACTGAAATAGATAAAAGAATGGAAAAACCATAAATAAAGCACATTGTACAATAAAGATTTTGATACTAAACAGTTGATCTTGTTTTTCAAACTGTATTCTGTATACTGGATTACAGTAGTGAGGGAGGGAGGGAGGGAGAGAGAGAGAGAGAGAATGGATGGCTATCAAATACTAGGTAGGTAGGTAGACATAGATGATAGACAGACAGATAGACAGGTAGATGATAGAAGAGAGAGAGAGAGAGAGAGAGTAACAATTCTATCAGTAGATATCTGGTTTTATGGCTGTAATAAACTGTTTTTATTTGATTGTACAACTATCAGGTTAGTAAAATATCACCTACCTGAACCAGAACCCGACGACACAGTCCTGCTTTCACCAAAGATTTGGCCACCCACCGGGCTGCGTAGGCTGCTGATCGGTCCACTTTTGTGTAGTCCTTGCCCGAGAAAGCTCCACCTCCATGGGCTCCCCATCCACCGTAAGTATCCACAATGATTTTCCGGCCAGTAACTCCTGCATCACCCTGCAATATCGCAAGACCAAACGTCTGATCTCGGTTTTTACCAGGTGCTTTGGAACATTTTTCGTGATGTTTCCCCCCCAAAAGACCAAAGAAAGCCTTCAAAGATGAAAGAAGATGTGTTCTGCTTAGCTAATGATACTTGCCTCCGGACTGCAAATTGAAATTGTGTTAAAATTTGGTTTAGCAAATTTTGAATAACCCACAAAACAAATTCAACTATACATGTTGAATCTCTTAGTGCAGGATCAAAATTATAATGGCTATCTAGTTGTAAGGTTTCCTAAAAATGCTGGTGAAGAGAAGGACCAGGGGAGACATGATAGCAGTGTTCTGATAGTTGAGGGGCTGCCACAGAGAGGAAGAAGGGGTCAAGTTATTTTCCAAGGTACCCGAAAGCCAGACAAGGTATAATGGGTGGAAACTGATCAAGGAGAGGGTCAATCTGGAAGTAAGGAGACATTTCCTGACAGTGAGAACAATCCACCACTGGAACAGGAGTTGCCTTTGGAAGTTATGGGGGCTTTACTGGAAGCTTTCAAGAAGAGATTGGACAGTCATTTGTCAGAAATGGTGTAAAGTCTCCTGCTTGGGTGGGTTGGACTAGATGACCTACAAGGTCCCTTACACCTCTGTTAATCTAATCCAAATGTGAACTCTCCTGAATAACAGTTTCTACTGTACTGTCAGACTGCTTTTACTATTAGAAAAAAAAATCCTAGCTTTCATATAGAATCCACTTGTGTGTCATTTAACTCTGGTATTTTCTACCCAGTACCAGAGTGATAGGGAACAGGATCTGGCCTTCTTCTGGCTGACCTCTTTTCAGGTATCTTTAGAGGCCTGTCACATCCTCCTCAATCTTCTCTTTCTTCTAAGACCTTCCCAGTTTCCTCAAAGCTCTCTATTTAGGGTGCAGTTCCTAGTTATCTACCATCCTGGTCACCATTCTTTTGAACCCGTTCTGGTTTCTCCAGATCCTCCTAAAAACCCAAATCAGAAACAATACTGACTCATAACTCTATCATTTATGTTGCGTCTTTCGGAAACCTGACAGTGCTTTGTTCAAGGAAATTTGGTAAAAAATGAGACATTTGACGGAACACAGGAAAATTTGAAGGATCAGAAAGGAGCTTAGAAGCAGATAAACCTGGATTTCTTGAAATCAGATAGTGTGGGTGAGAATATCTGGGGCAAGGGATGTCTCCAAGTTCTAAGGTGGGCTTCCAGCCCATCCAGAGGGAAGTCATTTTGGTTAAAAATAATAAGAATCCAGTAACATTTATTTGTCCTATTTAGAGATACCCATCTCCCACATTGCTACAACAGGTGACTCTACAGGTAATCCTCAACTTACAACAGTTCATTTAGTGACTATTCAAAGTTACAATGGCATTGGAAAAAGGGACACGCCCATTCTTCACACTTACGACCGCTGCAGCATCCCCTGGTCACACGATCAAAATTCATACGCATGGCTACTGATTCATATTTATGATGGTTGCAGAGTCTGGGGGTGACCCCCTTTTGCGACCTTCCAGCAAGCCAAGTCAATGGGGAAGCCAGATTCCCTTAACAACTGTGTTATTAATGTGGTGGCGCAGTGGTGAAAACGCAATACTGCAGGCTACTTCTGCTGACTGCTGGCTGCCTGCAATTTGGCAGTTCGAATCTGACCAAGGTGGACTCAGCCTTCCATCGTTCTGAGTTGGGTAAAATGAGGACCCGGATTGTTGGGGACAAGAGGCTGACTCTGTAAACCGCTGAGAGAAGGCTGTAAAAGCATTGTGAAGCAGTATATAAGTCTAAGGGCTATTGCTATTAGCAACTGCAGTGATTCACTTAACCCTTGTGGCAAGAAACATTGTAAAATGGGGCAGATTTTACTTAGCAAATGTTGCACTTAGCAGCAGAAATTTTGGTCTCCATTGAGGCTGTACGTCAAGGACTGCCTGTATTGGGTCCAATATAAAAAGGTGACTTTGACAGTTCAGGATGGTGGGAGGTGAAAGGCGCACCTGTGGACCTCCAATGACAAAACGGCCGCTGGGTTGAAGGTGGTAGACGGTATTGTCATCCAAATAGTGGGTTGGCACCACGGCTTTGATCACATGTTCCTGCAAGGCCTTCCGCATGGAGTCCAAAGAGATGCCTTCATCGTGCTGCACAGAGATGACAATGGTATGAACCCGCACGGGGATGACCGCTCCATCTTCCTGGATGTATTGAACGGTGATCTGAAAACAAATGATGAAAGGGGGATTTAGACTGGGCTGGAAAGAGGAAGGAATGTGAGAAACCTTTGGTTGTTCGCAAGATGTTTAAAAGGATGGAGGATTGCCAGTCTTCCAGTTCAAATAAACATTTCTCTCTGGTCTATGGGGATTCTCTGTCATCCAGATCATAGTTGTCTCAAAGGTGCTTTTTTTCAAGAGACAACTGGGACTTTCTGGTTTTTCTTTGAAGATGTTTAGCTTCTCATCCAAGAAGCTTCTTCAGTTCTGATTCTTTGGGGTTGTTTTGCTTCTTCACGAAACATCTTCAAAGAAAAAAATCAGAAAGTCCAATCGCCTCTTGAAAAAGCACCGTTGAGATTTCTCTCTGGTGACCCAATTCTTGTTGGGGTTACATTATATCCCACTGCGACAAACATATGCTCTGATGGCTCTCCTTAATGTTTTCTTCCTTGCTAAACAAGTCCTTATAGGCGGAGTGGGATAGATGATTGGCTAATAAATAGCCAGTGGAAAGTAATATCCTTCTCCGTTCATATATACTCTGAACTCCTGCTACTCTAAAAAGTGTGCACAGAGGAAAAAAAGAGAAGTGGTAGCATTGATATCAATATCGTTTTCAAATATCTGATGGGATAAGTGAGAGTTGTGTACAACCTTGACTCACATGGATGGAAGGCACAGAGGTTGTTAATTGTCACCAGCTGAGCTTACATTGCAATGTAACAAGGAATATGGGTGCAACCCCAGAAATAGGAAGAGAATTATCCTCAAATTATGCACATCCATGCAAAAATCTGTTCAGTTAGTAGAGAGAAAGATTTTAATTTTATCCTGTAGATATACACCTTCTCAGAGGGGTGTCATAAAATTGACTCAACATAGAAAAAAGTAAGATTTTACAACTAAGCAAGAAAATCCAAATGAATAGGTACAGATGAGGTGAAACTTGGCTTGGAATCCTAGTAGACAATGACATAAAAATGAGCCAGCAGTGTGTTGCAGCAGCCAAAAAAGCCAACACAGTTCTAGGCAGCATAGACAGAGGGGTAGAATCAAGATCGTATGAAGTGCTTAATACCATTTCATAATATCCTGGTAAGACCACATACTTGAAATACTGCATCCAGTTTTGGTCACCACAATATAAAAAAGGTGTTGAGAATCTAGAAAAAGTGCAGAGAAGACCAACAAAGAGGATTAGGGGGCTGGAGGCTAAAACATATGAAGAATGGTTGAAGAAATTGGGTACGTCTAGTTTCATGAAAAGGAGTAAAGGTGACATGATAGCAGTCTTCTAATATTTGTGGGCTGCCAGAAAGAAGAGGGAGTAAAACTATTCTCCAAAGCACCTGAAGGCAGGACAAGAAGCAATGGGTGGAAACTAATCAAGAAGAGAAACAACTTAGAAATATGGAGGAACTCCAGAAGTTGTGGGTGCTCCATTACTGGAGGTTATAAAGAAGGGATTGGATAGTCATTTGTCTGAAAAGGCATAGGGCCGTGATGGCGAACCTATGGCACGCGTGCCACAGGTGGCATGCGGAGCCATTTCTGAGGGCACGCAAGGCTTGACCTGTCAGCTCTAGCATGCATGTGCGTGTTGGCCAGCTGATTTTTGGCGGTTTTTTGCTTTCTTGAGGATTCCCTGAAGCCTCCAAAGGGCAAAAAACAGCTTAACACAAAACGGAAATGAGGTGAGAGCTGCCTGATCACTGAAATCCAATTCTTTCCTTGCCGTCTGTCTTCCCCCCCATGCAGGCAGCTCTCGCCTCATTTCCTTTTGGATTCCAGCGATCAGGCAGGATCCCCTTTAATAGCACGGGGGACGGGGACGGGACAGAGCAGACAGCAAAGGGAAAGAAGCCCCTTTTCTTCTGTCTTTGCCGCTGGTCTTTCCCCTGGGCAGGCAGCTCCCTTCCTCATTTATCTATTGACTGTAGTGCCCAGGATCCTCTTTGAGGGAGGTGGGGGGGATTTAGCAACCAGACTCACACCTGCCGGAGTAAAAAGGGCCCAATCTTTGCACAGGAGAATGATACGGGAAGGTATGGCCCAAAACATGTTAAAAGAATATATAATGTACTGTTAGAAAGGGATTCAGAAAGCGAGTTGGTCAAGGATTGTATGATTAAATGGGCTCAGAATTTTGATGAACCCGTTATGTTGGATACGTGGGAAAAAATATGGGTTCAAAATATTAAATTTACACAGTCACAAAGTTTAAGGGAGAATTTTTATAAAATGTTTTATAGATGGTATTTGGATCCTAAGAAATTATCATGTATGTATCCTAATTTTCAACCTAAATGCTGGAGATGCGGGTGTTTAGATGCTACTTTCTTCCATGTATGGTGGACTTGCAATAAGGTCAAAGCTTTTTGGATAAAAATATGGTGGGTTATGCAAAACGTATTTAAGAAAAGATTAGAATTTACCCCGCAAATGTTTCTATTGGGCATAACTAAGGATTTTCGTAAAGGGGAAACAAAATTGTTTTTGTATATGGTTACAGCAGCTAGGTTGTTGATTGCTCAACATTGGAAGAAAGATTTTGTACCGACAATTGCTCAATGGATTCAAAAAGTGGCGGGGTTTGCGGAAATGGCAAAACTTTCAGCTTTCCTAAAAGACCAGAAGCAGGAGAGCTACACGCAGGAATGGGCAAAATGGATTAATTATATACAGAATAAATATCAGACTGGGAAATACCATGTAGCTTTTAGGTAGGAATGTTTGGATTGATAGGTGAATAGATTAAACAATATCTGGGATGTTTGGAATGTTTAAAGTGGTGTACAGCGGAACTCAGGGGGGGTGGGATTGACTGGGAGGTGGGGGTGGGTTAGGGTGGAGGGTGGGGAAATATAAGTGGATAAGCAATATAGAGATGGGTATAATGGGATATGGTCATGTTATGATGCTGAATTAACTTAGAAAGGGTGTCAGGGAGAGATTGATGTATTTTATACTAAATTTATATCATGTTGGTTGGGGGTATAATACTCAATATTTGAATGAGAACTTTATTTTAAGATGGGGGGAGGTGAGGGGTATACTTTTTGTATGTGATTTTATATTATATGTCGGGGGGGTAAAAGGGGGGAAAACTTGTCTGAATAAAACTTTTGCAATAAAAAAAAAAAAAAAAAAAGAAGAGAAACAACTTAGAAATATGGAGGAACTCCAGAAGTTGTGGGTGCTCCATTACTGGAGGTTATAAAGAAGGGATTGGATAGTCATTTGTCTGAAAAGGCATAGGGCCGTGATGGCGAACCTATGGCACGCGTGCCACAGGTGGCATGCGGAGCCATTTCTGAGGGCACGCAAGGCTTGACCTGTCAGCTCTAGCATGCATGTGCGTGTTGGCCAGCTGATTTTTGGCGGTTTTTTGCTTTCTTGAGGATTCCCTGAAGCCTCCAAAGGGCAAAAAACAGCTTAACACAAAACGGAAATGAGGTGAGAGCTGCCTGATCACTGAAATCCAATTCTTTCCTTGCCGTCTGTCTTCCCCCCCATGCAGGCAGCTCTCGCCTCATTTCCTTTTGGATTCCAGCGATCAGGCAGGATCCCCTTTAATAGCACGGGGGACGGGGACGGGACAGAGCAGACAGCAAAGGGAAAGAAGCCCCTTTTCTTCTGTCTTTGCCGCTGGTCTTTCCCCTGGGCAGGCAGCTCCCTTCCTCATTTATCTATTGACTGTAGTGCCCAGGATCCTCTTTGAGGGAGGTGGGGGGGATTTAGCAACCAGACTCACACCTGCCGGAGTAAAAAGGGCCCAATCTTTGCACAGGAGAATGATACGGGAAGGTTTTTTTGACGCAGAAGCACACTTGAGCAGCCCACACCCACACCCACCCTGGTCTCTGCCCATTTGTGGCAGAGCAACGTCTCCTCTCGCTGGGTGTTAGCCAAGGGGAAGCAGCCAGAGCAGAGAATGGCAGGGAAGCCTTGCGCAAAAAGCGTGGTCCACGGAGGTGAGGGGGGCATTAAGTTATGTGGATGGGCACTCGAGTGCGTGTGATAGCACACATGTGTTTTTGGCATCCAAGGCGAAAAAGTTTCACCATCACTGGCATAGGGTCTGATGGCGAACCTATGACACGCCTGCCACAGGTGGCATGCAGAGCCCTCTCTGTGAGCACACACGCTGTCGCCAGCTGCTCTTCTGGTTTCCGGTGTGCACATGTGCACCAGCCAGCTGGTCTTCATGGGTACTGAAGTGCTGGGAAATGCCCCCCAAACCAGCCAAAAAACAGGCCATTTATAGGCCCAAAAACTGGCATGTGTGCACTGGCCAACAGTCTTGAGTTTCTGGTGCTCCAGCTCCACCGAGTGCCAGTTTGGGCACTTGGTGCCAAAAAGGCTCACCATCCCTGGTACAGGATCTCCTGCTTGAATGGGGGCTGGACTAGAAAACCTCCAAGGTCCCTTCCAACTCTGTTATTCTGTAATAGAAAAAAGCCCAGCCCAGCCCTCTCACCTGCCTCTCACCTGTCTTGAGGAATGACTCTTATTTCTTCCAAGAGCATCTCTTTGATCTAATCCAACTCCAGTATCCTTGGTCTTCCTTTCTGTTTCCCTCAAACTTATCACGTGTGATCCTAACCTCTAGTTTTGCCACATAGGTTGGCTCTAAGCCTCTAGAGAATGAGCCATTGGGCTTGATCCGAACCTACCTGGGTTTTGGAGTCTGGTCGAAGCCACGGGAGGACTCCATTGCGTCTCAGCTCAGCCATTTTGGCATTCAGCTTGTGAGCAAGGATAATGGTTAGAGGCATGCATTCTTCTGTTTCATCGGTTGCATAGCCAAACATCAGGCCCTGCATGGAAGGAAGATGAGACCATTTTTTAGTGCTTTGCTAGTTTATTAAAGGAAAAGAAAAAAGAAAAAAAATTGCAAAGGAATCTCAATCGATGGTCCATGAGATACTTTTTTGGCCTTCTATAATATCATAGATCTTTCCCATTCATTAACCCCTTGCAGTTCCTGGCTAGTCTTTCCTTTCTTCCTTTCTTCCTTCCTTCCTTTCTCTCCAAAAATGGTAGTTTGCATTTAAGGAAGCTTCTGAGCAGCTTTTGATACAGTCACTTTCTCTCAAGATGGTTTGAAATCCTCAGAGTTTTGGATGGATGATCCATGAGATAGCAGCACTTTGCTGTGATCTCACTGATCATGGGGTATGTCTAGTGAAAACATGACAGCAGCCTTCCAATATTTGAGGGGCTGCCACAAAGAAGAGGGGGTCAAAGTGTTTTCCAAAGGACCAGAAGGCAAGACAAGAAGCAACTAATGGAAACTAATCAAGGAGAGAAGCAACCTAGAACTAAGGAGAAATTTCCTAATGATGAGAACAATCAACCAGGGGAAGCCTTCAGAAGTTGTAGGTGCTCCATCACTGGAGGTTTTTAACAAGAGACTAGACAGCCACTTATATAAAATAGTATTGAGCTGGGAGTTGGACTCGAAGATCTCCAAGGTCCCTTCCAACTATGTTTTTCTATTCTATTGATATAGGCCTTCAAAAAGCTATGCATGGAGGTAATACTTGGAGATCCAAAGCTGTAGGTTGAACTGGGAAGTAAAAAGTAAACATGCCCAAGGAAAAGGCAAGAGTAGATCTATCTTACCCCAAGTAAAGAAGCAGGCCTCTCTACTTATTTATTAAATTTATTTATAAAGTCAAACGTATGTCAAAGAATGCTTTATCTCTACAGTAAGACCCCTTTGGTTGACAGATGAGAAGTATTACAGAAAGGGCTTGAGGAAGTAAAGCAAATTACAGGCTAAAATCCCACTACTCAGAGTAAATGTGGCAAATGTTAATATGTAAGCCATCAATTCCTGCATCCCTGACCCTTTCTTCTGATTTGCCTACTGGGGGGAGGGGTGGGAGAGAAGGAAGAGGTGACAGTTTGACCTCTGGAATAATTGCTTTTTACATTCCTGAGGTCTATCTCTGAAGCTGTACTATGAATTCAAACCCAAGCTGCTTATTTATGCTCTGAATCCACAGCCAAGAAAGGAACTACTTTATGCTTTCGGGTGTTGCACAGGTCCTACCTGGTCTCCAGCGCCAACGTCTTCTTCATTCCTGTGTAGATGAACCCCCTGGGCGATATCAGGTGACTGTTGCTCCAAAGCCACAAGAACATTACAGGTTTTGTAGTCAAAGCCTACAGAATAGAATTCCATTACTCGTACAGAAACAAACGTCAACAGGTTATGCAATGTAAAGCTTTAAGGAGGATCCCAAGACTACCCAGGAAGTCTACATAAAAAGCTTCGATAAACAGTTTATTTTCCCTGAAAATAAGACCTATCCAAAAAATCAAGACCTACCATGTTTTTACGTGTGTGCCTATTATAAGCCCTACACCCCAAATAAGGCTTACTTAAGAGCCTGTGCAGCTGCCCGGCCGCCCATTCCATCTGGTTGCTTGTGGTGCCATGGCCACGAGGTGAGGTGGGGGGCTGGTGGAGCTTCCCCAGACGCCCCACACCAGCTTACCTCCGGGCCCCCACAGCCAACTACACCCTCATACCTTCCACGCTGCGGCAGCACTGGCATACATGTGAAGCAGGAGCCCATGTGGCTGCCAGCACACCTGCTTGCTTGCAGCCCCAATGGAGCAGTAGGCTGAGCAGCACATTAGTGCCGCTGTCACCAGGTGAGGCATGTGTGTGGATGGCCTGGTTGCAGGATCCTCAGGTAAGCTGGTGCAGGGTGCATGGGGCAGCTCCATCCCCCCACCTCACAGTGGCAGCACCTGTGCACCATGCAGCCTCCTGCCTCGCTGTGAGCAAGCAGAAGAAGTGGCCCTCCTGCACATAGGGGTGGAACGGGGACGGGACCCGCCCACACCCTCCAAAAATAAGCCCTAGTGTTTATTTTGGGGACCTGGTCTTATTTTCGAGAAAACATGAGTAGTTGCTAGAAATACTGAGGCCAGTTGATCAAGCCATGCAGGCTAGAAAATGTCAAGTCAAGAACAAATAGCGAGGACGCCAAGCGGTTTGTGTGTGAGGGGTGATCCAACCTTGAGATAACCTTCGACCAGCCCATAAATAGCTTTCATCTCCCTACGCAAAGAGCTGGAGACCTCTTGCTAGTAAAAGCTGAGCATTGCTCAACCAAAATTGCATCAGTCTTTTTCGTATCTTAGCTAAGCAAACCAAGATAAGAGTCAGATTTCCTTTTCTTCATCAAGATGGGCTGCTATAGACGAGCTCTTTTAGTGTTCCACCAACCTTTAGCTGAATCATCGTAGCCTATGTTCATAATTGTGTCTCGCACAATCTGCTGATAATCCACAACAGCTCTGGAGGTGATCTCGCCACAAAGGAGGACCATTCCTGTTTTACAGACTGTCTCTAAAGGTGAAAGAAAGCAAGTTGGATACACCAGGAAAGTGTCTTAAATACTCAGTAATAAACTACAAGACCAAGTCTATGGAGGTTCTCCATCATCCAGGTCAGGGTTATCCCAAAGGTGCTTTTCTAAAAGGCAACCGGACCTTTTTGGTTTTTCCTTTGAAAACGTTTCAGAACTGAACAGAGAAAGCTTCTTGGATGAAAAGCGAAAATTTTGATATAAAGCTGTGGATGTCTTGGATGCAAAGGTGAGAACCACCACCTGTTGAATTTATGATGTCACATATTCTAAGACTCCTTTGTGTAATTCAAATAAGCATTATGTTCACTCCAATACATCATCATCCTGATCTCACTCACACACATTTTGTTATAACCCTATCAAATTGTTTGCTCTGCTGATACAATAACTCCCTTTTTACAATCCCTTAATTTGGGGTAGAGTCAGGGCGACTGGAGGGAGCTTAGCATTTACTGGCCAGATGCCTTTCATGACACCTACATGGAGTTCACAGCAGGTTTTTTTCTTTGCACCCTAGGAAAAACATCTGCCGCTACCTAGGATTGAACTCTCAACCTCCCAAGTGGAAGGTGAGCATCTTCATCACTAGGCCACCATGCTGCTCTGCTCTCCTGATACCCACCCAGCTTGTCCCACCCACTTGTCTTTTGTGTCTGCCTCCAATACTAAAATTACCCTATTTTTCAGAGTATAAGACACCCCCCCAAAAGAGGGTGAAAATTTGGGTGCATCTTATACACCGAATGTAACCCTGACTACCTGCCAGCCTCCACCCTTCTGCACATCATGTCTTTGGCCTCTGCACATTGTGTTTTAGGGTTCTGCAGGCCCCTTTTTTGGTCTCTATGTGTTGCATTTTTGGATGGCGATCAGCAGCGATGTGCTCTGGTGATCCCCGCAACCTTGAATGGATCTCAAAGCATTCAGAGGCTGAAAACAGGAGGCGAGAGGCCAAAATGGCAAACCAGAACAGCTGCTGCCTTGTCGGACTGGTTCCACGCTTCACCTGCTTTAGTCACTGGAGTGCCCTGCAACGATCAGCTACATTTTTGAAGCTGCCTATCATTCCCAAGGAAGCGCCTGCTCACAACCAGCAAACCTATCGCTAAAGTTCACCTCTGGGAACAGCTGATTGGGGTATTCAGGGAGGCTGATCCACCCACCAATCAGCTGCTCGTCCTGAATCAGGCTTGTGTGCTGAAGCTGCCCAGGCTAGCCAGATGAATACCGATGGATCCTGGTAAGCAGAATTTTTTTTTCTTATTTTCCTCCACAAAAACTAAGGTGTGTCTTATACTCCAGAGAATCTTATACTCTGAAAAATACAGTAGGTTGTGTTCCAGTGAGAGAGAATGTAGGCCAACCTCAAATATTCTCCAACTGGATGAAATCTGGGATATGATTTGGAAATAGCAACTCCACATTTGCCACTTCTCCTAAGGGTACCCCCAACCTATGGTACTATCTTCAGATGTTCTGATGGCCATTAAATGTGGAATGTTTGTCTTGATAAGGAGAAGAAGCCACCTCTTACCACAAGCAACTTTGGCATCTGGGTCTTGCTTCAAGTGAGCATCAAGGACAGCATCACTGATCTGATCACATATTTTGTCTGAAAGAGAACAGAGTTGGATATTTGAAATGAAAATATCTACCACAGAAAATTGGGACTCTTTTTGCCCAATAACCTACAAAAAGAGTCATCCATCCATTCATTCTGCATCACTCAGCTGCTGTTTTTTTTTTTAAATAGTCAACAGGGAAACCAGTATCTGAACTTAATTCTGCCAGTCAGATAGCAATGGTAGAATCTAACCTCAACCTATTCCAGCCACACCTGGTGTTAGGATCAAAGAAAAACATCTCTGCATCAAAATAAGTCCTTGGCATAGTTTTCAAATATACCACTTTTGAACCTGCTGCTCTCCACAAGATGGTTCAGATGAGTGATTTGTCTTTCTTCTGATGCAGAAACAAAGCATTTGGGTTTATTTGATGCCATTCCAATGAATTGAAACTTGACTGTTGCTAAGGGTGTTTGATTTTGTGTACTGGTGACTCCTGCCATCTCTCTTGTTAACAAGTGACCCACAGTAGTCAGGCATTGATCAAAGCCAGGGGTAGTCAACCTTTTTTTACCTACCACCCACTTTTGTATCTGTTAGTAGTAAAAAAAATTAACCATCCACCAGTTCCACAGTAATGGTGATTTATAAAGTAGGGAATTAAATTAAAAAAAGGAATGCTTCAGCATCAGACAAAACCCCTACTGCCCACCATGAAAGCTGGAACGCCTACTAGTGGGCGATTGCATGTGCTGCTTTTTACGTGGCTACTAAGGCTAGATATCTTTTTATTTGATGATGACATTTTGATGAGGAAAAAGAAAAGAGAGGGGAGTGATGGGAGGGGAGGAGAGAAGTGAAGAGAGGAGAGTGAGGAAGGAAGGAAGGAAGGAAGGAAGGAAGGAAGGAAGGAAGGAAGGAAGGAGGGAGGGAAGGAAGGAAGGAAGGAAGGAAGGAATCTGAGATCATATATTCCAGTTCAATTGGACTCAAATTCCATAATCCTTAGAGAACAAGGCTGATGACCAAGGAAAGGAAAGGAAATTATGTATCTACAAAAAGAAAAGGAATAAGTAATTTAATCAATGGGAAGGAAGTTCATCTGCTAGAAATGTATCATCATCATCATGATCTCTTTGACTAGAGCCATCAGAGGTTAGGTAACAGTCATAGATCTACCCTCCTCTTTTTAACTTTGAAAAATGTTTGTCGATATTCAATCTCTCCTTAACTGGCACATAATCACTATGAATATATACTGAGGATCTGATCTGTGAGCATCTGGCACTGTGAGCCCCTGCAATTGTTTGGTGTGTAAATGTTGATAATACAGAAGCTACATTATAAAGTAGGATGTAAACTGTTCAAAGATAAAAATGATTAAAAAAAACATGATAGTAGTCTTCCAATATCTAAGGGGCTGCAATATCTAAGAAGAAGGGGTCAACCTATTCTCCAAAGCATCTGAAGGCAGGGCAAGAAGCAAAAGGTGGAAACTAATCAAGGAGAGAACCAACCTAGAATTAAGGAGGAATTTCCTGACAGGCAGAACAATTAACCAATAGAACAGCTTGCCTCCAGAAGTTGTAGGTGCTCCATCACTGGAGGTTTTTAAGAAAAAATTGGGCAACTATTTGAATGATGTGGTATAGGATCTCCTGCTGGGGTAGGGGATTGGACTAGAAGACCCCCAAGGTCCCCTCCACCTCTGTTATTCTGTTAGTTATAACAGTGATCTTCATGAGTAAGAGAAACAGCTTTGCCAAGGGATAAGAGAATAACTGGTCTTATTTTGTACCTCGAACAGGATGTTATTGTGCAAGAACGAAACAGCTGAAGCTTTCATCATTGACATAAAAGTTACTGGATTCTGATAATTGCCAATTTAATGCCCTGGACACTGTTCTTGGAGCTCACCTATGGCAAAAAATAAAGTCTCCTTGAACTCAGCTCAGCTTCATAAAACATTCCCATGCTATTTTTCTTGGCAACAATTGAGACGTATCTTGCCATTGCCTTCTTTTGGGCTGCTTCTTCAGCTTCCTAGTTCAACCTGCTGGCCTGAGAGTCTCTGGTGGTCTCCATCCAAGCTCAATGTTGCTTGGTTTTGGGGGTGATCAGCCCCAGACTGGAAGGTGGTGCCCCCTATTCACTGATATTCCAGCATTCCAAGGTACCAGGGAAACAAACTTAAATGGGATTAGTTACTTAATGAATTAGGTTATCAGGATTACTACAAGTCATAGGCATCACGTTATTTTGCCTGAAGCCTTACAGAAGCATGGGTTTCAACTCTCAAATCTTCAAGCCAGCATAGATACTGGTAAGGAGTTTCCAGGTTGGTTCATGCATCAACAGAGCAAAAGAGGAAAAATATACGTGCATTAGTTTTTCTATGTCGATAGCTCCCTAAAATTGTGGCTCTGTCATGGCCCTCACAGAAGTGTGAGCCTTTAAGAGGAAGCTGGTTGCCCAGGACAATCCTGATTTTCAAAAGTCTGCTTTGTCCTGGAGTAGAGAAGAATGGTTAGATGATGATGATGATTGATGATGTTGATTGGTGCTGAGGAAAAGGAGGAGGATATCCATGCAGTTTTTGCTGTTTTTATGTCCTGTCGAGTAATGGTCAACTCCTGAGGACTTTATGGGCAAAACCACCAACACTGTCCTACCTCTGACCAGATTATAAAATTCTTACAGGTGCATTTCTGTGGCTTTCAGTACTCCATTTATCCACCTCATGGAATGTCAGTGTCTTCCCCTCCACCTCCACATCACATTATTATCTTTGTTAGCTTCTTGGTGCTCTGTGAACTTGGTGGTTTTGTTGCAAACATTTCATTACCAAACTAGGTAACCAATGCTTGGATGAGGTTATCTATTTTGGCAATGAAACATCTTCAAGGAATCCATTAAACTCAGGGAGCACCCAGGACCCCACAATTTAACCCTGAGCTACAAATATTTTATTCTATTAGTGTCTTTTTTCTTACACGTATCAGTACAATGTCCCTCAACACCTGAAGGAGTAAAAGAGGAAGTCAATAAGAAGATTAGTAAAATGGCTTTTGTTTCATTTCTAGATACTGGGCTTCATTTTTTTCTACTATTGAATCGTTGGTTTTCTTTGGTCAAAGCAATGTAAATCATATTTCTCCAATACCATTTTTTAAAAAAAAGTTAATCTTCTTCCTTGTGTCTAGGGAGATTCTCAGTCATCCAGGTCATGGTTGTCCCAAAGGTGCTTTTTCAAGAGGCAATTGGACTTTCTGTTTTTCTTTGAAAGGCATTTCGCTTCTCATCCAAGAAGCTTTTTCAGCTCTGACTGGATGGTGGAGACAGCTGGACATTTGCATCTTCTTTGTGTGGAATCCATTCCTCACATCTGGGCATCTTAACAAGGAAGATAATTCTACTGGCCATTCTAACTGTGGTCTAAATGTCTAATTTGTCTGGGCCCCGATAATCTTTTGTCCTGAGTTACTCTTCTCTAAATCTCTTTTGTTCAGTATTACCAAAGTTTATACTCTCGGTGGCTTCCTGCTTATTGTAGATATTTTTTAATGAGAAATATCATGGAAAGAAAATAAGAAAGAATGGTTTATCCATCTCATTTCATATGAGAGAGTGTTTACCTATGCCAATAAATTGGTGCCAACAAAGCACATTCGTTTTGTCCCTACAGGGTAGATCAAATGAAATTCCAGCAATCACATTACACAAGGGGGAACTATTGACATTTCTGTTGAAATTCACATGTGAAATCTTGGTGGAAGAGGTTGTGTTTAACCTGACTTTATGCCAGCCAATTTTAGAGTGTCCTTATTCGATTGTTCCCAAACCAAGTAGAATGATATTAAAGACTCACTGAGGGAAAACAATTTGCCCTAATTGATGTGTTTGTCAAGCTCATTGTGTACTCTTCTCTGACGTTAAACTCTCAAATATGTTGGTCAACCTATAACCAAAAGCAAAAAAAAAAAAGATATGACCACAGCTTTGAAGATTGGCACTGCACTTCTTAGAATTCACTTGCAATAAATATAAACCTGAAAAAATAGAGCTTAGCTAGGTTAAATCTGCCAATCTAGGTTAAACAAGGTAAGCTGGATCACATCGGATCAGAACTCAGCTATAGCTGAACAAACCATGATAGAAACCAAATTTCTATTTTAGCCAAGAAGACCACATGGATATGTTCATGAACTTAGGAGTTCAGCTTAGCTCAAAGGAGATGTAATCTTTTACACAAATGAAGAGACTCTGGTCATTATATGAACTATTAACCTCATTTTTCTGATGACTGAAATTTGGATGCATTTTGAAGAGCATGGAACAGAACCTAATCAAGAGGCCTTCCTGTGCAATCCTATGCATGTCTACTCAGGAATGAGCCCAGTGTGTATGAATTTATTTCCTGCAACACAACTATAGGTGGACCCATTAGACAAAGTATGGTTGAGACCTTAGTTCCTAGCAGGTCTAGGAAGGTCAACAGATGATGGAAGTTCAAAAGATGATGTCGATGTTACATGTTCTATGTCCCATAGAACATTTCTTAAGTCCCAGCTGACTTAAGAAATGGCAGAAAATGCTGTTCCACTCCACATTCAAGCAAAATTCAACTGCCTTGTTGGAAGGAAGGTGGATGTACAACCTTATCCCTTATCATGAGTAACACTGAAAGAGAACTGACACTGTACTCTTGCCCAACCTGATAGCCTCCAAGTATTCGGCCTACTATCTGTAGACCAAAGTTTCATGATTATACATTATTTATACATTGATCATTAGGTCAGTGTTGAGATATTTCATTTCTTTAAGATCCCTTTCAAGCGGCTTTTAGCTGTTCAGTCTTCTAGTAAAAGCAGCAGATCCATTAAAGGGAAACCACCGTATCTGAATAAGGATGGGTCTAACCAGAAGTGCCCAACATTAAAGAAAGTTATTCAGAAGAGTCTTGGAGTTGACTTCAAGGCCTGTAAAAACAGAGGTGGCTCTTTTCTCCCAAAACCTATTCTAGGAATATGAAGCCCAAAAGGTCTTGATTCTTACACTCCCCAGTGTCTTTTAAGTCTTTTTAAACTCAAATGAAGCTAACCAATGAAATAGCCAAAAGGGAGAAAAAATAGCTAACAATTGTCATAATTGCAAAATATCTTTCTTTGTACTGTACCTGTCTGGCTGGTCTGAGCTGTGTATATTCCTGCTTTGCCAGTTTTAGACCATAAAGGATGATGGACTTGGACAAGCCCATGAACAGCCTTTTGAAATATAGCAAGAATCAGTGGTTCACATTTCACATTAAAATAATTTGTTGATACCTCTATGACATTGCAATTAAGCCTTTTAAACACTTTCTCAATAGAATTTCAAACAGCTTTTGGATTGGGAAACTAGACAGTTCCAAGTAAGAAGTATGCATTCTCTCTCTCTCTCTCTCTCTCTCTCTCCCTTCTTCCTTTCTTCCTTCCTCCTCTCCATCCCTCCCTCCTTCTCTGTTTATCATTCCTGGAGATAGACTGGACAAATGCCTGCAATTTCGCTGGCAAGTTTTTTTTCAGAAATGGTTTGTCATTACCTCCTTCTTAGGGCTGAGAAATAGTGACTGGCCCAAGCCACCCAGCTGGTGTTGTGTCTAAAGTGGGACTACAATTCACACACTCCATTGCCCAGCCTAATGCTATACCTAAGTGCCTCTCTTGTTATATTATTTATTATCTCATGATATTCTAGTTTGGGTTGTATCTGCTTGGTTTTTGCCAATGGTGGCGAAAGCCGGAGGGCCTTGTTCCAGTGGGACTGCATCACAGCCTGGAACTGACTGACTATCTTAGCCTGCTGAGCTTCCAGGCGCTGGCACCTGGCCTTGCATCCTGCAGGTCTTTCCTGTGTTTGGACAGCCTATGCTTACAGTGAGATGCTTCTGCTGAGCCTCCTTCTTGGTTAGATCCAGTTTGAACTGAGCTGTTTTGCCAACTCTTTCTCATGGTGACTGTCTAGCTCCAACAACTGCTTCCTGCTGGGGCCCTAAGTAACCCAGGTGGGCAGGCGAGGAGTGGCTTAGAGGGCAAGGCTGGTGAGGTGCGCCTTGATGTGACACTGAGATGGCCACACCCACCTAGTCACATGACCACCTAGCCACGCCCACCCAGCCAGTCATTAGGCAGATCATATTAGTGGTCTGCGGGATTTAAAATTATGAATTTAGTGGTTCCTGAGGTCCAAAAGGTTGGTGACCTCCAAGGTCCCTTCCAACTCTGATTCTGTCCTGTCCTGTCCTGTCCTGTCCTATCCTACCCTACCCTACCTTATCCTAACCTATCCTCAATGGACACCCTGTCAAGGACCACAGAATTATAACCCCCATCCCAAAACTGCTACAGGTTGTTAATGAAAAAAGAAGAGCGGGTATTCACGTACTTGAAAGAAAATCCCTAAATTATGTTGCCAGCTCACAATCTAAGTATAAGAGCTCTGATAAAGGCTGCCCTTCTGCAGAAGAACGTTAAGCTATTTCCATCCACTGTAAGCATGTACCTTGTCTCGGCCATGTCCAGCAGAGAAAATAAACCTGGTCTGCAGTATCAGGACACGCAGTTTGGCAAACTGCCTTCTGCAGCCTGCCCAAGGAATCTTATCGTAGTACTACTAGTAGTAAGCAAACCGTCAGGTTGGCTTTGGCAATTCAGGAGAAAAAAATGAGGGGAGCCACTGATCCCTTCATTTCCTGTCCCACACCAACGGGGGGATTAAAAGGGCAGGTGGAATTGGGAGTAATATGTAGTGTGGCTGCTTTGGGCAATGGCTGATTGGTGACAGAAGTTCCATGTGGACGAAATCCATGGGGCGAAGTTCAGGAGAAGAGGTGTGCCTTTTTTTTTTCTTCCTGACTTTTTTTTTTTTAGCAATGTGGAAATGTTCAAGGGATCCTTCACTAAAAACATGAGAAGCCAAAAGAAAAACCCCTTCAGATATGGTGAGGAAGCAATAGCACAGGTTGTTCTCTTCCCTGACTCCCTCCCAAACATTTGAGGAAAAAGAGATTTCTTTCATGTTTTTGCTCCCTGCTCTAGGATATACCATAAACAGAGCCAACCCTTATTAAGGGATTGACTTGGGCTCAATGTTCTACGTACCTTCTGATAATAATTGCCACTGAAATCAACCAAACAAATGCCCAGGACTGGAGACTGAATACGACCGAGTACAATTCTCTATGCTGAATTGAACTATTTTCTACCAGGCTTGTTCTCTCAGATAAATCTGCCCTCTCAGGTGGTAGCTGTTAACTGTTCTTGGCTTGTGTCCACCTTCTCCAGGTCTGGTGCTTTGAAGGCACCCTACAGTACTTCTACCAAGACTTCCAGGCCCATCCGCCAAAACCTAAGGGCAAGAAATAATTCCTATGGCTTACAGGACAGGATCATAAATGTGGAATAACAGGGTTGGAAGGGACCTTGGAGCTCAAGCAGGAAACCTTGGAACATTTCAGACAAACGGTTTGTCGAGCTCTTCTGAAAAAAAGAAAGAAAAAGAACTCTGATGTTGTTTAAAAAGCTCCAGAGAAGGAGCTCTGCTTGCGGGAACGAGAAGCCGCAGGATCTCTGACATCCTCGGGTCTACCTGGAACGACTCCCAAGCCTTACCTGGATGTCCTTCTCCGACCGATTCCGACGTGAACATGAACGCCCCTTGCTCTTCGTTCAGCGTGTGGTCCTGCAGGCAATCCAAAGTCCCGTTCATGATGGATTCGGACGAATGTCTCAGGGGCAGGAGGAGGAGAGGGGGAGAGGCGGCTGGTTCTCGGAGGAAAGAAGCTCTCGGGGCGGTGGACGATCTCGCCCTCCGAAGGCAGAGAAGACGAGCGGCGCGGTCTCTCGGCCAGAGGCGCGGAGGCTTCCAGGTTCCAGCTGGCTGCGTAAAAAGCGCGTCGCGGCCACCTTCGCTTGCTTTCGCCCTCGCGGGAGCTGTCACGCCGCCTGGCCTCTATATATGGAAAAGCGAAAGTGCCTCGCTCATCATGTGAGGAGCCCGGAAGAGCCCATTCTCTGGCAGGGGGAAGGAGAAGCTGGCCACGCGTGGGGGAGAAGAGGGAGGGAAAGCAAGCAGCAGCCGAGCGCTCTCCTGGCACAAAAAATTTCGCCCGGCCTTGGGCTCCGGTCTCTGCCCCGCGGGAGGAACTTTTGTGGCGCAAGGATGCCCCGAAGCTCCGGAAAGGGCCCGTGCCCCCCCCCCTCTTTGGAGGAGGGCGAAAAGCGAGGCAGCAGTCGTGCTCTCTCTCGCCACCCTCAGGTCCCCGAACTTGTGTTGCGTTGCGTTGGGCTTGTATAAGGATCCGGATTAAATGGAGCGGATGGTTTGGCTCTTTTTCGCTTAAGGCGCCCGGCTGATGCAATTGGGGGAAAATGAGCTGCAAAGTTGCGGACGGCCCCGAGGGAGGCAGCACAAAGTTCAAGGGTCTGGGTGTGTAGGATGTCCGGGTTTTTAGGGAAGGCAAGATGGGATGGCCCTGAAGTTAGGGAGTTGTGTATTTCTCTCTCTCTCTCACTTTGACAGAGGTTAGAATGTATATCACTGGCCTTAACTCCAAGGAGCAGCCGATGCAGTGGAAGAGCGCGATTCGGGTCTTGTCTGGATTAGTTTCCTCCGAATATCCTTCTCACGAACAGAAATCTCCTTTTTCTTGCAAAGGGAGGAAAACCAAAGCTACAAACGAATGCATTCAGAAATCTTAGGAAATTGGGAAATACAGGGCAAAGAGAATTTAGATGAGCCAAATGTTTTTTTTAATTAACGATTTCTACAACTCCACTCCCTTCTAGCACTGATGATGACACATAGGTGCACCATGAAATGTCTGCAAGGAAACAACCAAGTTCAGAGAGCACCAAGGACCCCACAGCCACCCTGCTCCTGCTCCTGCTCCTCCTTCTCATTATTCCCTTCCTCCTCCTTCATCACTGGAGGTTTTTAAGACACTGGACAGTCACTTGTCTGAAATGGTATAGAATGTCCTGCTTGAGCAGGGGGCTGGATTAGAAGACCTCCAAGGTCACTTCCAGCTCTATTCTGATTCTCCTACTCCTTTTCCTCCTTTCCCTTCCTCCTCTTCCTTGTCCTCTTCCTCTTTTCCTTCTTTCAATACATAAACCCCACTCCCTTCTAGCACTGATGGTGTTCCCTAGTTGAATAACAAAACATCTGCAAGAAAACCATCAAACTCGAAGAGCAACAAGAAACCATAGTTCAATCCTAAACTACAATTGTTCTCTTCTATTGACATATAACTTTTATCCTGACTTTTCAACATCACCTAAGGGAGAATGATGGAAAGGAATAATAGGTTTTAACTAAAGCCAAGTTTAGAATTCATTTGTAATCTTTTGGGCAGCTTTTGGGCTGTCACTGAAATGGAGACTTAACATTTCTAAGTGCTAAGCTGCCTACTTGCAATTAGGAAAGACAAATACAGAGATATTTAATTTAAATTATATTCTGATCACAGCTGCTACTCCAGAGTGACCCAGGGTCCAGAGAAAAATGACAAACTCCTATCTTAAAGATTCAGTTTGACTGCATTCCGCAGAAATTCAACCCTACCTTGTAGCATTTTCTCTGGCCAATCGAGGCCCTTGTAACATTTCCCAGATACTTATCATGATGAAAAGGATTAAATCACATCTAGTATCCTGGCTTCACAGGAGATGGGACAAGATGGGTCTGGAATGTGCCTCCCTTTCTAAAGAGAAATCAAGCTGGAAAAACCTGAAATGGTTTCATGTTCATTCAGCATGTTATTTAATTCATGTTGAAAGGCTTGCAGGATATCTTTCACCCCCTCCAGTTCATGGAAAAACCTCTCTCCTCAGAACCAGTGCCTGGTGCCCAAAAGGTTGGGGGAAATTGCCCTGGTGGACAATCACTTAAGTATGAGCCAGCAATGTGCTGCAGCTGCCAAAAAAGCCAATGCAGTCCCTAGGCTGCATTAACAGAGGAATAGAATCAAGATCACAGGAGCTGCCAGATTTCTGTGGTCAGAGCTACACAAATTAATACAACTAGTGCATTTCAAAGAAACTCTATTGAACAGCATGAATGAAGGGCTTCTCTCAGAAGTATGGGCCAGGACCACATAGTTGTTTGCAAGACTGTCCTGCATTATTTATCCATGCATAGACATGATAGCACTCTTCCAGTATTTGAGGGGCTGCCAGAGAGAGGAGGGGAACAACCTATTTTCCAAGGCACCCGAAGGCCAGACAAGGAACAATGGATGGAAACTAATCAAGGAGAGATTTAACCTGGAAATAAGGAGAGATTTTCTGACAGAGCAATCAACCAATGGAGTAGTTTGCCTTTAGAAGTTGTGGGAGCTGCTCCACTGGAGGCTTTCAAGAAGAGATTGGACTACCATCCACCAGAAATGGTGTAGGGTCTTCTGCTTGGGTGGGGTGGAGGGTTTGGACTAGATGACCTGCAAGGTCCCTTCCAACTCTGTTAATCTGTTAAAGTATCCGTTAAAGCCCTGCCTATCCTCCTCTCATGAACAAACCAGAATCAGTTCTCCAAACCTAATAATTAGAACAATGAACCCAGCAGCCATTCCTGATTACATAAGCAATTGCGAATAATGCTGGTGTCGGTCCTTCACAAGGAAGACCAGACTAGGAAGCTAAAATTTTGAACATCAATGCTATTTTTTTGTCTGAGGAGATTCTTCAGGTCATGGTTGTCTCACAGATCCTTTTCATTTCAAGAGGCAACTGGACTTTCTTGATTTTTCCCTTGAAGTCATTTCACTTCTCATCCAAGAAACTTCTTCAGTTCTTGGATGAAAAGCCAAATGTTTTCAAGGAAAAACCAAGAAAGTCCAGTTGCCTCTTGAAAAAGCACCTCTGGCACAATCTGGGTGACTGAGAGTCTCCATAGACTCTTCCCCTTCTGCTGAAGATCCTTCCTAAGTAAAATGCCACAGTAGTTTGGCATCTGCTTGGACCATTAATGTCCAATTGGAATGCAGAAGCTTTGACTGATGGAGGAAGAAACAGCCGGGGTGAAAAGTGAAACGGGTCCAGCAGCAAAGCACCAAAATAAATCTGATGTCAAACAATTCTTGGACTCGAAACCTCGCCTCCCAGGAATGTTTGGCGAGAAGCTGTCCAACCGTTTCTTTGCATTTCCTCCCACCTCCCAAGCAGGATTTCTTCCCCGAGTAATTGGCTGGAGAGGAACACACCTCTTTGGTTCATGATTATCTCACTTCCACATTGTTTTTGCCACCAACAGGAGCAGAGAGAGAGAGAGCTGAGCCAAAGAGGAAAAAAAGCAGTGGGGTGGATTTATTTATTCAGTTGAGAACTGCAAAGTTCCATGATTTGGTGGTGACCGTTTTGCAGAGGGGTCATTGGCTAAGCACGTGGCAACGCTTGGGATATCTGCAGCCCAGTTGATTTGCAGATATTGGATTCACACCGAGAACATTCCTGGGTTGCTTAGATCAGCAGGAGAGCTGATCTGAAAAAAACTGACTGCTTGACACAGTTTGGCTACTTAATGCACAAGAGGAGCCCTTCTCTGTAAGGTTCCCAATTTGGGGAATCCTCTCCCAAGAAGGGGCTTTTGGCTTCCACTCTCCCAGGATTAGAGAAAATGACAAAAATGCATCTCTGCCGCCAAACGTTTTAATTTGTAAACCACAGGCTGTCCTTGACATACAACAGTTGGTTTAGTGTCCATTTGAAGTTGTAATGGCACTGAACAAGTGTGACTTATGGCTGTTTTTCACACTTAACTACCGTTGTGATATTCCCATGGTCACGTGATCAAAATCACGGGCACTTGGCAACTGGCTCCTATTTAGGACGGTTACAATCCCTGGGATGGTGTCACATGATCCCCTTTTGCGACCTTCTGACAAGCAAAGTTGACGAAGCTGGATTCGCTTCACAACCAGGTTACTCACTTAACAACTGCAGGGCAAGAAAAGTTGTAAAATGGGGCAAAACACACTTAACATCCATCTCGGTTAGCAACTGAAACTCTGGGCTCAGTTGGGATTGTAAGTCCAGGACTATCTGTATTTTGAATCCTTGCCTTGCGAGGCGAAAGCCCCATTCAGTTTTGTGGAAATATTTACAAGTGGAGTTACCGTATTTCGGAGACAAATACCAACAGGTGATCCTGAATATTCTCATTTGGTCATTTGGCTTCGGCCTTGGCCGTTAGATTATTTTTGTTGTTGCATTCACTGACACTTTGAATTATCTCTGAATGTTCTACTAATCCCCCCAAATTTCTAGGCATTTTCTGACCCAGCCATGTAGAAGTAAGTAGAAGAAGAATCTCACTGCCATCATGGAGGGATTAGAACCCTTTGTCCAGTGTCAGAACTGGGCTTAAATTCCCTGCATTGGAAATAAAATCCTATCATCAACAGAGGAAGAAGATCAGAGGAAGCAGAGGAAGAACATCAAAACTGTAAGGCTTTGCTTACTGCATTGGAGCTCCTATTGTTTGGTAGCAAATCATTTGGTAGCCAAAAAAATTTGTAGCAAAATCAGAATAAAGCTGGAAGGGACATTTGAGGTCTTCTAGTCCAGCCCCATGCTCAATCAGGAGACCCTATTCCATTTTAGACAAGTGGCCATCCAGTCTCTTCTTGAAAAACCTTTAGTAATGAAGCACCTACAACTTCTGGTGGCAGGCAGTTCCACTGGTCACTTGTCCTCACTGTCAGGGAGTTTCTCCTTAATTCCAGGTTGCTTCTCTCCTTGATCAGTTTCCCTTTGTTGTTCCTTGAATGAAGACTCATATACAGGTAGTTCTCGACTTATAGCTACAATTGTGACCCAAAGGTTTATGGCTAAGTGAGACAGATGTTAAATGAGTTTTGCCCCACTTTATGATCTTTTTTGCCACTGTTGTTAAGTGAATCACTGTGATTGTTACATCAGCCCTATGGTTGTTCAGTGAATCTGGCTCCCTCGTTGACTTTGCTTGCCAGGAGGTTGCCAAAGGGAATCACATGACACCCCCCCCCCCAGGGATCACTTGCAACCGTCATCAATATGAATCAGTTGCCGAGTGTCTGAATTTTGATCACGTGACCCCAGGGATGCCGCAATGGTCGTAAAGTGTGAAAAATGGTCATGTGTCCCTCTCTGTTCAGTGCCAGTCTAACTTTGGTAACAAAATGAAAGGTTGTAAGTCAAGGCCTACCTGTAGTCATATGTTGAGGACTGCTTGAATTTTATCCTTGTTTTCTGGGGAGCAGTAAAGAAAGTTTGTTTTTCTGAACCAAGTTTCTCAGTTCATAGTTTGTTCTGCGTGTTTCCCATGTCGGTGATAGGCAGCTACTGATTATGCATACGTGCGTCTTCCAAATTTATTGTTTGAATGCATTTATTAATTTGAATTGATCGATAGGCCTGCCCAGCTCATAAATGCAATGACTGACCAAGATGTTAAAAAAAAAGTACATTTTATTCCCTTAAAAAGAATCCTCAAAGGAGACGCTTTTAGAAGTGTAGAGAAGAGCAACTACTAGGATGATTAGGGGGGGGGGGGGTCAACTTGTTTTTCAAAGCACCTGAAGGCAGGACAAGAAACAATGGAGGGAAACTAATCAACGAGAGAAACAATCCAGAGGTAAGGAGAAATTTCATGACAGAACAATAAACCAGTGGAACAACTTGCCTCCAGAAGTTGTGAATTCTCCAACACTGGAGGCTTTTAAGAAGTGATTGGACAACCATTTGTCTAGAATGGTGCAGTTTTTCCTGCCTTAGCAGGGGATTGGACTAGAAGACCTCCAAGGTCTCGCCCAACTCTGTTGTTTTGCTGCACTTCTAAGAGACACACATTCATGCTTTCTCAAAGCATGGCTTAGGCTGCTTTTAATCACTCTATGAAACTGTTTGCACCCACCCAATCATCCCAAATGGGAAAATAGTGGAAAGTTAAAATGTTTAAATTTTTTCAAGCTGGAAATTGCACTGGTATCCTGCAAGGGCCCTTCCTGTGTATGCCAAAGGACATTGTTTATTGAAGTGTCCCTCACCCCTTGAAGGACACAAACATCGTTGTCCTCTTTTGACCTGAATGAACCTGGAGTCAGTGGGGACAATCAGCACGCTCACCAGAGCTGATCATCTCTGCTATTGGTTGACCCACATACTCTCGTACAGAGACTCCCACCCACCTGGATGGCGCTCAGCCAATTGGAGAGCCTTCATAGCAATCCATAAAGCAAAGTGCGGCTCTCCAAACTCAGATGGAGAACCAAATCCGGTCTGATCCGGTCCAAACCATCAGATCAAAGGAGCGAGTCATCACAGGTAGTCCTCAACTTATGACACAACTGAGCCCAGATTTCTGCTGCTAAGAGAAATGGTTCTTAAGTGGTTTCCCCCCCCCCTTCTTTTTATGTCCTTTCTTTCCACGGTTGTTAAGTGAATCTCTGCGCTTGTTGTTTGGTGAATCCAACTTCTCCTTGGACTTTGCTTGTCCAGAAGGTCATAGAAGGGGATCACGCAACACCGGGACACTGCAACCACCATAAATATGATCCACTTGCCAAGCATTGAATTTTTATCATGTCCATATAGGGATGCTGAAACGGTTGTGTGAAAAACGGTCATAAGTCACTTTTCAGGGCCATTGAACAATCACTAAACGAACTGTTGTAAGTTGAGAAGTTGCATTTTTTTCTCTCCAAAAGACAACTGGACTTTGCTTGAAGTCGTTTCGCTTCTCATTCAAGAAGCTTCTTTGAGAACTGAAGAAGCTTCTTGGATGAGAAACGAAACTCTTTCAAGGAAAAAAACAAGATCCAGTTGCCTTTTGGGGGAAGGGGAAGCACCTTTGGGACAACCATGACCTGGATGATTGAGAATCTCCATGGATTTTGAGGACACCCTCAATTCCCTGTGGCGTCAAGTAAGGTTGATCTTATCGTGCCTTGGTAACCTATTTCTTTAGGCAATTAAAAAAAAATGAGCAGCTGATGATCTGGGAAATCTGTGGTGTAGGTGGTTTTCTGCATTTTTTTAATACTGAAGAATAAATCTTTTACTTCTAGATGTGGACTCAGGGGCATAATCGGAGATCTTTGGGTCCCAAGGCAAAGTTTTCATCCTGCCCCCCTACACTCAACCACACCGGCTGGTGAAATAGCTCAAGCATGGTGTTTCCCCTGGACTGTAGCCATTGAGAAGAGGCTGAAAAAACTTAAGAAGAAAGTCAAATAGTGGCTTCTCCTTCTCATCCAGCAGTGGGTCTGATCTGTTACAAGAGTCTCTTTCCTTACTTTTTCTGTCACTCCCTTTAAGATCCGGGTGACCTCATCATCTCTTCCTTACTGTTTCTGGATTGAAAATTTTCAGGTGTCCACTAGATAGCATCAAAGCACTAGAGATTGCTGAAGCACTTTCCTGCTGTCTAATGGCCATTCCACAGCATTGCAGCCTGACTCTAAGAGAATAACAGAATAACAGAATTGGAAGGCCCCTTGAAGGTGCTTTTTCAAGAGGCAATTGGACTTTCTGGTTTTACTTTGAAGATGTTTAGCTTCTCATCCAAGAAACTCCTCTGAAGGGAACTGAAGAATCTCCATAGGACAAGGGACCTTGAAGTCGTCTTCTCCCTACTTGAGCAGGAGACCCTCTATCATTCTGCATAAATGGCTGTCTAATTTCTTCTTAAAATCCTCCAGTGTTGGTGTTAAATCGGGTGAATGGATGAGACAGACTCAGGCTTCAGTGACAAACAACAGCTCTTTATTAGACAACTATTTACAAATCCAGCACCGGACTGTCTGACAGCTAGCCCTTTTATAGGGAGCTGTCAGATGGCTTGGCCAATCAACTTGGAGTATTTTCCCACTAGATCGGAGGACCTTGGTGGAGCCTACCATTTGGCTGTCAGTACGTATGTAACACCCCTTCCCTCTTAGTTGGGCTAATCCAACTAGTGACATAGTCATGCAGGTAGGCGGGGCATTTAGAAACCCTCTCTGACCTGCACACTTCAGTTGGTGCTGGTACTTCAGTCAGGTTGGATGGACCTGTTGACTCTCTGTCTTCACCGGATGGAAGCTCCTGGAAACTTCCCCAGGGCGTGGCTGGAGTTCTCCAAGCTGGTTCTCTTGGAACTCGCCGCAGGCCCCTAACTTTCTCACCTAAGTACTCTGGCACCTACGGGATTGAGAAGTCTGTGGAAGGAGTGTATGATTGCTCCTTTTGGGTAGGGCTTTGGCTAACTCATGCAGGAGTTACCTCTGGTTGTCTAAGAGTGGAATGGCTGAGTCGGCCTCAGAATTGGTCAATGTGCCGCCTCCAGCTTCTACTGTCCTCGAGCTCTAGATGGTAAGAGCAAGGGCTGGTAATTTCTACAATTGTGGCAGGAACCCAGAGAGCACCCCTTAATTGTGGGCATACACTCATCCCCTATTCTAAATGACCACTGTTGACTGGTCGAATCAATAGGTGGCTCAGCAGAATTGTTTGAGTGCAGCCAGTCTAAGGGAGACCTTAGCTGACAACCCATCAGTAATTCAGAGGGGCTTCTGCCAGTTGTGTTGGCGTGATGTGGTGTGATGTGTTGGACAAGGAGGAATTGGTCCACCCAGGTTTGCCAATATCCTGGTCCCATCCTGGATAGGGCTTCTTTTGCAGATTGCGCTATTCTCTCTGCCTGAGCATTACTAGCCGGATGGAATGCGGCAACCAGGGCATGTCTGATTCCTTGCTCTGTTAAGTAGGTTTCGAATTGTAATGTCGTGAATTGGAGCCCATTGTCCAAGCCAGAGCATCGGGCAGGCAGTGCATGGAGAAAAGTCTCTGTGGCACCTTGATGGCTGCCTCTGCCATGGTGGTGGTCATGAGGGCTACCTCTAACTATTTCGAGTAGGTGTCCATAATTACAAGGAAAGTTTGCCCATGCACGGAGCCTGCAAAGCAATATGCACCCTAGACCAGGGTGCCTTAGGCCCAATGGTGGGTTTCAAATTTTTTAGAACCTACTCTGTAGGTGTGGCCTATTTTGTGGGCGTGGCTTGGCAGTCATGTGACAGGGTGGAAGTGGCCACCTTTTAAAATGTGGTGAAACTCATTTAACAACGCTCTTGCTTAGCAACCAAAATTTTGGACTCAATTGTGATGATAAATTCTTTCTTTCTTTCTTTCTTTCTTTCTTTCTTTCTTTCTTTCTTTCTTTCTTTCTTTCTTTCTTTCTTTCTTTCTTTCTTTCTTTCTTTCTTTCTTTCTTTCCTTTCTTCCTTCCTTTCCTTTTCTTTCCTTCCCGTTGGGTCACTGGCAGCGGCGGGCCAGATTTACTTCCAGGTACGCCAGTGGAACCCCCTCTCACCGGTTCTCTAAATTTCACCAACCGGCTCTCGTGAGTAGGTGCGAGCCTGCAGAAACCCACCACTGCTTAGGCCCCTTCCATTCATGTGCAGGCGCCTCTGGGGAAACTGTGGGGATTCCAGGCATGGTGTGCAGGTTGCTACCCACTCTGCAATCTCCCCATCCATGTTAGGCCACCACACATAACTCCTTGCCAAATATTTCATCCGGAAAATCCCCAGATGCACTGCATGGAAGGCTTCTAATACTGCAATTCACAGTTTGGGTGGAACAATCACCCAGTCCCCCCACAGGAGACAGCCCTGCAATACAGACAGTTCATTTTGCTTTGCAAATAATGGTTTAAACTCAGCCCCAACCAGCCCTTTGGACTACTCCCTCCATACCCAGTTTAAAACTTGAGAGATTGTTTTGTCTCTCGCTGAGTGGCAAGCAATCTCGTTAGATGACACTGGGCTAGCCTCAAGGCAGTCAATGAGTAAAACTGGTGTCTCAGGGGTTGGATTATCCAATAGTTCAGGCAACAGGCATCTGCTGAGGGCATCAGCATGGCCCAGAGTCTTATCCAGCCTGTAGATGAGGTAATAGCTGTAGGCTGCGAGGAAGAAAATCCAGCAGGACATTCACAGCAAGAGTGATGCAGGTGTGAGATGGTCCCCAGCCAAGAGCTCCAGCAGCAGTTTGTGGTCCCTAACAAGTTCAAAATCATGACCATACATGTACTTGTGAAACCGCTTGCCTCCTGCCACTACAGCCAGTGCTTCTCTGTCCAACTGACTGCTCAGTGGCAGATAGGTCCTTGAGTAGTATGCAATGGGGGCTTCAGTCCTGTTGGGCATGCGATAGCTGAGGACTGCCCCAACGCCGAAGGGCAACACATCACAGGTAAACACTAGCAGTAGGGTCTGTGTCAGGCCTGCTTCCATCATTAATCAAGAAAGACTACACTCAAAACCATTTCAAGGTTTAAGGTTACTTTTACTGATTATGAAAAGACAGCAGCGAAAGTCAAGCAAGGAATGAGATAATTGGGCGCAAAGCATACATATCAAAGCATTACCCATCCCCTATACCCTATGACCCCCAGTATATCATCCAAAGCAGAAACATCGACAATGTCATGTGGGCAGCACATCCAGGAACATCATCAGAATGGAATGCGAGACCGTTGGCCTTGGCGATATCAAGTCCTGACTCCAAACATCTCCAGCACACTTAATGTCCAATACCCACAGTCCCTCCCTTCCCGTTTCAATGGCAGCTGAAGCAAGCAATAAAGCGGAGGCTGACATCCGGCCCTCCTCCAGAAAGGTGGACTCAGTCCTGCAAAACAGACAGAAAATAGACAGGGACATACAACAACAAAAAACATAAACCAATAGCGGTTAAGGCTTGTCGGGATATTTAGCATAAAACTTCTTCAATAGTTTAGGGGCTCTAATGTGACGTTTGTCCACCCACTCAGTGTGGGATGGGGGGAAATCTTTCCAAACTACAAGGATCCTGTTCCTCCGCATTCTAGAGTCCAAAATGTCCCGCACTTCGTAATGTTTCTCACCATCAACCAAGATCGGCGCAGGGGGAGTAGATTGTGACGGGCGAAGGTGGGATAAACGTTCAGGCTTCAACAAATGGACATGGAAAATCGGGTAAAGCCGTCGAAAGGTCTTAGGCAAGTCCAATAATCGGAAACAGACCAACAAACTTCGGACCCAACTTCTTGCATTTCTGAGGACTTTCCAGAAATCTAGTAGAAATGTACACACGATCACCAACTTTGTATGGTGGAGGTGCGGCCCTTTTCTTATCAGCATGCGTCTTATGAGATTGATGGGCATCATCCAATGTCTTCGTGCGATGGGCCAAAATGTGGCAAGTTTAGCACTCCAATCCGAAAGAGATAGAATAGCGGGAGTCTCGTAAGGCAACTCGGGAATCGGTACAAAGTCTTGACCGCAAATTACCTTGAAAGGAGTCATGCTGGTACTGCTATGAACTGAATTGTTGTACGCCACCTCAGCATGAATCAAAAGGTCGGTCCAGTCATCCTGTTGGTAATTTATAAAACAACGAAGATATTGCTCTAGAACAGAATTGGCCCTCTCACAAGCCCCGTTAGTTTGAGGGTGGTGGGAGGAGCTTAAGCCCTGGGAGGAGCCAATCAATTTCAAAAACTCCTTCCAGAAACGCGAAGTGAACTGAACTCGCCTATCAGAAATAATACGTTTAGGGACACCGTGCAGGCGATAAATGTGAGTCAGAAACAGTTTCGCCAAGGTCTTGGCTGACGGGATTTTCATGCACGGTACAAAGTGAACCTGTTTAGAAAACAAATCAGTAACCACCCATATGACAGTAAAACCTTGGCTACTTGGTAAATCAACAATGAAATCCATAGATATTTCTTTCCAAGGAGCCTCCGGACGGGCCACAGATTGGAGGAGACTCTCTCTGTATATCTGTCTCTCCCTCTTTCCCCCTGTCTGTCTCCGATTCAATCCCTCCCTGTGTAATTCTCTATCTGTGTCTCTCTCCGTCTCTCTCCCTCCCTCTCTTTCTCTCTGTCTCTGTCTGTCTCTCTGTCTTTCCCTCCCCACTTCTGTCTCCCTCTGTGTCTGTCAGTCACTCCCTCTCTCCCCTCTCCTCCCCCCCGCCCCCGGGAAGCAGCGGAAGGGCCGGCATGCCAGAGGTTACGGACGCCTCCTCCCGCAGCGGGCGAGGGAGCAGGCGGGGCGAGCACCCAAGGCTACCGTCATCTTAAGCACCACCGAGGCTGTCGCCCGGCAGGTCGCCCGGCAGGGGCATCAGGCAGGGAAGCCGGTCGCGTCTCCATCGCGGCTCCCTCCGGCAGGCACCATGGTGCACATTCTGGGGCCGCGCGTCCATCTCCCTCCCAGTCACGCAGCCTCAGAACGTGCAGCTCCCGCCGCCCAAGGTCGCCCGGCAGGTCGCCCGGCAGGGAAGCCGGTCGCATCTCCATCGCGGCTCCCTCCGGCAGGCACCATGGCGCACGTTCTGGGGGCGCGTGTCCATCTCTCTCCCAGCCACGCAGCCCCAGAACGTGCAGCTCCCGCCGCCCAAGGTCGCCCGGCAGGTCGCCCGGCAGGGGCATCAGGCAGGGAAGCTGGGCGCGGCTCCATCGCGGCTCCCTCCGGCAGGCACCACGACGCACGTTCTGGGGCCGCGCGTCCACCTCCCTCCCAGCCACACAGCCCCAGAGACAGAGGGAGGAAGGGAGGGAATCAGAGAGGAACTGAAGAGCCACATGCAAGGGGCCAAAGAGCCGCGAGCCGCGGTTTGCCGACCACTGGCCTAGACAATGAAAAGTGCTTCTATGCCGGGGTGCTTCAAAATCAGCTCTGCAGCAAACAGACGTTTAAGTTTTTCAAAAACTGCTTGGCATTCCATAGTCCAGTTCAGAGGTTTACTTGGCTGCGGCTTGTCATCACCCTTCGTCTTCAACAAGTTTGTAATAGGCAGAGCAATACTCGCAAATGATGGGATAAACTGGCGGTAAAAATTGGCAAATCCCAAAAAACTGCAATTGTTTACGGGTTCGAGGTGGGGCCCATTCAGTCACAGCTTTAACCTTTGCAGGGTCCATTTCAATGCCCTCTGCGGAGATGCGATAACCAAGATAGTCAATCTTATTTTGATGAAAGTCACATTTTGAGAGCTTAGCATAAAGTTCCGCGGCTCTTAATTTGCGCAAAACTGAGCGGACTAACTTCACATGTTCTTCACATGTTTCCATGTAAATAAGGATATCGTCAAGATAGACGATGACGCCTTGTACAGGTGTTGATGCAAAACTTTATTTATTAATTGCATGAAAACCGCTGGTGCCCCCTGTAGGCCAAATGGCAGAACCTTAAATTGAAAACACCCTAAAGGGCAGTTAAACGCAGTTTTCCATTCATCCCCTTCTTTAATTCTGATTCTATAATAAGCCTCTCTGAGATCCAACTTTGTAAAAATCTTACCCCTCGCCAAATGGGCCAGCATGTCTTTCATGAGGGGGAGGGGTAGACATTTTCTGCGCAAATTGTGTTAAGATTCCTGTAGTCCACGACCAGATAAAGTTAGCCATCTTTCTTTTCTCTGAACATAGCAGGAGCTGCTACCCGAGGCCTGGCTGGCTCAATAAAACCCCTCGCCAAATTCTTGTTGATGAACTTACGTAATTCAATCATCTCTCAGGGAGTCATAGAATAAATGCAGGGTTTTGGGAGTTGCACCCCCGGGAGGAAATCAATGGTACAGTCCATAGTACGGTGGGGGGGTAGTTTGTCAGAAGATTTCTTGCTAAAAACATCCTTAAGGTTCCAATATTCTTTAGGAATTTTCTCCTCCCCCAGTATCTGTTCCAAAATGGCGGCTGCCTGGCCAGTTTTTACGGTTACGGTTTTTACGGTTTTACGGTTTCCTGGGGTGGGGGTGGAGCTTGGTCATCCATCGGGGGGGTGTAGCATCGGTTTCCTGGGGTGGAGGGGGTGGCGGAGCTTGGTTGTCCATGGGGGGAGTGTAGCCGAAGGAATGCGTATCCAACCCTCCTTCCAGTTAATAATAGGGTTCCACTTTTGCAGCCATGGCAAGCCTAAAATAATTGGGTTGGATACAACCCAATAAGTGCGAGGGATACAACTCTTATTTTTGCTTCGTCATTTGGGAGATCGAAAGCAAACTGCCTTACAAAGTTGCTGACATGCAGTAAAAAGAATCCCAATTCTTTAGGCTCCTCCCCGAATTTTACTCCTAAGGGAGGGACTTTTGCCATTCTGCATTCCACGGGGATTGTTTCTCTTCTTTGATCAGCTCCAGGAGTTACCGCCCTTGCTGTTGCTATGCGTGGTGGAGGCTCATCTCTCAGCGCAGCCTCCCTCCCATCTGGGGGGTTTCTTCCTCCTTTTTCTGCAACCTCCACTCCCGAGGGTCAGGGTTTCTTCCCCCTCTGCTTTCTCTGGCCCGTTGTTTCTCATCCGCCTCTCTAATTAGCTCCTTTGCTCTCTTAAAAGGTTTTCTTCCTCTATTTCCTGCCAGAGGGGGGGGGGAGTGGGCCTGCCTGCGTCTGGTGGTTGTAACTCCCGAAGGGATTTCTTCGAATGTTCCCTTCATGCCCACTCCCTTGGACCACCGATGACGAATTGTTTTTTCCTCAGGTTTTTCCCCCAAACTGATATCCACCAAAAGTTTCATCACTGACCTGTTTTCTTCCTTTTTGTCAGGTTTTGGAACGACAGGATCAGGCGTGGTAGCCCCCTTCTTTTCCGAGGTCTGACATTTGTTTGAGGGTTGATGGTTTTATTACACTCCCTGCTGAAGTTGTTAGCTCAGAGCTGAGTGTGAAGTGATTCCTTGCTTTTTGTCAGGCCTGCTTCCATCATTAATCAAGAAAGACTACACTCAAAACCATTTTGAAGATTTAAGGTTACTTTTACTGATTATGAAAAGACAGCAGCGAAAGTCAAGCAAGGAATGAGATAATTGGGCGCAAAGCATACATATCAAAGCATTACCCATCCCCTATACCCCATGACCCCCAGGATATCATCCAATGCAGAAATTTCTGTTGCATTCTGGCAGACGTTTAAATTTCCCGGCAACAGCCAGTCGCGTCTGGTTGGTTAAGACGCGACTGGCTGCAGCCGAGAGCAGGAGACGCGCCGATTGGCTCGCTGTCTGACAGCTCTCTATAAAAGGAGCTGTCAGACAGAAGGCGCACACTTTTGTATATAGTTATTCTTCTGCTGACCTGTTGTTGCTGTGAATAAAGAAACCGTTAATCTTACCGGTCTGGACTCACTCATTCTCTGAAAATCTAACACTGGCGACGAGGACTGGGGCCGGTACAGATTTCCTTGTGACGAAGCTCTTCTCCCTGCGGACCGAAGAGACACTCCGTCAAGTTTCCCGCTCTCGCTATCTCTCCAGCGAGCTTGCTTCGCATAACTACTACGCACGATGGCCACACTGCCGCCTTTCGCCCCCTTCGACGCATCACAAGAATCATGGGAGGCATTCCTCGCCCGATTCGAATGCTTCCTCCTCGCGGGCGACCACGGAGAGCTCACCCCTGAGAGAAGGCTAGGGCTTTTCCTGGGCTGCGGCGGCCGCACCGTTTTTGCCGTGGCGCGGAACATAGCCGCGCCAGCACCGGTCCACACCATGGCATGGGACACGCTACAGGCCCGCCTGAGGGCCCACTTCGCCCCAGCGCCATCGAGAATATCTCGGCGGTTCGCATTCCGGCAATGCCGCCAGCTGCCCACCCAGTCAGCGGCCGACTTTCTGAAGGCCCTGAGAGCTGCGGCCATCCTATGCGAATTCGCCGCCCCTTACCTAGACGAGTCCTTGGTCGAGCAATTCGTCTGCGGACTAAAGGACGTGAAACTGAGACGCAGGCTGATGGCCCGCTCGGACATTACTTTAGAGCAGGCCATTGAGGAAGCCAGGGCCGCCGAACTTGCCGAGGCCACCACAACCGAGTTAGGCCCGGGTCAGCCGGCGGCGCCATTACCCTCCCCGAGGGCCTGCCTCATTGACGACCACAGCCCCCTCGACCCGTCGGACGACTTCGAGGCCTATGACCAGGTGGCGCGCCTACAGGCCACGGGCCGGAGCCCGCCAGGGCTCAACCGCCCCGCCGAGCACCCACGACTTGCATCGGGTGTGGCGGCGGCCACGCCAGAAACGACTGCCCCTTCAGGGCCACCATCTGCCGCAGGTGCAACCGTAAGGGCCACATCGCCCGCGTCTGCAGAGCCAACATGCCAGCCTTGGCCCCTCCGCCGGCACCAAACACGATGACAGCCCCAACCGCGCCTACCCAGAGTTACGGACAACGCCGCCCGTCCCGCAGGCCGCAGCCAGAGGCCGACTGCTTCGCCATGACGGAGCTACAGGACACCGTTCCGCTACCGACGGATGACCGTAGGCGCATTTCCACGTCCCTTCTCCTAAACGGCAGGCCACTCACCATGGAGGTCGACTCGGGCTCGTCCCGGTCCCTCATCTCCTGGCCTCAACTGGCCAGCATCTGCCCCACGATTAAGCCTGCCGATCTGTCCCAGACCGAGACTCTGTTGAAAGACTACCAGGGCAACCCTATTGAAGTACTGGGCCAACTCCGCGCCCACATCCATTACGGACGATTCAAGGGCCTCCTGCCCATTCTGGTTGTCAAGCGCCCCCTGACTGCGCTCATAGGGCTTGACTGGTTTGCCGCCCTGGGTCTCTCGGTCCAGCGAGTGCATCGGGTGCCTGCCGCCTCACCAGTGGATGCAGTCCTAGCGGACTTCCCAGACGTTTTCGATGGAACCCTGGGCACTTACAAGGGCACCCCGGTTTCCCTCAACCTAGACCCTCAGGTTGCTCCAATTTGGCTCAAGGCCCGCAGGCTGCCGTTCGCACTGAAGCCACGGGTTGACGCGGAGCTCGATCGTCTCGTGGCGCAGGGCGTACTGGAGCCGATCGACCAGGTGAAATGGGAGACCCCCATCGTAGTTCCCATTAAGCCCGACGGTTCCATACGCATCTGCGCCGACGATCAACCGCGGGCTTCAGGCGAACCCGTATCCAGTTCCGGTGGTGCAGCACCTGCTCCATTCCTTGGGGCAGGGCTGCATCTTCGCGAAGCTGGATATGGCGCAGGCCTACCAGCAGCTCCCGGTGGACGACGATGCGGCTGAAGCACAGACCATCGTCACTCACCGAGGAGCTTTTCGCTGTCGCCGCCTCCAATTCGGCGTTTCCGTTGCCCCGGGGATCTTCCAGAGCCTCATGGAGCGGTTGCTCCATGGGCTCCCAGGTGTCGTTCCGTACTTTGACGACGTCCTGATAGCTGCTTCCAGCCTCTCAGACCTCGCCAAAGTACTCCAGAAGGTCCTCACTATTTTCAGGGGCGCGGGTTTCAAATTGAAGCTCAGCAATTGCAAATTTGCTGAGCCAAGGGTCGAATTCCTGGGCTTCATGATTGATGCCCAGGGCATTCACCCCACTCCCTCCAAGGTCGAGGCGATCCATAACGCCCCCACCCCTGCCTCCAAGCCGGAGCTGCAGGCCTTCCTCGGCCTGCTCAACTTCTACGCGCCATTCATTCCCCACAAGGCGTCGCTTGCCGAGCCGCTCCATCGATTGTTCGATCGCTCGGCGGCCTGGCGCTGGGGCAGCCGCGAAGCGCATGCGTTCGCGGCTGTCAAAGAGATGCTGACGTCAAGGGCCGTGCTGGTCCAGTACTCTGACAGCATGCCATTGACATTAGCATCCGACGCCTCCCCCTTTGGGTTGGGGGCCGTCCTGGGCCATGTCCGCCCCGATGGTTCAGAGGCCCCCATCGCCTTTTACTCCCGGACTCTGTCTCCTACGGAGCGCAACTACAGCCAGATCGACAAGGAGGCCCTGGCTGTAGTGTCCGGGATTAAAAAATTCCACGAGTACCTGTACGGCCGCCCCTTCTCCGTCTTCACCGACCACAAGCCGCTCCTTGGGCTTCTGGCCGGTGACCGGCCCACCCCTCCCATCCTCTCTCCCAGGATGACCAGGTGGACGGAATTTCTGGCAGCGTACGACTACACGCTGTTCTACCGCCCGGGGAAACAGCTGGGGCACGCAGACGCCCTCAGCCGCTGCCCCCTCCCCCGGACGGACCAGGCGCCGGTGCCGGCCCTGTCCGTCCTGTCCGTGGCCGAATCCGATCTGCCCCTCACTTCGTCGGACGTAGCCGCACGGACCAGAGCCGACACTGTCCTGTCCCAGGTCTCCACCTGGGTCCTGCGAGGGTGGCCTCCGGGCTCGCTACCGGACGAGTTTCGGCCTTTCAAGACCCGCCAGCTGGAGCTATCGCTCCACAGCGGGTGCTTGCTATGGGGAGACCGGGTCATCGTTCCCCCGCCCCTCCGCCGTCAGGTACTCGAGTCCCTCCACGCCGACCACCCGGGCATAGCTCGCATGAAGGCACTTGCCAGGAGCTATGTCTGGTGGCCGCGCATGGATGACGAGGTGGCCGCCTGGGTCGGTGCTTGCCAGGCGTGGCAGACCTCCCGCCCCGCCCCACCCTCCGACCCCCATCGGGATTGGGACACCCCCAGGTCTCCGTGGTCCAGGGTCCACGTTGACTTCGCTGGCCCCTTCCACGGCCAGACCTTCATGGTGGTGGTAGATGCCTACTCTCGCTGGGCCGAGGTCATTCTGATGGCCTCGACCACGGCCGAGAGCACCGTGCGCGCGGTCCGGCGCCTTTTCGCTACGCACGGGTTGCCGGACACCCTGGTCTCCGACAACGGGCCCCAATTCCACTCTACCACCTTCCAGGTATTTCTGGCCTCCCAGGGGATCCGGCATGCGCCAACCGCCCCCTACCACCCTGCCGCCAATGGCCGGGCGGAGAGAGCCGTCCGCTTGGCCAAGGAGGCCCTCGGGAGGATGGATAGGGGAGATTGGCATTCAAGGGTAGATGCTTACCTTATGGGTCAGCACTCTACGCCTTGCCAGGCAACAGGGAAAAGCCCCGCGGAGCTGCTGATGGGCCGCCGCCTGCGGACCAAATTGGACAGGCTGCACCCCCTGTACAACGAGGTGCAGCCGTGCAACCTGGGGGTCCCCCCTCCCCGCCAGTTCACCGTAGGCGACACCGTCTTCGCCAGGAACTTTGCAGGGGATCCACGGTGGGTCCCCGCAGTCGTCCGAGAACTAACGGGCCCCTGTTCCTACAGGGTTGGACGACCAGATGGATCCGAGTGGTGGCGCCACTTGGATCAATTAAGGCGCCGCCCTCCGTCTCCAGCCCTGCCGAAGCCAACCTGGCCACCGGGCCAGCCGGACGTCGAGGCCACAAACCAGCGGGAGGACCGGCCGACCACCGAGGCGTCCTGGCCACCGCCCCTCTTCGACAACAACACCCCTGGACGACTCCCGGAACTGCCTATGCCAGAACAGTTCCTCCTGGGGCGCCCGCAAGCCGACGCATTACAAACACCAAACACCAAACAACAACGGGCCTGTCCACGCCCAGGCCCGGCCTACCCGGTCCCTACCTCCAAGGAACTAGAGTACAACTCCACCCCGCGCAACACGCCCCCTCGCATGCACTTACCATCTCCAGTGGCTTCCGGCAAAATTGAAGGCCGCGATGACGCAGCCCGGAGCTACACCGTCAGGGAGGAGCTGCAACGGGCACGTCCTCCTCCATCGGCTCCAGCAGAAACACTGAGACGCTCGGGGCGGAGCCGACGCAGCCCCGCCTACCTCAGCGAGTACGTATGCTAATGGGCCCGCATGCGTACTCGCTGGGGGGGAAGGAGTGTTGCATTCTGGCAGATGTTTAAATTCCCCGGCAACAGCCAGTCGCGTCTGATTGGTTAAGACGCGACTGGCTGCAGCCGAGAGTGGGAGACGCGCCGATTGGCTCGCTGTCTGACAGCTCTCTATAAAAGGAGCTGTCAGACAGAAGGCGCGCACTTTTGTATATAGTTATTCTTCTGCTGACCTGTTGTTGCTGTGAATAAAGAAACCGTTAATCTTACCGGTCTGGACTCACTCATTCTCTGAGAATCTAACAATTTCCACAATGTCAGGTGGGCAGCACGTCCAGGAACATCATCAGAATGGAATGCGAGATCATTGGCCTTGGCAATATCAAGTCCTGGCTCCAAACACCTACAGCACACTTAATGTCCAATACCCACAGCCCCTCCCTTCCCGTTTCAATGGCAGCCGAAGCAAGCAATAAAGCGGAGTATTGCACCAGGAACATATCTGCTGGGAGCAGCCACTTGGTGTTTTTTCCGAGGAGCCGGTGCAATTGTTCAGCTACTGTTGCTTTCTGTCGCAAAGAAAATGCTATAAAAGTTGAGAGGTCCGAGGAATGCCTGCAGCTCGATCTGGTTGCAAGGTGTGTGGGCATCCTGGATTGCTTTAATTTTTGTGTTGGTTGGTTGGATTCCAGAGTCATAAATCAAATACCCCAAGAATTCAACCCTTGGAACTGCAATTTGACATTTCTCTTTTTTCAAATGGAGGCCCTTCTCTCTAATTCTGGGCCAAACCATTTGCAAACATTTGAAAAGTTGCTCCCTATTTGCAGCGGATATGGCTTTAACCAAATGGGGGTAACATTTGGGTCAAGGTTAAATGCTATAGCAGTCCTCACATACTTGCCAAGGCCACCGCTGAAGACATCCTCGAATTCCTGCAGCAATTCTTTAGCACTGTCATCTTGGATGGCACTGATGCCAGTTAACTCCATGCCCAGGGATTCGAACCAGTCCAAGCCGAGCAGGCTTGGAAGAGAGCTGCTGACTACTGTCAATGGGAGAAGTCCATTGAAGTTCTTGAATTAGACAAAGAATATGCCCCAACCCAAGACAGAAATGCAATTTCCCTGGTAATCGCTAAGCCGCAATTCTTGGTGCTTCAGGTTGTGTTTCTTTATGCTTGGGATGGCCTTTTTGAGAGCCCAGGATATGACGGTCAGGGATGACCCAGTATCAATCTCCATACTGCAAGGTGACCCCTTGATGTGTGTGGTGACTCACAGCTTCTTGTTTCTAGGTGTGCTGGCTTGCCAGATTTTTGTCTGGAATGAGTCGGTGGATTCCACTCTCTCTTGCTTCCGCCAAGGCTTCCAAAACTCTTGTCTGGGTGGTCTTGGTTTTCCCATATGGCTGACAGAGATTCTTGGTTGTTGAGCAGATGGGGGTTCCCCTCTGCAGACTCGGGCTAGGTATCCACTGCGGTCACAATGCCGACAGATGGCATCTCTGAAATGGCAGGCAGATATCTGATGGTTTCCCCTGCAGCCGGCGCAAGGCAGGAAACGACTTTCAAAATCGCGCACCATTTTTTTTCTTCTCAAATTGCATGAGGCAGACCTCATCCTCTAGTCAGATGAGAGTTCTCGCTCAATGTTCCCGTGATGGACTTCTGCAGATCTGTGTGCGCTTTTGGGACTGCTGTGTTTCTGTAGCATCTCAGTGGATTTTGTTGAGGACTCTGTAGCTCTTGCTTCATCTAGAGCGATTTGAAGTGTGAGGTTTGTTTTCGCCAATAGCCTCTGCTGCAGATTAATGTCTGTTAATCACAAATTATTTAGTCAAGCAGCAACTCATCTAGGTCATGAAATTCACAATACGCTGCAGCTTTACGGAGCACGGCATAACATTGATTGATGCTCTCCCCTTTACTTGCGGAGATTGAATTCATGCTCAAGGAGCTTGAGGGGTGTGTGTCGTCATTTTCTCGTCGAGGCAATTTTGAAATTGCCGCTCAAAATGGCTGCTTGATGCCCACAATTGCTCCAACTGGATTGTACTGCTGGATTGTATTGTCAGCTCTTTCTGCCTAGTTGTCTTCCGATCCCATTCTCATCATCAGTATTACATCGGGTGAATGGATGAGACAGCCCCAGGCTTCAGTGACAAACAATAGCTCTTTATTAGACAATTATTTACAAATTGTCTAATTAAAAATCCAGCACCAGACTGACTGACAGTTAGCCCTTTCATAGGGAGCTGTCAGACGGCTCGGCCAATCAGCTTGGAGTATTTTTCCACCGGATTGGAGGACCTTGGTGTAACCTACCATTTGACTGTCAGTATGTAACAGTTGGAGCATTCACAACTTCTGAAGGCAAGCCATTCCACTGACTAATGGTTCTCGCTGTCAGGAAATTTCTCCTTAGTTCTAGGTTGCTTCTCTTCTTGATTAGTTTCCATCCATTACTTCTTGTCCTGTCCTTCCTTCAAGTGCTTTGGCAAACAGGTTGATCCCTTCCTTTTTGTGGCAGCCCCTCAAATATTGGAAGATTGCTATCATGTAACCTCTAGCCTTTTTCTTGATATACTTTTTTTCTTGATATACTTTTTCTTGATAAATGGAGTATACAAGATATACTCTATTTCTACAACTATTCTTCATATACTATTTTCCCCTCTAGCCCCTTAGTGGTGTTTGTTGCTCTTCTCTGCACTCTTTCTGGAGTCTCGACATCTTTTTTGTATTGTGGTGGCCAAAACTGGATGCCGTATTCCAAGTGTGGTCTTACCAAGGTGTTATAAAACGGTATCAATACTTCATGTGAATCTTGATACTATCCTTCTCTTGATGCAGCCTAGGACTGTGTTGGTTTTTGGGGCAGCTGCAGCACACAACTGGTTCCTACTTAGGATAGATGTATGATAGTTCTGCTAATTGTGATCATTATGAATGATAACTAAGATAGCTTTACTGCATGTGATCAGGATTGTCAAAGCCTTGAGGCTGGCATGAATAGCAAGGGAAAGGCCTGGGGGTCTCCATATTTATGTATTTGGAGACCCCTAGGCAGCTGGCTCTACTGCATTCACTTTATTTATAGCACTGCATGGATTCTGATTCTCAATATCAGTCTGGCTGGTTAAATATCTTAATTGAATTCAGCTTTATTCTGGGCTCCCTATCAGTTTTCACCCTGCTCTGATCCGGTCAGACAGCAACAGCTGTGAGAGACATATAACTATCAATGCATTCTTTGCAGTGGTGGTGCAGGACGTCTCAGGTTTAGCTAAATGAACCTGCTGGAATTAGTCAGAGGGAAGATAGGATATTTGCATTTTGATACCAGGGCCCCAAAATTCCTCTTAATTGTACCTGGATGTTGCCTTCTCCAAAACACACTGTCCAGGTTCATAGATATCAAAACAGTGGTAGAAAATTCATCCATGTTGCTTTTCTCTAAAAGCTATATGCCAGCTCTGATTTTGTCACTCCCTGCTTTGAAGATTTTGTTTCATTGCTTAGGCATAAAGGAATCCTAAAAGTGGAAACTTTGAGGTTACAGGAAGGTGGATCTGGAAAAAATGAGAGGGGAGGGCTTCCCAAGAGTAGGACCATTTTGACAGAAGAACTAGTTCTTCAGACAGCTTGTCGTCTGCTGTTCATAAGCTGTGTCTGGGAGTTCAAGTCTAGCACTGATAATGGTACCTAGTTGAGTAATGAAATGTCTGCAAGAAAACAATCAAGCTCAAAGAGCACCAGGGACCCCACAGCCACCCTCCTTCTCTTCCTCCCCACTTCCTCCCCCTCTTCTAGCATGGATGGTGTTACCTACTTGGGTAATGAAATGTTTGCAAGAAAACAATCAAGCGCAGAAAGCACCAAAGCCCTCCTCCTGCTCTCCTTCATTTTCTCCTCCATTCCTCAAACCCTTTCCCTTCTAGCACTTGATGGTGTTACTGACTTGTGGTCTGCTGTTCATACACTCTATCTGGGAGTTCAAATCTAGCACTGATGATGTTACCTAATTGGGTCATGAAACGTCTGCAAGAAAACAACCAAGCTCAGAGAGCACCACAGAGCCAATTACAGGAACATATTAATTCACCTCTTAAAGTTGAAAATGACTTTTTAAGACACTTCACTTAGACTTTATAATTATCTCACCATCAAATCATTATATCTTCCAATAAGAAAAAATAAAACCTGAAGCATGTTAGTCTGCCCTTTATTTATTTATTTTTAAACGTTCAATTCACTTAACTGTATTAACTTATTCTAAGTCTTCTTGATGTGTTTCATCCATGTTTTCAGAAAATCATGATGTTTCTGGAATCGACAGGAACAGATTTATTGTTCTTCCTCTGAGTCGACTACAGTAGTGAAGGCATGCTTAAAAAAATAAAAGAAAAAAGGGGAGAAAGAGAAAAAGAGGAGAAAGACTGAGGCAATTTTGTAGGATTATTGGAATTTGTAAAGCCCAGCAAAGTCACCTGGATTATTTATTTCTCTTAACATTTTTTAATGCCACCACAACAAAAAAGAAAGAAAAAATTGTAGCTTGCATTAAAAATGTACAGATTAAAACATCTGCAGGAAAAAATAAAAAATGACCATTAAGAGAATGCAACAGTGAAAAAAAATGTACAGTTAGAAAAGTATAAGAGATAATTGCAGAGAGTAATTATGGTTGCAAGCAGCTTTCTTCATGCTTTGGTTCTTAAACATTTTAATGAAATAGAGGCAGTCCTTGACTTACAACAGTCCATTTAGTGACCATTCAAAGCTACAACAGTGCTGATAAATGTGACATGACTATTTTTCACACTTATGACCATCCCCTCAGCAACCCCATGGTCACGTGATCAAAATTTAGGTGCTTGGCAACTGACTCATAGTTATGATGGTTGCAGCATCTTGGGGTCACATGATCCCTCTTTTGCGACCTTCTGACAAGCAAAGTCAATGGGGAAGCCAGATTCACTTAACTTACTGACTTATCAACTGCAGTGATTCCCTTAACAACCGAGGCACTGAAACTCACTGAACAAATGTCTTACTCAACAACTTATATTTTGGGCTCAATTGTGGTTGTAAGTTGAAGGCAACCTGTACAATAAAATACAAATTGAAATAATAGATGATGGATGGGGGATAGATGGATGGATAGAGAATACAGAAGAGCTGGAAGGGAGCTTTGAGGTCTTCTACTCCAACCCCCTGCTCATACACGAGACCCTATATCATTTCAGAAAATCCCTTGAGGCACCCACAATTTCTGGTGGCAGGGGGGAGAGAGAAAGGAGAGATGGGAAAGAGGTAGGGAGAGAAAGGAGAGATGGGAGAGAGGTGGGGAGAGAGGGGGGGAGAGAGAAAGGAGAGATGGGAGAGAGGGGGAGAGAAAGGAGAGAGGAGCGATGGGAGAGGGGAGAGAGAAATGAGAGGGGGAGAAGGAGGGGGAGAGAGAAAAGAGGGTGGAGAGAGGGGGAGAGAGAAAGGAGAGAGGGGGAGAGGGGGGAGAGAGGGGGGAGAGAAAGGAGAGCGGGGGGAGAGAAAGCAGAGTGGGAGAGAGGAAGAGAGAAAGGAGAGAAGGTGGAGAGAGGGGAGGGAGAGAGAAAAGAGAGGGGAGATGGGAGAGGGGGAGAGAAAGGAGAGAGGGTGGGGAGTGAGAAAGGAGAGGGGGGAGGGAGGGGGAGAGAAAGGAGAGAGGGGAGAAAGAGAGGGGAGAGAGAGGGGGAGAGAAAGGAGAGAGGGTGGAACGAGAGGGGGGAGAGAGGGGGAGAGAGGGGAGAGAGAGGGGGGAGAGAAAGGAGAGAGGGTGGACAGAGGGGGAGAGGGAGGAGAGAGAGGGAAGAGAGGGGGAGAGAGGAGGGAGAGAAAGGAGAGAGGAATGAAGGAGGGTGGAGGGAAAGGAGAGGGGGGAGAGAGGGGCAGAGAGAAAGGAGAGGGGGAGAGAGAGGGGGGAGAGAAAGAGGAGAGATGGGAAGGGGGAGAGAAAGGAGAGAGGGTGGAAAGAGAGGGGGAGAGAGAGGGGGAAGAGAAAGGAGAGGAGAGATGGAAGAGTGAGGGGGAGAGAAAGGAGATATGGTGGAAAAAGAGGGGGAGAAAGGTTGGAGAGAGAGGGGGGAGAGAAAGGAGAGAAGGGGGAGAGAAAGAGGAGAGAGGGGAGAGAGGGGGGAGCAAAAGGAGAGGGTGGAAAAAGAGGGGGGAGAGGAGTTCCGGTGATGTCACAACGAACGGAGCAAGCAGAAGACCCAGGTCGGAAGCCGATTGCCCCGTTTATTGCTTCTGGCGGCTGCCCGAAAGGCTGTTTCATGGCCATTAGGGAGCCGTCGCTGGGCGGGAAGCCCAGTGAACAGAGGGGGAACTTTCCAGCCCCGTTCGGACCCTGCAAGCTGAAGGTGAGGCTGAAGACGTCCCCCAGTGCCAGAACGCTAAGAGGGCGATAATATGGCGCCCCAGAGTCGTTGACAGCTGAGGAAGAGAAGATCGCGATCCCAGTAACTTTCCCTTTTTTGCTGATGCCGATCTGAGAGAATACTGAGCGCTATTGCTGAAGACTCCCAAACTAGTGATATTGTTAACCCAGCCCTTTAAACAAACGGCAGGAAATTTGGTGGGGCTAATTGGTAGACTTGTATAACTACAGTCAAACTTCAAACTAAGGATCTTTGGACTTTCGCTAATCTAAAATCTTTGAATATCCGGAAGTGACAATCAATGGTGAACAGACACCCGAACCTTGATGTTTGTCTCTCCTATCCCCATCCTTCCCCCTCTCCCCTCCTCTTTATCCTTGTACGTCCTCTCCAATACCCCCACCCTATACTTGTTAAATGTTCAACTTTTATATTTATATTAATAAAAATTATTTTTAAAAAGAAAAAGAAAAAGAGGGGGGAGAGAGGTTGGAGAGAGAGGGGGGAGAGAAAGGAGAGAGGGTGGGGAGAGAGAAAGGAGAGGGGGGAGAGAGGGGGAGAGAGAAAGGAGAGAGGGGGAGAGAGAAAGGAGAGGGGGGGGGTCCGGGGACAGGGATGGATAAATGGACAGAGTAATTTACTTACTTCAGATTGCTCCATTTCATCTATCTCTTCAACCCGACTGAGATGAGGAGCTCCATATTTGTCACTTAGCTCAGCCAAAGTCTTTGAAACAGCCTCCTTTTCAGCAGCAAGCTTCGCCTGGAACAAACATTCATTCGATAATTTCCAGAGATTGGGGATTGTGGGGAATACAATCCAACTAACATGGACAAAACTCATCTGCAATGGCCTCCATGGGCTGAGATATCAACTCTTTTTCCATCTTTCTCTTTAAATGGAGAGCAATGAGGTCATATAATAGGCGCCTCAAGCTGGAAGGAAAACCCTCAAATCATGGAGTCAGCATTTTTCTCTGCTCATCCAGGCGGCCTTTGGTGAACTTGTTGCAGGAAAAAGAGCACGAGACTTGGACTTCTCAAAATCAGGAAAAGTTTATTATGGCTGCCATGGTTCAGAAAGCTAGTCAAAGGCTTAGCATGCAAGAATTCTGAACTCCTGTCCAAAAGGAATAATATCATATTTATAGTTTAGTTTTATCATGGAGATTCTTACTCTTTCTCTGATTGGTTACATGATTGTCGTCAAAGAAGAAAACCACAAACATATCCTGTTATTGCTAAGATGAACTTTTAATCTTTGTGGTTAAGCCCGTTGTCTGACTTGCCAGGGGCCCACCGACCAACGCGACCCATTTACAAACAGGTGTTTGCGGTTTGGCGCATCCTGTTGCAGCTCAGAAAATTCAGAAATATCGTTACAATGCAGAGCTAAATAGGGACCCCCCTGGGTCATCCAGTCCAACCCCACATCATTTCACTCTTATGTCTAAGTTCATCTTAGCAATAACAGGATATGTTTGTGGTTTTCTTCTTTGACGACAATCATGTAACCAATCAGAGAAAGAGTAAGAATCTCCATGATAAAACTAAACTATAAATATGATATTATTCCTTTTGGACAGGAGTTCAGAATTCTTGCATGCTAAGCCTTTGACTAGCTTTCTGAACCATGGCAGCCATAATAAACTTTTCCTGATTTTGAGAAGTCCAAGTCTCGTGCTCTTTTTCCTGCAACATAATGCCGACGTCCGCCGGGACTTGGAGCGATATTTCGCTGAGGACGGCACGACCAACCAGGGCCCAATCGAGGCCATCTAGCCAACCTCCAGGCGCCACAGAGCAATTCTCTGGGAGGAAGCAGATGGCCCCCCTCGGGCATTTGGTGGACATGACCGATCCAAGACCGGACCAGGATCAGGACAAGTCAATAAATAACGCCTAGGACAAGTCAATAAATAACACCGGCTGAAAGAAAAAGAAGACGCCTGCAGGCAAGTATTGGGGGAATTGTTGTAGGCCCACTTGGTTAGAGTGGAAGAGGGGGCTTGATCACCTCCCTGAGCCTGGGATAGCGCAAACTTCCTAATGGAACCGGTGTATCCTAACGAGGCTCCAGTGTGGGTGGTTAAGTCACCGCAGTTCCTGAAGGCGACCGTGATAGTCCAGCACCCCAGGTTGGTGACAGTGTCTTAGAAATAGAACATGGGTAGTGAAAGAAGCGTTTGTCAAACGCCTCTTCAATACATGTTCCTCTATAGGTTTGGATCTTTAAAAATAGCCCAGTAAGGTACTGGGAGATCCAAGAAAAAAAATACAAAAGAGAAGACACTGAACACCCCAGAACCCCAGAACTCCTGAACCCCGCAGAACAAAGAAGAAGAAGAAGAAGAAAAAAGGGTTGTAAGGTGTGTAGTCCAAGGTGGACAGAATACAACACTCTTAGAAAAAAAACCCTAAGATATAGTCAGTTACCAAGGTGGGTAACAAACCTCGAGGAAAGAGGAAAGAAGAAGAAGAAGAAAGAGAACAATAAGAGAAAAAGAAACAGAGAGTCTCAATGAAACATTTAGTTCCTGTGCTGTTTTAACTTGTGTGTTTGTCTTTGTTGATGTGTGTAAGTGTTTTTTGTTTTTGTCTTACAAAAAAGGAAAGAGAGAGAGTCTCTGACATCAGTGCCTTCCACATATGTATCTTTGATATGAAATGGTTGACATTGAAGAAGTAGGAGACAAAAGGGAGAATCAAATATTGGTTAGAGAAAACGAATGGTCCCATTAGGTGGGGCCAGGAGGAAGGAAGCCAAAAAAAGGTTACCGAAGGGAACCATGAATAAGCCTTTGCAGATGGATCATGCAGAAAAATCCAGACTGGACATGGTTTCTGAAGGAACCTTAGTCCATTCAGCTGCAAAACTATTGGACCTTAGTTTTGTTAGAACTCAAACAAAAGTTAAGAACTTAGGGAAGGTCTATCAAAATCAACAGAAACAGGATAAACGTCCAAGGGAATTGCTAGAATGCATTTATTAAACCTTAGGGCAAAAATTTACAGAAGACAAGAAGGGGGGCCACGAACGGCAACTCTGAACTTGTGGAATTAGCATACAAAATATATATATTAATTGGGCTCAAAACCTCAGAGAAGAAGGAACTTCAAAAAAGGCAAGAGGAAACACATTTTTTCCTCGCCGAAGCTCTTAGACAGAGTGGGAGGCCAGGGGACCCGCCGGAAGAATTGTACGAGGAGGAAACAGTAGTTAGAATCCCATGCCTGGTTAGAGGACCAGCAGAAGGGAAGATGGTTAATGTCTATACAGACAGATAATATATAGTTTTACATGCTCATGAGGCTATTTGGAAAAGAAAGTGCCTGTATCTATTGTGCACAAAGCAACCTAAAGACAGGATGGAATGGATGCCAAATTTTGCCAAACTAGTCTATGAATCCACAAAGGGGGGTGAAAAAGAACCCTTTGTTTGGACAAAGGAACAAAAACAGGCATTTAAAAATTTAAAGTAAGAATAACTTACCAACTTTGAGAAAAAATTTCAATTTGTAAGCCGAATGCCAGGTTCCTGACGCTGCTTGACACACAAGGAAGGTGACTCTAGGATTTCCACACCAACGGCTGTAGGGCCAACAATGAGGAGGCGGCTCATCCCTATTCTTTTAATTGCACAATGAAAGTCACTTTGCAGCTTGGGTTCTGCTGCTTTGATTCTTCCATCTACCACCCTTCTCAAGGACCACTGTGGCCCTGGTTTTTTTTTTCTCTCCAAAGATCAGACTCAACTGGAACTGCATTATAGGATGAAGGGCTAGCAGACAAACACAACCAGCACTTTTGTCCCAATGCAGGGTCAGTCTGGTTGATAAGGCTTTGACCCAACTCCAAAATTCTTAACAGATAGTCTCCCTTTCTCAACTGCTGTAGGGATCCATTCCCTCTTTGTTCTATCCCACTGTTTACTGGGACAGTCAAACGTTTGACTTTAGGTATTGTCTTTGGCTTAGGTCCAGGGATGCGACCCCACTGATTAATAATACGTCTCTGGCGGGAACGGATTTGCTCCAATGGTTTTAAACCTTATGCATTGATCCTTTCCTCTTCCCTGAGTTTTTCAACATCCCCAGATCCTTCCTCAAAAGCAAAGGGGGTTACTTGGGCATTTTCACAACACTGGGAATTACCGTTCAGGATGTAATCATAGGGAGAAGGCAGGCTTATTGCCAACAGCAGCCAAAACCACAACAAGCTCAAAATTGTCTCTTAGCAGAACGTCTCCAAACACAATTCTCTTAACCTACAGAAGTTAGGGAGAAGGCAGGGGTTATATGTGACTTGGGAAAGAGCAATATCAATCTTAGGTGTTCCACAAAACCACCCCTTGTTTGTAACATACAATGTCCACAGACCTAGGACTAACATAGCACCACAGAGAACCCACCCCCTGGTTTCCTCAAACATATTTCCAGAGGTTTCGTAATGCTCTCTGTCACAATCAATGATTTTAGGTACAGCACCTGTCTTTTTTGGGGGGGGGGATTCCAAAAGTAAATCACAATAAGAGTACTCACTAAGGCAAGAGATAATGCAGTTATGACTACAAATACTTGGCTTGCCATTTCCTGACAGGTGCTCAAATTTTCTAATACATCTTATATCTAATAAATAGAACGTTGTCTTCCTCCTCCAAATCTTCGCCTGTACGTTGAGAAATCAGCTTCCAGGGATGATTTCAGTAAGGCCTCTTCTGCCCGTTGCCTGCCCGTTGCCGGTAGGACAGTTATAGGGGGCGCTTCTTCAAGCGTACCACTAAGGGATGGGTTTCATCCTGATTTGCTCCCCAAGGCTCAGCAGCAGCTGGCTTAACTCAAGTTCAGTGAATCCAAATCTTGGATTCCAACACTCTTACTGCAAGTGGAGAACACCTGACCACAGTATATGAAACTCACTTGGATTTCAGATTCTTCTCCTTTTTAGAGTTTTACCTGTACTTATCTTCCACCTGAATATTATGACTAGAGGTGCTCAGAAATGGTGGATGAGGGACACACAATATTGTTGGATTTCTTTTGTTTGTTTAATTCTCCCACCATTTGATTCACCCATGAGGCTCCTATTTGGTCTAGGTGCTATATATGATTTTTTTCAAGTTAGCACTCATAACTGGGGGTCTCCCAAACATCATTTCAAAAGGAGATAGCTTAATTCCTTTCCGTGGAGTACATCTCACAGACCAGACTGCAAAAGGTAGGGCATTCACCCATTTAAGGTGAGTTTCAAGACACACTTTGTCCTTGAATAGGATTCTAGTCACTTCAAATCTAGTTGTCTGGAGTTCCCCTGCTTTAGAATATCTGGGGCTCAGTCCCCTTCGCATTTCCAATGCTGCATAAGCTACCATGTTAGGGTGGCTCTGATCATCTCGGGTTGCTGACAACTTCCCTTTTCAGCCAGCTGTTTTTTTTTTCTTTTCTGCTGGATCCGACCATCCAGCTTGGAGAGATTGCACAGATTCCCTCATATGGAATCTTTAATTCCTCTGGGCAAGCACACTAGTTGTTCTTCCTTTTCTCTACTATTAAGAGTCTTCTTTGAGCACAGACTTATTTAGAATCAGTCCAAATGTTTATACTTTCATTATGTGCCCTTTTAGTGCTCGTATTAAAGCCCACAACTTTTGCTACTTGAACATTTATGCTCTTTGTTGCTTGATCAGAAGAGCAATTGCATTAAGGACTTTAAGGCAATGTGGTTTGTTGCCACTTCCCTTTGCTTGAGCCCAGACTTCCAGAGCTGTGTTGCCTTTTCTGTCGGCTTACAAATAGAAAATTTTTCTCAAAGTTGGTAAGTTATTCTTACTTTAAAATTTTTAAATGCCTGTTTTTGTTCCTTTGTCCAAACAAAGGGTTCTTTTTCACCCCCCCTTTGTGGATTCATAGAATAGTTTAGCTAGAAGGGCAAAATTTAGCATCCATTCCATCCTGTCTTTAGGTTGCTTTGTGCACAATAGATACAGGCACTTTCTTTTCCAAATAGCCTCTTGAGCATGCAAAACTATATATTATCTGTCTGTGTAGACATTAACCATCTTCCCTTCTGCTGGTCCTTTAACCAGGCATGGGATTCTAACTACTGTTCCCTCCTCATACAATTCTTCCGGCAGGTCCCCTGGCCTCCCACTCTGTCTAAGAGTTACGGCGAGGAAACAATGTGTTTCCTCTTGCCTTTTTTGAAGTTCCTTCTTCTCTGAGGTTTTGAGCCCAATTAATATATATCTTGTATGCTAATTCCACAAGTTCAGAGTTGCCTTTCGTGGGCCCCCTTCTCGTCTTCTGTAAATTTTTGCCCTAATGTCATCTGCAGAGTGACCAATGAAGATCAAATTGACCATTCTCTTATTTTCTTCAACCTCAGGATCTAATTTGGTATTTTGCCCAAAGGTTTGATAAATGCATTCTAGGATTTCCCTTTCGATTTTCATCCTGTTTCTGTTGATTTTGATAGACCTTCCTTAAGTTCTTAACTTTTGTTTGAGTCCTAACAAAACTAAGGTCCAATAGTTTTGCAGATGAATGGACTAAGGTTCCCAATCTGGTTGGGTGCGGTGACTTAACCACCCACACAATTCTGGAGCTTCGTTAGGATACACCGGTTCCGTTAGGAAGTGGGTGCTATCCCGGGCTCAGGGAGGTGATCAGGCCCCCTCTTCCACTCTAACCAAGTGGGCCTACAACAATTCCCTCAATACTTGCCTGCAGGCGTCTTCTTTTTCTTTCAGCCGGCGTTATTTATTGACTTGTCCTAGGCGTTATTTATTGACTTGTCCTGATCCTGGTCCGGTCTTGGATCGGTCGTGTCCACCAAATGCCCGAGGGGGGCCATCTGCTTCCTCCCAGAGAATTGCTCTGTGGCGCCTGGAGGTTGGCTAGATGGCCTCGATTGGGCCCCGGTTGGTCGTGCCATCCTCAGCGAAATATCGCTCCAAGTCCTGGCGGAGTCACCATTATGTTGCAGGAAAAAGAGCATGAGACTTGGACTTCTCAAAATCAGGAAAAGTTTATTATGGCTGCCATGGTTCAGAAAGCTAGTCAAAGGCTTAGCATGCAAGAATTCTGAACTCCTGTCCAAAAGGAATAATATCATATTTATAGTTTAGTTTTATCATGGAGATTCTTACTCTTTCTCTGATTGGTTACATGATTGTCGTCAAAGAAGAAAACCACAAACATATCCTGTTATTGCTAAGATGAACTTCTAATCTTTGTGGTTAAGCCCGTTGTCTGACTTGCCAGGGGCCCACCGACCAACGCGACCCATTTACAAGCAGGTGTTTGCGGTTTGGCGCATCCTGTTGCAGCTCAGAAAATTCTGAAATATCGTTACAATGCAGAGCTAAATAGGGACCCCCCTGGGTCATCCAGTCCAACCCCACATCATTTTACTTAACAACCAGGTCTTACTTTATGCCCTGCCTCAAACTCGCCTGGTTTCTCCCTCCTCCCTGAGACTGTCTTTCTTGGGGGAGTTGACGTGTGGTTGAGGGGCACTTATCTTACCTCCATTTCTGCCTGCCGTTTCTGCTCCTGCAGGACCTCATCGGCCCTGTCTCGTTCCATCCTCTCCCGTTCTTCCTGTTCTCGCTCCATCTGGGCCTGCAACCATTTTATGCATGTTAGCAAAGATTCCCTCCTTTGAGGGAATTTTTTAGAACCTCTTCTGTAGGTGTGGCCTGCTTTGTGGGAGTGGCTTGCCAGCCATGTGACCAGGTAGGAGTGGCTTAGCAGTCATGTGACTGGGTGGGTGTAGCCAACTTGTAAAATGTGGTGAAACTCACTTAACAACACTCTTGCTTAGCAACCAAAATGTTTCTCAGAAACTCTGGCATTGAAGCACGGAAGTCTTAAAGCTGTCAAGTTACAAGACCCTTTCACACCTAACCCTTTAAAAAAAAAACCCAGGGGTGTTCAAACTTGACAGCTTTAAGACTTGTGGACTTCAACTCCCAGAATTCCTCTTCTCGCTCTTCATCTTGATGATGTGCAGATGGGCAGGGGGAGGGAGCTGTAGATTTGTGGAACCCACAAGAAGTGGTTAGAACAAGAAGATGTTAGAACTGGCAGGAACCCACCCCTGGTCTGCATCAGACATGTATGCCTTTTGCATCGCATGGGGAAGGGGGGGAAATGGGTGGAAGGGGGATATAGACATGAAAAGAGAGATGGAAGCTTCGGAATTAAATTCTGAGCGTAACGGAAAAGAGACCTGGTATTCATCCTTCTGGTCATGGCATGGAGGAGGCTTTCCTAAGGGTTTATGAAGGACATGTCCTCATGATGTTGCTTTCACCTTATTTCTATTCCCATACAGAAATGGGTTTGGGTGATCTTTAACCCTTCCAATGTTAAAATTGTGCTTTCCTCATTTTTCTTGATAATCACACTGCCATATATCAATGTTCTGTCTTGTGTCACTAATCATGAGGTCCAAAGGCTAAGATCTGCCCAGCTCTTCTTGGCAACATTGGGCTGGTTATAGATATGCTCCTTTTTCTCCAGCTGCTCGGCATTGTCCATCAAGGCTATTTGAACTTGGTCTTTAGTAGAGACCAGATCTGGTGGTGAGAACCCCTGACTAGATCTTTCTGACCAGAAAAATGGGACCAGCTCTGGTTTGATAAGAGCACTAGTCCTTGGATGAAGGTCTGTGCATATATGCTCTCATTCCCATCCCAGAAATTCATCCAGGATGTAAGTAGGGATAGAGATTTCTCAACTCCCCCGAAAAAACAATAACAACCCCAAAGCTCTTGACTAGAGAATGAGAATGAAACTGATCAGGTTTAAAAATTAGCAAAATGATGGCCAGGAGTGTCTCCGGTTGAGATCCATCAATCTGGTCTCAACACAATGAGTTCTCTTATCTATTTGATGTGCATCTGTCACTTCTTCTCTCTGACCTTCTGTCACTTGAATGCATGACAGGCAAACAAAATTGAGAAGATATGTTGATGCCAACTCTGGATTCCCTAAAAGTTTAATACCTAGTCAGGCAATTAAACATGTGCAAGCAAACAACTATGCTCAGAGAGTTCCAAGGACTCCAGAGTTTGTTCTAAGCCAGAATTGGGCTTGGAGGAGAACCTGGGGAAAGAGACACACCCTTTTTGTTGGGGTTTAATCCTGATCCAGAAAAGTGATGATCTCAAAGAACACTCGGTCTAGGTAATGCCAAGACTGACCAACAGCTGAACACACCCATGCACAATATTTGTCCAAGTTGAAAGCAGGGTGTTTTTTTTTTACAAATGGCTAATCCGTTTAGTTTAGTCATCTGTTAAGACTCGCCTTCTAATGTTCCATGGTACATGGTACAATGTTCTATCGCTTTCTTAGTTCCATGGTAAGGAAAACTTTGGTGGATATTGTTAGAATATTCAGCCTTATATTGGGTTGACAATATATATGAGTCTATGTTCTTAAGGAGTTATGTAGCTTTAAGAACTGTGTTTGAATTCTGATTGGCTGTGAGTCTCAGCTCTACCATAAAGCAAGCTCAGAATCACAGTCCGTTCCCTTTTCGATTCCATTCCTGTTCTTACTGTTTGCCGTTTGAGGAGCTGAAACTGAATTGTGAAGACTGAGGAGTATTTGTTTTGCATCACTGTAAGATAACTCTGGTGAAGGACTGTTATTATTTTGAGAAGTTAGTCGGAAGAAGTATTTTAGTTGCTTCAAAGTAAAGACTATTTATTTTCTTACTATTAGAGTTTGTAGAGTTTGTTTGTGGTTACAGCAACGTATCTCTTTACTGTCCGGTGTATTACCCCATTCCGCATTTATTTCTGAACACTGGTTAAGGGACCAGAGTTGTAACATTGATTCTGAACCCAGAGTTGCTAACAGATATTGTTCCAACTCCCTAGTGATGTTGGTTATGAAAGTAAATAAAGCCAGGATATCCACCAATCGCTTTCCTAAATGTTCCTTAATCTGTCTCAGAATAGGGTGCTTCACCAAAAAATAAAGAAATAATAATATGTTTTTCTGCCCCCTCAAAAAAATTGAAGGAGGAAAGTACTTTAATTTGGCCAGGAATAATAAACCTGTTTTAAACAGCATCACTAATCTGTAAGAAATAAGTTTTAAAACACAGTGATTGGATGCATTCAGCTCTCTGAGCCAGGATACAAGCCTTAATTTTGGACTCCCCCTCCCCCCAAGGTGATTGGTTGGGTTTAGCTTACATAATTAAAAGCAGAAATAATTTAGTGCTGCCTCTTTACTTTTCTGCCTTTCTAAACTCCTAATCTTAGACAGTAGCTTCCCATTTCATAAAGTTCACCAAACCCCAATATATGGGAGTATACAATGAATGAATGAATAAAATGAACGGTAAATGAACAGTAACTAATAACAAATTAAAATGTTTAGTTCTTTGAAATGTATGCAACTTTAAATCACAAGATGTAGAGTCCGATGAGCAGCACACTTTTAGAGTAAAAACAGGTAGCTGTAATTGCTCTGCTAAATTAATACAGGTATACCTGGACTAAAATATAAATGTTGGATAACAACATTTATATTTTACATCTACAAACCAGCATTGGGAGGCTAATTTGTCTTGAGATATGAAATATGGAATTGATTCACTTTAAGAAGATGGTTTGATGAATGTTGCAAAGTCAACATTGCAAAATAACATTTTAAATCACACACATTTATCCACAGTCTAAAACATATAATCAGAAGACTTAAACAGTAATTATAACACAAATATGTACTTTAAAAAAGAAAAAGAAAAAGAAAGGTGTCCTACCTGTCTCTCTACTTCCAGCTTTTGCTGAATCAAAAGTTCTTCTTCTTTCATTTTTTCTAGCATTTCCACTTCCTTTTGAGCCTCCTCACGCTCTCGCTCCAGTTCTTCCCTGTCCAATTTCCTCTAAGAGTGCAATAAAACAAACATTTGACAGCTCCCACAACTGCAATGCCTTTTAGAAAATTGGGTTTTGTGGGTGGAAGTAGAGAGAACTCAAGGCCAGTCCTGCATACCAAGAGAGTGAAGAACAATGGAAGAAGAGGAGAAGACAAGCCTTCCACTTTAGTTTCCAAGTGCCACCGGTTTTCCAAAAACTGCCACATATATGGCAAAAGGAGGGACCCCATCAGTCCTTCAAAAGGAGTTTGAAGGCAGTCCCCTTCAAACTTTCTACCCTATTTCTGCCACCTTCAAAACACTGAGAATAAGAAGCAAAGGACATTATTTAAATGTTGCCTGTGCCTGGAGCCTGAGTGGCAAAACTCCCTTTTCTTCACTTCATGTGAGACTGAAATAAAATGTGTTATGCCCTCTTATGTCATCTACAATGTATTTAAGGTATGGGAAGGAAGGGAGTAAATAAGAAGGAAGTAGAAAGAAGAGGGAAGGGAAATAAAGGAAGAAGAAGGAAGAAAAAGATGATGGGAAGGAAAAGATGAATGCAAAGGAAGGGAAGGGAAAGGAAGGGAAAGGAAAGGAGGGAAGGGAAGGGGTGTAGGAAGTTAAAACTCACCCCTTTCCTAGAAAAATATCCTGGGAAATATTGAAAAGACAGAAGCCCTCCTTTCTCTTTTGATTCTTGCAATAATTTCAATTAAATTCTTGCTTTCTTTCCTTGCCAAATAAACTTCAACATTGTTTTGTCCAGATCTTCAGAATATTTTTCTCTAATTTTATGGATATTTTTTGAAATAAAAAGAGTATCTTTCGCAGAATGCTCATTTTTATTGCAGCTATTCTGCCAATTAAGGAAAGTTGCAGATACTTCCATCTCTCCAAGTCTGATCTTATTTGTTAGCTTTGTGTAGTTGTCTTCTTTAATTGTTATACACCTTGCCATTAAGTAAATTCCTAGATTTTTCACCATTTGAATATTCATTTCCTTTGTTAGTTTATCCTTCTGTTTATTTGTCATATTTTTGACTATCATTTTAGTTTTTTCCTTGTTTATTTTTAGTCTGGCTACTTCTCCATGTTTCCAGTGTCTTTTTCCCCACTTGAAACAGAACACAGAAGGACATTTCTTCCAACACGGGACAAAGTTATATGAGGGACAACTGAAATGCTATTGTTGGAAGAAATGTCCTTCCGGGTTCAGTTCTAAGTGGAGAAAAAGACACTGGATACATGGAGGCTGCTTGGAAAGATGGTTTTAATGGTGGACAGGACCGCATGGCTTGAGGTCCTGGGGAAAAGAGTGATCACATGTTGGGTGAAGAAGAAAAAAGGGCTGAGATGCTGAAAATCCCTGGTTTTATGCCCTCTCCGGCCTTTGATCTTGATCTTGTATTCTGATTGGTTGTCAGACTCCCATGGGGCCATGCAGGGGTAACTCTGTTGGCTGTGCTTTAGAGTCCAAGTTTGGTTGCTGGCTGATGTAATTTTCCCAGGTGCCTTGTGGTGAGTTTCTGTAGAAGGTTAATCCTACCTTTGTTATGTAGAATAGACTGGCCCAGGCATTTAATGGCCCATTGACAAAGGTGAGGGCTATTAATAAACAGTGAGTCTGTTTCCTGCCAAAAAACATGTTTCCTCATTTCTTATCCGGAGAAATACAATATTCTGCCTTTTCAATATTTCCCAGGATATTTCATTTTTCTAGGAGAGGGGTGGGTTTTAACTTCTTACACTATCACACTACCTTTCTCCTTGAAATATCTCAAGCCCAGGAGCTTTCAGGCCACATGAAGCAGGAGCTCCTGCTAATGGGAAATGTGACTGTCCATGTTAAAGAACAAAACCTATGTTCAGTACCTGAAAGAAATACAGAGTCAGCTCTCAAAAACTGCCCACCCTCTGAAGTGGCAGAAATCCTGAGGTGCCTTCAAAATTGTGCAGAACTTCAAACAGGAGATTAGAAGCTGAACCTTCACCTGCAGTTCTTCAATCATGTTCTTCTTGTATTTGTAAATCCAGTGGGCCAAGTACAAGATAGGATCGGATGGCCGATGTTCTGCAATTTCGGCAAGGCCTTCTGCTAAACAAGTGCCCAGACTTTTTCTGAGGTAGGCACTCTCCATTGTTGGTCTCCAAAAATCTCTAGATTACAGAGATCTATTAAAAAAACAAGTTGATTAATAAATTAATGTGTACATGATTTTGTGTTTCCATTACCAATTATTATCAATTGTTTTGTTGAGCCTCTGATCAAAACACCATACAGGAGGAGGAGGGAGAGGAAAAGGAGGAGGAGAAAGTAGTAGTAGTAGTAGTAGTAATAGTAGTAGTAGTTATAATTAAAAAGATTTTGAAATGAAGCCAAGATAGTTTTACCCTTTCAGAAATCAGTATTGGAGAAACTGGCCTTCAGTTGGGAATCACTGATAGAATCTGGAATCCTGTTCAAACTGAAAACAAGCTAACTGCTAATTGAGCTCTGCTTAAGAGCATAGAATAGGAAACACCTCCAAAATCAGATCCGCATTAGTTTGAAAAAGTAGCTTTATCAATTTGAAGCAAATCACAGAACCTGTTCTTCTTGCTACTCTCTTCCATGTCTCGGGAGAAGCTCTGTGGATGGCTAAGGATGAAGATTTTCTTTTGTATCTTAGCAACACAGCAATACTGCATCTCCCTAGACTCATTATATCTGATTTTGACCAGATTTTATGCCTTGCGCGGACAAAGTTTTTTTTAATATGTGTGTGTTTATATTACATTTATGCTATATTAATCTCAAATCAGGTCTTTGTACAGATCGAGGGGAAGGCTATGGATGCTCACAGCAGAATTCATTACACTACCGATTATAAAATATTGCCTCTGTAAATTAATAAAGTATTGTTTTTAAAGGCTACTTGTGATGAAAAGAAAAATTGCTGGCTTCTTTTATGGATAATGATCATGTCAAAATATTATTTGTCTGTGCATGTTTTTACCTAGATGATGTGCCAAGAAATTCATCCAAAATAGAGATGTCAACATTCACTCTTAATACAATAGCAGAGTTGGAAGGGACTTTGGAGGTCTTCTAGTCCAACCCCCTGCCTAGGCAGGAATCCTATACCATTTCAGACAAATGGCTATCCAACATCTTCTTAAAGATTTGCAGTGTTGGGGCATTCACAACTTCTGGAGGCAAGCTGTTCCGCTAATTAATTGTTCTAACCAGGGGTGGGTTTCAAAATTTTTGGAACCTATTCTGTGGGTGTGGCCTGCTTTGTGGGAGTGGCTTGCCGGCCATGTGACCGGGTGGGAGTGACTTGCCGGCCATGTGACCAGGTGGGAGTGGCTTTCTGGCCATGTGACCAGGTGGGAGTGGCTTGCCGGCCATGTGACCAGGTGGGAATGTTAGCAGCTGCTGGAATTATGTTTGCACAACAGTGGAAAAACAGATATGAAAATGAATAAATACTATAATGTGGAGGAATAAATAAAGTGACAATTAAAATCAAGAAGGCTTTGAATATTTTTTCACGTGGGATTTGTTTTAGCAATTGCTAAGTAACAGAAACAGAAAATAGAAATCCAAAAGTATGAAAGACAACACCAATTATGTAAGGAAAGGTCACTAAAATGTATAAGGAAACATTAGTAGTACTTGATCATTATTAATGTGTACAACTGCTGCAGGACATAATACACCCACGCAAACTATGACAGTGCCAGGAAAACACCAAAAAATAGAATCCCTCCTACAAAAGACTGAAAATGAAACCAGTTTTTCCCCCCTAAGCTTAGGGACAGGAGAGACAAAGCCACTGGAATAAAAACCATCAAGCATTGCGGACAATTATAAAGGACACACAAGCTCATAGAACCAGCAACCACCTAAGAATTACCTAGACAACCAGGGTGAAACACACTCTTTCTGGCAAAGCTGCCTTGCACCAACCTGGCAGCCCATAGAAAAGTAGCCACTTTGAACCACATAAGCAACCACATAAACCTGATCTGAATACTTAAAAGCAACATATTGCATCTCAAAGAAAACATTGCAAAAAGGAATAACATTTCTTGGAAAAAAATATTTTATAAACAATTACAAAATAAAAATTCCCTAAAATAATTAAAAAAGATATTTTACAAATAAAAAAATCCTTAAAAACCATTGTTAAGCATTCCGCAAAATGACACAATTGCAAGGTATTCTACCAGCAATAATGTATACTGAAACCTTTTAAAGATATTCCTTGTAATAATTTAAAATATAACCATGTTAAGGGTAGAATAACACTGTATATTGAAGTGAACCATTAAAAAAAATTCTCTACTCAATACATTATAAAGTACTGAGTATAGAATTTTTAAAAATGGTTTATATTAATTTGTTTTTCATATAATCTTTTTTAAAATAGTCTTAAGACAATTTAAAAAAAGAACACACACACAATAAATTGAAGTAAACCATTTTTAAAAATTCTCTATTCAATACAGTTAGGTAAAACAATTTAAAAAAAATTATATGCACAATAAATAAAATAATCTTTAAAAAATCATTAAAAAAAATAAAAGAGGAAAAAAAACCAGGTCACTTACCAGGAGGCAGAATCAGCAGCTCTCCGATGGATGCAAAGAGGCAACAGGATGCAGGTAAACTTATCTGACTAGAGGGAGAAGGGAGGCAGTCAGCCAGATGAGGCTGAGACAGGGGGGAGCTGGGGGGCTTTTGGCCATTGTGCGAAAGCTAGCCTACCCCCAAACGCGTGTTAAAAGGCACGGGCCTTTTACATTTGAAGCTGCCGGGCACCGGGGCCTTTCTCAACATGGCTAGCCGCTAACGTGTGGAAAAAGGGGCCGGCAGCTTCATAGAGGGCACTTTAAATTTCACGCACCGGCATCCCCCCCCAGTGGCGCGAAATTTAAAGGCCCCTGTTGTGAATCTGCTGGCCCCTTTTTCAACACGTTAGCGGCTAGCCATATTGAGAAAGGCCCCGGTGCCCGGCAGCTTCAAATGTAAAAGGCCCGGCCCTTAAAGCTGCCGGCGTGGCTGCAGGGGGTCAGGATGGCTTCGCGCACCCAGCGGATAGCTGCGCGAAGCCCCCCCGAGCCTCCGCATTTGCACCAAATGCGAAAGGCCCGGCCCAGCCCTTAAAGCTGCCGGCGTGGCTGCAGGGGGTCAGGACGGCTTCGTGCACCTACCAGATAGCTGCGCGAAGCCCCCCCAAGCCTCCGCATTCGCGCCAAGCGCGAAAGGCCCGGCCCGGCCTTTAAAGCTGCCGCCGTGGCTGCAGGGGGCCGGGACGGCTTCGCGCACCTAGCATGCCTTCCGCGGACCCCCCCCCAGCCGCGCCAACAACGAAAAAGCTTCAAGGCCTGGCCCCCGCCCTTTAGTTTTGAAGCCTGGCAGGCTAGGGGCGGCGGAAGGCAGGCGCACTAGCCTGCGCGAACCCCCCCCCCAGCCGCCCCAACAGAGAAAGAGCTTCAAGGTCCGGCCCCTGCTCTTTACTTTTGACGGTCTTTACTTGTGATGCTCTTTACTTTTGATGGAGCGAGCCTCGTGTTCCGGAAGTAACTTCCGGGTCCATCGTCCAACCGGATCGCCCCGGATCACTAAATTTTACGATCCGGCTCGTGCGATCCGGGGAGAACCGGTAGGAACCCACCCCTGGTTCTAACTATCAGGAAATTTCTCCTCAGTTCTAAGTTGCTTCTCTCCTTGATTAGTTTCCACCCATTGCTTCTTGCTCTATCCTTAGGTGCCTTGGAGAATAGTTTGACTCCCTCTTCTTTGTGGCAACCCCTGAGATATTGAAAAACTGCTGTCATGTAATAATAATAATTAATAATTTATTATATTTATAAACTGCCCCCTCTCCCCAAAGGAACTCGGGGCGGTGTACAGGAAAATTAAAAAACCATCTAAAAACATACAATACACACAAATTAAAACGAATTAAACTACCCTGTACAAAATTTAAAAACCATTAAAATTACCACCCATTAAGACCCAATAAACAATTTGAGAAAACAGACTGGGGCGAGAAGCGTAGATTAGACCAAGCCGGCCTGATGAAACAAATAGGTTTTTACTTTTTGGCGGAAGGCGCGGAGGTCCGTAGTCGTTCTAATATCCGGGGGTAGGTCATTCCAGAGGGTCGGACCTACCACAGAGAAGGCCCTTCCCCTGGGCGTCGCCCGCTGGCACTGCCTGGTGGACGGCACCCAGAGAAGTCCCTCTCTGCGTGAGCGAATCAGCCGAAGGGATGTATGGGGCAGGATACGATCCCGCAAATAACTAGGTTCTGTGCCATGGAGCACTTTAAAGATGATAATCAACACCTTGAAACGCACCCGAAAGACCACAGGGAGCCAGTGCAGCTCGCGCAGGAGTGGTGTTACATGGGAGTATCTAGTGACTCCCATAACTGCCTGCGCGGCCGTGTTCTGGGCCAGCTGTAGTCTCCAGGTGCATCTCAAGGTGAGCCCCATGTAGAGAGCATTACAGTAGTCCAGACGAGACGTCACAAGCGCATGAGTGACCGTGCGAAGGGCGTCCCGGTCCAATAGGGGACGCAACTGGTGCACCAGGCGAACCTGGTAAAATGCCCCCCTGGCCACAGCTGTCACATGGTCTTCTATAGACAGCCGAGAGTCCAGGAGGACGCCTAAGTTGTGTGCCCGCTCCACGGGGGCTAGATGTTCGCCCCCTATGGCCAGTGATGGCGTCAACTGGTTGAACCCACGTATGATCTTGCCCAGTGGCTTCATATATGTATTGAACAAGAGAGGCGAGAGGACTGACCCCTGAGGCACCCCACAAGTGAGAGGCCTTGAGGTCGACCTCTGCCCCCCTGCCAATACAAATTGCGACCGACTGGAGAGGTAGGAGGAGAACCACCGTAAAACAGTGCCCCTCACCCCCAACCCCTCCAGTCGGTGCAATAGGATACCATGGTCGATGGTATCAAAAGCCGCCGAGAGGTCTAATAGGACCAGGATGGAGGAACAACCCCCATCTCTGGCCCTACAGAGATCATCCACCAACGCGACCAATGCCATCTCGGTGCTGTGACCAGACCGGAAGCCGGACTGGCGCGGGTCCAGATAATCAATTTCCTCCAGATGACGTGGAAACTGTTGTGCCACCACACTCTCTATAACCTTTGCCAGAAAGTGAAGGTTGGAGACCGGACGGTAATTTACTAACAATGCTTGGTCCAGGGAAGGCTTCTTGAGGAGAGACCTCACCACTGCCTCTTTCAGGACGGTAGGCAAGAAGCCCTCACTATTTCCTGGAGCCAGCCTCGTGAAACCTCCCAGGATGCCAGTACAAGCCAGGAGAGACATGGGTCCAATAAACATGTGGTGGGGGCTTCCTTCCAGTTTCCCGGAGGCGACGGTCGAGTCCTGGGACTCGTCCGCCTTTTTGTTCCTTTTACGGCCCCTACCGGGCAGGGAGTTCCTTTTAAAGGACTCCCGCCGTACGGTCGGCTTGCCTGGATTTCCCCATCCCGACGGCGGTTGGGGGGGGGGGTTCCTTGTCTTCGACCCATGCTGCGGGGGGCTTGGTTCCCTTTGCTGATGGAGGACAGGAATATTTAATTGTTCTCGAGAGGGCTGAATCGCTGGAGTTGGAGGCAACGCTGAGACTCCTGGCTATAGAGTGGATTGTGAGTGACCTTATCTTTCTGCTTGCAACTTTTGCTTTGAAAGATGATGGAGGGGGGAGTTTGCGAAAAAAACCCTTGGAACGGAAGAAAAGCGGCGTTTTAAAAATGCTCCTCAGCCTTGAGGAAGTGGAGAAACTTTTCTAAATGATAGTGAAAGTCTTTCCGGAATGATCGTGGATACTTAGTATCGAAGTCTGGCAATAAAGAAGCAATTTTTCTCTTTGCTAACTCCCAGTGGCTTCCAGATGGGCGGGGGAAGATGGCGTTTCTTTGTTCTCTGGAGACACACTCTTCATGGATGATTGCTGACATTCCCTTGTGATTGGGCCTGCCTCTCTTTTTCTTTACTAATGATTGTATGTAATTGATTAATTGGTCATTTCACTGAAGTGCCTTTTTCCTTGTATTTGATTGTAAGAATTTGGTCTCTCTCTGGACTCTAATTAGGCAACAATTGTGATTTTGTTTATTGGAATTTGCTCATATCCTGCCTCACTGACTCCTCTTCAGCAAACACCATCTTACTGACACAGACTTAAATCTTTCATCATGGCTTCAAAAAAGCAGACACATCAACCTAAAATCACCTCGATGTTACCCGAAAAACCTGATACGGATGCTAGATTAACAGCAATGGAAGAAACTCTTCAGACCTTGGTGAAAGAAATTAAAGAAATGAGGAAGGACCATGTCAGTTCTAAGTTAGAACTTTTGGAGGTACAGAAGAAATTAATGGAAAATATGCAAAAGACTGATGAGCTGGAGGTGGGGTTGGCTGGGGCAAGGGGAGAGCTTAAAAGTATTAATAATGAAATAGGAGATTTAACTGGTCATATGTCTAGGATGGATTTTGAAAGGATGTCATATTTTTTAAGATTTCAGAATGTTCCTGAGGAGAGTGGTGAAGATTTACCTGACTTAATGTGCACAATTTTAGCAGATTATTTACACAAGCCTAAGGATGAGATTAGGGGGGACATTGATTTGATATATAGAATAAACTCAGCATATGCCAGGATAAATGAAGTACCCAGAGAGATACATATTAAATTTGTAAGAAGGTTGACAAGGGAAAGGATCTTGAGGGCGCAGAGAGACAATCCTTTAGTTTATCAACAGAAAGAGATTGCTATCTTGAAGCAGGTCCCGAAGAAGATTAGAGAGATAAGACGGAAGTATTCCTTCTTGTCTAAAAGATTATTTAAACAGGGGGTCTGGTTTAAGTGGGTGATGCCAGAGGGAATGTTGGTGTTCTGGGAGGGAGTAAGAGTAAGAAACAATTGCAGAGGCGGAAGCCTTTCTTAAAAAACATTCCTCAATCCTGGAGGATGAAAATGGGGGAGCAGAGGGTGCCGCGGCCCCGCCCACTGGGGGCCAGGGAGAAGAAGACACAATTGCCAAAAGACTTAGATCTCAAAAGTGACTTTATTTTAGTATAACACAACTCTTGTTTGGATGTTCATATATGATTGCTAGCATAGTTTTTACAATGATATATTTGCATTTCTTTCCACTTTGTAGTACAAATGAAAACTTAATGTATTATCTATATCTTGTTATGAAGCCTCGGAAGGGGTCGACGACTTCGACGTGAAAGTTCTCACAATATCTTTTATACACCTTACTCTTTACCCTATTTGTAAAAATTTATAAAACCCAATAAAACTTTTTTTCAAAAAAAATATAAAAAAATAAAAATAAACATGTGGTGGCCCTCAGTCTCCTACGCAACCTGTCCATATCATCGGAAGTAACAGAGTCAAACTCCTCCCAGAATGGTGCCTCAAGACCTGCTTCCGACGCCTCCTCCGGACCACTGTCGGTGGAGACCAACTCGTATCCCCTAGTCCTTCTTTTTCTTTAAACTAGACATACCCAGTTACTGCAATTGTTCTTCATATGTTTTGGTCTCCAGTCCCCTATTCATCTTGGTTGCTCTTCTCTGCACTCTTTCTAGAGTCTCCACATCTTTTCTACATTGTGGCGACCAAAACTGAATGCAGTATTCCAAGTGTGGCCTTACCAAGGCATTATAAAGTGGTATTAACACTTCACGTGAGCTTGATTCTATCCCTCTGTTTATGTAGCCTAGAACTGTGTTGGTTTTTTTGGCAGCTGCTGCACACGGCTGGTTCATATTTAAATGGTTGTCCACTAGAACTAATAACTATTGTTGTATCAAAAATGGGTCCTAGCCTCGTATCAAAGCCAATACAGACACAAGGAATGGCATTTTCAACTTATTTTATTGGAGTACTGCAGCAAAAGGATCTCAGCAGCTAAAGAAGCCAAAACACCGAACAATGCACAAATATAAATTTTATACAGCTAGGATTAAGGAAATTAACACCCTAAGACATTGATTCCTTGACACGTTTCTTTTGATTGGATTCTTCTACTTTACCCTCCTCTTTCATACATGTTTATTATTAATAAGCTTTCTTATCAAAAGATGTGTGTTTTAATATTATAATAAACTACAGGTTACCAAAGTATACATCTACGTTCCTTAGCTAGCATCCTTCTAGTGTGTCTAGCTAGTACCCTTCTAAATATCTTTTTTATATCATGCCAACCAAAAATGGATGCAATATTCTAAGTGTGTCTTGGAATATGGAATAGGGCACCAAACTTTCCTTTACTGTCTTTGTTACAAGCCCAGGAGTGTTGGACAATAGAAGACCTGCCTTCCATTGTCTATCAGATTATGATGATGTCTTTCCACACCACCTACTCCTTTCCTTGAGATCTCTGCGGGGCATGCCCTGATGGTCCTAGAGGTGCTTGGTTGGCAGAAGGTAAAAGGTTTGGAAGCCCCAGGGGGAAAGCCCATATGGGCATTTTTCCTGGCACCTGAAGATCTTCTAATTCACCAGGCATTGGTAGAAGTGCCTTTCAGAAAGAGACTTTCATTGAAAAACGGGTGGTCTCGCTTCCACACATAGTAACCTTGTCTGAGTTCCCAGGAAAAAGTGGATTTTTTTTTTTTAAAGGCAACTTATGGTTGCGATGTTTAGCAGGAAACAAACATTACACCGCGGAAAACAACTTATTGCATTTAAGTTTCTTTGTTTGGAAGCTATTTTTTCTCCATTCTTTGGAGGCACGTTTTTAAGGCACGACTTTTGTTTTCCTTTGTTAAGTTTCGTAAGCAAAACTCTCTCGCTCTCTCTCTCGCTTTTTCCTCAATGGGACTCAGCAGCCAATGAGATTTTCCCTCCACCCCGGATTCACGCAGCAGAAGACTCCGTGACGTCACAGGTCGGATCCCAAGGTGTTGGGTTGCCAGGCGACGAAGGAACGACAAGATCGCGCGCAAGGAGCAACCACGACCCCCGTCCAGGTGTGAAGATTGCAATACAGTTAAAGGTATAAACGAGGGTTGCAAGGAAGGCAGGTTTCATTCCTAGCTTGATCTTTTTTAGACGTTGCAGAAAGCGAGCAAAGGGTTGAACCGAGCAGTGTACGAGTTTCTTTCTGCCTGGAGGAATGAGAGCGCAAAGGATGCAATTTTTTTAATCTTGAGAAGCTTCGTTCATTCCGAATGAATTCTAAGTTCTAAAAGGTTCCGAACAGGAGAATATTCCTTTGGGTATTAGAGTTTTGTGATCAAAAAGCTGACCCGCTATTTTTCAACATTATATTATATGGGACCCTGAGAAGTTGCTCCTTATGAAATTTTGGGAGATCTTGTTTTTTTCTTGCTGAGAAGTTTTATCTGAGTTGGAAATGTATTTCTAGAATAGTGTGTCCAGAAAGGCTACATGCCCTTTCATAGTTCCTTTCCAACAAGATATGATGATTGATGAGGATGAGGATGACGATGTGATATCCATTCAGTTGTATCCAACTCAACAATTCTGTTGGACCAGCTGCCCATATTAAAAAAAATGACACTATGCACTACGGCGATAACAAGAACCAGCAAAAATTACAAATTGAATAGGCAGCAGATGATATAAAACAGCAACAAAGCAGCCATCAATACAATACTATATTGCAGTCAAATCCTCTTGTTTTCCTTTTTACTTTTTTTGCAAGATTCATGGATTTATTTGTCCCTCACTCTAGATGACATGATAGCAGTGTTCCAATATTTGAGGGGCTGCCATAAAGAAGAGGGGGCAGCCTATTTCCAAAGCACAACAATGCAAGACAAGGAATAATGGATGGAAACTACTCAAGGAGTGAAGCAACCTGGAATTAAGGAGAAACTTCCTAACAGTGAGGACAATTAACCAGTAGAACATCTTGCCTTCAGAAATTATGGGTTCTCCAACACTGGAGTGTTTTAAGAAAAGATTGGACAGACATTTGTTCTGAATTGTATAGAATTGTATAGAAGACCTCCGGTATCCCTTCCAATTCTGTTATTCTTCTAGTAAATTTTGATCCTTCTATTAACTGAGTGTAGGTCTATTACTTTAGATGCTGATTATAATTTATGCGAGGTACAAAAAGAAATACTATTCTTTGAAAATGGGGATTAGCATAATGTCTTCTCTGCAAGAACAAGTAAAGACATTTAATTAGGACCTAGATTCATTCTAAGGGCTGCCCTGTTGCAATTTATTTTGTTTGTTTTATTTTGTTTCCTGTAAACAGAGAACCTGGTACAAGTTCACCCAGTCCCTTGGATCAATGCAGAGTGAAAGACAAACGATGGGAATGGATGCCAAATATTTTAAGGAAAACCTCGGAATGTGTTTGGCTGAAGGACTTGTAGAGGTGGCAGATCGCCGGCCAACAGACCCTATCCGTTTCCTGGCCTCCTGGATTTACAACTACAATGAAAATAAAAAGAAAGAAGAAAAGGTGATACATTTAAAAAAAAACCAAAGTTGAAGAAAGCTTGTTTCAGCAATGATTGAATCAAATTGTCTATCCTCCCAATTTTGCTATCCCTTGTCCTCTTCTAGAAAAAGTCTGAGAAGGACCACCTAGAACTTCATTATGAAGAATTTTTTGCAGAACTGGAGAGTACAGAAAAGCTGAAGGCAGAAGAACTGATGGCCCAAATATTTGAAGAGCAGCAGAAGGTCTGTGTCTCTTAATTTTACACTAGAGTACAATGGGTCATATTTGGCTCATTGGTGTAATAGAATAGAATAGAATAGAATAGAATAGAATAGAATATAGAATTCTTTATTAGTCAAGTGTGATTGGACACACAAGGAATTTGTCTTTGGCGCATATGCTTTCAGTGTACATAAAAAGACAAGACACATTAGTCAAGAATCATAAGGTATAACATTTAATGATAGTCATAGGGTACAAATAAGCAATCAGAAAACAATATCAATATAAATCGTAAGGATACAAGCAACAAAGTTACAGTCCTGCAGTCATAAGTGGGAGGAGATGGGTGATAGGAACGATGGGAAGACTAATAGTAATAGTTATGCAGCCTTAGTGAATAGTTTGACAGTGGTGAGGAAATTATTTGTTTAGCAGAGTGATGACATTCGAGGGGAAAACTGTTCTTGTGTCTAGTTGTCTTGGTGTGCAGTGTTCTATACCGTTTTGAGGGTAGGAGTTGAAACAATTTATGTCCAGGATGCAAAGAGTCTGTAAATATTTTCATGGCCCTCTTTTTGACTCGTGCAGTGTACAAGTCCTCAATGGAAGGCAGGTTGGCAGTAATTGTTTTTTCTGCAGTTCTGATTATCCTCTGAAGTCTGTGTCTGTCGTGTTGGGTTGCAGAACCAAACTAGACAGTTATAGAGGGGCAGACTCGATAATTCTTCTGTAGAACTGTATCAGTAGCTCCTTGGGCAGTTTGAGCTTCCTGAGTTGCCACAGAAATAACATTCTTTATTGTACTTTTTTGATGATGTTTTTAATGAGAAAAGTTGTTGGAGCAGTTGAAAAAAAAAGCATATTAAAAGGTGTATGTTCCTAGAGTGTGGATGGATGGATGGCAGATGGATGGATGCTAAGATGGCTAGATGGCTGGTAGCTGAAGTAAATTTAATGCAGTTTTATTCTATAAAGGATCCTTTCCAAGAGCAAACAGAAGATACTCCTGAAAAATTAATGGAAATAGGTGGAGCATCACACCAACCTGTGAGAGAAGAGGTGGCTGAGGAGAAGACAGATGAAGTGAGTACCTATTTTAACAAATGCATTTGACATACTATTATTAATAGCAAACTGGATGTCACCCAGACCCTTTGTTTTGAGGTTCATCACAAGTTCAGAGAACTGGAAGAGGTTAAGGACACCAGATAAGACAACATGGAGCATTTCATTCATTGTTGCTTCCTTGCCTTGGATAAATTCATTCAGGTCTAAACATCTGTACAGAATCAGCACCTTAGTTTTTGTGTAAGCTTAGTTCTTGTTCTTATTTTGAAGAATTGAAATCAGTCTTGTTTAAGATTAGAGTGATGGAATATCTAGCAATCTCTGAGAAGATAGAGGAGGACCATTACATAAAATATTTATTTTTCAAAGGAAAAAGGCATGAGAAAGAGACTCATAGCAATCCTGCCTCAGTAGTGGGTTTCGGCTCCCGTTGCAACCACTACACTGCAACGGGAGCTGGGCTGCACATGTATGCTGCACATGTATGCACACCCACCACCTGCGATGCTCCAGCTGCTCGGCGGAGTGTTGTGCAGGCGGCATACGCTTCGTACGCAAGCGCAGATGGCCTGTTTCTTCAAATACAAGTAAGGAACGAGGGAGGGAGGGCCCTCCAAAGCACCATTCTGGTACGGTGGCTGTTGCTTCCTGCATAGGTGCATACTGGGGCATACTGCCTGCAATCCACCACTGTCCTGCCTTGATTAAACTGGGTGTAAGTTGAGCAGGACAATTGCTATGGAGGCTTTCTAGATTGTTGTGAAACCTTTCAGGACTGTTAGACAGGATATAAAAACCATTTGGATTTCTGGAATGATCTTTTTTCCTAGTAATATAAGAAAATCTTGAAAACGTAATGTCAACTTGCAAAGCATTCCTGACCTGCTCTTGAGTTGCCATAGATTGAGGGATGGAGAACCAAGTCTCGCAGCTGCAGCAAGGGACTGCACTTCAGTAAAAACAAAAGCACATTCCAGCCATCTTTATGTCAAGGCCATTTCCATGGATACCCACAGTGACTGGAGGGAGGGACTGTACAACCCGGGAAATTGCTTCATTGGTGAATGTAACTGATGACACACCTTGGGGAGAGTGGAAAACAGGTTCAGAGCTGGGCCATGAATTAAGTGAAATCAGAGTTGGCTTCACTTGAAATGTGCCGACATGAAGCTCCTAATAAATAACTGGATTTCTTTTGAAGCTTGGCTCCAGGCTCATGATTTAATTATGGACTCAGTCGGAACACTGACACCTAGAATTAAGATTTGGTTTTAAAAAGGGATTTTAACAATGTACTCATGTAAATGAAATTAATTTTCAATCATAGATCACAACCGAAGAAAAGATTGGACACATGCCGGAAGAATCTGAAACTAAGTCAATGCAAGAGATGTTAGAAAACAGAATGGATCAAGATGTTGTGATACATGAGTTGGATGAACAACCACACCAGGTAAGTCCAACTTTAATGCTCCAGGAAGCCTTGTTGGAAACTGCTGCAGATGAAGATTTAAGTCCCAAAGTCTTGAATGACAAAGGCAAAGACCAGTTGGAACAAGTCATAGCATCTGAGAAGGAGAATGATGTACAGGCTGAAGGTGACACTCAGGCTGAGAAAGACAGTTCTACTCCGGATGGGAATTTGAAGTAATTCCACAATTCATGTATACTTGCAAGAAGATCCTGCTGTCTTCAAACAACTTTGTTTCACAAAGAAGAATGAAAATCTTTTGAGTGTGTGATAGTGACACTTTTCCAGCATAGTTGCACTGGGATGTTATATGGATAAGACTGATCATCAGATAGTAACAAGCAGTAGTGGGATTCAGCCTGCTCGGGCCAATTTAGGCGGACCGGTTGTTAAATTGCTGTCTGGCCCCGCCCCTTCCATCCCCGCCTCTTTCAGAGGGCCCCATGCACCCCATTTTGCTCCCAGGTAAGTGCAGGGAGGTCTACTAGGCCCAAAATGGGGTGTGGGGGGAGAGCAGTGCGCCACATGGCCCATTTTTGCTCTCAGGGAAGTGCAGGAGGCTGAGTGCTGCCTGAAACAACTTCCTGACCATGCCCACTATGGCTAGACCCACCCAGCTGGTCATTAGGGTAGAGAACCAGTTGTTAAATTATTTGAATCCCACCACTGGTAACAAATCTTGGGATAGTACGTGTATGATATGCCTTTCAAAGCCTGCTGTGTTCTTGTAGTTTTTGTTCTTATGCTTTTATCTGTTGGAAGGAATGGTGTCTGTCTACAACTGGAAATCTGTTATACATTTGATTGAAAACAAACCTCAATAAGCAGTAAGATTCTTGCAAAATTACACTTATGGGTGATTTGGGAAATAATTATTCCTACCATCATGGTGGAAATAGTTCACACAATACATTTTGAATGCATTGTAGGACCATCCACAATGGTATAGATTTGTGACACTGATTTGGAGATGCATTATATCAACTTGTGGCTCTGTATATGAGGTGTATGTATATTCTACACACAGGCTAAATTCAGAGGTACATGTGCATATAAAGTGTCTCCATAACATTATCAACATCTATCTATATACGTATGCACGTGTAAAATTAGACAGGGTACAAATCTAAGACTTACATTCACACAAAATCCTGTTTTTTTCTGTGATTAGGTGGCTATGTTTGAACATAGTTCACTTCATTATTGTTCAGTGCAAACCCAGAAAGTGAATTATTTCCTAAAACAGGATAAAGGTATTATATGGGTATTAGGTATTAGCTTTTTAATGTTCAACAACATTTCTTATAGCAATAGGAAGGGTACAGATAATCCATTTCCATTGTCCAGTTGCCAATTTTCATATGGTACGTATATAAATCAAAAGATACAGACATCTCAAAATATTCAAACTCAAATTAATATATGCATTGTCTTCTTCCAATCATATGTTTTAGCATATTCCAAAAACATATACTTGATCGAAGTCATACTATATTCTCATTGGGAATAATATCAACAGTAACTTTGTCTATTTTCTGTACAAATGCAATAGAGTCCATTAAGTTAAATAAGTTTTGTGTTGAATAAAATGTAGTCTAAGGTTTATCAAATGTTTCCAGAATTTCCCATTGCTTGGATAAAGTGGAAATTTTCAATTCAGTCTTTAAAACGCATGTATCAAATTAATGTATCAGTAGATATTTGTAAACATTCTTTGTGGGTTTTTTAGTTTCATTAAAACTTGGTAATCACTTGTAATTATTTAGATACTCCTGAAGCTGTGCCATTTATCCAAATCAAGATGTTCAATAACAGATTTAACAGATTAACAGAGTTGGAAGGGACCTTATAGATCATCTAGTCTAGTGCAACCCCCTGCTAAGTGTAGGACTTTATTTTTCAAGAGTAGTGATTTGCTCCTTACAGATATAAACTACATATAGACAAATAGAAAGAAATATGTTAACCCTTTAGTGATTTTTTTTGTATAAATGTTGTAAGAGCTATCATGCATGCATGAGATAGCTTTGTGTGTATACACTATTATTTAAACAATTATGTCTAGAATAAAAATACATTTTGAATAGTAAAAACATCACATTTTTTTCTTCCGCTAAATCTTTTAAAATATGACACTTGATGGCATCATTAAGAAATATATCAGTAATGCTCTTTATTATAATACAGGCTGCTCTATTAACATGGATGAAGTAATGGATTGTATTGAGACATACTTGACTTTGGAAGGACATGACTTGCAACTGGGTTGGCATGCCTTTTTGTGGTATGGGAAAAATAAGATACACGGTTACTTTCAAAGACACTACATAAGAAAAGCATTAATGTCAATATGGGAGAAAATTAAAGAGCAACATTATTTGAGGATACCAGTTTGGCTTTCAACAATGGAAGCACTGATTCACCCAAATGTTATTGACATGGAAATATTATATAAAGATATTTTGAATGACAACAGGAGCTCAAAACTAAACAAGAATTGAGTGATCAAGGGATTCATATGGCATGGTACTCACAAATATAGATACATTCTAGATATGAAAAAGATGTTAAATTATATGGTTTAGATACAGGTACAGGAACTAGGCACATGGTGGCCCAGTGGCTAAAATGCTGAGCTTGTCAATCAGAAAGGTTGGCAGTTCGGTGGTTCGAATCCCTAGGGCCGTGTAACGGAGTGAGCTCCCATTACTTGTCCCAGCTTCTGCCAACCTAGCAGTTGGAAAGCATGTAAAAATGGAAGTAGAAAAATAGGGACCATTTTGGTGGGAAGGTAACAGCGTTCTGTGCGCCCTTGCCGTTGAGTCATGCTGGCCACATGACAACGGAGACGTCGTCTGACAGCACTGGCTCTTCGGCTTTGAAAGAGATAAGCACCACCCCCTAGATTCGGGAATGACTAGCATATATGTGTGAGGGGAACTTTTACCTTTACCTATAAAGAACTAACAGAATTAGACAACATATTAACAGGGACAGAAGAAAGATTGATAAAGAAATCGTATAACTACTTATTGGGCATAAAATTGAAAGATGAACAAGTGAAGAAGACAATGATAAGACGGGCAAAAAATTTTGGTCATACAAAAGAATTAGACAAATGGCAGAAACTCTGGGATAGGAAATACAAATTAACGATGTCATCTGCATATAAAGAAAATCTGTATAAGATATAGTATAGATGGCACTTTGCACTGGTGAGGTTGGCAAAGATGTTTAAAGATAAGTCAGCTAAATGTAGGAAATGCCACCAGACACATGAGTCTTATTATACATGGTTGGAAAAGATGATAAAACAGTACATTGATTTAAAACCAGAAATATTTCTGTTAGGGATTTTACCTGAAACATAGTAAAGAGAAAACATATTTAATTATTCATGTATTAATTATATTAATTAAATTAATATAATTTAAAAAGGGGGACATAACCAAGGAAAAAGGGGGACATAACCAAGGCAAAATATCAGCAAATAGCCCGAGCCTGTAAAGACGAAGTGAGGAAAGCTAAGGCTCACAATGAAGAAAGGCTTGCCAAAAAAGTAAAAAATAACAAAAAAAGCTTCTTCCAACATGTTAAAAATAAGAAAAAAGTTAAGGAAACAATTGGTCCACTGCTGGGAGAAAATGGCAAGAAGATGATAAGCAACAGGGAGAAAGCAGAACTATTTAACTCTTTTTTTGCATCTGTCTTTACACAAAGGGATAAAACAGTCCAATCAATCAATAACAGCACCACAAATATCAGATTAGGAACACAAGTTGAAATAGGGAAGAAAATGGTAAGTGAGCACCTGTCTGCCCTGGACGAGTTCAAATCACCAGGACCGGATGGATTACACCCCAGGGTTCTGAAGGAACTGGCAGACGAGATCTCAGAACCACTGAACTATATCTTTCAGAGATCCTGGAGCACTGGGGAACTGCCAGAAGACTGGAAAAGAGCAGATGTGGTTCCCATCTTCAAAAAAGGAAAAAAAACAGATCCAGGAAACTATAGACCCATCAGCCTGACCTCAATACCAGGAAAGATTCTGGAAAAGATAATTAAACAACAAATAAGTGAACACCTAGAAGCAAACAAAGTAATAGCCAAAAGCCAACATGGGTTTGTCAAAAACAGATCATGCCAGACGAATCTAATTGCATTCTTTGACAAAGTAACAAAATCAGCGGACCAGAGGAATGCTGTTGATATAATTTACCTGGACTTCAGTAAGGCATTTGATAAAGTAGACCATAACCTACTATTAGATAAAGTAGAAAATTGTGGGTTAGACAGCAGCACCACCAAATGGATTCGCAACTGGCTGACCAACCGCACTCAACGTGTAGTCCTCAATGGAACTGCATCTACATGGAAGGAAGTATGCAGTGGAGTCCCCCAAGGCTCTGTTTTAGGCCCAGTACTCTTTAACATCTTCATCAACGATTTGGATGAGGGGATAAATGGGGAACTCATCAAATTCGCAGACGACACCAAGCTGGCAGGAATAGCCAACACTCCAGAAGATAGGCTTAAGATACAGAAGGATCTAGACAAACTTGAACATTGGGCACTGTCTAATAAAATGAAATTCAATTGTGAAAAAAGTAAGGTCCTACATATAGGCAAGAAAAACCAAATGCACAAGTACAGTATAGGTGATACCTTGCTCGATAGTAGCAACTGTGAGAGGGATCTCGGAATCCTAGTGGACAACCATCTAAATATGAGCCAGCAGTGTGCAGCAGCTGCCAAAAAAGCCAACACAGTTCTAGGCTGCATCAACAGAGGGATAGAATCTAGATCGCGTGAAGTGTTAATGCCACTGTATAGTGCCTTGGTAAGGCCACACTTGGAATACTGCATACAGTTTTGGTCGCCACGATGTAGAAAAGACGTGGAGACTCTGGAAAGAGTGCAGAGAAGAGCAACCAAGATGATTAGAGGACTGGAGACTAAGACATATGAAGAACGGCTGCAGGAGCTGGGTATGTCTAGTTTGATGAAGAGAAGGACCAGGGGAGACATGATAGCAGTGTTCCGATATCTCAGAGGGTGCCACAAAGAAGAGGGAGTCAAACTTTTCTCCAAGGCACCTGGGGGCAGGACAAGGAGCAATGGGTGGAAACTAACCAAGGAGAGAAGCAACTTAGAACTAAGGAGAAATTTCCTAACAGTAAGAACAATTAACCTCTGGAACAGCTTGCCTCCAGCAGTTGTGAATGCCCCAACCCTGGAAGTCTTTAAAAAGATGTTAGACAGCCATTTGTCTGAAATGGTATAAGGTTCCTGCCCATGCAGGGGGTTGGACTAGAAGACCTACAAGGTCCCTTCCAACTCTGCTATTGTATTATTGTATTATTGTATATCTAGAACTGTATTTGCACAACATTGGAAAAGTGTAGAGATCCCTATTGATGAGAAGGTGATTTCGAAAATATTACAATGTGCTGAAATGAACAGATTAAGGTTGGCAATTAAAGAGAAAGAACTAAATTATTTAAAGAATTAAAGAGAAAGAGTATTCTATGATATGGGAATTATTTTATCAATGGTTAGAGAATAAAAATCGAAATTGGAAATAAAAGGTGATTAAAGAAGAGTAGAAAATATGTTAAAATAGAGATATAAACAGTATGATAATTGTTAGTATCATGATGATGATGATTATGCTTAATGTTATTATTACATTTTTATCAGAAGATACGTTAAGAGGAAAAAATGAACAGGTTCACTATGTTCAACCATATAATATACTATAATTCTACAATTAGATAATTAATATCAATGTGAATTATGTAAATTTTGAAGGTTAATGCACAGAAATATTTGTATCCAGACGACACAGTTTAAGGAAAGATGGAATGTTCATTTTTTTTTAAAAGAGTCATTAAATATTGTGTGACTCGACCTCACACAAAACACATGACGATTTCCCCGGATGATGGTTGCACTGTGACAAATGGTTCAGTTGTGTAGTTAAGTACATTTGTAATTCATTCATATTCATGACATTTGTACATATTTTAGCTTTTAATGATAGTTTTGAAAATGTTTGGTTGCAGTTCACAAGATGGTCATTTCTGGTTTGTATAGCATATTGCAGAAATAGCTTTATTCGACTGTTTTCCAGAATCATAAAGTGAGTATTATAATTGTTGGAAGTGAAGCATAAACCATGAATCGCCTTGTAAGGGAGATGGATGATATAAAAATTTAATAAATAAAAATAATGATAAGTGCACTCTCCATTTTTAACATATGTTATTACTTGGAATTGTTTCTAGCCTTGAGAAAACACTGCTTGGAAAACAAAAAAGTAAGCATAGAGAAACTGGATAGCTGCATACAAAAGCTGTAGATAATATACCGGAGTCAATAAAAGTCAACTTGAGTAGCATTGATATTGCTTTAGAAAATCAAACTTCATCTTAAGATAAAAAAGTATCTTCTTTCTTCGGAATAGTATTCCACATTTTATGATTTTCTCATATATTGGTATGCCACTGTCAACCAGACGGGGTCGCTAAAGTTTAATAATCCAGGAGCTCGCTCATCATTTCACCATCTTGCTCTAATCTGCTAAATTAGAGAACCTGCAGTTATAAAGATACTATTTGCCAAAAGTGCCTTAAAACCATACAATTAATATGGCATAAACTGCAGATCTGGACCATCAAGTGTAGCGTAACCAGGTTTACCCTATGTCAACTTCCTTGAGAAGAATTCAAGGAAAATATGTATATTTTTAATTCCAAAATGTTTGCAAGAAGATGTAAGTCCCAGGGCAAGTATGGTATATGAGCACCAAGACTGATCACTGATCGTGAATGGCTTGGTGTATGTTTCACTCAGTGTAAGAAAAGCTTTATCTGATGTTTTTAGGAGTTTTTAGTCTTCTGGATAACTTGATGCAGTTGGTCTATCTTCCTTTGTGTCTGTTAGTCAATCAACATTGTATAAAACTGATCTCTGTATGATTTTGGCTCCCCTTTTCCCCAAACCAAAGAATATTTCAGAGTTTTGTATTTTGATATTAATAGCTGGTTTTTCCAATAGGAATTAATCTTTGACACAATTTCATTTTGTATCTAATTGACAATTGTACAGATCAAGAGAATGTAAACTTATAAACTGAGGTGTTTTGTAAACAATTTGTTGTTGTGCAAAGTTGATACAACCAATCTGTAGAAACCTCAACCTGTTTTTAAATCCAGTTAGTGTCTTGAGGGATTCACCCCACCCCAATTTCACAGTTCAGCTCACATCTTTCAGATATTATCAAGGTGCAATCCATATTTTGTTTATAAAACTAGATAAGGATGTAATCCAATCACTCGAGTGAATTGATGTGAAGTTAAGTGTTGTGCATACACTGCGCTTCAGTACTCAAAACAATATTCACTATTTCATTAAATTCCAAACATTTTCCCCACATTTTGAAAATGCTGATCAGACACCAAACAGCCTGAGCAAACATTGTTATTCGGATTACAGTGCTGGAAGTTGATAAAGTCTCCTTTTGAGGAAGTTTTCAAACAAACTTTGCTACTGTGATATTGCGTGCCGATGTCACAATTCTTTCCAAGAAAACTGTATGGGCTTGAAACTGGCTACTTTGCACAAATTTAGGGATGCTAATCATTTGCCTTTCACGCACTCTCTTTTCTCTCTTTTTCCCAGGCTTTTACTGGTGCTTATTTACTCAGAGATGACCCGGTTCATAAATGTCAGGCACAAAAGGAATTGTCTGGCCAGAGTTGAATTTAGAAATTATCTTAATCCACATCATCTGATGTTTGATGCTCTTTGCACTCTTTGAAGGGATAAACACCAATCTCTGAATGGTTGCTTAATATTTCCAACCAGATAAAAGCAAGAGGATGCCAAACCCAGCATCTCTCTAGAACAGTGTTTCTCAACCTTGGCAACTTTAAGTCATGTGGACTTCAACTCCCAGAGTCCACAGGACTTAAAGTCGCCAAGGTTTTTTGCAATCAGACGCAGGGCTTCATTTGCGCATGCGCAAGAGTCCAAGCTCGAGCGGGGATATTTCTGTTGCGCAGGCGCAAAGCGGCAAATCGAAGGTCCATTTTCTGACATTATGGCGGGCGCTGTCGCTTGCTTGGCCGAGACGAGGGTGGGGCAAGTGGTAATGCCGGGGGAAGCCTTGACCTTGCCCTGCCAGGGCGAAGCGGACGGCGAGCGGCTGCGTCTAAATACGAGCGGGCCGCAGAAGGGGCGGCTGGTTTGCGGGCCGGGGTTGAGACGCGGCGCCGACGGCCTACTAGTCACCAAATGCGGGCTGCTGCGCTACCGTGGCCATTCCGCCCAGACCGGAAGTGGGAGCGGAAGTAGTTCCGGGGGAACCTATTGGGTGGACTCACAACAGAAGCGGGTAAGGAGGCTGCGCGTGTGCAGTTCGGGGAAAGGGTCTGCTAGTTGCTCCAGTATCTGCAGATGCGTGCATGGCTATAAAAAAACGGAAGATATACTAAAATATTATACACTGTAATTTTATGTTAATAGAATAGATAGAATTCTTTATTGGCCAAATGTGATTGGACACATAAGGTATTTGTCTTTGGTGCCTATTCTCAGTGTTAATGAATGAATGAATTTAATTCATTATATTAAGGTATAATGATATATAATGCAGTCATATTAAATAATTTATATATGGTTATATAAAATGTAATTTATATAAAATATAAATGAGTATAATTTTTATTGTCATTGTACTTAATTTATTTTATTTTTATTTTATTAAATTTATACCCCGCCCTTCTCCTTACAAGGACCCAGGGCGGCGCACAGGCAATATAAAACCATACAAAATACAAAACACATTTTTTAAAAAACTAATTAAATTAAATCCCGTGCTAAAAAACCCTTTTAAAACCTTGAGAATTAAAATTTGTTCAGATAAAAGTCAGAAACGGGGGGTTATGCTAGGCCGGCTTGTTGGAATAAATACGTCTTGAGACACTGGCAGAAGAGGCGGGGGTCCGAGGTGGTGTGTAGGTCGGGGGGGTAGGTCGTTCCAGAGGGCTGGGCCCACCACAGAGAAGGCCCTTCCCCTGGGCGTCGCCAACCGGCATTGCCCGGCCAACGGTACCCAGAAAAGACCCTCTGTGGGAGCGGATCGGACGAAGGGATGTATGGGGCAGGAGGCGGTCTCGTATATAGCTAGGCCCCGAGCCATGGAGCGATTTAAAGATGGTCGTCAGCACCTTGAAGCGCACCCGAAAGGCCACAGGTAGCCAGTGCAGCTCGCGCAGGAGAGGTGTTATGTGGGATTGCCTTGAGGCACCCATAATCACACACACGGCCGCATTCTGGACTAACTGTAGCCTTCGAGTGCACCTCAAGGGGAGCCCCATGTAGAGAGCGTTGCAGTAGTCCAGCTGGGATGTCACGAGTGCTTGAGTGACTGTGCGAAGGGCCACCCGGTCCAGTAAGGGGCGCAACTGGCGTATCAGGCGTACCTGATAAGTAAATAAATATATTTATATGTAGGATTTGGTTTATTCGGGTCTTTTCCCGTGTAAAATTAAAGGTGTTTATGCAACGTTTCGATGGGATCACCCCCATCATCATCAGGCCAGGGCTTTTGCTTTTTTGCGAATGAGCTGTGATCGAAGTGGCAGTTTTTCTGTAAGTGGAGGTGGGAGGGGTTGGAATGTTGGCTCTGCTGCTTTAAACGGATTGGTTGGCTGATTTGTCACATCCTGACTGGTAGATAGAGTTGATGTTTGTTGAGAGTGATTGATGATGATGTCAGTGTTTGTGGCCGGGACTCGTTTAGTGGCCAGAGCTGGTTTCCAGATGTCTGGCAGGCAGGAGGCATCATCGTGTCTATTTATGTTGTGGGGATGTTTCCCTATTTCAATAGCTTCCATAATTATTCTCTTGTTGGAGTGTTCAGTTTTGGAGAGTAATTTGGTTTTTTCAAAGTCAATTTCATGTCCTGTTGCTTTGAAGTGCTGGAAAAGGGAGGAAGTATTTACTTGTCTTTTAACAGAATTCCTATGCTCTGAAATACGTGCACTAATTCTCCTATTAGTTTGTCCAATGTACGTTGCCGAGCAGATTTTGCATGGTATTTCATAGACTCCTTGGTTTTCTAGCTGGATTTTGTCTTTGGGGTTCCTTAAGATGTTGGCAATTTTTTGGTTAGTGTTGAAGGATGTCTTGATATTGTGTTTGTGGAGAATTTTGCTGATTTTATCTGTGGTACCTTTAATATAGGGGAGGAGGGCGATACCATTGTCTTGTTGTGTATTTTGGATCTTGGGGGGTGTCTGCTTTTGGATTAGTTTGGTAATTGTGTTTCTTTGGAATCCATTGGAGATTAATACCTTTGTGAGGGTGTGTAATTCATTTTTCAGGTGGTCTTTGTCGGCTAGGCATTTGGTTCTGGAGATGAGGGTCTTAGCTACGGAGTTGATCTGTGCAGGATGGTGATGGGATTGTGTGTTTAGGTAGCGGTTGGTGTGTGTTTTTTTCCGGTAGATGGTGTGTCCTAGGGAGCCATTGGGTTTTTTGTAGATTAGGACATCCAGAAAGGGAAGTTGGTTGTTATCTTCTATTTCCATAGTGAATTGTATTTTGGGGTGTAGGCTGTTGAGATGTGTGAGGAAGTTGTCTAGTTTTTTCTTTTCCGTGTGGCCAAATTACAAAAGTGTCATCTACATATCTAAGCCAGAGTTTGGGTTTGGGTTCAGATTTATCTAAGGCATTAGTTTCAAAGTGTTCCATGTAAAGGTTTGCTATGACTGGTGAGAGTGGTGATCCCATAGGTGCTCCTTATATCTGTTTGTATCTTTGTCCATTGTGAATGAAGTATGTGTTAGTTAGACAGTGGTTGGTCAGATCCACGATGTATTTGGGGGGGTTGTATTTGTTCTGGATAGCTGTCAAGGCTTCTTTTATAGGCACTTGGTAAAGAGGGATATGACATCAAAACTCACGAGTAGATCGCTGGGCTGTAGATTTTGTTTCTGGATCGTTTCTATGAAGTGGAATGAGTTTTGTACATGTGATTTGATGGATTCTGCATAGGGTTGTAATTTTTTTGCGAGGAACTTGGCAAGATTCTGTAGAGGTGAGCCTATGGAGCTGACTATGGGCCTGAGTAGTGTTCCTTCTTTGTGTATCTTGGGGAGGCCATAGAGCTTGGGGCATCTGGATGATTTTTTGCTGGATTTTTTTGCTGATGGGAGAGGCTTTTATTTTGGATTTGGTGGTTTTTTCCAGGTAGGTGGTGGGATCTGTGTTTAGAAGTTTGTAAGCAGGGTCTTGGAGTAGGTTGGATAGCTTAGCTTGGTAGTCAGATGTGTTCATTACCACAGTGGCATTGCCTTTGTCTGCTGGGAGAACAATTATGTTGTTGTCTTTCTTCAAGTTGGTGAGTGCTTTTAGTTCTTCTTTCTCTAAGTCGCTTCTGGGTGGATTACTGGAGCATAGGACATTGGTAACTTCAAGTCTGATTTTATTGGCTTCATCTGGGTTGATTTTGGTGAGGGAAGCTTCAACTCCACATATGATGTTTTCTGTGGGGATGTGTTTGGGGGGCGACTGCAAAGTTAAATCCTTTGGAAAGGACCTTGGTTTCTGCTATGGTGAGGATCCTGTTTGATATATTATGTACTGTTTGTTTAATGAATTGTTTTGGAGGGGGGTTGGGTTTCTGGTATTTTTCTAGTCTGTGGAGTTTGTTGGTGTGTGTTTCTGTTTTGTGAGAGGTTTCTGTTTCGGCTGTCCAGAAGGCTAGTTGTTTGAATTTGTCCCAGAGTGCTGGGTGTATTTTGTTGCTAAGTTTGAGGTGAAGAGTGAATAGATCTTTATTGGTTTGGTCTAATAGGAATCTTTTCCTGTGGAGTTCATTTCTGATTAAGACTAATTCAGTTCTTTTCAGGATCCTTTCGGTGGCTGAGGTTTTTGAGTGGAATTTTAGTTGGAAGCATGTGGGGATCCCATCGAAACGTTGCAAAAACACCTTTAATTTTACACGGGAAAAGACCCGAATAAACCAAAACCTACATACCTATACCCATGAAAATCTACGAAAACAAATATCCTACCTCTACGGGGAGGAAACCTTCCTGCTGACCAGGACGAACGAAAAACTCGAAGTCCGAAGAGCCACCATCTTATGTGATCTCACATTCCTACGCAACTGCCGAGATAAAAACTTGATCCCCACATGCTTCCAACTAAAATTCCATTCAAAAACCTCAGCCACCGAAAGGATCCTCATCACCATCTCTGGTGATGAGCCGAAAGGCAGGAAAGGAAACAGTATGTCTCCCCCCTTAATTGGGGCCTACTAACAGGTTGTTGTGAAACAATTACCTATACTAATATACCCTGTCTCAGCTGATGCAATCAGGGGAGCCGGCTTGGCTAAAGTGCTAGGCTCCTTGCCTGGCATGCAATACAGCCCTGGTTCGAATCCCAGTAAAGGGTATGGCCAGCTGATGAGAGCTAATAAGCTCAAAATAGATCTATCCTGGTCTCTCTCTAATTTAATTTATTGATCAGCTCATAATTTATTTATTTATTTAATTAGATTTCTAGACCGCCCCCCTCTCCCCGAAGGGACTCTGTCTAGATGGTCTCTGGTGATGAGCCGAAAGTCAGGAAAGGAAACAGTATGTCTCCTCCCTTAATTGGGGCCTATTAACAGGTTGTTGTGAAACAATTATATATATATATGTAGGTCTTTGGTTGTTCGGGTTTTCTCCCGCGTAGAATTGGAAGTATCTTAACGACGTTTCGATGAAATCTCATTCATCATCTTCAGGCTGGTGCTTCCGGCTTGGTGCTTCCAGGTGCTTCCAGGAAGCACCAGGTGCTTCCAGCTTCCAGGTGCTTCCAGGAAGCACCAAGCTTCCAGGTGCTTCCGATTCATCATCTTCAGGCTGGTGCTTCGGGCTTGGTGCTTCCAGGTGCTTCCAGGAAGCACCAGGTGCTTCCAAGCTTCCAGGTGCTTCCAGGAAGCACCAAGCCCGAAGCACCAGCCTGAAGATGATGAATGAGATTTCATCGAAACGTCGTGAAGATACTTCCAATTCTACGCGGGAGAAAACCCGAACAACCAAAGACCTACATACAAACACCCGCGAAAACCTCAGAAAACATATATATATGTTTTTGCTTTCGTAGATTTTCATGGGTGTAGGTATGCTGGCATTGCTTGCTTCGGGTATTTTCCCATGTATAAGGCATGGAAATGTTATTGCAACGTTTCGACAAGATCTCACTTGTCATCGTCAGGCTTTGGTCTGTGACTGTGACTGCGAAGGCATGGCCCTTTTTTAAAGAATCTTGCCAAGTTCCTCGCAAAGGAATTACAACTCTACGCAGAATCCATCAACTCACATGTACAAAATTCATTCCACTTCATAGAAACAATAAAGAAACAAAATCTACAGCCCAGTGATCTACTCGTGAGTTTTGATGTCATATCCCTCTTCACCCAAGTGCCTATAAAAGAAGCCTTGACAGCCATCCAGAACAAATACAACCCCCCCAAGCACATCCTGGATCTGACCAACCACTGTCTAACCAACACATACTTCATCCATAATGGACAAAGATACAAACAGATAGAAGGAGCACCCATGGGATCACCCCTCTCACCAGTCATCGCAAACATACATGGAACATTTTGAAACCAACGCCATAGACAAATCTGAACACAAACCCAAACTCTGGCTCAGATATGTAGATGACACTTTCGTAATTTGGCCTCATGGGAAAGAAAAACTGGACAACTTCCTCACACACCTCAACCCCCTACACCCCAAAATACAATTCACCATGGAAATAGAAGCTAACAACCAACTTCCTTTTCTAGACGTCCTAATCTACAAAAAACCTAATGGCTCCCTGGGACACACCATCTACTGGAAAAAAACACACACCAACCGCTACCTAAATGCACAATCCCATCACCACCCTGCACAGATAAACTCTGTAGCCAAAACCCTCATACACAGAACCAAACGCCTAGCTGACAAAGACCACCTGAAAACCGAATTACACTTCCTGACAAATACATTAATATCCAACGGATTCAGAAGAAAAACAATCACCAAACTAATCCAAAAAGAGACACCTCCCAAGAACCAAGACAAAGAACAGGAAAATGGCATTGCCCTCATCCCATACATTAAAGGTACCACAGACAAAATCAGCAAAATTCTCCACAAGCACAACATAAAGACAGCCTTCAACACCGACCAAAAAATAACCAATATCCTAAGGAACCCCAAAGACAAGATCCAGCTAGAAAGCCAAGGGGTCTACAAAATTCCATGTAAAATCTGCCCTGCCACTTATATAGGACAAACCAACAGAAGGATAAGTGCACGTATCGCAGAGCATAAAAATACATTAAAAAATCAACTTAATACCTCATCTCTTTATCAGCATTTCAAAACTACAGGACATGACATTGACTTTCAAGGAACTAAAATGATCTCCAAGGCTGAACAACTGAACAGGAGAATAATCAGAGAAGCCATTGAAATAGAGAAGCAATCTAACAGTATGAACAAACGTGATGACACTTCCTGCCTACCAGACATCTGGTAGGCGGGAGGTGTCATCACGTTTGTTCATACTGTTAGATTGCTTCTCTATTTCAATGGCTTCTCTGATTATTCTGGAAACCAGCACTGACCAGCAGACGAGCCCCGCCCTCCACCCAAGCCGTTGAAATTCAAAATAAGGAGAAACATACAAATGAGACCAATCAGCATCAATCTACCAGTCATGATGCAGCTGTACAGCCAATCAACACACTCACAACAATAGTCAGCACTCCACCCCCCCCCCCCAAGATTTAAAAAAGGGCCATGCCTTCGCAGTCACAGTCACAGACCAAAGCCTGACGATGACAAGTGAGATCTTGTCGAAATGTTGCAATAACATTTCCATGCCTTATTCACGGGAAAATACCCGAAGCAAGCAATGCCAGCATATATATATACAGAGAGAGAGAGAGAGAGAGAGAGGTTATTTTTTCACAACATCCTGTTAAGAGGCCCCAATTAAGGGAGGAGACATACTGTTTCCTTTCCTGCCTTTCGGCTCATCACCAGAGACCATCTAGACAGCAAGCCAAGAATTATGTTGTGTAATTTTTTTAGATATGTGTGTTAGTTTTATGAGCTGATCAATTTATGAGATGCCTAGAGAGAAGATGGAGGTCTACTCGATCTGAATCCGACCGAACACAGGTAAGAGCCCATTTACGGACTTACATTGTGGCGCTGAGAGTGGCCAAACGCCATCATTGTGCCACTCTCATAGCATCCGCAGATAACCGCCCTGCCGCCCTGTTTAGGGTGACCCGTTCCCTCCTTCAACAGAGGGTGCGGGAAGCCCCATTACAGGGTAGAGCAGAGGAATTTGTAATTTATCTGCAGGAGAAAATCGCTCAGATCCATAACGAGTTAGTCTCCATTGATGGTCCAGTGGGAGGCCACGAAGCGGATCTTGGTTGGGAGGAGTTCGACTCTGTTACTTCCGAGGATATGGACAGGTTACGTGGGCGACTGCGAGTCACCACATGTTTTTTGGACCCGTGTCCTTCCTGGCTTGTACTGGCATCCTGGGAGGTGACACGAGGCTGGCTCCAAGAGGTTGTCAACGCTTCTTTAAGCGAGGGTTTCTTGCCTGCCTCCCTTAAAGAGGCTATGGTGAGGCCCCTCCTGAACAAGCCCTCTTTGGACCCAGCTTTATTAGCCAACTATCGTCCCGTCTCCAACCTTCCCTTTTTGGCGAAGGTTGTAGAGAGTGTGGTGGCACAACAGTTTCCCCGTCACCTGGAGGAAGTTGATTATCTAGACCCGCGCCAGTTCGGCTTTCGGCCCGGGCATAGCACCGAGACGGCATTGGTCGCGTTGATAGATGATCTCTGGAGGGCCAGAGATGGGGGTTGCTCCTCCATCCTGGTCCTATTAGACCTCTCAGCGGCTTTTGATACCATCGACCATGGTATCCTATTGCATCGGCTGGGGGGGTTGGGGGTGGGAGGCACCGTTTTACGGTGGTTCTCCTCCTACCTCTTTGGTCGATCGCAATTTGTGTTGGCAGGAGAGCAGAGGTCGACCTCGAGACCCCTCACATGTGGGGTGCCTCAGGGGTCGGTCCTCTCGCCTCTCCTGTTCAACACATATATGAAGCCGCTGGGTGAGATCATCCGTGGTTTTGGGGTAGAGTACCACCTCTACGCTGATGATACGCAGTTGTATATATCTACCCCAAACCACCCCAACGATGCCGTAGCGGTGATGTGCCAGTGCCTGGAAGCCGTGCGGATCTGGATGGGAAGTAACAGACTCAGGCTCAACCCGGCCAAGACCGAGTGGCTGTGGTTTCCGGCTGCCCGATTCAACCAGTTGACTCCATCACTGGCCATAGGGGGCGAACACCTTGCCCCTGTGGATGGGGCGCGCAACTTGGGTGTCCTCCTGGATACCCGGCTGTCCATGGAAGATCAAGTGACAGCCATGGCCAGGAGGGCGTTTTACCAGGTCCGCCTGGTACGCCAGTTGCGCCCCCTATTGGATCGGGATGCCCTTTGCACAGTCACTCATGCCCTCGTGACATCCCGACTGGACTATTGTAACTCTCTCTACATGGGGCTCCCCTTGAGGTGCACCTGAAGACTTCAGCTGGTCCAGAATGCAGCCGCGCGAGCAATAATGGGGACCGCAAGGTACACCCATATAACACCTCTCTTGCGCGAGCTGCACTGGCTGCCTGTCGTCTTTCGGGTGCGCTTCAAGGTGTTAGTTATCATCTTTAAAGCGCTCCATGGCTCGGGACCTAGCTATCTGCGGGATCGGATCCTGCCCCATACATCCTCATGGCTGATTCGCTCCCACAGAGAGGGACTTCTCCGGGTGCCGTCCACTAGACTTTGTCAGCGGGCGACGCCCAGGGGAAGGGCCTTCTCTGTGGCGGGCCCAGCCCTCTGGAACGACCTTCCCCCCGACATTAGAACAACCACGGACCTCCGCTCCTTCCGTCAGAAATTAAAAACATACTTTTTCTGCTTGGCCGGCCTAGGTTAGTCTCTACCTTTTAGGGTTTAGGGAACATTAGTTTTAATATGGGGATTTTAGTGCAGGGACAATTAAATTTAATTTGTTTTTACTTATTGTATCTATTTTTGTATATTTTTATGTGTTTTAATTTTTCCCTGTACACCGCTCCGAGTCCCCTTGGGGAGAGGACGCAGTATATAAAAATAAATATTATTATTATTATTATTATTATTATTATTATTATTATTATTATTATTATTATTATTATTATTATTATTATTATTTATTGATCAGCTCATAAAACTAACATAGATATATATATGTGTGTGTGTGTGTTACGTTTTTGAGCTGATCAATAAATAAGTCGGGGAGACTAGGATAGATCTATTTCGAGCTTATTAGCTCTTATCAGCTAGCCATACCCTTACTGGGATTCGAACCAGGGCTGTATTACATGCCAGGCGAGAGTCTTGCCATTAAGCCAGCTAGGTTCTTGTCAGCCGACACAGGAGGATAGTTATATATAATTGTTTCCACAACACCCTGTTAAGGCCCCAATTAAGGGAGGAAGCATACTGCTTTTTCCTTTTCTGCCTTAATGGCAAGGCTCTCGCCTGGCATGTAATACAGCCCTGGTTCGAATCCCAGTAAGGGTATGGCTAGCTGATGAGAGCTAATAAGTTCGAAATAGATCTATCCTGGTCTCTCTGATTTATTTATTGATCAGCTCATAAAACTAACACACACACACACACACACATACACACACATATATGTAGGTCTTTGGTTATTCGGGTTTTCTCCCGCGTAGAATTGGAAGTATCTTCACGACATTTCGATGAAATCTCATTCATCATCTTCAGGCTGGTGCTTCCGGCTTGGTGCTTCCAGGAGCAATGTGAGATCTCAGCCGGTTCCTCTTTTTAACTGCCAGTTAAAAACTGATAGTGACCCAGTCGTTTTGTCCGGTGCTGGTCTTGAGATAACACCTTGGGAGGAGTTTGACTTTGTCACTACCGAGGATATGGACAGGTTGCGGAGGAACCTTAGAGCGACCACATGTTTATTGGATCCGTGTCCCTCCTGGCTTGTACTGGCATCCTGGGAGGTAACACGAGGCTGGCTCCAGGATATTGTGAACGCTTCACTGAGTGAGGGGTTCTTGCCGGCCTTCCTTAAAGAGGCGATGGTGAGACCCCTCCTCAAGAAGCCTTCCCTGGACCCAGCATTGTTGGAAAATTACCGTCCGGTCTCCAACCTTCACTTTCTTGCGAAGGTTGTAGAGAGTGTGGTGGCTCAACAGTTTCCTCGTCACCTGGAGGAAGTTGATTATCTAGAACCGCGCCAGTCCGGCTTCCGACCCGGTCACAGCACTGAGACGGCATTGGTCGCGTTGGTTGATGATCTCTGGAGGGCACAGGATAGAGGTTGCTCCTCTATCCTAGTCCTATTAGACCTCTCAGCGGCTTTTGATACCATCGACCATGGTATCTTATTGCACCGACTTGTGGGGTTGGGGCTGAGAGGTACCGTTCTATGGTGGTTCTCGTCCTACCTCTCTGGTCGGTCGCAATGGGTGTTGGCAGGAGGGCAGAGGTCGGCCCCGAGGCCCCTCACATGTGGGGTTCCTCAGGGGTCGGTTCTCTCGCCACTTCTGTTCAACACCTACATGAAGCCGCTGGGCGAGATCATCTGTGGTTTTGGGGTGGAATACCATCTGTACGCTGATGACACCCAGCTGTACATATCCACCCCAAACCACCCCAATGATGCCGTTGAGGTGCTGTCCCGGTGTTTGGAGGCCGTACGGATCTGGATGGGTAGTAATAAACTCAAACTCAACCCGTCCAAGACCGAGTGGCTGTGGTTTCCGGCACCCCGATTCAGCCAGATAAATCCAACACTGGCCATTGGGGGCGAACAACTGGCCCCCGTGGAGAGGGCGCGCAACTTGGGTGTCCTCCTGGATTCCCAGCTGTCCATGGAGGACCATGTGACGGCCGTGGCCAGGAGGGCGTTTTATCAGGTACGCCTGATACGCCAGTTGCGCCCCTTACTGGACCGGGGGGCCCTTCGCACAGTCACTCAAGCGCTTGTGACTTCTCGGCTGGATTACTGTAACGCTCTCTACACGGGGCTCCCCTTGAGGTGCACTTGAAAGCTACAGCTAGTTCAGAATACGGCCGCGCGGGTGATTATGGGCGCCCCAAGGCAATCCCACATAACACCTCTCCTGCGCGAGCTGCACTGGCTGCCTGTGGCCTTTCGAGTGCGCTTCAAGGTGTTGACGACCATCTTCAAATTGCTCCATTACTCGGGGCCTAGCTATATACGAGACCGCCTTCTGCCCCATATATCCCTTCGTCCGATCCGCTCCCACAGAGAGGGCCTTCTCCGGGTACCGTCGGCCAGGCAATGCCGGTTGGCGACACCCAGGGGAAGGGCCTTCTCTGTGGCGGGCCCGGCCCTCTGGAACGACCTACCCCCTGACCTTCGCACTACCTCGGACCTCCGCCTCTTTCGCCAATGTCTTAAGACGTACCTATTCCAACAAGCCGGCCTAGCGTAGCCCCCCGTTTTCTGACTCTACTGATAAATTTTAATTTTTTAGGGTTTTAAAGGGTTTTTAGCACGGGTTTTAACTTAATTTAATATGTTTTTAATAGTATATATTGTTTTGCTATGGTTTTAATAATGCCTGTGCGCCGCCCTGAGTCCTAACAAGGAGAAGGGCAGGGTATAAATTCCAAAAATAAAAAATAAAAATAAAATAAATAGTGGGGGTGTGACCTGATTGGGTGGGAGCTTGGCTGCATTCTGATTGGGTGGAGGTGTGTTCTGATTGGTAGGGGGCTTGGCTGTGCTCTGATTGGATGGGAGTTTTTCGATCTTCATCGAAACGTCGTGAAGATACTTCCAATTCTACGTGGGAGAAAACCCGAACAACCAAAGACCTACATACAAACACCCGCGAAAACCTCAGAAAACATATATATATGTATGTATGTATGTATGTATGTATGTATGTATGTATGTATGTATATTTGTTTCCACAACACCCTGTTAAGGCCCCAATTAAGGGAGGAAGCACACTGCTTTTTCCTTTTCTGCCTTTTTTTTTAATATGTGTGTTACGTTTTTGAGCTGATCAATAAATAAGTCGGGGAGATTAGGATAGTTTTATGAGGTGATCAATAAGTTTTATGAGCTGATCAATATTGATCAGCTCATAAAACTAACACACATATCTAAAAAAAAAAATTACACAACAGAACTCTTGGCTTTCTGTCTAGATGGTCTCTGGTGATGAGCCGAAAGTATGTCTCCTCCCTTAATGGGGCATCCTAACAGGATGTTGTGAAAACAATTACACACACACACACACACATTTATTTATTTATTTATTATGGCATACTCACATCACATTCACATTATTACATAGTACTATATTATATATAGTATAATATGTTACATAATAAATATTTGGGCCGGGAATGCTGTACAGTGGCACTTTGCAAGAAAAAACACTATATTCATGTTGGATTGCAGTGGAGGGGAGGCCAAAAGAAAAAAAAATCATTTTTTTCCTTATTCTTGCCAGTATGTTCCAGTGAAGGGAGATCACGTGATTGGCATAGTGACTGCCAAAGCTGGGGACATATTCAAACTGGATGTTGGAGGCAGCGAGCATGCCTCTCTCTCTTACTTGGCATTTGAAGGAGCCACCAAAAGGAACAGGCCGAATGTGCAGGTGAGGAACCCTCTCAAGCACCACAAGGAGCAGGAAAACGATCCTATTGTACCCAGGGATGTTTCTGAGCAGATCTGGGTGGGGTTTGAGCCCTGACAAAGCCAAAAAGGTGGCCTCATTTTGGCAGTTTAGCAATAGCAATAGCACATAGACGTACCTATCATTTCACAGTGCTTCATTGCCCGCTCTATGCGGTTTACAGAGTCAGCCTCTTGCCCTCAACAATCTGGGTCCTTGTTTTACTAACCTCGGAAGGATAGAAGGCTGAATCAACTTTGAGCCTGGTGAGATTCGAACCGCTGGCAGTCAGCAGACAGCAGAAGTAGCCTGCGATACTGCATTCAAACCACTGTACCACTACGGCTCATAAGGTTTGACCTTGACATGAAATAAATCTATATAAATAAAAATGTAAAATAGTTTGTACGAATCCACTAATCTCAAAAACTACTGGGCGGATTTACACGAAACTTTCACACAACGTCGCCAAGGACTTCTGATAATAGAATAGCTACTTATTTTGTGCCTAGCACACTTGTATCGTGTGTAAAGTAAACACACAAAAAAGTACTAACTGAAAAATGTGTTTACTCCCTGTAACTCCGCCCACCAACAGTCATTAACTACGGAGGCCTCTTATGGCCAAAAAGGCACTGGAGTCAAACTATTCTCCAAAGCACCTGAGGGCAGAACAAGAAGCAATGGGTGGAAACTAATCAAGGAGAGAAGCAACTTAGAACTGAAGAGAAATTTCCTGACAGAACAATTAATCAGTGGAACAACTTGCCTCCAGAAGTTGTGAATGCCCCAACACTGCAGGTCTTCAAGAAGATGTTGGATAGCCATTTGTCTGAAATGGTATAGGGCTTCCTGCCTAGGCAGGGGGTTGGACTAGATGACCTCCGAGGTCCCTTCCAACTCTGCTATTGTATTACAGTAGGTAGGTAGATAGGGGAATAGAGAGAGAGGGTTGCCACAAAGAAGAGGGAGTCAAACTATTCTCCAAAGCACCTGAGGGCAGAACAAGAAGCAATGGGTGGAAACTAATCAAGGAGAGAAGTACCTTAGAACTGAGGAGAAATTTCCTGATAGTTAGAACAATTAACCAGTGGAACAGCTTGCCTCCAGAAGTTGTGAATGCCCCAACACTGGAAGTCTTCAAGAAGATGTTGGATAGCCATTTGTCTGAAATGGTATAGGGCTTCCTGCCTAGGCAGGGAGTTGGACAAGTTGACCTCCGAGGTCCCTTCCAACTCTGCTATTGTATTATTGTATTATAGTAGGTAGGTAGATAGGGGAATATATAGATAGGGAGAAATACAGTAGGTAGGTAGGTAGATAGGGGGATAGATAGAGAGCAAGAAATACAGTCGGTTTGTAGGTAGGTAGGTAGGTGTATAGATAGATAGCGAGAAATACAGTAGGTAGGTAGGTAGAGGAGTAGAGAGAGAGGGCGAAATACAGTAGGTAGGTAGGTAGGTAGAGGGATAGAGAAGGGGAAATACAGTAGGTAGGTAGGTAGGTTGGGGCTTATATGGTGGTTGTGTGTATGTGTGCAGGTGTAGATCTACACACAGATTGGTTGGCCATTTAACCAGACTGGGCCACAGCAACGCGTGGCCGGGTATAGCTAGTAAATAAATAAATAAATAAACCAACGTGTTCAGTCAGTACTTCTAATCCAGATAAAAACAGATGCATTCCTTGGAGTAAGATGTAGCTATTTTAAGTAGCTGCGGTGGGGTCGGCCCTAATACTGTCACATTATTATGGGTCACCAGGATGACTTAAATTTCAAAGACATTATCTTAAAAGCAGGCAAACCTTTGGGGAACAAGGGCATATGAGATATCAAGCAAATTGTACATCTGGTTGTGTGAGAATGCGAACTGGAAATGCAGCTCATTGATCTACTGAAGGCTAATAAGTATAATCAGTTATGTATTGCCGTTAAATATATTAGCTTCTCTCCCTGGTTCTTATCTATTTTCCTTTTGACTTCTTTGGGGTATTATTCATACCAAGGATACCAAGCTATAATAGGACAGCATTTCACAAATCAGTTGACCGAGGTGTCCATTCTGCAACAGATGAACTTGGTTTTCCAGTTTAATGAGAACCAACACTAACACCATTGCTGTACTGGGGAAAGAATTTTTCTGATAATCTTCTTGAGTTCCATGGAGATGCTGTGAATGCTCTTTTGCATAGTTGTGATGCTTCTGTTCTCACATAAAATATCACTTTCCTTAAAGTGTCTATGGAGCTTCTCAGTTATCGAGGTCACGATTGTCCCAAAGTTGCTTTTTCAAAATTGGACAAAATTGCTTTTTCAAAATTGGACTTACTTGGTTTTTCTCTTGAAGATGTTTTGCTTCTCATCCAAGAACTGAAGAGGCTTCTTCAGTGAGAAGCAAAATGTCTTCAAGAGAAAAGGTCCAGTTGGCTTTTGAAAGGGCATCTTTGGGGGACACTTTCCTTAAAGGAAGTCATGCCAAACTAACCCTAATGATCTTTCAATGACTGCAATTTTTTTACTGGGAGATAGTAGTTCAGTTGCTTATCTGGAACAAGAGAGACCTAGGTTCAGGACCATTCTGTTGCCTACTTTAGGTACTTTGCGCAGACTTTTTTTCTTACTCCATCATCCTGCACAGAATGGTCAGGACACAACCAAAGTGAGCATCACTTTGTGCTTGTAGTGAAAAAGGCAGAATGTAAATCTCTTTAATGGCTGCTTTTCCCTTATTCTTTAGGTGGGTGACCTTATTTATGGCCAGTTTATTGTGGCCAATAAAGATATGGAACCCGAGATGGTCTGCATAGACAGCAGCGGCCGGGCGAACGGCATGGGAATCATAGGACAGGATGGCTTTTTATTCAAGATCTCGCTAGGCCTGATAAGAAAGTAGGTGTTAAGGAATTCTTACTCTGGAACTACATCATTTCTGCCTTTCCCGTGTTTTGTAGTATAGGTTTGTTTATTTATTTATTTTTAAATCAGTTAATAGAGGTAGTCCTCAGTTGATGACCACGATTGAGGGAAAGTTGTAACATGGGGCAAAACTCAGTTAACAAAAATATCACTTAGCATTGACTTCCAACTCTTCATAGCACAGTACAAGATAAACACACTCCAACCTCAACTGTTTACTTTTACACATTAATATATAACTAGCCATTCTTATAACACCAAAGCTTTCTAATCAACAAAACCAAGGTTAAAGTTTCATTTTTTTTTCTTCACAAGCACAAATTCCAGAAGTGATATCCAAATAAAAACACATTTTCCTCTTTGAATAAAAGAATCAATGTAACCATTCCTGCTTTATCTTCCTTGCTATGGAAATAATGTATATTTCTATTCACACCAAGTAATCCTGGTGAACTATCACAATTTTTATTTACAAAATTCATTTTATTCTTTCAAATTCTTTGACCTTACTGAAAAAAAGGGGGAAAACCCTGTTTTCACTCTGTTTCCCCTTCAAAGTACTAAAAAGGCTCCTTTCTTTTTCTCTTTTCCCTTGTATCACACACACCCTTTTCCCCACTCCCTTCCTTTCAATTCCTATTTTTTCTGCTCTTTGTATTTTATATAATAAAATAATACCTTAATAATAGTAAAAAAACAAATCTCTCACTTAGCAACATAAATTTTGGGCTGAATTGTGGTCTTGAGTTATACAATAAATTTAGATTTGTGATTTTTTTTAAACTTCTGGTTTCTTTTCCCTTTTTGTCAAAATGTTTAATGGATTTCACTCCCCAGGAGCACTAGCTTTCTTCAATACACATCTCAGCATTTTCAGCAGTTTTGCTACTCTGAATTTTTATACACACACACACACACACACACAAGAAAAACTTGCACCCAAAAGCTATAGAGAAGTTGTTTTATATCTTTACATGGAACAAAAGTTTTCAGACCTTAGGCCTCATTTTATAACAATTCTATTTTCCCAGAAAGGAGAAATTAAAAGTAGTTTTGACTCTTAACAAGGATATTTGGCTAGGGTTTCAAAGGAAAATAATCTATTAATAATTGAGATTGGATTGATGTCATGAATTGATTTATTTTTCTCTCTCTCCCTGTTGTTTTAATTTCAGACTCTTGGCTCCAGATTGTGAAATCATGTGGGATTTGGGACAACTTTATCCTTTTGAGCTAGTGTTAGGAATGAATGGAAGAATCTGGGTAAAAGCCAAAACAATTCAACAGACTTTAATAATAGCAAATGTTCTGGAGGCTTGTGAGCACATGACAGCCGAACAGAGGAAATGTGTAATTGCAAAATTGTTAGAAAACTGATGGGGGAAGAGGATGCGTGATAAATTTCCAGACAGAGAAAGAGAAAATGCTGCACATTGAAATATTTTATAGGTATAAGATAAATACAAACGAGCTGTTAATTCCGTGCATTTTTTTGGTTGTTGTTTCTTGTACTCTATTATGTTTATTTTTCAAATGGAAAGTTCTGTACTTAGTAGTGGACTTTTTATAAAGATTCCCAAACTACAGCTTTGTAAATGTTGGTTGAAGATTTAAAAAAGGAGATACTTGCTATTTTTTAACTTTATATTAGTTTCATTTTATTTGTAAATATATACAGACCTTTTCACGAGGATTTTTTTTTAATTGAAAAAGTTTTATACAAACAAATTTCCCCCCTTTTTATCCCCCCGACATATAAGGATTTTTTTTTAATGAGATGTATGTGCATGCATCATGGCATAAGACTGAGTTGGATTTTTATTCTGAAAGGTAGATGCTGAAAAAAATGAAATATAAATAAAAATTAACAGAAAAATGTCCTGCTGTTAAAAAAAACTACCAGAAAATTAAGTTTCTCTCAATGATTTAACCCTTTGGATGCAGCTTTTAAAAAATGATTGCAAAATTAACATTTGGCTTTGGCACTGAATTAGACTTCTCAGTTACACATTTATTTAGCTTTCTCTTCAGCATAAAAATATAATCAAACATTGCAGTGAAAACTTGATCCCACTGTTTATGTGAGTGGCCAAAACAAAGATCGCAACATTTTAACTCAAATGGGATAAATACCAATGGCAGCAATTATAAAGAAAACAAAACTTTAGTTTGATTTATTATGGAACAATCACTGTGGTGTTGATTTCTTGCTGCTTTGTATCCCTGTGATATCGATTCCTTTCTATTTTGTTTGTCTGGTGTTGGTTCTTTACTATTTTATACTGATTCTGAAAGTAATTGTGGAATTGTTTTTCTTGCTATTTTTTAAAAAAGTTAAACACACATGGCAGGTTAGAAGAATGGCTAGCCTTGAAGGATTTATCAGACAGCAGCTTAGAAATGCTCCTATTCAAGGAGTATTAAAATCTGGTGCTTTTATGCTGTCTACGTGCAGACAAAATGGAGGCTGGGGGCTGATTGGAAAGATGGTGTAGTGATGATGCAGAACCACATGGGTGCTTCTGGTGCAGGTTCAGGTCCATGATGGCAAACCTATGGCACGCAGAGCCCTCTCTAGGGGCACGTGAGACATCATCCCAGCTCAGCTTCACTGCGCATGCGTGTGCGCCTCCCACTGAGCAGCAGATTTTTGGGTCTCTGCCATGCATGTGTGGAGGGTGGGTGTGGGGGTGTCATGCATGGGGTGCAGGGGGTTGGTGTTCATTGCATTATGGATGTGCACGCACATGCATGCTTTTGCCACAGCGCCAAAAAGGTTAGCCATTGCTATCCTAGGTGTTTGTCTGAGCTACGTTTCTGAGGGCGATGCAATGAAGGGGCTTGTCAGGCAATTCCTATTGTGGCTGAGGGCTAACCCTACCTTTGTTCAGATCTTGCAGTAGGGAATTTCAAAATGCCCTGCCTTGAATGGATTTCTGCCTGCAGTATTTGCTTTGCCTATGAATAGAGCTATCTCTCGTTATCTCTTAAGTGCTGGCATCTGCTGTGGGCTATTAAGGAAGGGTGGGGGCTGCCTTCTCCCTCTAAAAACTTCTCATCCGGAGAAATATAATATGCTGCTTTTTAACATTTCTCAAAAAAATGCATTTTTGAAATATTGGTGGGTGCTACCATATTTCCCCGAAAATAAGACGGGGTCTTATTTTCTTTTGACTCTGAAATAAACTCTTGGCCTTATTTTCGGGGAGGTCTTATTATTTTTGAGATGCAGGAGGTGGTGAGTGTGGTCACCTCATGGCTGCTGCTGTGTTGCAATATTTTCAGGGAGGGCTTATTCTAGCGCATGCACTCAAAAGCTCGATTGGGCTTATTATCTGAAGAGGTCTTATTTTCAGGGAAACGGTAATTTTCTACCCTAAATTAAGTATGAAGAGGATGGAATGGAACCTACTCCTTATTTAATTCTTATTTGATGAGTAACTTCTGGTAATTTTTTGTTTGCCTGCAGAACATGGATAGGTTCCTCAGAGGACTGGAACAGTTCTTGGCTTTCTTCATCTTTTGACTTGCTCAGCCAGATGAGTCAGCTGCTCATCTCACTTCCATTGTTTTTTTTTAAAATCAGGTTTTCTTACGGGCTTTTTTTTAGCGTACAGCATTTACAGAGGTAATGCAGTCACTGATATATAAATATACAGTATATGTAAGTGTGTGTGTGTGTGTATGTACCTTGAGCCAATGACAATCGTACTGCCAAATGGCTTGAAGCCAGATTTGCTTAACAACTGTGTTCAGTAACTGTTGCAGTGATTCACTTAATAACCATGGGAGGAAAAGTCACGAGATGGGGGCAAAAATTAACCGAACCACTGTCTCATTCAGCAACAGAAATCTGGGGCTCAATTTTAGTTAAGTCGAGGACTACCTGATTAGAAAGAGATTTAGCAAAAATTAGACTGTTCAGAGATTGTGAAACCAAACCACAATGGCCTTCAGAGGTACACATATTTAATAATTTGAAATTCAAAGGAGGAAGTACCTTTGAAGCAACCCATGGTTAATGTTGGTATGAGTATATGAACAATGGTGAATATAAATCTAATGAAGAAGTGAATGAAATAAGACGGTGCTCTGTGTTCTGGGACTACATCATCACAAATATCTGAAATCTCCAGGAATGGATCGGTGCTTGTATTCAACTTAGTTAAACCCTGGCCTAACCTTAGTAAGTTTACTGCGTAATTTATCAAAGTAGCCAGAGAATAGAATGAATGAACTGGAAGGAACCTTGGAGGTCTTCTAGTCCAGCCCACTGCTCATGCAGGAGACCCTATTATTTCAGATAAGCGACTGCCCAGTGTCTTCTTAAAAACCTGCAGTGATGGAGCACCCACGATACCTGGAGGCAAGCTGTTCCACTAGTTAATTGTCCTCACCATTATGAAGTTTCTCCTTAATTCCAGATTGCTTCTCTCCTTCATCAGTTTCCATCCATGGTTTCTTGTCCTGCCCTCTGGTGCTTTGGAGAATAATTTGACCCCCTCTTCTTTGAGGCAGCCCCTCAAGTACTGGAATACTGCTAATGTCACCCCATTTCTTCTTTTCTCTAGACTAGCCAAATGCAAATCCTGCAGCCCTTCTTCATATGGTTTAGTCTTCAGGCCTTTGATAATCCTAGTTGCTCTTCTTTGCATTTTTTCCAAAGTCTCAATTTTTTTGTAGCATGGTGAACAAAATTGGTTGCAGTATTCTAGGTGTGATGTTAGAGATAAGCGAGGCCATCCTTACTTTTAAAAATGGTGGGTGAGACTTCATTCAGCTTAGAAGTGATAACGCTGAGACATTTTGCTTCAGTATCTCCCCTCAAGCTGTTCTCCGAATCTGGAAATACTGGCTTCAAGATCCCTCTCCTGAGGAGGTCCTGAAGGTATCGATGTGTGGATCCAGAGAGAAGAAATGTTGTTTTTCTGTTCGAGTCAAGTTAGGGTTTGGAGTAGAGTCCCAATATCCTCAAACCTACCCAAAACCACACTTTCAGCTCCTTTCCCTGAAGTTCTGTGCCCATTCCATGCTTTCCAACTTCTGTCCCGCTCTGAATTACCAGCCCTAGGAGAGCATGCATTCAGGACTTTCTCAATCTGGCCATTGGGATTTTTCCACTCCTTCCTTAGACTTCCCCAGTGGTCACCGCCAAGGCTGAACATTACAGGAATTGAAATATGTCACTTTTCGGTCCCTCCCACAACCCCTTCACACAACTCATTTCATCAGCTTAACCCCTTTTTTTCTGGAGGCTGTAACCTAGTGTTTCTCTACCTTGGTGACTTTAAGTCCTGTGGACTTCAACTCCCAGAATCCCCCAGCCAGCTGGAGAATTCTGGGAGGTGAAGTCCACCAGTCTTAGAGCAAACTTTGCAGACCCCTGCTCCAGATGGCTGCTGGGTGGTGGTGACGGCGGTGGTAAAATACAAACGAGACAAGAACTGGCGGCCGTGCGGAGTTTTGCAGCCCAGTTTTGCAGAGATGCAAAACTTAGCCAAAGCCAATCGGGATTGGGTTAGTTGAGGCCAACAAGCACGACGACGCAGGACATGAGAAACAGACGTGCAAACTACGCGTCTGCAGCTCTTTTGCGGCCACGGATCGAAGGGCTTTTTCGCGCATCGCTTGGTTTAAACCCTGATCGCTCCGGATGCTGGATTGAATCGCCGTCTCACCGATTGATTTAGTCGGCCTGAGCGGAGACATTCCCCCCCCCCGTGCCCTGGGGGCTTATGGGCCGTGGGAAGGCTGCCAGAGCTGCGGGTGTAGGCTGCAGGTGAGGACAGTTGCGGGCTGGCGGTTGTGGCGCAGGAGCGCGGGGATGGAGAGCCGGCGAGAGCATCATTTGCAGATCTTCTGAATGTGAGTTCGCGATCCTCACGCCAGCCAAGCCGGGGGCCAAGCCTTGCAGAAACCCCCTCCTCCCCGGGAAGCGGTGTTTTCCCTCTGCAAAGGCTCAAGCTTAGGCTTGGGTACTTCGGGCTTTCTCCCCGCCTTTGGACGTTTATGGGCGTCACTCTGAGAGCATCACCCACGCCCGGTGGGAAAGGGCTGTGGTGGTTGGTGGGGAGAGACGCCTTGATTCAAAGTGGAGAAAAGAAGGTAGACCTTAAAATGTTTCACAATTCTTGCTTTAAAAAATAAAATAAAAAGCAGCGTCGACCTATTTGCAAAATCCTCAGGAATCCAGCTAGAAGGGAGGAGGCCGCGGGGTGGCTCTTCCAACTGGTTGCTTTTTGCAGCTATAGCAAGGGGTTTGGACTAGATGACCTCCAAGGTTCCTTCCAACTCTGTGATTCTGTAATCCTGTAAGCATCTCCAGGCTTCAGTTAGGGGTTGGATCAGATGACCTCAAGGGTCCCTTAAAACTGATTCTGTAAAAGGGGTCTGCTTAGGGGGTTTTTAAGGAAATTTCTTATTCGGATTTTAGGGGGTTCCAGGGAGGGGGGTGGGATTAGTCAGGCTGAGGGCGGGACCAAAACCAAGCCGACGGGGCGGAATTAAAAAAGAGGCGGATGGGTCTATTAAGGGGGACTAGGGACGTTCCGGAAGAAGGTCATTTTATTCCAATGGTCGTGGGGAGGGGCAGGTGCGATGGTAGACAAGGATTCCATCATCGCTTGGGCAAACGTGGCCGATGGTTACAAGCGGTCACATGTCCCAATCTAGGTGGTCAGGGCTTACAGAGCCAGGGCTTGAGACTGATGCTATGCAACGCCAGGTCCGTTGTCAACAAAGCCCCCCTCATTAACGACCTTGTGTCGGAGGGGGAGCCGGACCTGGCGGGAATTACGGAGACCTGGTTGGATCACGAGGGAGGACTTCCTCTCGTAGAAATGTGCCCACCAGGTTACCATGCGTTCCATCAGTCACGGGCCCTAGGCAGGGGTGGGGAGGTGGCGGTCATTGTCAAGGAAGGTCTTGAGCCGAGAGAGACCACTGTGTCACAGATAACCGGTTGTGAGTCCCTCTGCGTGAAGTGGGGCCCAGGGAGGCAGTTGGGCGTGCTGATTGTGTACCTGGCTCCCTGCTACGTATCAGCAGCCCTGCCCGAGCTCCTCGAGATAATCGCTGAGATGGTGGTTGAGACCCCCAGACTGTTAGTCATGGGGGACTTTAACCTGCCATCGGTAGGCGAGACTTCCGAGGTTGCTCGGGAGTTCATGGCCTCCATGACGGCCATGGACCTGACCCAAGTAATTCAGGGCCCTACACACGAGAGAGGACACACACTGGATCTCATTTTTATCTCCGGCCAGTGGATGAGTGATCTGGGAGTCGGGGATTTAGTCATCATACCCATCATGGTCAGATCACTCACTTCTCCGGCTCGACTTTCCCACCGCTACACCCCACCACGGGGTGGCGGAACCGGAATACCCAAGATGGTTCCGCCCCAGGCGCCTGATGGAACCTGAAAGGTTCCAGACGGAGCTTGGGCCACTATCTGTAGCCCTGACCCGCGCCTGGATGCAGGACCTAGTGGCTGCATGGAATAGTGCGGCCACTGGGGCCTTGGATCAGGTTGCGCCTTTGCGGCCTCTCTTGCGGCAGCGAACCACCCTGGCTCCCTGGTTCTCCGAGGAGCTGAGGGTGATGAAGCGCCACAAGAGACGCCTAGAGAGGAGATGGAGATCCACACGCTCTGAATCTGACCGAACACAGGTAAGATCCCATTTGAGGACTTACATTGTGGCGATAAGACTGGCCAAACGTCGGTATTGTGCCACTCTTATCGCATCTGCAGATAACTGCCCTGCCGCCCTGTTTGGGGAGACCCGCTCCCTCCTTCACCAGAGGCCGTGGGAAGCCCCTTTACAGGGCAGAGCAGAGGAATTTGGAGCGTATCTGCAGGACAAAATTGCTCAGATTCGGAGCGAGTTGGTCTCCACCGACAGTGGTCCGGAGGAGGCGTCGGAAGCAGGTCTTGAGGCAACATTCTGGGAGGAGTTTGACTCTGTTTATTGGACCCGTGTCCCTCCTGGCTTGTACTGGCACCCTGGGAGGTTTCACGAGGCTGGCTCCAGGAAATAGTGAGGGCTTCTTTGAGTGAGGGGTTCTTGCCTACCGTCTTGAAAGAGGCAGTGGTGAGGCCTCTCCTCAAGAAGCTTTCCCTGGACCTAGCATTGTTAGTAAATTACCGTCCGGTCTCCAACCTTTGCTTCCTCACGAAGGTTGTCGAGAGTGTGGTGGCACGACAGTTTCCACGTCATCTGGAGGAAATTGATTCTCTGGACCCGCGCCAGTCCGGCTTCCAGCCCGGTCACAGCACCGAGACGGCATTGATCGCGTTGGTGGATGATCTCTGGAGGGCCAGAGATGGGGGTTGTTCCTCCATCCTGGTCCTATTAGAACTCTCGGTGGCTTTTGATACCATCGACCATGGTATCCTATTGCACCGACTGGAGGGGTTGGGGGTGAGGGGCACCGTTTTACGGTGGTTCTCCTCCTACCTCTCCGGTCGGTCGCAATTTGTATTGGCAGGGGGGCAGAGCTCGACCTCGAGGCCTCTCACTTGTGGGGTGCCTCAGGGGTCGGTCCTCTCGCCTCTCTTGTTCAATACATATATGAAGCTGCTGGGCGAGATCATACGTGGGTTTGGGGTAGATTACCATCTGTACACGGATGACACCCAGCTGTACATGTCTATCCCAAACCACCCCAACGATGCCGTCGAAGTGATGTCCCGGTGTCTGGAAGCTGTGCGGATCTGGATGGGAAGGAACAGACTCAAGCTCAACCCGTCCAAGACTGAGTGGCTGTGGCTACCGGCGCCCCGGTTCAACCAGTTGACGCCATCACTGGCCATAGGGGGCAAACATCTAGTCCCCGTGGAGCGGGCACGGAACCTAGGCGTCCTCCTGGACTCTCAGCTGTCTATAGAAGACCATGTGACAGCCGTGGCCAGGGGGGCATTTTACCAGGTTTGCCTGGTGCGCCAGTTGCGTCCCCTATTGGACCGGGACGCCCTTCGCACGGTCACTCATGCGCTTGTGACGTCTCGTCTGGACTACTGTAATGCTCTCTACATGGGGCTCCCCTTGAGATGCACCCGGAGACTACAGCTGGTCCAGAACGCGGCCGCGCGGGCAGTTATGGGAGTCACTAGATACTCCCATGTAACACCACTCCTGCGCAAGCTGCACTGGCTGCCTGTGGTCTTTCGGGTGCGTTTCAAGGTGTTGATTATCATCTTTAAAGCGTTCCATGGCACAGGACCTAGTTATTTGCGGGATCGTATCCTGCCCCATACATCCCTTCGACCGACCAGGCAGTGCCAGCGGGCGATGCCCAGGGGAAGGGCCTTCTCTGTGATGGGCCCGACCCTCTGGAACGACCTACCCCCGGATATTAGAACGACTATGGACCTCTGCGCCTTCCGCCAAAAAGTGAAAACCTATTTGTTTCATCAGGCCGGCTTGGCCTAATTTACGCTTCTCGCCCCAGTCTGTTTTCTCAAATTGTTTATTGGGTTTTAATGTGTGGTAATTTTAATGGTTTTTAAATTTTAGTACAGGGTAGTTTAATTCGCTTTTAATTTGTGTGTATTGTATGTTTTTAGATGGTTTTTTAATTTTCCTGTACACCGCCCCGAGTCCCTTTGGGGAGAGGGGGCAGTTTATAAATATAATAAATTATTAATTATTATTATTATTATTGAGCAGGGGTTGGATCAGATGACCTCCAACCTTGCGATTCTGTGAGTCTTGATGTTCCCTGACTTTGTATTTGGAGAAGCTTAGATTCAAGCTTGCTTTTCCGACCCATCACCTTTCCCCGCCCCCCTTCTGCTGCTAGCTACGAATGTGGAATAGAAACAAACTTGAATAGGAACTTGCGTCGAAATCAGGGAGCGAAGCTCCTCGCGGTCTTTGCAAGATATTTTCCCATTTAATTGCATCCACGTTTGTATCCGATCTTTTTATCCCGCAGAAACAGAAAACGTGGCTCCAAAGGGGGGTTACGAGCCCTTCCTTAGGATAAAGGGACTCTAACATTGCTGCTTTTATGCTTTAAGAATGTTCTTCCCCCCTCCCCCCTTCTCTTGCGGTTCGATCACATGTTTTGGGAATGCAATGCAGTAAAAGCAAATAACGCCAGTGCAAAGTGTCACAATTGTGCAATTAGGAAAATTTATGGATGTTTTATCGCTTAGAAAGCTGGGACAAATGTTAGCCGTTTCTGGTTTTGTTTTTTTTAAATAAACTTTCCCTGCAGGTTTTTCAGATGTAAATATTTTAAGGTTTGCGCTCCGAATGAGGCTTAAGAAATAAATCAATTTATCCATTAGCTTCTCCAAAAGACAGGAAAACGGGACAACTGCGATTTTTTTTAATTGGCTTTTTTTTAAATGGCTAGTCAGAAGTAAAAATACTGAAAAAAGGTTTCTCTATTTCTGAGAGCCCGATTCTGCTCAATCGGGACACACAGAGCTTCAATATTGAGAAATTGGACTCAGTAAGAATAATAAAGTCCTGGTTTCTTACAGAAATTTTTGTAGAATCGGCTGAGGTTTGCTTACCGCAAAATGAAGAGTTTTGAGGGTTGCTGGTAGGATTTCCTTAACAAAAAAACCCACAGGATTTTGTGCTCAAATAAACTCAGATTGCCAAGAAAAAAACACCCAACTCCCCCCCCCCCCACCTCTTCCCCCAAATGTTTTAAACTAAATTATTTTTATCAATTAATTCAGGGTTTGCCAGTGGGTGTCTATGGAGATTCTCAGTCATCCAGGTCCTGGTTGCCCCAAAGGTGCTTTTTCAAGAAGCTACTGTCCGGTTGCCTCTTAAAAAAGCCCCTTTCGGTTGCCAACACCCCCCCCCCTAGTTTTTACTTTTAAATAAACACAGATTTTAAACACACAGAAAAGATAAACCAGTTTTAAACCATCATTTTAACCTATTTAATACATATCATATAATCTAATGTATAGAAAAAATAGATTTTGTTAAATTTTATGTTTTGTTTTTTTTTTAAACCCAAGATCTGGGTTTGAACACCTAAGGTGGACCTGATAATTAACTGGAGTTGCTTGCCACTCTTAGTCCAAAACAAACAAGTGGCATCGTGGGTGGGATTATAACTTATTAAAGCTGCCTCATGTGCTGTTGAATGCAAATTAGAATGGAATTAAAAGGTAGAGGGTGGATACAAAATGTAGAAATTACCTTCAAAGTTGCATAGGAGGCCTCAGGTTATTGCATCTCTGAACATGTCTTAGTGCAGCTCAAAAGTCATGCATGCAAATTCTAAGCTTTAAACCCCCGCGATTCCTTTATAGTATGCAAAAATAGCCCTGGGTGCAAACTAAAATAAAAATAAAAAGCGAGATCAGTGCATTCCTTCATGTGAAGTCAGCTAGTGAAGGTTCAGAGTTCTTTATGTAGAACGATTTCCAGTTAATCTTCCATTTATCCAACATTTTAAATTATGACAATACTGAAAAAACAAAGACTTTCACATGGTCCTCCTTCTTGTGAACATTGCAGTGTGATCAGTATGGTAGTCCTCGACTTATGATCACAGTGGAGCCCAAAGTTTCCATTGCTAAGTGAGACGAGTTGAACTTTGTCCCATTGTACGACCTTTCCGGTCACAGTTTGTTAAATGAATCGCTGCAGTCAGTCACACGGTTGTTAAGGGAATCCGGCTTCCCCCTTGACTTTGCTTGTCAGAAGGTCGCGAAAGGGGATGGCGTGAGCCCGGGAATACCCAAGACCATCATAGATACGAGGCCGTGGCCAAGTGTTCAAAGGTTGATCACGTCACCATGGGTTGCAATGCAGTGCAATGTCTGTAAGTGTGGAAAATGGTCATAAGCCCCTTTTTTCAGTGCTGTTTGAATAGTCACTACATGGAACTTTTGTAAGTTGAGGACTACCTGTATTCCGTTGCTGGGCAACTATCATGTATTTATGACCATTGCAGCATCTCAGGATTACTTGATCTCCTTCCATGACCTTTCCAGCGAGCTTCGGAAAAGCAAAATCCATTGGAGGACCCTGGATTTGCAGATTCATAGCTGGATTTGCAGATTTAGTAACAGATTCAAATTTAGTTGCAGATTCATAGCTGGATTTGCAGATTTAGAATTTTGATTCATTTAACAATTGTGGCCAAAAAAAGGTAGGTAAAGTGACCACAACTCACTTAATGACCACCTCACTTAACGATGAACATTCCGGTCTTGGTTGTGGTCGTAAGGTTGAGGACTACCTATTTGGGGCAGAGATGTTTCTAACCAAAATGAATTATTTATTTAATTTATTTGCTGCCCATCTCTCTGCAAGATTGTCATAGCCCATGTGGTCCCCAAGGTGCTTTTTTAAGAGGTAACTGGACTTTCTGGTTTCTTTGAAGACGTTTCGCTTCTCAGTCAAGAAACTTCTTCAGCTCTGAAGCTTCTCAGCCAAGCAGCTTCTCCAGAATTGAAGAAGCTTCTTGGAGGAGAAGTGAAATGTCTTCAAAAGAAAAAACCAGAAAGTCCAGTTGCCTCTTGAAAAAGACCTTGGGGTCAACCATGACCTGGATGGTTGAGAATTTCCATGGATATGTAACCCATGTGGCTTCTTCGATGAAGCTAAGTGGGTCAGAGGCTAATATTCTTCCAAGTAAACTTTAATGGACCTTGGTCCTTGAAACTGCTTTGCAATTGCTTTCCTGCTTCTACCTTGTATGGATTTATTAGTGGCATGATGCAACCTTCACCACAAATTTCTTTCAAGAGGGAAGGAGGCAGAGGGTGAAGGGAGAGGGAGGGAGGGAGAGATGGATGAAGGGATGCAAACGGGTGGATGGTTTTCTCTCCTGGCTTCTTAGATGGGAAAAGATGGGAGTGTGGGATTTTGTTTACAAGACAAAGAGTACTGAGGAGGACGTATTAAGGGTTCATATCTTTCTGAATTAATCAGTTCAGAAACTGGATCATTTCCAACCTGCCTTTCACAATCTGCTCACTGTCTTTGGGATAGATTTATTATTGCATCCGGTATGAAAGAGGAACGGTAGAAAGGGGTTTTTCCTGCTGCTGGGAAACCATTTTTTTTTGTCTTGACAGCCCAGATCAATAAAATCAGAAGGTCTGATTTAATTTGATTGTTTAATTCCCAAATCTTCTGGAGAACACACAAGTCTACTGTTGGGCTTTTCAAGAGTCTTGCTTCACTTAAAGCGAGCCTGGAGGTATTCGGTATTATTATTATTATTTTTGTCTTATAAACTGCAGGTTGATTGAATACTTCATAATCTTTGTTTAATGCCTCAGCCTTAAATGGGTTAGATTTCTGATATTGGAAGAATTATGTAGGTTGGCATACGCTTGAAATTGTCTTGATCGAAAGTTGAGTCTTTGAGCTTCAAGATGTGTGTGTGTGTGTGTGTGCGTGCATGCGTGCGTGCGTGTGTGTGACATACCTGTTATTTAATTCCCAAGTTTTAACACAACAAAGAGTGTAATAAAAGAATTGGGCTTCAGTTCAAATCTGAATTTAGAGAAATTCTTTTTCACTCATTGTACAGAATAATTCTGGACTGACTATACAGGTAGTTCTCGACTTACAACAGTTCAATTAGTGACTGTTCAAAGTTATCGCGGCACTGAAAAGTGACTTAACGACATTTTTCACACTTACGACTGCTACAGCCTCCTCATGGTAAGACCAAGGCTAGAAAAATAAATAGCATGTAGAAATGCTGCGGGGTAGGGGGGAGCCATGTATATAAAGGTGCTTTCTCAAAAAGGAACTGGACTTTCCCTGTTTTTCCTTGAAGACATTTTACTTCTTGTCCAAGAAGTTCAGAACTGAATAAGCTTCTTGGAGTAGAAGTGAAACGTCTTCAAAGAAAAACCAAGAAAGTCCAGTTGCCTCTTGGAAAAGCACCTTTGGGACAACTGTGACCTGGATGACGGAGAATCTTTATTGCCATTCTGTGAGGTATATATGTATACAAACAGCAAATAGATTTTTTTTCATTTTATTCCATACATTTTATTTATTTATTCAATTATTTTAGTATTTAAAAATGAAATTTTAAAACTTTAAGCCAGTTTAGACATTTTCTTCCAGCTATACTGAGTTCACATAGTATGGTACAGATAGTCCTCGACTTAGAAATGTTCATTTAGTGAACATTCGAAGTTACAACAGCATTGACAAAAGTGACTATTTTTCACACTTACAACCGTTGCAGCATCCCCATGGTCAGGTGATCAAAATTCAGATGCTTGGCAACTGACTTGTATTTATGATGGTTTTTATATTGTGGGGTCATTTGTATAAGTATAATCTTTATTGTCATTGTACTTAAATATAACAAAATTGGTTTTAACCTCTGGTGCAAAATTATAGCGGAAATGAAAAAAGAAAGAAAAAGACAAAAATTAGCGTGTGCATGGAGTGATTGTGGTTCTATTTAAAAAGCTCACAGCCCAAGGATAGATTTGATCCCCTTTTGTGACCTTCTGACCAGCAAAGTCCATGGCGAAGCCAGATTCACTTAACAACCATGTTACTAATTTAACAACTGCACTGATTTGCCTCTCACTCATCTCAGCCTCCTCTCCGGTGGCTGGGAAATGTCGGATGGGCCTGACTCTATCTCTGCATTCAATGTTGAGCATCCATCAGAGCCTTTCCCAGACTCCAGAACTGGCCCAACTTCCTCCCCAACCTCCTCATTGTCTGAGTCTGTCACCAACTCCACTGGTTGCTGGCGGGCCACAAAAATCTGTGCTTATGAGAGAAACAACCTTCTGTTCCCGTAGCTTCCTAGTAATGTTGGACATTGGAATTAGACTCTTCCTCTGTAAATTTGCTAATGCAGAGTTAATCCTTTTATTGATAAACCCTGTTTATTGTTTGATGGTCAGAAGACTCGCCGCCTTCAAGAGCTTTAGAGGTTCCTATTTACTGTATTTTTTTGGACTATAAGACGCACCAGAGTATGAGACACACCAAGATTTTGAAGAGGTAAATTAAAAAAAACTTTTTTACACTCTGCAGGCCTCCCAAACCCTTTGCATGCCTCATTTTTTGTGAAAAACAGGGCATACAGAGGGTTTGAGAGGCGTGCAAAGTGCTCCTGGGGGTTGGCGAGAGGCAAAAACAAGACCATTTTTCATTCATTTTTGCCCTCCCCAGCCCCCAAGAGCACTTTGCAGGCCTCCAAAACCCTCTGCACGCCCAGTTTTGCGGAAAACTGGATGGGCAAGGGCGGGGTTTCGGGAGGCCAAAAAGTCTGTATTCAGTATATAAGACACACCCAGATTTTCACCCTCTTTTTTGGGGGGAAAGGGCATTTTATACTCCGAAAAATATGGTAATTGTGACTGGAGACAGGACAGCCATCTTTACAGTATTTTATAACAAATTGGATGTGAAGTTTTTTTATTTTTTTCTAGATTGGCTTGGTGCTAACCATGAACTTCCAAATGAAACTCTCGGATGTTGTTGGAACATACTGTTTTTAGTTGTTCTCTTCTGGGTGAAAGTCTGACATAAAAGGCATTAAATATCATTTTGCAGAGTTAGAAACTTCACAAGAAGGCCTGTTAACACTTGTAAAACAAGCTAAAGCTGTCACTAACAGGGTAGCAATATATGGATATAATCAGTTGTGGAAGAAACGAGCTGCAGAAGAGCTAACTTTGCTTCAATTATTTCAGAGTTTCAGAATTTACAATAACAGAGTTGGAAGGGGCCTTGGAGGTTTTCTAATCCAAACCCCTGCTTCAGCAGGAGACCCCGTGCTATTTCAGATAAATGGGTGTCCAGTCTCTTCTTAAAATCCCCCAGGGATGGCGCACCCACAACTCCTGGAGGTTCTATATAGTTTCTCATATGTTTGCCATGCTTTTCGTGACAACAGAGATTTTTCAGAAAAAATGCTTACGTGTCAGCCTGGCCACATGGCTTTACAATGATTGAAGATGTGATATTTAGTTGAATTTTGTTTATCTCTGCAATTTTCTAGTTCCTCAAAATGATCAAAACAGGCCTTGTAGCTCCTGCATTTGAGGAAATGTGACCTTTTAATGCTCTGTGTGAATATTTTCTTTTCCCAGCCAATGCAAATATAAACCTATCTCAAACATTCGTTATTACAGACTAAGCGCAGTTTACAAATTAAATTACAGGTAATCCTCAATTGACAACAGTTCATTTAGTGGCCATTGGAAGTTACATAGCACTGAAAAAAAGAGACCGATGACCGTTTTTCACACTTACGACCCCAAGGTCATGTGATCAAAATTCAGAGGCTTGGCGACTGACTTGTATTTATGACTGTTGCAGTGTCCTGGGGTCACACGATCCCCTTTTGTGACCTCCTGACAAAGTCAAAGCCAGATTCACTTAACAACCAGGTTAACCGAGAGCCTCCCACCGGCCAGTACGCTCCCATAGAGAGGGTCTCCTCATGGTGCCGTCGGCTAGACAATGTCAACTGGCGACACCCAGGGGGAGAGCCTTCTCCGTGGGAGCACCTGTCCTCTGGAATGAATTGCCCCCGGAGTTAAGAACTATCCCTGACCTACGCACCTTCCACCGTGCTCTCAAATCCTTTCTTTTCCAACAAGCCGGGCTGGCATAAAAATGAATTTTTAAATACGAATTTTTATTAATTTTAATCAAGGATTGTTGGTTTTTTAATCTTATGAGAGGCCAAATTATTTAATATGTTTTTAAAACTGTTTTTAACTTTTATATATCTGTTTTACTTTGGCTGTACACTGCCCTGAGTCCTTCGGGAGTAGGGCGGTATAAAAAACTAATAAACCTAAACCTAAAGCTACTAGCCACACAACTGCAGTGATTCACTTAACAACTGTGGCAAGAAAGATTATAAAATGAGGCAAAACTCACTTAACAAATGTCTCACTTAGCGACAGAAATTTTGGGCTCTATTGTGGTTATATGTCGCAGATTACTGAACTAATTAAGTTAAAACTTTAAAAACTTAGATAGAACTGCAAGCTGGAATATACAAAATAAAGTATACGAGGTGAAAAGACACAATAACTTTTGCACTAGTTTGGGAACAGTGAGACACCAATTTTAACAAACTGCAGAACCACTGTTCTAACGGAATACCCAGCCACAGCTTTTAAATTTTACTAAGAAGTCTTGCATGTTTGCTCCTTGTCATTTCTGCATTTTTAGAGAGGTCTGGTGCACCACTGTTAACTTATCTTTTATGTCCACATTAGCAACATAGTTGTGTAGAATTAGACATTATCTTCAAAGTTATGTTTTTGGACCATCTTCCTTCTTTGCAAAGTATTGAATTAATTCCTTCCTTCCTCTTTCTTTCTTTCTCTCTTTCTCCCTCCCTCCCTTCTTTCTTTCCCTCCCGCCCGCCCTCGCTCCTCTTCTCTTTTTTTCCTTTTCTTCTCTTCTGTTTCTTGTCAAGCAGGCTGCTAATGATTTTAATTAACATTTGTAAGCCTAAATGTGACATCTCCTTTACATACTGGTGAATCGTGTCTAATTGAGATTGAGCTCCTTGTGATAGCCTCACCCAAGACTCCGGATCCCTAGGGAACTGTGTCCTATGTACAAATGTCTAATCACCCAGTCCTGTTTCCACACAAGGCATATTGGGTAAGATCTTGCTTGGAGCAACTCACTAGAGAGAACACTGAGGTTCTTTTGGCTTGCAACCAGCCTGTCCTACCCATGTTTTGTCTTAAGAGGGGCTGAATTAACATCTCACTGTTTGCTCAAGACTTTTCCTGCAGAACTTGCCTTCTGCTTGCTCAGAGAGCTTTTGACTTCTGAATTGGGAAGGTCTGCAGGAGTTTAGAATCCAGGAGAGAGCCGGTAGGTGTCTCCTTTTATTCCTATGATATATTTGGAATTCAAGCCAAACTCCAAAGACCATCATAGCCGCCTCCTATGTATTCCTGCTTCTCAGGTATGCTACTTCTCATTCATGTTTCATACTAGAAGGAAAAGCTATTTGATGGAGTTACTCCCCATCCTGTCCTAAAATTTTGTGAATGATAGAATAGAATAGAATAGAATAGAATAGAATTGAATTGAATTCTTTATTGGCCAAGTGTGATTGGACACACAAGGAATTTATATTTGGTGCATATGCTCTCAGTATATATAAGGAGAATAAACATACATTCATCAAGAATAAAGAGATACAACACTTAATGATAGTCAAGGTTATATAATAAGCTATCATATTGTACTAGGAAACAATAAAAACAGTGTAAATTGAAAGATACAAGCAACATGGTTATAGTCATAAGTGGGGAGAGAGATACTAGGAAGGAAGAGAAGAATAATAGTAACATATTCTTGATAAATTATTGACAGTGTTGTGGGAATTAGCTGTTAAACAGAGTGATGGCATTCGGGAAAAAACTCTCCTTCTGTCTAGTTGTTCTCGTGTGCAGTGCCTTTTACTGTTGTTTTGAAACAATTTATGTCCAGGATGTGAGGGGTCTGTGGATATTTTCACATCCCTCTTTTTGACTTGTGCAGTGTACAAGTTCTCAATGGAAGGCAGGTTGGTAGCAATTATTTTTTCTGCAGTTCTAATTATCTGTTGAAGTCTATGTCTGTCTTGTTGGGTTGCAGAACCAAACCAGACAGTTATGGAGGTGCAGATGACAGACTTAATAATTCCTCTATAAAACTGAATCAGCAGCTCCTTGGGGCGTGTGAGCTTTCTGAGTTGGCACAGAAAGAACATTCTTTGTTGTGCTATTTTGATGACATTTTTGATGTTAGGTGTCCATTTTAAGTCTTGAGATATGATAGAACCTAGAAACCTGAAGGTCTCTACTGTTGATAATTTCCTCTTCATTCATCAGGGAAGGTGCTTAGGCTGAATTTTAATACAGCCACACAAAAAGAACTCTGGCTATTTGTCATCGAAAGTACCAAGGCTTTAAGAAACCAAAATAATCCAGAAATTATTAAGAACAGTTAAGAATTTCTGCAAAGCCAAAACCTTAACACTGGAGCAGCAATAGAATTGAATTATAGAATATATGCAATAGAACAAAATTGAGGCAATGGGATACACTGTATGGAGTGGTTCATACTTGTTTACTGTTGTTAAAGAAAGGTAGATTGTAATGATAAATGCAATCTTTTAGTTTTTGATAAGCAATGCATATTATATTTGGATTATTTTATGCTTTTTAAGTCAAAGTGATAATAGAATATGGATTCTATACCCTAAAAACGAGATAGGAAAATAACAGGGTGAAAAGTGATTTGTTTTTTTGTAGGGGACGTCCATTATTGGTGGTCCTTGACTTATGATGGCAGTTGGGACCAGAATTTCCATCACTAAGCGAGGCAGTTGTAGAGTGAATCATGTCTGACTTTACAACCTATTTGGTCACAGTTAAGTAAATCACTGCAGTGGTTAAGTGACTCACATGGTCATTAAGTGAATATAGCTTCCCCTTCCCCATTGACTTTTCTTGTAGGAGGCCAATTGGAAAGGTCACAAATGATGGTCATGTGATCCCCAGGACACCTGTTGCCAAGCAACCGAATTTTGATTTGACCATGGGGATGCTGCAGCAGTCATAAGCGCAAAGACTGGTCATAAGTCTCTTTTCCCCCCAGCACTGTTGTAAATGATTGTATGTTCAGGACTAGCTACATAGCTAGTGCTTACATTTTGCTGTAGTGTGATCTGAACTGGGAAGGTTTAATGTCAGGCCTGTTTCTTCGTTGACTCAGGAAAGACCACACTTAGACATTATTTTGAAATGTTAAGGCTCCTTTTACTAAGTTACGATAGCGTACAGACCAAGTAAAGCTGAGAATGAATAGTTTAGGCGCGAACAGAAAGTATTAAGCTTAAGCCCATCCCAATCCCCAAACCCCCCCTGTGCATTGTCCAATATGCATCCATCTCCAACATCAGGTGGGCGGGTCTTCACCATCCTGGAATGCAGGTCCGTTAAACAGGAGATAACACGAACCATCAACATTGTCCACCAGCAGAACACACTCATCCCAAACCCCCCCACCCTCCCCGTTTCCATGGCAGCGAAGCAGGAACTAGCGAGACTGACATCCGGACCTCCTCCAGGAACAGCGGGAAATCCAGGGCAGCAATAGGCATACGAGAGGCTACACCTGAAAGACAAGAAGGGAGAGACAAAACAACAGAGAGGAGAAGGAAAAAGAGTCAAGGTTTGTGTGGATACTTGGCATAAAACTGGTGTACCAGTTTAGGAGCTTTGAGATGCTCTTTATCCACCCATTCGTTGTGAGAAGGGGGAAAATCTTTCCACATGACCAGGAACTGAGTTTTATTTCTGCGGATTCTGGAGTCCAAAATGTCTCGCACCTCATAATGATGATGACCATCCACCAAGGTAGGTGTAGGAGTATCAGGCAATCTTTTGCGGAGATGGGAGGTACGAGCAGGTTTTAGTAAGTGAACATGGAATACAGGGTATAGTCGCCGATAGGTCTTGGGGAGATCCAAACGGACCGACACAGAGCTGATAATTTTGGTGCTCGTGAAAGGTCCAACAAATTTGGGACCCAGCTTCTTGCATTTTTGGGGGCTATCCAAATTTTTGGTAGATACATAAACCTGATCACCAACTTTGTAGGAGGGAGGGACTGCTCGTTTCTTGTCAGCGTACAGTTTGTGCGAGTCATGGGCATCGTTCAAAGTTTTCCGGAGAACCGGCCAAACAGAAGACAGTCTAGAGGACCATTCAGTTAAAGAGGGAACCGTCAGCGAGTCGTGAGGCAGTTCGGGTATGGGTACAAAGTCCTGTCCGTAGATGATTTTAAAGGGGGTCATATTTGTACTGGAGTGAACAGAGTTATTATACGCAACTTCGGCATGTATGAGAAGATCAGCCCAATCATCTTGTTGAAAATTAATAAAGCAGCGTAAGTACTGTTCGAGAACGGAATTAACCCTTTCACAAGATCCATTCGTCTGAGGGTGGTAGGCGGAGCTTAAGCTTTGGGCGGAGCCAATCAGTCTCAAAAACTCCTTCCAAAAATGGGAAGTAAATTGGGTTCCTCTATCGGAGATGATGCGTTGCGGGACGCCATGAAAACGATAGATATGGGAAACGAACAGTCGGGCCAGAGTTTTGGAAGAAGGAATTTTAGTACAGGGGACAAAATGAACTTGTTTAGAAAAAAGATCGGTAACTACCCAGATAACGGTATAACCCTGACTGGGCGGAAGATCAACTATAAAGTCCATTGAAATTTCCTTCCAAGGCCTTTCCGGCGTAGCTACAGACTGGAGAAGACCCTGTGGCTTACCCGGCGCACGTTTTGAAGCCGCACATACAGGGCAACTGGCAATATACGATTCAACATCCTTCTTCATTGATGGCCACCAGAACTGTCTCTTGATAAGATGAACAGTTTTAACGAAACCGAAATGACCAGCTAAACGTGAGTCGTGTGCGCGTTGCAAGACAAAAGGACGTAATGTAGCAGGAACATAGATCTTTGAGCCAATCCAGGGAAGATCGTCTCTGGTAGTACAATCACCTGAATGAGTCGAATACCAATCATCAGTAAGTAATTCATCCTTAATACGAGCAATCAGGTCAGCAGGTGGAGTAGTTTGGACAGTAGTTTGGGCTATAGTAGATACTGGAGTAGCAGGTAAAGTGAGTGGCATTATCGGTTGTACTATGGTGAGCTTAGACACATCATATTGTGGCAATCTGGAAAGCGCATCAGCCATGAAATTTTTGCCCCCAGGAATGTATTTGAGGTGGAAATTGAAACGATGGAAATAGTGAGCCCAACGAAGTTGCCTTGGGGACAATTTCCGAGAGGAGGTAAGAGCTTCCAAATTTTTATGGTCCGTCCAGACCTCGAAAGGATGTGGGGCACCCTCAAGAAAATGACGCCACGTCATGAGAGCCCACCGAACAGCAAAAGCCTCCTTTTCCCAAATCGCCCAACCGCGTTCGGACGCAGTGAGTTTCCGAGAGGTGTAAGCACAGGGTTGTAATTGGCCATGTTGATTGAGTTGTAACAGGACTGCTCCCACCGCGACATCACTAGCATCCGCTTGAATCACAAATGGGGAATTCACATCGGGGTGTTTAAGAACAGGCTCAGCCGCAAACAACCGTTTAAGCTTTTCGAAAGCGGCCTGACATTCCATCGTCCATTTGAGAGGGGTTCCTGGACGAGGCTTGCCTTCTCCTTTTGTTTTCAGAAGGTTTGTAATGGGCAAGGCAATATCAGCGAATGACGGAATAAATTGGCGGTAAAAATTCGCAAATCCCAAAAAACTTTGCAATTGTTTACGGGTACGGGGAGGGGCCCACTCCGTCACTGCCTTGACTTTAGCAGGATCCATTTCAATTCCCTCAGAGGAGATACGGTAACCCAAATAGTCAATTCTTTCCTGGTGAAACTCACACTTAGAGAGTTTGGCATAAAGTTCAGCGGAACGCAACTTATTTAATACGGAGCGCACCAGTTTAACGTGCTCGTCGTGTGTTTGCGAGTAGACGACGATGTCATCAATGTAAACAATAACTCCCTTGTAAAGGTGCTCGTGGAGAACCTCATTTATTAGTTGCATAAACACTGAAGGGGCACCTTGAAGACCGAAAGGGAGGACTTTGAATTGGAAACATCCGAGCGGACAGTTAAAAGCTGTTTTCCATTCGTCCCCCTCTTTGATCCTGACCCTGTAATAGGCTTCACGTAAGTCCAACTTCGTAAAAATCTTACCGGTAGCCAGGTGAGCAAGCATGTCCTTCATGAGCGGAAGGGGGTAAATATTGTGTTCACAAATGGTGTTGAGATATGAGTAGTCCTGTATTAATCTTAGAGTACCATCTTTTTTTTCCCTAAACATAACTGGTGCGGCTACACGGGGCCTAGCTGGTTCAATGAAACCCCTTTGAAGGTTTTTATCGATGAATCTGCGTAATTCCTCCATCTCCCGCGGGGTCATTGAGTACATACGAGGTTTGGGTAATTGAACCCCAGGAAGAAAATCAATTGAACAGTCAGTAGCCCTATGAGGAGGAAGGGAATCACAAGATCTTTCACTGAAAGCATCCTTTAGGTCCCAATATTCTTTGGGAATTTTCTCCTCGCCTGGTATGACTTCGGGTGATGGGAAATCCAATAAAGGTGAAGCAGATTCAATATGGGGGGGTGGGTGATGTTGCGGGGGCTGATCAGTTTCTGATGGAAGAGAGGTATGTTCCGGGAGGGATAAAGGTATGCGTACCCAACCTTCCTTCCAGTTTATCAGAGGATTCCATTTACGAAGCCAATTTACCCCCAAAATTACAGCATTATCGGCAATGGCAGTTACAATAAAGTTGATGGTCTCAGTATGGCCCGTGCCTATAGAAACATGAATTGGTTCGGTGATAAAAGATGCTGGGGTGCCCCCAGCTACAGAACCATCCATTTGGCAAAAGGCTATGGGAGTTTTCAAGGTTTTAAGGTGGAAACCCATTTTAGACACGATGTCTTGGCTTATGAGACATTTTGAGCAACCAGAGTCAATGAGAGCCTGCACATTGCATGTACGTCCAGTAGATGGAGCTAAAAGCATTAAATTAATATAAAGGGGCCCGGAGCGATGACTCACCAGGTTGTCGTCAGAAGAGTCTGAAGACGCTTCCCAATCATCAGGTCCTGGGGAGGGCTGGTCAGCAGAAAGGTTGATGGGTTCCATCCCACTCATAGCCGGTTTGGCGCGCACAGTTGGCGTCCTAGGCTGTTTCCGGTCCGAGGAAGAAAATGGGCGTGGAGGTGGTTTTGATCGGCATTTGTCTGCCCAGTGCCCCTCCTTCCCACAGCGATAACAGTTGCCTGAACGAGGCTGGGTTGTTCTCCCCTCCCCCTTTTGCATGCGTTTCTCCCTCGCAGGGGGGTGAGATTTGGGGCTATCTTCTTGTGTTTTTTTTTCCAAGCGGACTGGATCCTGCAAGTGGGCTTGATCCAATTCGACATCCGAAGCTAGATCTACCCATTCATTCAAAGTTTCGGGGCGAAATCTGTTCACACATGTTTGATAAATATCTTTATTCAGCCCTTCAACATAAATGTCCATTAGGGCTTGTTCACTATAACCAATCATAAACACTGATAGCTCCTGGAAAATCTGCGTGTAAGCCTGAATAGACATGTCCCCCTGTAGCAAACTTTTTAGTTTCATTTTTGCTTTCCTCTCAACACGGGGGTCTTCAAAACGCCTTCTAAGAGCATTCATGAAACGATCGAAATCGCGCAGTGCCGGTGAGCGGCAATTATGCAATGAAACCAGCCAATTAGAAGCTTGATCTTCTAGGGTCATAGATACAATTCTGATTTTGATTTCATCGTCCATATCAGCTGCGTAAAACTGCATGTAATTATCGACGTGAATTAGAAAAAACGCCAGTTTGTCGGCACTTCCGTCGTATTTCACACCCAAAGGAGGCAGTTTCGCAAGTTGGCGGGGGTTAATGGGGTTGGCTTCCCTTCCGGCCTGAGGGGGGGGGGAGGGTGTTGCTCTCCTGCTTTGCCTGGCAGAAGCTGCCTCTCTCCGCAATTCCCTGCCGGCTTGAGGAGGGGGGGATGGTGTTGAAACCCTGCTTCGTCTGCCCGGAGCTGCCTGTGAACCTCTTGGCTGTGGGCGATCCGCCTCCCTCCCCCAGATTTTTTCCAGGGCTAATCTTTTCTCATCTGCCTGGCGGAGTAAGTCCTGAGCCATCTCCTTTAGTTCCCTTTCTTCTCTTAAGAGCTCCGGAATGACTTTCTTTGGGGAAAGTCGACGTCTGGAGACGTTTACCCCACTCATTCCTACCCCTTCAGACCAACGTTTAGGTTTGACTGATTCTTCAGCTGGCAGATTTAGATCTAGGCCAGCCAAGCCTTCCATCACTGACCTGATCCCTTCAGTTTGAACAGGAGGATGCGATGCTTCAGCTCCCAAAACGGTTTCAGGCAGGACCTCCACCAACGGAGGCTCCTCTTGTGAAGGGTCCGACATCAGGGCAGGTTTTTGGTTTTGTTGATTCTCAGCTTAATGTCAGGCCTGTTTCTTCGTTGACTCAGGAAAGACCACACTTAGACATTATTTTGAAATGTTAAGGCTCCTTTTACTAAGTTACGATAGCGTACAGACCAAGTAAAGCTGAGAATGAATAGTTTAGGCGCGAACAGAAAGTATTAAGCTTAAGCCCATCCCAATCCCCAAACCCCCCCTGTGCATTGTCCAATATGCATCCATCTCCAACATCAGGTGGGCGGGTCTTCACCATCCTGGAATGCAGGTCCGTTAAACAGGAGATAACACGAACCATCAACATTGTCCACCAGCAGAACACACTCATCCCAAACCCCCCCACCCTCCCCGTTTCCATGGCAGCGAAGCAGGAACTAGCGAGACTGACACAGTTGTTGCAGTGTACAAAGTGCTGGAAGATGTACATAAAGGTAGACAAAGCTACTTTATCCAAGTTCAGATTATTGATTCTAAAAAAAAAGGAAAATATTGAATATTTAAATATTGAAAAGTATTGAAATATTGGAAAAAGTGCAGAGAAGAGCAACTAAGATAATCAAAGGCCTGGAGACAGAAACATATGAAGAACCATTGCAGGATTTGGGTTTGGCTAGTCTAGAGAAAGGAAGGACATGGGGGGACATGATAGCAGTCTTCCAGTATTTATGGGGCTGCAACAAATAAGAGGGGGTCAAATTATTCTCCAAAGCATCTGAAGGCAGGACAAGAAGCAACGGATGGAAACTAATCAAGGAGAGAAGCAACCTAGAATTATAAGAGAGAAATTTCCTAATTAAGGAGAATCTTTCCATTTGGTTTTGGGTGCCTGTATCCTTGGCATTCCCATCTCTACTGCTGGAGCCTGAAAGTCCAGGGGAACCAGGACTGAATATTATATGCATTTTAGTAACCAGCAACAAGCCCTCTACAAGGTGGTTGGCCTCACAGGGGGTGGTGGCTTGCATCTCAGCTCAGGTATTTAGGGTCAGAGACACCGTTCATGCCATCTCCAGCAGTCGCCATGTGGAGGCGCCCAAGCAGGACAATTAACCAGTGGAACAAGCTTGCCTCCAGAGGTTGTAGGTGCTCCATCACTGAAGGTTTTAAAGAAGAGATTGGACAGCCGCTTATCCAAAATTGTATAGGGCCCCCTACTTGAGCGGGGGCTGGACTAGAAGACCTCCAAGGTTCCTTCCAGCTCTTTTCTGATTGATTTAATCGGGTAGATAGCAGCAACTATCCAACCTTGGCTGATCTGAAAAAACGTAAGCAACGATTCAACTTAATTATACTTTGATGGAGGACTGCAAGAAATCCCAGGGCTCCAGACCAGATGGGGAAGTCCAGAAAACATCTCAGAAAAAGGGTATAGCAAACTACTTTGAATACTGGGTTCTTGGTGTTCTCCATGCTTGCTTCTCTTCTGCGGAAGTTTCATTACCAGCCTAGGTTTGTTCATTCGTTACACAGTTAAAATAAGGGATATTATATGGCACAAAATTTTAAATATTTTAAAATTTAAAACCAGGCTAGGTGACATGCAATCAAAAGGAAACTCAGAAAATACCAAAGACCCAACAATTCAACCTTGGAGCCACATGTTCTCCACCTGGCACTAACATTGTTGTTCTTGTCAGGACAATTTCATGGAAGGTCACCAGAAGTTGAGCTTGATCCAAGGGAGGCTTTCTCCTCTCTCTTCTGTTCTTCCTGTTGACAATTCAGGAGACCCTACAACACATTTTGCAACACGGCAGACATCAAAACATCTTCCTATTAGTTCTGTGAAACCTCTAAAACCGGGATGCCAAGCATGGATTAATGTCACAGTCATCAATTTTCCAGATTAATGATAGTCTTCATGTTCACATGCACGATTACGTGCTATTTTAGGAGATGAACAAAGCTGCTAAAAAAGCCCTGCTTAAACACTGTCACAAACATTTGACAAGGAAATTTATATTTCAGGAAAAATGGAAATGATGGATAGTTCAGGGTTTTTAATTTTTTCATCTACACACTAGGCAGAAACGTAAGAACTATCCAAAGGATGTAAAGCTAAATTGTGAAGTAATTAGATTAGGTTCCAAGAACTCTGAACATCTGGAAAATGCTTACATGGGAGAAGATTGGTTCCATCATTACGCATATTATTCAGCTGTTAACCAATTGTGGACACAAAATTTATACCTTGGATTTCTTTAAAAAAAAGCCTTGGATTTCTTTTAAAAAAACCCAGCTAACTTCATAGATGGCAAGAATTTCATTGAATGATAAGAGAAACAAGTTTGCTTGGAGTTGGGCCGTACATACATTTAATAAATCATTATTTTGCATTCATAAGCAGTAATGATAATTTTGATGGGCGTAATGCTAGGTAGCCAGCAGGGGTGGGTTTCAAATTTTTTAGAACCTACTCTGTAGGTGTGGCCTATTTTGTGGGCGTGGCTTGGCAGTCATGTGACAGATTTTAAAATGTGGTGAAACTCATTTAACAACGCTCTTGCTTAGCAACCAAAATTTTGGACTCAATTGTGATGATAAATTCTTTCTTTCTTTCTTTCTTTCTTTCTTTCTTTCTTTCTTTCTTTCTTTCTTTCTTTCTTTCTTTCTTTCTTTCTTTCTTTCTTTCTTTCTTTCTTTCTTTCTTTCTTTCTTTCTTTCTTTCTTTCTTTCTTTCTTTCTTTCTTTCTTTCCTTCCTTCCTTCCTTCCTTCCTTCCTTCTTTCCTTTTTTCCTTCCTTTCCTTTCCTTCCCGTTGGGTCACTGGCAGCGGTGGGCCAGATTTACTTCCAGGTACGCCGGTGGAACCCCCTCTCACCGGTTCTCTAAATTTCACCAACCGGTTCTCGCGAGTAGGTGCGAACCTGCAGAAACCCACCCCTGGTAGCCAGTTAAGCTTTTGTTCTTACAGCTTCACTCTTCATAGACTTGCCAGTAGACAACTGTTCTTCCATTGGCAAGTATGGGCTACTCCTTTAGAACCCAGAAAGCCTGGGATAAATCTGGATTAAAGTAGAGTTTTCCATTTGCTGAGACTTTATTTTGAGGCCTTGATAAACCTCAGGATCTGGGTCTATCGTAGCACTCGGTGGCATGAGTTCAAGTGATCAGTTTTTAGCAATATTTGGCTTTCCTTGCTTTCACTTCTTTAAAGCTCTCAAACAAAAGCGCATGCAAACAGGAGACTGAGTCAGATTTATTTCCATTGTGGTTCTTTCATGGAGCTGAGCACTTAGGCCGCTACTGGCTGGGGATAATAAGACTCAGTTCAATACATAGTGTCTTTAGCAATCTGGTGTCACGTGGAGGTGGTTGTGTTGTATATCAGGGCTCCAAAAACAATCCCTTTCCTATTCTTCTCTTTCCCCACCATGCTAGGATAAGGATGCTCACAATTGCCTGAAATTATTTTTCTTTTTATCAACGTGTGTGGGTACACGCATGCCTACCAGGTCTGCGTGAGTTTGCACATGAAATCCTCTATGTTAAATATCTGAGATGAACCTCTCCTTCCCAGCTGGTGGCTTGTAACATTGTGCAATCATGCCTTGTTTTGGAAACTTTGATAACTTCCAAGGTCTAGCTTCAGAAACAACTTCTGACTCAGTGTCCCCCTCTGGAAACTAGGTTGCTGGAGAGAAGAGTTTACTTTATTGGAAACCAGAAGGAAAAGTTCTCAAAGTGATACTTTGACTCAACCTTTTATACTTTCTGAAGTTGATAAAATGAGAACCTAGATTGTTGGGGGCAATAGCCTGACTCTGTAAACCACTTAGAGAGGGCTGTAAAAGCATTTTCTTTCGTGCTTGGGATTGCGTGAAAGTTCCTTACACCTCCACAAACCTGGATAGTAGAATGGCTTGTGCAATGGTGGCCATCTTGAAGGAAATTTCATTCCCTCCTGCAGTCCAATCTATTACTAAAAGTCCCGTTGCCTTTCTGGTTTCTTGCTATTTAGTAGAAATCCAATTGCAAAATTCTTTTCTTTCGGGACAGGGATCAATTATCCATATTCTCGTAACTCCAGAATAAATGATTTGCGATGTGCACAGGTAGTCCTTGACGTATAACCACAGTTAAGCCCAACGTTTCTGCTGCTAAGCTAGACCATTGTGAAGTGAGCCATTTTACAGGTTTTCTTGCCACCGTTATTAAGCGGATTAAGCGGATCACTGCAGTTGTTCAGTTAGTAACTCAGCTGTAAAGTTAATCTGGCTTCCCCACTTGTCAGAGGGGATCATGTAACTGCGGGACACTGCAACTGTCATAAACACCTGCCAGTTGCCAAGTGTCTTGAGTTTTGATCATGTGACCATGGGGATGCTGGAATAGTCATGTCCTTTTTTCAATGCCATTATAACTTTCAATGCTCATTGAACGGCTGGTGGTAGGGTCAAAGACTGCCTGCATGATAAATGCTTGAGGCATGATGTGAACTGTAGCTTGAGTAATTTGGCAGCCAGCCCCAGTGTCCAGTTCTGCTTTGGAAAGCATTTCCAGTTATTTGTAGCAAAGCAAGAAAAATTATTTGATTATCAAGTGAGTAGTGCCGTTGCTGAGAAAACCTTGCATGGACGTATCTCTACAGTAGAAGCTGAGTTTGACTCAACAGAAACTTTATTTATCTTCCTGTTGCACTGATGTCCTGGATGAGATTTGCTCCTTTTCTCCCTTTTTAAAATTTGAATTTTTAAAATTAGTTTAGCCAAGTATAAAATACAAACAAAAAAAAGACGTGAAAAACAAGAAAAGGGGAGAAAAGAGATAACAGTGTAAAGGGAGAAAAGAAAAGAAAAAGGCACCGACTTTAGACTCTCATTAGCACAGTAGAAGGGAAACAACATTACAACCACACCTTTTACACAACAGTATGTACAAGCCATTTCTATAACCATAAGCACATCTAGTTAACAAAAAGAAAATCAAAGTTTCATTTTTTTTCACTGCAAGCCCAAAATCTGGAAGAAATTTCAGAATAAAGACAAAATTAGATATATTCTCTCCTTTGGATAAAAGAATCTATTTGACCATCTCTGCTTTTCTTTGCTTTGGGGAATAATATAGCATTTTTATTTTTTTAACTCGAAAGGGAGAAAACTCTTCCTTTTTTTTTTAGTTTTGGTATTTTACTAATTATAGGTCCATTTAAGTCCATTTAGTTCTTTACATTTGAATCTCTCCAGTTTATCCTCATGCAATGGAACTTTTTTCTTCTCTTATTTTGAAACCTAATCAACAGAATTTTGCAGACTTTGGAAATTATGCAGCCTTATTTAAACAAACAGAGAACATTCATTTACCTACTCATTTTATACATACAAAACTGACAAAACTTCCTTTCAGTGCATATCAAAAATCAAACTTTTAAAATCTTTCCTAATTAATTAATTAGACATTCATTTTAAGTCACTCCTTCCAGCTCGTCTTCATTTCCTTTAAAAAAATTTAAAATCTTTTGGGCTGCTGGTGTGACTGGTCTTTCCTTCATTTTCTAGAAATGTCTTTACCGATTGACCTCTCCATTGCAATGTGGACGCTCGGACTTGGAGCCATCGGGGCTGCTGTGACGGGGATCATCCTGGCCAATACGGATTTGTTTCTCTCTAAAGCAGAAATGGCCTCAAAGGACTTTCTAGAAGAAATTGATCTGAAGACTCTGGGCCAAGGTAAGACTTAGAAGGAAGGTCCTTCACCAGCTCCTAATTGCAAATTATAGAAATGCACTGGAGAGGCAAATCTACTTTTTTTCTGGATAGCAAACTTCAGATTTTACTCTTTAGAGAGAGATGTAGAGGTGGGAACATTCCTCACTTGGAAAGTTGCCTGGGGTTTCATTTCGTGCATTTGTGAAGTTTGTTTTTTCAGAAAAAAAGCACCCCCTTCCACTCAAAATACAAAAATGTATACAAAAATACATTCCTCTTGTGTTCTTGAGATCCAGTTGTGGTTCTGTATATAGATATTCTCAGTCATCCTGGTCATGGTTGTCCCAAATGTGCTTTTTCAGGAGGCAACGGGTCTTCCTTGTTTTTTCTTTGAAGATGTTTTGCTTCTCATCCAAGAAGCATCTTCAGCAGTGACTGGCCGGTGGGGAATGGAAGGGAGTTGAAGATACTTCTTGGATGAGAAGGGAAACATCTTCAAAGAAAAAACAAGAAAGTCCAGTTGCCTCCTGAAAAAACACCTTTGTGGTTTTGTAGTTTGAGATTTCAGAAGGTGGGGCTTAGAAAATAGGTGACTTCGTGGACTTTTAGAATGCAGGTGTTCTTCCAAAACACTCTTCAGGAGAAAGTAAATGCAAAATAGCACAGACTTTCTTCAATTTGCTGCTCTTAAACATATTGAGTTGCATGGCTGTCTAGAAGGCATCAAACTGACCCAATAGATGGTAAAAGAATTGTCTCCAGATCATGTCTTCATGATTTAAGGTAAGCTTTAATCTTTGATCTTTGATTGATCTTGAAAAGCTAAGCAGAGTCGGACCTGCTTAGAAGCTGGATGGGAGATTCTCATAGTTACAGGCTACCAATAGAAGCAAATATTTGTAGCTCAGGGTTAGATTGTGGGGTCCTTGGTGCTTTCTAAGATTCCTTGTTTTCTAAAGAGCATCATTGGTGCTAGTGGTGCTAATCATGATGATGTTACCTAGTTGGGTAATGAAACGTCTGCAAGAAAACAACCAAACGTGGAAAGTTGAGAAAGCATCCATGTAGAAGGCAGAATCCAATCACTTCCATCTTGGCTGCTAAAACAACTATCTGGACTTCTCCATGAGTTTATCAGGATGTGAGCCTGATTTAATAGTGCTAACTTTATCTTTCCTTCCCTGGACCTCAAGGAGAACAGACAACATTCAAAGCCAAGGATCTGTGGAAGACAAAGGGTGCTGTCATCATGGCGGTGAGGCGGCCTGGATGATTTTTGTGCAGAGAGGTAATGTATGTTCTCCAGTAGAACAGATTCTAAGAATTAATTGAAACCGGGTGCCCTGTTAATTTGCCCATCAGTTATTGTCTTGGACAGAAACTCCAGCTTGGGTGCTTGATGTGCTACCTACGTTTTCTGAACGCTAATGCACCAACAAGACTTGCCCAGACACAAACATGCAGTGCTAACACTCTAGCAAAACTATGCTGTGATATTATAAGTCAGGAGACTTATAATAGAATCACTAACAATTCAAACTCATAATGCAAGAGAAGATAATTCTCCATGTTAGTTATAGATTACATTTTGAAATGCATTGTTTCATGAGAATGGAAAGTTCTATATATTAGTATCTAGGCCATTTATCCAGTTAAATAGAGTATTCATTAGTTGGAGAAAATCTGATTTTCCTCCTGTAGAAGCTCTCGAATGGCAGCTAGTCATTATATGATCCAATATTTGGTGTGGAGTACCGTAGTCACATTGAGGGAAGGATCCTCTGTGTTGGGGATAGCTCCTTTAGGAGACAAAGAGTTGTGCAACGGAATTTGCCGCAAGAGAAACGTTGCTAGAAGTCACACTAATAGTCACAGACACTGATGGTAAAAACAAGTAGACTTTGTGATAGAAAAATAAACTACTTCTTCACAAACAGTGATAGTCAGTCTTGAATCAAATTACAGTCTTTAACTCAAACAGTTAGCTTACAGTTACTTAATCCAGGAACCTCCTTGCTTCTTCGCCTTTCACTGATCTAACCCGACATCCAGAGTCTCCATTTAAAATGATCAATGTCTAATTGTGATTCCGGCTCCCTCTTATGGCTGAGTTGAGGAAGCAGCAGCCAATTACATTTCACTGTAGCATTTAAAGTTACGGATACCATTTTCAATCATGGCTTATATATATATTGCCAACCCAACACTAGGATTATAGTCCTAACATTCTTCTCCATTTAAACAGTCTTGGCACATGCCCTGCACAGTGCAGATCCTATTCAGATCTATCTGAACAGGTTAGTAGAACAGTAATAGCACTTAGACTTACCGTGTTTCCCCGAAAATAAGACAGGGTCTTATTTTCTTTTGACTCCCAAAATAAGCACTTGGCCTTATTTTTGGGGAGATCTTATTACTTTTGAGGTGCAGGAGGCAGTGAGCATGGTCACTTTATGGCGGCTGCTGTGTTGCAATATTTTTGGGAAGGGCTTATTTTGGGGGCAGGGCTTTTTTTTAGCTCATGCGCTCAAAAGCCCAGTTTGGCTTATTATCTGGGGAGGTCTTATTTTCGGGAAAACAGGGTATTATACCACTTCACAGTGCTTTACAGCCCTCTCTAAGCAGTTTACAGAGTCAGCCTATTGCCCACAATAATCTGGGTGCTCATTTTACCAACCTCAGAAGGATGGACGGCCGAGTCAGATCGAACTGCTGGCAGTGAGCAGAGTCAGCCTGCAATACTGCATTCTAACCACTGTACCACCACAGCTCTTAATGAATGAATCTAAAGGACAACGTTAAGAAATAAAAGATTGTTTACAAGAAAGGAAATAGGGGCACTATATAGCTGTGATGGTGAACCTGTGGCATGCATGCCAGACATGGCAACCAGAGCCCACATTGTGGGCATGCACACTGTTGCCCCAGACCAGCTCCAATCACGTTTCTCCATCGTGTTCACTCAATTCCCACTTCTTGCAAAAGAAAAAGATCTCGCAAAGTTGGAATTGATTGGGTGAATTTTTTCACTTGCATGCTTTACAATGGGGGAGGGGTGATTCCATCTTCTTCCCGAAGACCATTACAACACGGAGCCACAATGCAGCTCTTTCACCCCTCTGCTGCAGCTCCCTGTGGCCCTGTGGCAATGGGCAAAGCCTTAGTGCGGGAGCGAAGCGCCCCTGCACTTGCCTTTGCGCGGCAACAGCATTCACCTTAGTTGTGGTACATTTGCTGTTGCTACCAGCAAAGTGGGCTGGGAGAGAATGGTGGGGGCGGATCTTGAGGGGTGGGGACCATCTTTCAAGCCCGGTCTTCCTCCTCCCTCGTCGGCAGGGTGAAGAGAAAGAAGGGGGCAGTGTGGAGAAGTGCATCTCCTGTGCACTTCCTTCAGTGGCCAAGGAAGGGTTAATTTACGTCTCACTGCCCATGGACTGGATTGAAAGCTTCTTAGTCCCGCCTTTCTTCCCATAATCCCCAGTTTCAATTCAGTCCAGCCCAGTTCGGACGCTAAATTTCCCTCTCCTTTGGGAAATATTACATTTAATATTCTTACTGCTTCTTAGTCCTTTAATTTAATTTGTTTTTTCCTTTTGCCTTCTTCCTCTAAATTTAATTTGTTCCTCTTTCTTAATTTGGTTTTCTTCCTTGAGAATTCCTTCTTCTTCCTTGGCCCTTTAAGATTTTATTTGGGACTTCCTCCCTTGGATCTCTGAATTGAGAATTGCTTAGCTCGAGGGAAAAAAGCTAGAAGGACTTACGAGCTGCTCGCCTTGCCGAGAGAGGCCAGATTCGCTCGCCCGAGAGCGGTGCGCCTCTCCGCCTACCGGGCTCTTTGCCCTGTCGTGGGATCGCCGCAGAGCCCCCTCTTCACCAGCGGGTCGTTTCCGACGATTCGGCGGCCCGTCCGGCACTGGGAGGCCACCAGACCGAGGACTGTCGTCCCGACGAAGCCGAGGCTGCCGCGCGCTGCTGTAGCATTTGGGAGCGGCCATTTTGGACCTGCGCAGAAGGCCAGTTTTGGCGCGAAAAGCTCCCGCCTTTACCAACGGCTGCCTCATTGCTGCTCCAGCCTCGCTAGTGGACGGTTGTCTTCTTCGACCAGCGCAGGACTCTGGGCAAGTGCGAAAGGGCATTTTTGGAGGACTCGCTTCTGCCGGCCTCCACAAGCCCCATCCCCCTCTCTTTCTCTCGCTCCCTCTGTCTTTCCTCGGCTCCTTGTTCCTGCCTGCCTTCCTCCCTGCTTTCCTCTGGGCCCCGCGACCTCCTCCTTCCAGTCAGGCCCTTGTTGCAGCGTCTCCTCATGGGCACCACTCATCCTAATGGTGAGGAGGACGCGATTATGGAGATCCAGGCCCACGACCCTCCCCCTAGGGAGGATAGGACCTTTACCAGGAGGGCTGGGAGAGCAGCGAGGGAGGCCATCAGAGGGATTAGTAGGGGCCCTTATGCTAGGAGGGCTCCTTCAGCGCAGGACAGGGCTGAGGCCAGGAACCAAAGGGCCCTGGAACGGAGCTTCGATAGGGCCCAAAGGCAAACGGTCACAGTAGCCCAAGTCCATCGGGCTGCTGACCCTGAAACCGCCCATCACCCAGCCAACGATGACCAGGGTCATGGGGACATTTCCTCAGACCACTCCCATGATTATTCCAGGTCCCCATCCCCTTCTATTGGGGGGGGCACTGACCTCTTTGAATGCGAGGACACAGGGGATGAGGCCTCATCCGCCCGGGTTCCCCTTGATAACCCTGGTCCTTCTTCCTCCAAGGATCCTGACCCCAGGGCTCGCCCCGTCGAGGACCGTGGTCCCGCCCTATCCGCCGAGATGCGGGAGGTGATTGCCTCCGCCATATCGGAGGGCATAGCTCAGGGCATGAAGGAGAAGGCCTCTGTTACCACCCGGCCCCCCAGTCGCAGAGCCAGGTCCCCCAGGGCTTCCTCACCCCAGCCTTCCGTTGTGACCGCTGAGTCAGTGTCGGAACTTGGGGACTTGGCTGAGCCAGAACTGTCTGATGACGAGGGCAGGGAGGTGGACAAGCCTGCATTTTCAGGGCTTTTTCCTCCCTCAATGTTTAAGTCCATGTTATATAAGGCCAAGGTCATCACCCACATGGACACTAAGCCGCCTGTCGCCCAGGCTCCGCCTGCCCCTCAGGAGTCTACAGACCCTGATGATCCCAGTGGGGGTCTGTTTGATGATGAAATCCAGGCTCAGGATCTGATTCCTGCCCCTAAACTTTTCAAATCTGGTGCAACGCCAGTGGACCCAGCCTGCTTCTTGGACTACCCCTAGTGCCAATGACAAGCGTTTTTACTCCATGGATTCCTCCATGGAAGACATCCTCAAATTGCCCGAGGTCGACCCACCGATCGCGGCCATGACTTCTAATTCCATTTTACCTCCAGATCTACTAGAGGGTCTTAAGGCTGAGGATAAGCGGGCCGAGCGCAGGCCGAGCGCTCTTGCCACAAGACCCATCAGGCTACTGCCTGGGCCATCAAGGCATCGGCTTCGGCCTCCTTTTTCAGTAGGGCGACCATTGCCTGGCTCCGTCAATTGCTCAAACGGCTCCCCCAGGGCGACTTTCGCTTGCGCCAAGACGTTAATAAGATCATGGCAGGGGTGCAGTTCACCGCTTACGCCTCTCTCAACGCCGCGAAGTTTGCTTCGCGCACCATGGCTTCCAATATCACCTCGCACCGACTTGTTTGGCTGCGCCACTGGAACGCCGACATGCGCTCTAAGTGGAAGCTTGCTTCCGCCCCCTTTAAGGGGGACAAGCTTTTTGGCGATGCCCTTGACTCAGTCCTCATAGAGAACAAGGACAAAAGGAAGGTCATGCCCTCAGTGTCCCGTAAACAGGACTGCAGGCCCTCCTCCTTCCGCAAGCAATCCTTTCGGGCTTCCACCTCCCAGGCGGCCCCTTCCACTTCCTCCTCTTCCTTTTCCAGCAACTTCTCCCCGGGCTCTGACCGCCCCCAGGATAGGCAGCCATTTCGGGACAGGTACCGCCAGCAGTTTTACGGCCGGCGCCCCTTTCGCGGTGGTGGACAGGCTAATCGGCCTTTCCGCCGCAACAAGTGACCACCAACTAGCAGCACCCATAGGGGGCCGACTTCAACTGTTTGCGGATCGCTGGGAGGCGACCACGTCAGATGCGTGGGTATTGCAAACGGTTCAAGTCGGTCTCACCTTAGAGTTCGTTTCTCCTCCCCCCGTCGGTTCATCCGATGCCCCACCCCCAGGTGTGCCACCAAGAGAGGGCTCATGGAGGTAGAGATACGGCATTTGTTGGAAATCAGGGCGGTGGAACCATTTCCCCCGGGCCAGGTGAGGAGAGGCTATTACTCCATCCTCCTCCTCGTACCCAAGAGCTCGGGCGGGTGGCGAGCCATCTTGGACCTAAAGGACCTCAACTTCCACATCGCCTACAAGAGGTTCAAGATGCAGTCTCTCCACTCGATCCTGAGCTGCCTTCGCCCGGGGGACCTGCTGACCTCCATCGACCTGAAGGAGGCCCATCTCCACGTTCCCATCCGCCCAGTCCACCAGAAGTTCCTCCGCTTCTACTATGCCGGCCACCACTACCAATACAGGGCTCTCCCGTTCGGACTATCGTCAGCCCCGAGAGTGTTCACCAAGCTCCTGGCCGCGGTGGCAGCGGACCTCAGGAAACGCCCCATTCGCCTACAATGTTATTTAGACGACATTTTGATCCAGTCACCATCACGGGCTCAGGCACTCAGGGACTTGCAGACCACTATGGATTCCCTCCAATATCACGGGTTTACCATCAACTGGGAGAAGAGTCACCTAACACCATCAACAGAGGTGCTTCACCTGGGAACGCTGATCAACATCTGCTCGTGCATAGTCCGCCTCTCTCCAGACCGCGTTGCCAGCTTGCAAGAGACAGCCCACAAGGTCGTAACATCCATGTCCGTCCCGATCATCCTTCTTTCCCAATTGCTGGGGAAGATGATTTCCTGTCTATCAATAGTTCCTTGGGCTCGCCTTCACGCGAGGGAACTTCAATGGTTTCTTCTTCCCTCGCAGAGGGCCAATGCCAGCAATTCCAACTTGCGTGTGCGGCTTCCCCCGAAGGTACGCCGCTCCCTACACTGGTGGCTCTCCCTGGCACTGCTGAAGGGCTCCCTCTTTCAAGAGCCCGACTGTCTGATCCTCACATCGGATGCCAGTCTGTTCGGGTGGGGGGCACATCTCGATCACAGGATGGTCCAGGGCAGATGGACGCCCTGCGAACTCACCAACAACATCAATTCGGTTTCCCCCGATCCCGCTCCTGCCTCGTGTCATCAGGAAGATCCTTCAGGAACGGGCGGACATTCTCCTGCTGGCCCCCTACTGGCCTCGCAGGTCTTGGTTTGCCGACCTTCGCAACTTGTCGACCAGCCCACCATGGCAGATTCCGCGGAACCTGATCATACCCCGCCAAGGAGCCGTTCTTCACCCCGAGCCCCACTGGCTCAATTTGACCGCCTGGCGGTTGAACGGGAACTCTTAGCTCGCGCCCACCTTTCGGAGTGGGTCATCCGCACCATTCAGGTGGCCAGGTGCCCGTCTACCACCAGAATTTACGGGGCTACCTGGTCAGCATTCTCGGCATGGTGCGAGTCTCGCCGCCTGTCCCCTCTCTCGGCTTCTATCTCTCGCGTCTTGGACTTCCTCCAAACCGGCCTCGACAAGGGTCTCGCGCCCAACACTTTGAAGCGTCAGGTGACAGCTCTTGCAACGGTCATCTCGATGGATTCGGGACTGCCTCTTTCTCATCACCCCAATGTTTGTGCCTTCCTTAGGGGTGCTTCCAACCTCCGATCCCCTACGGTTCACAGATTTCCGTCATGGGATCTCTCCACTGTCCTCCGTGCCTTGTCTGATCCACCCTTTGAACCACTTGCCGCCTTGTTCCTACGTCACCTCTCCCTCAAAACTGCCTTCCTCGTCGCTATCACTTCGGCAAGGAGGGTGTCGGAGTTGGCCGCTCTTTCTGTTCGGGCGGAACTGTGCGTGGTTCACAGCGACAGAGCCGTCCTTCGACTTGACCCCAGCTTTGTTCCCAAGATCAACTCGCACTTTCACAGGGCTCAGGAGAACGTCCTTTCCAATTTTTGTCTGCGTCCAATGCACCCTAGGGAACGACGCTGGCACACGTTGGACGTGAGAAGAGCCTTGAAATATTACATCAAGCGCACCTCCTCCTTTCGTAGGTCGGAGAACCTGTTTATTTCCTTTTTGCCTGCCACCATGGGCCTCAAGGTGTCTTCTTCCACCATCGCTCGCTGGATCAAGGCTTGCATCTCCCTCGCCTACGAACAGCAGGGCAAGCCGAAACCGGTGGGCTTGACGGCCCACTCTACCAGGAGCGCGGCAACCACTGCAGCCTGGGCCTCCCAGGCTCCACTAGAAGAGATTTGCAGAGCCGCCATGTGGGCGACGCCCTCCTTGTTTGCCAGACATTACAAACTTGACAAGTACGCCTCAGCTGATGCCGCCTTTGGCCGCCGCGTTCTGCATAGCATTGTCTCCACCGATTCCTGACACGGACTGACCTGCCGTGACACCTGCCCAGTGACATTATTGCTTGGGCATGTCCCTTCCTTGGCCACTGAAGGAAGTGCACAGGAGATTGACCATTGTCCTACCTGAAGGGTCCATCTCTGTGCACTTCCGCAGTGGGCAAGTCCCTCCCCCTTTTTCTCTCTCTGTGTGTTGTGCGTACCTGTTTGATTGTAGGTTGTCTTGTGGAGATGTCGAGGTCACGGTCCGTTATGATGTTGCTTTCCTTCATTGAAACGGAGGATTATGGGAAGAAAGGCGGGACTAAGAAGCTTTCAATCCAGTCCATGGGCAGTGAGACATAAATTAACCCTTCCTTGGCCACTGCGGAAGTGCACAGAGATGGACCCTTCAGGTAGGACAATGGTCATTCCCTCCCCCGGCTGAGCACAAAAGCCCAGCGGGGGCGCGGGGGGGGGGGAGTAGCACAGCAGAAGTGCTTCCATTGGCGAGTCAGACGGTGGAGAGGCCTGTCCCGGCTCTTGCAGCACGACACTGTTCGGCAACTCCAAACACAAGCTGCTGCCTTCAAAATGTGCCCTGCCTTTGAGGAAGCTGAACAGTGATGGTTGGGGGTGGCAGACAGCAGAGGCGTCAGGGCTGCTCCTTCCCCCCCTCAACAAGCCGGGCCTGGATAAGCGTGGAGAGTTGTGGGCCAAGCGCTGGAGGATCAGAAGGGGTGCTCCCACGTTGCCCCAACATGCATTTCCAGTGCACACTCCTCTGTCCCGAAGTTGGATTGAGTGGGGCGTAGGAGGAAGGAAGGAGGAAGCAAGGGAGTAGGAGAAGCCTGGCTGGCTTTCCCTTTGGTGTGGGGTGGGGGGGAAACCCAATAAAAATCCAGTTGCCCCCAATAAATTGGGAAAATAAAGGTCCGGCAGTCCAGAGTCCAGAAGGGGGGTCTGGGGTCTGTTTATTGGATGATTGAAGAGGAAATCAGTTGAAATCTGGGCTCTTCCAAGAGGAGGCTCTTCCAAGAGGGGTCTGCCTGGGCCTCTTCTTTCCTTCCCCCTAGATTCCTCCCTCCCAGCTTTTTTCCTTAGCCTCATTTTAAGGGGAGGGGGAAGCAAGGTGGGACAATAGTAGCTAAAAGGCTGAGAGGGGAGTTGGGTTTATTAAAGACGGGGTGGGGAAAGGACCCAAGGAAAGTGGAATAAAAATAGGTCTCTCTCTCTCTCAGGATACCTTCAGCCACAAACAATAGCTGCTGTTGGGTTTGCTGGGAGCTTCTAAGCTACACAGCATTCTTTAATAAATGCTAACAATAACGAACCATAATATACAGGATTAAAGGAAAGAAGGATGAAATCAGAGGAGGAGGAAGGAAGGGGAAAGAAGGAAGAAGGAAGGGAAAGAAGAAAGGAAGGAATAAGGATGTGACAGCCCTCCAGAGGCTACTGCACTCCCCTCCCATCATTCCTGAGTTGTGCTGTTAAAGAAATCCCGTGCCATCAGGGAGAAGTCAAGTTCTGAAAGAGTGATTGAAATTCCTCACAAAACCTCATTATTCAGGTTAAATGTTCATGTTGGCACTTTGTGATAAACAAGTGGGGTTTTTTTTGCAGTTTGGGCACTCGGTCCCTAAAAGGTTCGCCATCATTGCTATATAGCCGTGATGGCGAACCTATGGCATGCGGGCCAGAAGTGGCACACAGAGCCAGCACCAGATGCTCTTCCGGGTTCGGGCGCAGCAGGGCAGCATTTGCTGACTGGAAGTCTGGCTGCCCTGCCTGTTGTTCCTTCCCCAGCAGTGGCTTTTGGGCTGTCGCTTCCAGCTGGGATGCTGGAAGAGGAACTGCTGGTGGGGAGGTGAGCTACCCGCAGTTGCAGTGGCTGTGGTCACTCCTGCCCTTCCCCTTGTGGCTGCTGTTGCATGAATGTTCTGCTATATCCAGCCTTGGGTAGGTGTTGCTTTGGTTTATATATATTCACTAGCTGTACCCCCTACCTACCTACCTACCTACCTACCTACCTACCTACCTAACTACCTACTGTATTTCTCCCTCTGTCACTCTATCCCTCTACCTACCTACCTACCTAGAGAGAGAGGAGAGAGAGGCCGCTGACTCGGCAGCGGCCTTATGGGGGGGGCGGCGTTGAGAGCAATGAGGGGGGGCGGAAGGAGGGGGAGGGCAGGGGAGCATTGCGAGCACCGGCGTTTCAAGTGGAAAGGTGGGGGGCGGAAGGAGGCACGGGGGGCGAGTGAGCAAGTGAGGAAAACACAGAAGAGCTTTAGTTGTACATTTGTGTGGTGTGTACCTGGCACTGGTGTGCCATATCTACACAATCTGTAGGTATCATTGGTGCTGCACTTGTAAGGAACGTTGTGTGAAAATTTGGTGGCGATTGGTGCAGTAGTTTCTGATTCATAGTGCTTTATAGTGCTTTACAGCCTCTCTAAACCAGTGGTCCGCAGACCACTGGTGGTCCACGAGAAAATTTTGGTGGTCCAGAGAAAAATTATTTGCATTTTTTATATTGCACTAAATACTATTTATCTTTTAAAAAATTCATATTAGTTGTCCATGGGATTTAAAATTGTGAATTTAGTGGTCGCTGAAGTCCGAAAGGTTCGTGACCCCTGCTCTAAATGGTTTACAGAGTCAACCTGTTGCCCCCAACAATCTGGGTCCTCATTTTACCGACCTCGGAAGGATGGAAGGCTGAGTCAACCTTGAGCCTGGCGAGATTTGATCTGCCAAATTGCAGTACTGTATTCTAAGCACTGCATCACCTTTTGATAAAAATGAGTTTTATACCTCATACTTTTGATAAAACCCATGAAGTTGTAAACAATTGAACCTTATGGATGAATGGAACATAGAAGGAGGCTGGAACGAAGGACATGTTTCAAAGTTAACACAACTTGGCTCATGATCTTCTTGGATCATGAGCCTTCTCCATTGCCACCACCTGTGCGTGCAACATGTGAACATTAATTCCCGCTTGTGTGCCAAGTTCTTGGATAACCCACCACACCTGAATGACTTTGCCTCCAGAAGTTGTGGATGCACCATCGCTGGAGGTTTTAAAGAAGAGATTGGACACTCTTTTGTCTGAAATAGTATAGGGTCTCTTGCTTGAGCAAGGGGTTGACCCAAAAGATCTCCAAGGTCGCTTCCAACTCTTGTTATTCTGTTATGCCAGGCCAGAAAGCAAGGCTTTTTTCCAGTAATAGGATTAGTAAGATTTATTCAAAGAGGATAGAATAAGATTATAGAAATCTCAGCAACACAATTGATCTCCTGGTGTTTGAGGCAGATACTTGTCTTTTATTTATAATTCTCATGTGAACATGATTAGAAGTTTGTTCCGTTAACTGAGAATGGAGGAATGTTCACTAAGTTAGAATGCAAATCTTTCTCTGGTTTCAAGCATCCCATTACATCCTGTGTCCCTTAGCTGCCAATCCTTTGGGCAGTGAATCAAAAGGAGCACAGGAGAACAAAGCTTTTGAACATTTCTAAATCTACATTTAAAAAAACCTGGCAGGTGCAGGGAAATTGGACAAAAATAAAATGACAAAGAACAAAAGGCTCTATAATCTCTGAAAACATGGAACCGAAAAGAAGGAATGGTATAATTTAGCAGAGTCAGCAGCTTATTAAACTGGAAATAGACCAGATACCTAGCGGGATGACTGGTTTGAACTGGTTTAGCAGGAGTTATTGGTACAGGTTCACAGTCATGGAAAATCCCTGGAAGAACTGCCACAGGGAAGAGGGAATTAACTATTCTGAAAAGCCCTGAAGACAGGACAAGAAGCAAGGGGTGGAACTTTGTTAAAGAGAGCTCCAACTTAGAAGGAAGGTGAAATTTCTTGGCAGAACAACTATAGAACAGCTTGCCTCCCAGAGTTGTAGATGTTCCATCACTGTAAGTTGTTAAAGAAAGATTGGACAACATTTGTCCAGGATATCCCAAAAGTGCTTTTTTCCAAGAGGCAACTGGACTTTCTGGTTTTTGTTTGAAGATGTTTCGTTTCTCATCCAAGAAGCTTCTTCAGCTCTGACTGGATGGTGGGGAAGGATTTATATTCCTTTCAGACAGCTGGTCATTTGCATCCTTTGAGAGAGTTGTTGTGGCCACTTGTGTCCCTTCACTGTTTTCCCTGCGCCTGTGTTCAACGCGAAGAGACACAGGGTGGAAATGTCCCACAGAAAGCACATGTCCACAACCCAGTCTTTCAGCTGTTCCAAGAAGGTTCTACACCCATTTGCACCACTCAGGTGACCCTGAGGACACAGCTAAACCTCCAAGTGACCTCAACGACCCTCTGAAAGGATGCAAATGACCAGCTGCCTGCAAGGAGTATAAATCCTTCCATTCCCCACCATCCAGTCAGAGCTGGAAAAGCTTCTTGGATGAGAAGTGAAATATCTTCAAAGAAAAACCAGAAAGTCCAATTGCCTCTTGAAAAAGCACCTTATATTTATTATATATTTATTACACTTATATACCGCTCTATCTCCCTGACGGGACTCAGGGCGGTGCACAGGAAATGATAAAAACAACAATAAATACAGTAAAAATATTAAAAATAGATTAAATTTGGAAACCCGTGCTAAAATTGTAATTAAAAACCCTTACTAAAATCATATTTAAAACTATGACAGGCCGGCCACATGAAAGAAGTGTGTTTTTAATGTCCGGCGGAAGAGGCGCAGGTCCGTGATTGTACGAAGGTCGGGGGACAGGTCATTCCAGAGGGCAGGGGCTGCCACAGAGAAGGCTCTGCCCCTGGGAGTCGCCAGCCGGCATTGTCCGGCAGACGGCACCCTGAGGAGGCCCTCCCTATGAGAGCGGACAGGTCGAAGGGAAGTATGTGGTAGGAGGCGGTCTCGCAAGTAACCAGGTCCCATGCCATGGAGCGCTTTAAAGATGGTTACTAGCACCTTGAAGCGCACTCTGAAGGCCACAGGCAGCCAGTGCAGCTTGTGCAGGAGGGGTGTTATATGAGAATATCTTGAGACTCCCGAAATCCCCCGCGCGGCTGCATTCTGAACTAGCTGGAGCCTCCGAGGGCACCTCAAGGGAAGCCCCATGTAGAGAGCATTACAATAGTCCAGGCGGGAGATGACGAGGGCTTGAGTGACTGTGCGTAGGGCGCCACGATCTAGAAAGGGGTGCAACTGGCGTATCAGGTAAACCTGATAAAAGGCCCCCCTGGCCACAGCCGTCAAATGGTCATCCAAGGACAGCCGAGAATCCAGGAGGACACCCAAGTTGCGGGCCCTCTCCGCGGGAGCTAATGACTCGCCCCCGATAGCCAGAAATGGAACCAACTGGCTATATTGTGGCGCCGGAAACCACAGCCACTTGGTCTTGGACGGTTTGAATCGAAGCCTGTTCCTCCCCATCCAGCGACAACCCTGGCCTTTGGGACAACCCTGGCCTGGATGATGGAGAATCTCCATAGACATTTGTCCAGGATGGAACAAGGACTTGCCTTGAGCAGGGGGTTAGGCTAGAACAGTGATGGCAAACCTTTTTTTCCTCGGGTGCCGAAATTGTGCATGTGCACACTATCGCATGTACTCGCGTGCCCACACCCATAATGCAATGCTCCTCCCACACACACCCCTGCACATGCACACGACTTCCCCACGCGCTTGCCCTATGGATGCATGCAACACCCACCCACCCCTTTTGACCTCAAAACAGTTCTGAGAGAGGGAAAATGTCTCCCATCGGAAACAGTGCTGAGTGGGGTGGGGAATCCTCCCTTTTCCTCCTCTCAGTGATCTTTTGCAAAGGGAGGCTTCTAAAAATGGGATGCCCCCATCTCTTTGCTCCCCTCAATCTCTCTCTCTCTCTCTCCCTCTGCCCTCCCCCAATGGCTCAGCGTGAAAAACTGAGGGGAACCACTGGGGGGAGAGAAACGTGGGAGAGAGAGAGAGAGAGAGAGAGAGAGAGAGAAAGAGTGACACACAAAGGAGGGAAGTTGGGAGAGGCTCCCTCTAAATACTGCTAAGTTTTAAAGGAGCTAGAATTTTTCTGCTGAGGAAATAGCTATGCGGTTATTTCTTCTTTTTCTTTTCCCTTCCTTTGATTAATTACGAACGAGCAGGAAAGTCTGAGGTGTGTAGGAGCTACTGGAATCATTAGACAGGCAGGCTCCCGCCTTGACTACTCAGCCAGTTCTACAGAGTTAACTAATAGTTCTGAACCGCTGCAAACCGGCTGAATCCCACCAGTGCTATTGCTTTTGCTGCCTTCCAATAGGAAATTGCTGCTTCATCCTGCTTTAGGGATATTTGAATCAAGGTCAAAAATTCCAACTTGTCAAGGATTTTCTGAACTCAAAGAGGTGTGAAGGATGAGAATGTCTGCGTGGTTAACTGAATTTATCTTCTTCTCCGAAGGAATGTTGGTTTGGGAAGAGCCGGGCTACAAGTTTAGCTTCCCTTTCTGAGTTTTTTTCCTATAGTAACCTGAACTTTATGTATCAACCTCAAATTCTTCCTCCTTTGACCCAATACCCAACTATTGTTAATGGCTGTACTCCTAATAGAGTAGAGAACACCTTACCTCCGTCCTGTGGGCACTTTGCTCCCTTCCCTCTCTATCCTACTTAGTTTTAATTGGATTTTTAATTTTAAGATCTTTTTTTATTGTTTTAATATTTTATAGGGCATTTTAAGCAATGATTGTAAGCTGCCTTTGGCGTACAAATTTAATGCCTAAATGAGAGAAACCACCATAAAATTCCAGGGTTGTAGGCTCAGCTGTTTGTTTAAAAAAAAATCTTGAAAGAAGGCAGTAGCAGAAAATAAACACGGATGTGTTTGTGTATTCACTAAAAGCACAGCATGATTCAGAAGGGGATTTTACTTCGAATTTCTAAGCAGAAGCTAACAAACCATAAGCTGTTTTCCTTTCCAGCTGCCCAAATAACTCTCATAACTACTAGAAGCTCCTTGGGGCCCTGAACAAGCAATTGGCATGTAAAGGAATATTCTTTAAAACTGGTCTAAGCTTGTCTTGATTTAGTTCTTTCTAAGATCCAGCATTTGTACTTGGAGTAAACAACTTTAGGTTGCTCATAGGATTTCATACTCTGAAACACACACACACATACACACACACATCAAACACATAAACCTTCTGCCCCCATAGGAAAATCAGGAATGAGTCTTCTGCTTACAGTATATCTGATGTGTTGTTTTACTAGGTAGAGGAAGATAGATAAGAAAAGAAAGACAAATGGGGAACAGGAGTTACTTAAAATAGTGATGTAAGACTCCACTGCAACATAGTGCCACGTTATTTTGTCCTTGAAGGAATAAGTTTGCAAATCCCATCAGCTTGCTAGAAATTTCTGACTTTGGGAATTTGATTAGTGCTCCACTTTTTGCTGACCATAGAATCATAAAGACTGGAAGGGACCTGGGAGATCTTCTAGTGGGTCATCTAGTCCAATCTCTCGCCCAAGCAGGAGACCCTACACCATTCCTGACAAATGGCAGTTCAATATCTTCTTGAAAGCTTCCAGTGATGAAGCTTCCCCAACTTCCATTGGTTGATTGTTCTCACTGTCAGAAAATTTCACCTCATTTCTAGATTGAATCTCTCTCCTTGTTCTTGACAGGATTAGGCCAGGGAAAGAGTTTTAAAAATGTTAGTACAGAGCAGGAGTTTCTTTTCAGAATTTGTATGTCTTTTTAAATACACATTATAGTTAGCAGAATTGATTTTATTAATTTGCAATAGGGTTGCAATGCTGGTTTTATGTTTCTGCATTTTCATCCTACATTTTCAGCATTTAAGAGTTAGCTTACAGTATTAGACTGTAAATATTTCAAATTATCTTGTAACTGTGTTGCTTGTGTGGGATGGAGCACCCACAACTTCTGAAGGCAAGCTATCCATTGGTTGATTGGTCTCACTCTCAGGAAATTTCTTCTTAGGTTGCTTCTCTCTTTGGCTAGTTTCCATCCATTGTTTCTTGTGCCTTTTGGTGCTTTGGAAAATAGATTGATCTCCTCATTTTTGTAGGAGCCCTTCAAATTTCCTGACAGAACAATTAATCATTGGAACAACTTATCTCCAGAAATGTAAACGCTTTAAAGAAGAGATTGGATAATCATTTGACTGAAGTTGTGTAGAGTTTCCTGCCTAAGCAGGGGGTTAGACTAGATCAGTTGATGGCGAACCTATGACATGGGTGTCACCGGTAGCATGCGGAAACATTTCTTAGGGCATGCTAGGCATTGCCGTGTCAGCTGGCCAGCTGATTTAGGCCTCCTTTTGAGGCCGTTTTCTGCCTTCTGGAGGCTTCAGGGAAGCTCCTGAAGCCTCTGGAGGTGTGGGGGAGGGTGAAAACAGCCTCCCCCACACCTCCAGAGGCACCTAGAAAGGCACTTAGAAAGCCTCTGGAGCCTGGGGAGGGCGAAAACAGCACACCAAAATCAGGGGGTCATGCACATAGCATTATGGGTGTGGCATGCTCATGCACAACCCCCCTGCGTTCCCCCCGCTTTTGGCACGCGAGCCAAAAAAGGTTAGCCATCACTGGACTAGATAGAAGACCTCCAAGGTCCTATCCTATCCTATTCTATTCTATTCCATTCCATTCCATTCTGTATATTGGAACAGTGCTATTTTATTTTGAGTTAGAGTTAGCCTAAGGAGAAATTTCCTAAGGGTGAGACCAATCAAGTTGGCCATGCCCACCCAGTCACATGACCACCAAGCCAGTCATAAGGGCAGAGAACTTGTTGTTAAATTATTTGAATCCCACCACTGACTTCGACTTACAATATATACCATTTCACAGTGCTTTTCAAGCCCTCTCTAAGCAGTTTACAGAGGCAGCCTATTGCCCCCCTCCCCCACAACATGGGTCCTCATTTTACCAACCTTGTAAGTATGGAAGGCTGAATCAACCTTGAGCCGGTCGGGATTGAACTTCTGGCAGTGGGCATAGTTTGCCTTCAATACTGTATTCTAACCACTATGACACCAGGTCTCCATAGATTCTTGACCCATGGGAAAATTGGCTGGCTTTTTACAATGGCACTGAAAAAAGTGACTTATGATCATTTTTCATAGTTATGACCTTTTCAAGAATCCCCATGATTCAGAATTCAGATGCTTGTCCATTGGCTCATAGTTATGACCGTTGCTTTGTCCCAAGATCATGTGATCCCCTTTGGCGACCTTTTGACAAGCAGTGGGGAGCCAAATTTGCTTAATGACCAGGTCCCCAACTGATCGACCGCAGTGATTCACCAGGAAAGAAAGACCATGAAATGGAGCAAAATTCACTTTAAAAATGTCTCGCTTGACAACAGAAATTTTGGGCTCTTTTGTGGTCGTTCGATGAGGATAACCATCTGTTTTAATAGATCTATTGCAGTTGGGTTGGGTGATGGTTGACTCAAGTTGTCCTTCCACTTGCAGGAGGCCGCTGAGCTGTCCTCTCTGAAACCCCAACTTGACCAGGTCGGGGTCCCTCTTTATGCTGTGGTGAAAGAGAATCTCGGGACGGAGGTGGCAGACTTTCGGTCGTACTTCAAGGGAGAAATATTTCTGGATGAAAAGGTAGGTGGGCCTTTAAAAAAAAAATGAATTTAGGAAGGAGGAGATGACCTATTGAAGCCTAAGGTTATCCTTGCTTGCCCTGCTTGGGGAGATGGATTAAAACCTACATTATTCGGTTCCTTTGATCACCTAGCAAATGCCTGGTGTTTTTGGGAGTAAGGATTCTACGTGCTTGGAAAAGGTCCCACTGTGGCTTGAGCTTCGGAGATTAAAAACACTGGGCTTTTTCAGTTCTGGGTGATGATATCCAGACCTTATTTCTTTCTTAATTATTTTTAAATTTATACGCCTCTCATCCTGCCTAGAGGGATCTAGGAGGCTTGCAACCAAATGAAAGTGACAAGATAAAACATGAAAACAATAAATATTAACATGAAAATGGACTTAAAATTAACCCATTTTTTTCTCATCCAAGAAGCTTCTTCAGCTCTGACTGTGGTGGGGAATGGAAAGATTTGCACATCTGTATATTGGGGAAACAAAACAGCCACTTCATAAATGCATGGTGCAACATAGGAGAACAAACCCACCAAGATTAGATTCAGCAGTCCATCTTTATTCCAAAGACACAGGCCACACTTTTAAAAACAGTAAAGTCCACATTTTGGACAGATACAATCGCTGGTTTGAAAGAGGGTTCAAAGAGGGGTCATCTGTCAAAATTGAACAGCCCTCTTGACAGGAAGAGGGATACAACCGTTATCGATCTCCAGTCTAAAACCCAGTCCTTTCAACAGTTCCAAGAAGGCTCCAAACCCAATTGCACCTTTCAGGTGACTCTTGAGGACACAGATAAACCTCCAGGTGGCCTTAACAACTATCTAAAAGGATGCAAATGACCAGCTGTCTTCAAGAAGTATAAATGCTTCCACCATCCAGACAAAGCTTAAGAACCATCTTGGATGAGAAGCGAAATGTCTTCAGAGAAAAACCAGAAAGTCCAGTTGCCTCTTGAAAAAATACCATCTTTGGGACAACCATGACCTGGATGACTGATAATCTCCATAGACATATTGAGAGAGAATATAGAACAGCAGTGTCAAAAGATTTGGGGGAATGAATGTGCCCTCTGCAAAGAGAGGATGGTTGCTTGTTGATTTTTAATGTGAAAACATCCTGACAGGGACACGAGTGTGGAACCGACATTCTAGCCATAAGTTGGAATTTTCTGGGCCTGCGGTTTCCCATTAAGTCTAAGGAATATGAATCCCATCAAATGAGCTATGATAAGAGCTTTGCAGAGGGAAGCTACTGGCCTGGAAATTAGCTTCACAGAGCTGTTCCTTAAGAGATTAATCGGATTTTGCCGTTGTGTCATTAATGGTGACGAATAGAGCACACGTTGCCTTTGAAGGGTTGACTTGCTCATGCAGGATTCCCAATATTTTTTATTTATTTATTCGAATTTATACCCCGCCCTTCTCCTTGTTAGGACCCAGGGCGGCGCACAGGCATTATTTAAAAACCACAATAAATACAATATACAACATTAAAATATATTAAATTATTTACCCGTGCTAAAACCCATATTAAAAACCCTACCAAATTATAATTTATGTATAAAAGTCAGAACGGGGGGCTATCCTAGGCCGGCTTGTTGGAATAAGTGCGTCTTAAGACGTTGGCGGAAGAGGCGGAGGTCCAAGGTAGTGCGAAGGTCGGGGGGTAGGTCGTTCCAGAGAGCCGGGCCCGCCACAGAGAAGGCCCTTCCCCTGGGTGTCGCCAACCGGCATTGCCCAGCCGACGGCACCCGGAGAAGACCCTCTCTGTGGGAGCGGACCGGACGAAGGGATGTATGGGGCAGGAGGCGGTCTCGTATATAGCTAGGCCCCGAGCCATGGAGCGATTTAAAGATGGTGGTCAACACCTTGAAGCGCACTCGAAAGGCCACAGGCAGCCAGTGCAGCTCGCGCAGGAGAGGTGTTACGTGCGCTTGCCTTGAGGCACCCATAACCACCCGCGCGGCCGCATTCTGCACTAACTGTAGCTTTCGAGTGCACCTCAAGGGGAGCCCCATGTAGAGAGTGTTACAGTAATCCAGCCGGGATGTCACAAGCGCTTGAGTGACTGTGCGAAGGGCCCCCCGGTCCAGTAAGGGGCGCAACTGGCGTATCAGGCGAACCTGATAGAACGCCCCCCTGGCCACGGCCGCCACATGGTCCTCCATGGACAGCCGGGAATCCAGGAGGACGCCCAAGTTGCGCGCCCTCTCCACGGGTGCCAGTTGTTCGCCCCCAATGGCCAGTGTTGGACTTATCTGGCTGAACCGGGGTGCCGGAAACCACAGCCACTCGGTCTTGGACGGGTTGAGTTTGAGTTTGTTACTACCCATCCAGACCCGTACGGCCTCCAAACACCGGGACAGCACCTCGACGGCATCGTTGGGGTGGTTTGGGGTGGATATGTACAGCTGGGTGTCATCAGCGTACAGATGGTATTCCACCCCAAAACCACGGATGATCTCGCCCAGCGGCTTCATGTAGGTGTTGAACAGAAGTGGCGAGAGGACCGACCCCTGAGGAACCCCACATTAATAATAATAATAATAATTTTAATTTATAACCCGCTCTCTCTCCCCGAAGGGACTCGAGGCGGGGCACAGGGAATTAAAAATACAATTAAAACCATAAACGGAATACAAAGTTAAGAACAAATTAAACTGGCCCTGCGCTAAAAACCCCTATAAAACTAAAACTATTCCTAAAAACCCTTAAAACAATTTAAAACAATTTAAATTACCCTATGCCGGCCAAGCAGAAGAAGTGTGTTTTTAGTTTCTGTCGGAAGGAGTGAAGGTCCGTGGTTGTTCTGATTTCGGGGGGAAGGTCGTTCCAGAGGGTCGGGCCCACCACAGAGAAGGCCCTTCCCCTGGGCGTCGCCCGCTGGCATAGCCTAGTGGAAAAATCCCTCTCTGTGGGAGCGAATCGGCCGCAGGGATGTATGGGGCAGAATGCGATCCCGCAGATAGCTAGGTCCCGTGCCATGGAGCGCTTTGAAGATGATAACCAACACCTTGAAGCGCACCCGAAAGACGACAGGCAGCCAATGCAGCTCGCGCAGGAGCGGTGTTACATGGGAAAACCTGGAGGTTCCCATAACTGCCCGCGCGGTTGCATTCTGAACAAGCTGAAGCCTTCGGGTGCACCTCAAGGGGAGCCCCATGTAGAGATCTAGTAAACACTAGATCAACAAAAAAGATTAAGAGAGGCTGTTTCACCCCGCCTGTCCTTTTCATCCTTTCTAGAAATTGAGGTGTGTTCCCCAGTGAGTCATCCTGTCTTTTCAAATGTTAAAAAATAAAGGAATGACATTACATCAACAGGGGGAAGCAACATGGCAGTGCTGATCTTGGGAGGATTGGTTGCTATGCCCTGCAGATACATTTCGAGGAGGAAGAAGCCTTTATAGACAACAGGAGTCTCCATTGCAGGATTCTTAACTTAGACTTATGTACCAATTCACAGTGCTTTTACAGCTCTCTCTAAGTGGTTTACAGAGTCAGCCAATTTCCCCCAACAAAGTGGGTCCTCATTTTACCCACCTCGGAAAGATGGAAGGCTGAGTCAACCTTGAGCCCATCAGAATCGAACTGCTAGCAGTCAGCAGAATCAGCCTGCAGTGCTGCCTTCTAACCGCTGAGAAGGAAGGAAAGAAAGAAGGAAGGAAGATAGCAATAGCACTTAGACTTATGTACTGATTCACAGTGCTTTACAGCCCTCTGTAAGCGGTTTATAGAATCAGCAACTTGCTCCCAACAATCTGGATCCTCATTTCACCAAGCTCAGAATGATGGAAGGCTGAGTCAACCTTGAGCCAGTCAGGATTGAACTCCTGGCAATGAGCAGTTAGCCTGCAATACTGTATTGTAACCACCACACCACTACTATTGTCTTCTAATAAGACGAATTTAGGAAAAGGCAAGCTGATTCTTCTATATTCTGTTGTGGTCCTCTGGCCATTTTTTAAAGGGGTCCTTGGTTATTTTCTTGCAGATGTTTCATTACCAAAATAGGTAATGTCATCAGTGCTAGAAGGGAGTGGGGTAGAGGAATCAAGGAACTATCAACTCAGACAAGCGAGCTAAGGGTAAACAATCAAGGAACCACCAAGAACACTCCCAGCAATACTGATAGAGGAAGCCACTTGTACGTAAACAAAGAGCAAACCCCACTCCCTTCTAGCTCTGATGATATAGCCTACTTGGGTAGTGAAACATCTGCCAGAAAACACCCAAGGTAGGAGAACCTCATTTCAACCTTGAGCTATAAATAGGTAATATCATCAGTGCTAGAAGGGAGTGGGGTAGAAAAATTAAGGAACTACCAACTCTTAGGAACAACATAATACTAAGCCGCAGCCTAATACAGGAACCACCAAGAACATTTACACTATTAATGACAAGGTAAGTCAGTAATATATACACAGAGCAACCCCCCCCCCCACTCCATAAATCACTCTCTCTTCTAGCACTGATAATGTTACCATGGGTAATGAAATGTCTGCAAAAAACCTCAACCAAACTCGGGGAGAGACCCACAGTCCTCATCTTCCTCCTCCTTTCTGCAAACCTCATTGCCTTCTAATACTGGTGATGTTATCTAGTTGGGTAATGAAATGTTTGCAAGAAAACACCCAGGCTCAGATAGCCCCATAACCACCTCAAGCTACAAATATTCTAGTACCGTTTTCATTGACTATCAACTTCATTGCCGTAGGGAACTTGATCATGGCTAAAGCCCCCAATATGATTACTTGAATTATCTAAATTCTGGGCATTGGAGATGGCTGAGTTGTTCTCCAAATCCTATTTCTAAAAGACCAAGCCATCAATCGACAGTGAAAAATGAAGAGGTGGACATAGTTCACGTTCTTGTGGTCTGTTTGCGGAGGTGAAACACCACTAAAAAAATGTTTTGAAGCCTCCTAATGTGTACATGGGACCCATCCATGTTCCCTTCTGAGCCACATCATGTACCCCCTTGCAATCTAGGCTACGACCCTCGGGTTTCCTGGGGATGCCTCCTTGAAATACAGGTACTATGTTTCCCTGAAAATAAGACTGGGTCTTATATTATTTTTTGCTCCAAAACACACATTAGGGCTTATTTTCCCAGTTGGGTGTTACTTTCGGGAAAACACAGTCATCCTTGGCTTAGAACAGTTTGTTTAGTGACCATTTGGAGTTTCAACGGCAATGAAAAAAACAACTTGCAACCGTTTTTCAAACAACCATTGCAGCTTCCCCATGGTCACCTAATCAAAATTCAGACAGTCGGCAACTGACTCATATTTATGATGGTTGCAGTGTCCCAGGAGTCACACAATCCCCATTTGTGACCTTCTGACAAGCAAAGTCCATGGGGAAGCCAGTGTCAGGATTCCAAGTAAAACCCCCAACCAAAGAAGACTCCAAGGGTTGCATTTCTTCAAAGTTCCATTTTATTAGAGATGTCATGTTAGCACATCTGGGAAAACCCAAATCTGAAAGTTTCCAGGTTTTCTCCATCCAAGTGAGAGTTCAAGTCCCTGCCCAACACCCGCATGTCCATCACATGGCCCAATCAAGCACCATCCAAAACAATCACCTTATCGCAGCTGCAGGGCAAGATGTTCTTGACTCTCTGAGAAAAGAATGTTATTTTGACTATGTATCTCCCATACTCCATATAACCCCCCCTTGCATTTTCCCCCAGTAGAAAAGCCTGAAGGCCCAATGTACAAGATGGCTTCCGGGTCTGATAGGCAGAGTCACTTAACAATCGTGTGACTGACGACTGCTGTGATTTGCTTAACGCTTAACCTTAGCAAAAATGTCGTAAAAAGGGACAAAACTCATTTAACCAGTGTCTCGCTTAACAATGGGAATTTGGGAACTCATAAGTCAACAGATACCTCTACTGATCAGGTTGGACCCTGTTTCTTTTTTCCAAGACCAGTGGGTCATTTTTCAGGAGGTCTTCTCTATAGGAAGACTTCCAGTTTGGAGCTGAGTTCCTTCTCATCCTGTTTTCCAGAGAAAATTCTACGGTCCTCAGAGAAGAACGATGCTGCTCCTGGCTCTTTTCCGCTGGAACGTCTGGAGGAACTTCTGGCGCGCTTGGAGGAGTGGCTACACTGGCAACATCGATGGAGAAGGCATGATCCTGGGAGGAGTCTTCGTGATCGGCCCAGGCAAACAGGTAGGAGAGTGGAGAAATGGGGCTGGGAACGCCATGTATTCCGTGTCTGGCCTGAGAGACCCGCTTCTCTGCAGCTTTCAACGCATGAAAAAGGTCCTTGGCAATTGGCTTTCTACTCCAGATTGAAGGATCTCTCTCCCCCCCTCCCTCTCTATCTCCCTCCCTCCCCCCCTCTCCCACGCGCACACATTCCCTCCCCCTCTCTCTTTCTCCTTCTCTTTTTCTCTGTCTTTCAATATCTGCCTCTTGCTCACCTCTTTCTTTCTCTGTCTCCCTCTTTCTCTTCTATTTTTCTTGCACTTTCTCTCTTTCTATGTGTCTCTCTTTCTATTTTCCCCTTAGTCTTTTCCTCCTCTCTTTCTCTACTTCCCCTTGCTCTTTTTCTCCTTCTGTCTCTCTTTTTTCTTTCTTTCTCCTCCTTATTCTATTTTTCTTTCTCTCCCTTTCTATCTCCTTTTCTTTTTCTCTTTTTCCCTCTCCTGCCTCTCTTGCTTTCTTTTTCTCCTTCTGTCTTTCCTTTCTTTCTCTTTCTCTTCTCTTCCTCTTGCTGTCTCCTTTCTATTTCTCCTTTCTTTTTCTCCTTCTGTCTTTCTTTCTCTTTCTCTTCTCTTCCTCTTGCTGTCTCCTTTCTATCTCTCTTTCTCCTTCTCTCTCTCTTTTCTCCCTCTCTCCTTCTCTGTCATTCTCTATTTTTCTCTTTCTCCGCAGGTTTCGGTTTATTTTAATTGTTATTTTGGTGATATAAATCTTGTCTCTTGTGTGGCAACTAGATTTCTATTTAATTTTATAAAATTTAACATGGATAACGGGAAGTTGACAATATCGATGATTTTAAATTTGAAAATCTCAGTATAAAATTATTTCTAAGCCCAGAAGGGGTAACTATTCTGGAGATGTTAAAGAGTTTTCAGATTGTAGTTTTTGGGGAAAAAAATGTTCCTGACCTTTGTGTCTTTTTTTTTTTTAGGGGGTTCTCTTGGAACACCGTGAGAAAGAATTTGGAGACAAGGTCAGCCTTGATGCCGTCCTTGATGCTGTTAAGAAGATCAAAGCGCAACCTTTAGACCGTGGAAAATAAAGCACCCTTTCTTTTTCTGTTGCAAATGCTAACGTTGCCACACAAGTATGGGCCGTATCTCTGCCAGGTTCCCAATTTCTCCCAAATACCCTCATCATAGAGTCTAGCTCCTAGTAGTTCTTTCCATCTGCTGTTCAGACACCACTGATTCCTTCTGTCTTTGTTCTACTGGGTCAATGAAAGGCCAGATCTGAAATTTGAAGATCTGACCTAGATCCTTTCCAGTTGGAACAAAACCTTCAGGTGCATCAGGGTACCAGGGGGATGATGGAAAGCTTAATAAACATTGTTTGGAAATTTAAATGATGTAGTTTTGGTCATGATTTTTGAAAACCCAAGTGTGCGAACATTCCATGTCTCGAATGGTGTCTAGTTTGGCTGGATAATTTCAGGCCTGAAAGTCAAACTAGATATCTTCTTAAAAATGATAAGTAGTCATCACCTTGGAGGCCTTTTCAGAATGTTATCATTTTTGATAATAAAAACACGTGGACATATCTTGCAGCACTTGGACTCAGCAGAACAAAAGTTTATAAGATGTAACAATTAAGGTGTTGAATGGTGACTGGATAGTCTACCTTCAGCAGTGGAAAGGTGACTTTGGGACAGTTACTTCCAGCTCACATCCTAAATCCCATGGTTCTTATTGTGATCACGAGATAAGGTGAAGGGGGAAGTTCTGTATCATCTCTCTATAGAGCTAAATCAATCCAAAGAGCAAAATTAAGAAATATTTTAAATGGTGATATTTTCTTCAATTGAAATCATTCACAAAGCTCTTATTCACCAAAGAGGGCGAAAAGACAAATTCGTAGACAAATATTGATGTCTAAGATTACTATCAAGGAAAGGAAGGAAGGAAAAAATAGGGAGATACGAAGGAAAGAAAGAAGAAAAGAAAAAGGAAGGAAGGAAAGAAAAAAAATCGGGGGGAAGAAAGGAAAGATGGAAGAAAGAAGAAAAATAGGAAGGAAGGAAAGCCAAGGAAGGAAGGAAGAAAAAAAAGAAAAGATTGGAAGGAAGGAAAGAGAAAAAATAGATCTGCTTTGCATCTGGATTTGTGATTGTCAGCCTCTTATCGTTTTCTTGCTATCCGCTGCCATAGTAATGGCAGGGTGGGGTGGGAGTGGGGGGAGGTGGGGATTTCCGGTGTTTGGGAGGGGAAGCATGCTGGAGGAGATATCTCAGAGTGAAGAGGGAGTTTTTTTCTCACCATCTTCTGCGCATGCTGAATGGTCAAGGTCAACCGTCTCTGCATACCAGATGGATTAAGCCACCTGGAGATGCACCCCACATGGCACCCTTGGGGGCTGGAGATTGGACATTTAGCTTGGGGTTGTTGGGGGGAGGGATTTGGGTAAACTTGATATATACAATTTCGCACCTTTAGCCTCAGATCTTGCTTTACTTTAGATGCTTTCACTTCACATTCAGTAAAAGTACCTTTTCCCTAAAACAATGGAATTGGGCGTTTCCTTTCTTGAATTTTGAAGGAGACACGTCTGACAGTGATTCTGCAATCTGCCTTTATGGAAAAGCAATTTTTGGAAAGCATTTTAATAAAGGAGTTTCCATTCTGAATTGGGAGACGCCAGTTCAGAATGGGAGAAGATCTTAAATTTTCTTTCCTCCTGAAGCCATTAGTAAATGCATATTTTTACACCCACTCGTGCAGTGTATTGGCATCAAGAGGATAACTGGTACAGTGGGAAAGGGACATATGCTTTTACATTTCAGTAGGCCTGGGTTTAAACAAATTCTCTTCAACATTTTATTAAGGTTCTCTCAAGGCTGCATTTCTACAAGTTCAACCAATTTATTTACAAATTTTGTTAAAACATTGTTTTAAGTAATCAAAGTGCATCATGTATACCAACAAACCATTAAATGAAAGTATGTTGCTTTCAGTTCGTGGAAAGAAGTCACAAAAATCCCAAGGAATCAAAGAAAACACTACTCAAGCATAGTTCTGCAATACCACTGATTATAAACCCCTATTTTTCCAATCCTTCCATTGGGGTTTGTTCAATTTTTTGGTTGTTATGGACTCTTCATGATGGTTAAGGAGATTCATTAGGATCAACAAAAGAGGTGGCGTTCCAAATACTCCAAAGTTTTCGTCAATGACGGGAGAAAAAACAACAACATGAAAATGTTTCAGCTGTGTGACGTGTGGTTCAGAAGATGGTCGATTCCAGACATATGATCTGTTACTGTAGGTGTTACTGCTATTAAATTAGGTTTACTACTTGGAGCAAAGAAAAGAACTGACCTGCAGAGCTGATACAGAATCCAGGCTTGTAGCACTTGATAGAAATACAAGTTGGGAAATCTCTGGTTAAATCCTTTCCTCAGGCAGATCTCTCTTCCCACTGTATTAGTGAGTAATCTGCAGGTGGTGGATGACTTGGGTAGTAAATACCGTAGTATCTATGTTGATCTAGAGAAAATAAAAGACAAATCTTTGAGTCAGCTCAATTTCCAGACTTAGTTATGCCCCTAGTTATGTTTTCAAGCCAATTATACAAAAGAATTACTCATGGTCTATTTTTCAAGATAGGTACCTGGCCCACTGGGGCACTGGTATTTTTTCCATGTTCTTCCAGCCAAAGAGCCACCATGGTAAACTCTGCTTAGGTGTTTGAGATGAGCCCACGTGCTGTTGCCTGCTGTGAGTTTGGCCTCTAGCAACCAGAATAACAAGTTGGAAGGGACCTGTGAGGTCTTCTAGTCTAACCCCATGGACACTTGGCTATAGTGCAGGTGACTCAGTGCTCTTGGTGCGAGTCTATCTGGACTCGCGCCAGTCCGGCTTCCGGCCTGGGCACAGCACGGAGACGGCATTGGTCGTCTCTGTGCTGGAGACGACCAAGGGAGGGAGATGCTGCCTAGGGAAGGATCAGAGAAGGGAGACAGGATTCCCTAATGGCTTAACAGACAGAAAAAATAACTTGGGAAGAACCTGCCTTGGTGGATCAGAGTATAAAAAGAGATGGTGAGAGATTTGTACTTTCAGATTTTTAGATTCTGTTAATTTTGCTTTACAATAAAGTAGAATTAACTCACCCAGTCTTGTGTCCTATCTGCGTTCTGGCTAATTCTACTTTATTGTAAGGCTGGTTTATCTGGTAGGGTACATGACATAACATCTTAGCTTGCCAAGATAAGCTAGGTGCTGCCCCCTATCTGTGCTAGCTAGTACTAAATCCATTACATATACGGTAGTTGGATCCATTTCTGGGAGAAAATGTCCTACAGTTACATCATGATCTAGTTGAGCCAGCCCTGTTATCTGCTGGCCCTCCCCCCTCCCATTCCTTTCCAACTTCCATGCTTCCATTCTCTGCTCAACCTTTGCCTCTGTAAGGCTTGCCTCTCCTTCTAACTTAAAAAAGTAAAGACTCTTGAAATGAAGTATTTCAAAAAGAAGTTTTTATTAAGTTCAAAGCAATGTCTGAATTCCCTTAGACAAGGAAAGTAGAATTAAAGCAGTAGAGACCCCTCCCATTAGAATGCAGATTTTAGCCAACGCACAAGTGTGAAGGTGGTTCTTTTACCAGCTGCCCTGAGAACCGGATAAGCATGCATTCCCATGGCTATCTTCCTTAGACATTAAAGTGAACCATCCCACATGGCCATCATAAACATTCCCTAAAAGATCAGGAGATCTCAGGGTGCTTTGGCACCAGGAAACAAGTTGTAAAATATCAGTTGTCACAGGCACTGCTAATAAATTGACTTCAAGCCCCCTTCCCCCTTCTCCCAACTGAATGGCTGTATCACTTTTAGGGATAAAGTGATTAGAAAAAGGAGAGATCCACCTGTGAAAAGATAGAAACAAATTCTATCATAGTGTTTTAACAAGGTTTGTTAGGGTATTGAGAGTGAATTTTTTTCAGTAAGGTAAGGTCCCTAATATGGTGTTTAGACACCCATTCATTTTGGGATGAGGGTAGATGCTTTCAAGCAACTAAGTATTGGGTTTTTCCCCTGTGGATCCTAGAGTCAAGGATTTCCTTGATTTCAGTGTTGTTCACCTTCTATCATGATGGAATAGATGGTCTGAGTGATGAGATTACCTCTTTTTTGAGTAAACTAATCTATATAAATAAAAATGTAACAAGAGTTTATTCAAAACTGCTAATCTCCGTAAATACTGCACCGATCGCTTCCAACTTTTCACACAACGTTCCTTTGAAATACGGCACCAATGATATATATAGATTGTGTTGATGTCACACCTGTGCCAGGTACATGTAACGGAAATGTAAAAAATTGTAAAAAAAATGGTAGGTAGATGGATACAGAGAGAGCAGTGGGCCACAGGTATTATGTCATCCTTTATGACATAAAATACTCTGTCCATAAGATTCAAGGAGAAATACAGTAGGTAGGTAGGTAAGCAGCTGTAGGGATAGCGGGAGGGAGAAATGCAGTAGGTAGGTAGGTAGGTAGAGGGATAGAGAGGGAGAAATACAGTAGGTAGGTAGGTTGGGGGTTATATGGTGGTTGTGTGTACTGTTTGTGTGTGCAGGTGTAGATCTACACACAGATTGGTTGGCCATTTAACCAGACTGGGCCACAGCAACGAGTGGCTGGGAACGGCTAGTGTGAAATACTGGGTGGACTTGCCCGAGTGTCTTTGGAAGGAGTAGTTTTACAGTTACTGGATTGATGACCCTAATGATAGGGAAAGGTCCAATGAAACTGGGCCCTAATTTCTTTGATGGTTGTAATGATTTCAGGAATTTTATAGATAAGCATACTCTATCTCCAACATGGAAAGGTTTGGGTTCCATTCAGCTTGAATTTTAAAAGCCTCTCTAACTTCCTTTAAAGCTAATCTAACTACTGGTCATGTGTTTTGTAAACTATCCATCCACTCTTTGCGGGGTTAGTGGGTTCTTCTGTGGGTAGTTCAGGCATGGGGCTGAAATCCTGGCCTGTTGTTACTCTAAAAGGGGTAAAACCAGTACTCGAGTGTACAGAGTTATTGAATGCTACTTCCACAAAAGGTAAAAGTTCAATCCAATTATCCTGTTGAAAATTAATAAAACATCTTAGATATTGTTCTAGTAACGAGTTAGTTCTCTCACATTGCCCATTAGTCTGCACATGGAGACCCTTCCCATTAGTCAAAATGCAGATTTTAACCAACACACAAGTGTGAAGGTGGTTCCTTTGCCAGCTGCCTTGAGAACCAAATAAACATACATTCCCATGGCTATCTTTTGTTAGACATTAAAGTAAACCATCCCTCCTCAGGCGGCTAAGAATATTTAATATCTGTTTCTGAAAATATATTACATCAGATCGAGATTAAAAATGACAAGGTAAGCATTTGAAAGAGGATAAGGTGTTGGAGGCCTTTCTTTTGTGGGTGAATGTCTTGACATCATGTTCTGTGATAATTAGACCCATTAAATGACCGAAATGGCTGCCAGGACAGAAAGTTTAAAAAAAAGGAGAAAAAAAGTACATGGATGTAATCCCAAACCTAAAGCTGCAATTCAGTTTAGGGATTACTTCCATGTACTTTTTTTCTCCTTTCTTTTAAACTTTCTGTCCTGGCAGCCATTTCGGTCATTTAACGGGCCTAAGTATAACCAGGTCTTTTATGCTCAGTTTTTTCAAATTATCAAAACAGAGACGTTTAAATTATTATCACTGTCTAGCAACATACTTCTTATTTAGGTGCTATTTCTAGCACTTTAATGGATTTCAGGCAGATTTCTGTGAGGAGCTCTGGAATGGCATTAAGTATAATACAGGTAGTCCTTGACTCATGACTAATGGCTTAGCAACTGCGGGAAGTCCTAGGGACAGGGAAGAGCAACTAAGATGGTCAGTGGTCTGGAGACTAAATTATATGATTTTTTAAACCAATAATTTATTTTCCCTGAATGATTCAGGGAACTAGGTATGTCTAGTTGAGATGAGGGAGTCAACTTATTCTTCAAAACACCAGAAGGCAGGAGGAGGAAGGTGGAAGCTCATTAAAGAGAGACCCTATCTAGAATTAAGGAGAAATTTCCTGACCGTGGGAACAATCAATCAGTGGAACAACTTGTCTCCTGAAGTTGTGGTTTGCTCCATCCCTGCAGGTTTTCAAGAAGAGATTGGACAGAGTGGAATAGGATTTCCTCTTTGGGTAGAAAGTTGGACAATGCCCCTTCCAACTCTATTATTGTTACAAATTGTAATTAGTTCATGAAGCCAAGAGCTGAAGTCTTCAGTCAGGTCTGCTGTTTACGCAGGAGAATTGGTTTATGATTGGTTGCCCGGCTGAGAGCCTGCCTATAAAAACAGAGCTGTCAGCCAGACTGTTTTGCTGATGTTACTTTTGACTTATAATAAAGAGCTTTACTTGAAGAACATTCAGCGTGGTTTCATGCAACCCCAAATCTAGCAATTATTCTGTTCTATTATTCTTTCTATGATCATGTGTATCTGTCTCATCGAGCCCAAAGAAAGTCTGAAATACTGTAGGACAGTGATGGCTGAACTTTTGTGTGCCACATGCCAAAAATGTGCGCACACGCGACAGCTCCCATGTGCACACCCACACCAATAATGTAATGCACATGCAACACACACCTCACCTCCTGAGCGTGACCCCCCCCATGCTCCCCCCCCATGGATGCGCCCATGACACCCCTGCCAGCGCCGTTTTGGGCCTAGTAGGCTTCTCTGCAGCTTCCTGGGACCAAAAATGGTCTGCGTGTGTGTGCACTACACACACCCTGCGCTTCCCCCCACCCCCATGCATGCATGGCAGAGACCCAAAAGTCAGATGGCTTGTGGGAGGCACATGCACAGTGGGGCTGAGCTGGGGCGACAGCTTGTGTGCTTGCAGTGAGGGGGCTCTGCATGCCACAGGTTCACTATCACGATGTGTAGGATCTACCACAGGTGGCGGGGTTGGACTAGAAGACCTCCAAGGTCCCTTCCAACCATATTCTATATTCTGTGAGATGAATCAGTTTGCTGCTGTGCTTCTTTGTTACAGGCCAATTAGATTGTTTCAGAATACATGGAATTTCCACCTTAATTTTTGTCTTTTAAGTTAGCAATAACTTAAATAATAAATAATAACAAATAAATAAGTAACAATAGGTAGTGCCATTGATGCCTTTTTAAATTCTCTTTCCTTTTAGCAAGTATGAATGAAGGCTCAATTCAGGAACTTAAATCTATTCCATCAATTGATGGATTAAAATATGGCTATCCTTAGCAGTATTTAGAAAAACTTATTTATCCTAAGAAAAGTTGTTGCTAATTTTGTTACAATACTGTCCTCTGCTGGTCAGCCCAAAGAATTTTCAACTCTATTTTTCTATCCTGTTCTAGCTTAGTTAAAAGTATTAATACTGTATGTAAGTGTGTATATATAACTTAATAATACCTGTTAGAATAGAGCATGTTCAGCAAAACAATCAGAAAACAAGCAGTGGGGGTGCAGAGAACTAAACCTGGCTCTGCTTTTTATTTCCAACCCACTTTACTTTTCAGTTATTGCTTTCCAGATGTTAACTTTCCACCACTGCACAGCATACAGCTGGAAAATTCTCAAGATGCAGCGGAGAAGTGACAGATAGACACAGGGCGAAGGAAGTCTCCTGCCTCCCCCCACCCCCCAGCTGCTTTTTAATTGCACGGCTAACTTCCACTAATACACTGAAAGAATGAATTTCTGATGGAAAAGACAGTAATGAGACATTTGGCTTGATTCCTCTTGGCTGAAGAACAGTCAAAGATGGACAGGAAAGGTCAGAATAGTTAAAACAATTAATTTTCCAGGAGTAATGTTGTTTAGTTCCATGAGCTTGAAATTGAGAAAAAGCAAAAGGAAGGAGGAGCCAATAAAGGAGATCATTTGTAACTCAAGGGTCCCTGGTGTTGTTTTCCTGCAGTTGTTTCGTGACCCAACCAGATAACATCATTAGTGCTAGAAGAGAGAAGAGTTTGTGGAGGAGGAGGTTCTTGATGCTCTGGTTGTTTTCTTGCAGACATTTTATTACCCAGCCAAGTAACATCATCAGTGCTAGAAAAGGAAGGTGCCTTCACATGGTGGATTGAAGGTGGCTCTTAAGAGTTAATAACAATGAGAGTCAGTCAATCCGTGATGGATCCCAATGATGGTTACCCCTTGAGATGATGTCTAGCTACCAACTCCCATACTTTGGGAAGTGGATAATGGACTACAAAGAGAAAATATGGTTTTAGGCCTTGAAAGCCACCCAGAAGAAAGGAAGGACAACCCATCAAAAGGATGGAGGCCTTAAGAAAGATGATTAGAAGAATATCCCTGGAAATACTACCACTTTATTGGAGGTCATAGGCTGCTTATAGTAGATTCTTCGCAGAGCTGAAATGGAGGTGGAACATCCACTTTTCTGGGTGTTGATTTCTCAGTGGCTGTGAAATTGAGGGATCTTGTGCCCATGGCATTAACTGCAGCTGAAAGAACCAGTCTGGCCCAGTGGCTGAGGCATGGAAGCCAAATGGGTGATTTTGGGCCAATCACCAGGAGATGGTGAGTTCTAGTCTCTCCTTAGCCATGAAAGCCACTGGGCAGTCACTCCCTCTCAACCCAACTCACTGTTGTTGGGAAAATAAGCTGAACAAGGAGCACTAGATGTATTATGTTCCAGCAGGGGGCTGGACTAGAAGACCTCAAAGGTCCCTTTCTCTTCTCTTCCCTTCGTATTTCTTGCCAGCCCATCTAAAGAGAGGGAAGGGTTGCCTCCCCCCCCCCCCTTCCAGGCTACCAAAGAGATTGGCCTTTCCTGGTGGCCTTCTCTCCAAGCCTTCCTTGGCTCAACTTCCCCGCAACACACAACGCTTCCCGGTTGTTTGGGGGGGGGGGGGCAAGGGGCATCCCAATGCGGCAGCCGCGATGCTCCCGGACGGAGCGATTTCTGGGCTTGTGTTTGCGAGCGCTCCTCCGCGGCGGAGGCAGGCAGGCAGGCAGGCAGGCAAGCAAGCAAGGCGGGGCGGGCGCTGCTCGGCCACCGGGCGTGGCCAAAGCGGCCCCCGAGAGGCTTGTTTGCTCGGCCAGCAGGGCGGAGGCGGCGGGGCGGACCCCCGTTTTCCCGGCGGCTTTCGTGCTCTCCCGGCGAGAAAGAGGAGCCGATGGGACTCCGTTGGCGGCGGCCACAAGCTTGAAAAAGCCGAGCGAACTTGGCGCAAAGTTCCCCAGTTCCCCCCCAGGCTGCTCCAGCGGTAAGGCGGGAGTCTTTCTGCCCTCTTTCTGATGGGGTGAGGGTCCCCTATCCCGGGTCGGGGGTCCTTCCTTCCTCTGCAAACCCTTCGCTTTAAAGGCCGAACCCGCCTCTTCTGGGGGGAGGGGAGGTTTCCTTTGTTTCTCCCAATGGCGCGATGGAGAGGCTGGGGAGGGGGTCCCCCTGGCCTTGTTCTCCACTCCCCCCCCCTTCCAAGGCCCGACTTCGAGGCCCAGGTGGCCCCGCCCGTCGCCCCTCGCCCGCAGGAAGCGATCCGCTCTTCTGAAGGGCGGTGGCGGCGGCGGTTCGGAAGACACCTGGAAGCTGCCGTTTGGGACCTTGGAACCGCGCTCCGTTTCGGAATCGTTTCGAACGGCGGTTCGGGTTTGGGAGGGGCCGGTTCCGAATGGTTTTCGGGCTCTGGCGGCTTCTCTCGCTCTTCGTTCCGCTCCTTGCTTCCACCCCCCCTTACCTTCAACAAACCTGAAACTTCCTCTTCTTGGCTGCTGCCGGTAGAATCTCTGGGTCGCTTTGTTGAACATGGGGAAACGGAAGCCTGCTCCTCCCACCCCACCTTCAAGGGTTTCCCCGTTTCCTGAGTTTCGCCGAAACTATGACCTGCCCGGTCTTGGCTCTCCAGTCACCTGTTGAGATTCCCAAGCCATTTTGGGAGAGGGATTGGGCTCCTTGTCCTGACAGAGCCCTAGATACAGGGGATCAGGTCAAGGCTTCTTCCTCTGTCTTTTCCTCTGAAATCCAACCAGTTTCCATGTGGATCTCTGCTCCCTTCAACAGCCCCCCCTCCCCCCAAGAGGCCTTCTGTGAGTTGGGTTGGGCTGAGCCAGAAGTCTCACTGGTGGGGAGTTCTGGAACTAGCGTAAATAACTCAAACAAAAAGCCATATTTTTTTTGTTCAGGTCCCAATCAGTTATATACTATTAATTCCAAAAATCCACTCAATATTTCCATTGCAGTTGCATGAGTAAGTTTAATAGGAGTGGGGGGGGGGGTTGAGAAACGGAATGATTTCTCAACTTGCACCCCTTAATAGTGCAAAACTTTGGGGTACCATGGCTCCTCTGCAGAAGTGGGCAGGGTGATTGATTGCATGTAAGCTGAATTTGATTTGGTTCTGCCCCTGATTGACAGGGAGGGAAACCCCGGAGGGGTAGACAGCCTTGATTGGGTCTCGGTGGTGGAAAGGGCTGTGCTGGCAGTCCTCTACTTACGACTGCAGTTGGTAAGCGGCCCAGTTGTTAAATGAGCTTTGCTTCATCTTATGGCCTTTCTTACTTCAGTTGTTAAGTGACTCTATGCAGTTGTTCAGTTAGTCACGCCATTGTTAAGTGAATCTGGCTTCCTCCACACACTTTATTTGCTGAAAGGTTGCAAGAGGAAATCACATGAAACCGCCCCCCCCCCAAATACACTGGAACCATCATAAATATGAATCAATTGCTGAGCATTTGAATTTTAATGATGTGATTGTGGCACTGCTGCAGCTATCAGAAGTGTGAAGTCTTTCCAGTGCCTTTGTAATGTTGGTCACTAAATTAACTGTTGTAAGTTGAGGGCCCCCTCCTTGCAATACAAGGAGTCCTCAACTTACAACAGTCAGGGGGGAAGGACCTGCAGTTTGAAGTTCAGTTGCCTTTTGTTGAAATCAGTGCAATTAGAATTATTACAACTTCAGGTCACTTGGGTTGAGATCCCTTAATTCAACTTCTCTGGGTGGCTGAATTAGCTTGGATGGGATCCTGTCGGCTAAAGTATTGTGCAGATGCTGCTTGAGGGTTTTCCCCCCCTCACACCCTGGATAAAGGGGTTTTGTGAACATATGTTAAACATGTTCATATGAAAAATTTTCTGAACATGTTTAGTGGATTGATTACCAGCTGTCAGAAATGGTGTAGAGTCTCCTGCTTGGGGGTGGGGGTGGGGTTGGACTGAATGGCCTACAAGGTCCTTTCCAACTCTGTATTCTGTAAAAAGAAGAGTGCACAGCCACTTCGTCTGAAATGATATAGGGCCTCCTGCTTGAGCAGGGAGTTGGACTAGATCAGGGAGTCACCAGCTTTCGGACCTCAGGGACTACTAAATTCATAATTTTAAAATCAGCAGACCACCAACATGGATTTTAAAAAAAGATAAATAGTATTTAGTGTAAAATGCAAATAATTTTTTTGTGGACCACCAAAATTTTATTGTGGACCATCAATGGTCCACAGACCACCAGTTGGTGACCGCTGGACTAGATGACCTACAGGATCCCTTCTAACTCTGTTATTCTGTTAAATAATGTATGGAATAATGCTCCCCTTGAGTCGTGTTAAAAGCACCTTGAATTTATCTTGAGGTTCGGGACTGATTATGCAGCCTTAGCACCACAAGATTTTGCGTCTCCTTTTAGATACAAAGAAGTCTCATGTACCGCAATGTTCTTTCAAATGTGGCAACGTTGAGATGTGTGTACTTCAACATCCAGATTTGACTAGGGAATTCCAGGAGTTGAAGTCTGTACATCTCAAACTTGCCAACTTTGAAACAAATATTGATGTAGGGCCCTAATAATGCTTCTAGATAATCATAATCTTTGTTGTGGGCATTGTTGGAAAAGAAACAGCCTTTCACAGCTCTGAGTATCATCTTGTTTATAGAGGAGTTTGTGAAATAATAGCAGCACCATCATCGGCATAGAAGAGAAACGGAATTTTGCATTGTGCTAGGTTAGGAAGATGCAGCTCAGTATTCTGTAAGAGATCGACCAGGGGGTTGATATAGAAGTTAAAAAGGGAGAGATATACAGGATATCGCAACTAAAGAATTTCTTGATCAGGGCTCAACTCCAGGAAACATCATAGATTGTCTGTCTCTTGAGAGTACTTTTGAACTAATTTGCCGCCCTGGGTCCTTTGTGGAGAAGGGTGGGATATAAATGTGATTAAAATAAATAAAATAAATTTTTTAAAAAAGGATTTCTCCCTCCCAACTTTCCAAGTTAACCATGGATCAGAGCTCTGTTGATGGTCTCCCATCAATGCACAAACTAGGCCTGGGACTTTGCATCATTTCCCAGCCCAGAGGACTTTGAGCAGGTACCATCACCTGCAAAGGCTTTGAAAGTTGTGATAACACATCAAGATATTACCTAAGTTCTTTTGGTGCGGTTTTTATGGTGCGAAGAGACATTGAATGGTCTAGGATAATTAAGGTGACCAGATTTCAACTTGACTAAAGCGGGACACCATCGACGGGGGGGGGCACTTCCCTCGCTGGCCGGGGGGCGCGCAGGCCAACCCCCTCCCTCCCTTCCCCCCCAAGCAGGGCACCTGCAGGTAGGCGTCTAGTGGGGCGGTGGGGCCGGGCAGGCGCCAGGCGCTCTGCACGTGCTCAGAGGCGCAGGGGGCGGGCAGGAAGCAGCGGGCTGGCGGGCAGGCAGGCAGGCGGAAGGGGAGGGCTGGCGAGGGAGGAGCGAGACCCAAACAGGCAGCAGGCGGCGGAAGAGGAGGAGAGCCAGCCGGAGTCCGTGCGGCCCTGAACTTCTTTGCGCCGCGATGTGCTGAGAGCGGCCGGCCGGAAGCCCCTCGCCTGGCTCATCCCGGGCACCCATGGTGGGACAGGCGGGCAGTGATGGGGCTTCTGGCCGGCCGCTCTCAGCGCATCGCGGCACGGCGCAAAGAAGTTCAGGGCTGTGCGGACTCCGGCTGGCTCTCCTCCTCTTCCACCGCCTGCTCCTCCCTCGCCGGCCCTCCCCTTCCGCCTGCCTGCTAGCCCGCTGCTTCCTGTCCATCCCCCGTGCCTCTTTAGTGCGTGCAGAGCGCCTGCCCCCCGGCCCCCGCCTCCAAAAGGCGGGACATTTTTAAGAGGGCGCGGGGCGCGGGACAACTGCTTGAATATATCTACCCCAAACCACCCCAACGATGCCGTAGCGGTGATGTGCCAGTGCCTGGAAGCCGTGCGGATCTGGATGGGAAGTAACGGACTTAGGCTCAACCCGACCAAGACCGAGTGGCTGTGGTTTCCGGCTGCCCGATTCAACCAGCTCTCTCCAACGCTGGCCATAGGGGGCGAACATCTTGCCCCTGTGGATGGGGCGCGCAACTTGGGTGTCCTCCTGGATACCCGGCTGTCCATGGAAGATCAAGTGACAGCCGTGGCCAGGAGGGCGTTTTACCAGGTTCGCCTGGTACGCCAGTTGCGCCCCCTATTGGATCGGGACGCCCTTCGCACAGTCACTCATGCTCTCGTGACATCCCGACTGGATTATTGCAACTCTCTCTACATGGGGCTCCCCTTGAGGTGTACCCGGAGGCTTCAGTTGGTCCAGAATGCAGCCGCGCGAGCAATTATGGGCACCTCTAGGTTTTCCCATGTAACACCGCTGTTGCGCGAGCTGCACTGGCTACCTGTCGTCTTCCGGGTGCGCTTCAAGGTGTTAATTACCATCTTCAAAGCGCTCCATGGCTCCGGACCTAGCTACCTGCGGGATCGGATCCTGCCCCATACATCCTCACGGCCGATTCGCTCCCACAGAGAGGGACTTCTCCGGGTGCCGTCCACTAGACTCTGTCAGCGGGCGGCGCCCAGGGGAAGGGCCTTCTCTGTGGCGGGCCCAGCCCTCTGGAATGACCTTCCCCCCAATATCAGGACAACCACGGACCTCCGCTCCTTCCGCTTAAAATTAAAGACGCACTTTTTTCGTCTGGCCGGCCTTGGGTAGTCTCTTTTTAGGTTAGGGTTTTTTAGGGGTAATTTTTAGTTTAGTTTATGGGTTTTAGCGCAGGATCTATTTAATCTATTTTTAACTCTGTATTTTGTATTTGTTTGTGGTTTATTTGTATTTTTAATTGCCTGTGCCCCGCCTCGAGTCCCCTTGGGGAGAGAGAGCGGGATATAAATTAAAATTATTATTATTATTATTATTATTGAAATGCGGGACTGTCCCGCCAGAAGCGGGACGTCTGGTCACCTTAAGGATAATACGTTGTGGAGTGATTTGAGTACACTGGAAAACAGGAATGGGAAATTTATTTTTGGCTGAGTCCCAGATACCAAATATGTTCAAGCTAGGTTGTCTGAATTCTCTGACCATTCTCATTGTTGGGTGTTGAGTCCCGTCTAAATTCAAACTGCTCAAAAAAAGTGGTTCAACCTATCTAACGTTGACCCTTCAGACTTCACCCACCAATAGCAGGTTTGAAGATGTTCCCATGTTTACAATGAGAACCCGACCTACAGAAAGATAATTACTGTTTGATGTGCTAATTTTGTGCAGGTGTACAGGGGCTCTGCAATTTGCATGCTGTTGCTAAGGTGGGCTTGGCTTGATAACATGAAGTTTCAATCAAGAGTTTTGAAAGTTTGTCTCCATCAACATTTTTAAAGACAGAGTGAGTGCATTTATGGCTGGAGCTAACCTTTTAATGCATAATTCAGCTCTTTTTTTTTCTTTTCCTGAGATAAATATAGGTTTCATTTTGTGGCATTGTAAAGCATTGATTCGGTTTTTTTCCCAGGCTAATTTTCCCCAAAGGTGTCTGTTTTGCAGCAGCCTACTTTGCTAGTTTTTCTCAGTAACTCTTAAAATAAATGCAGTGGGAGGGTGTGCATAGTTCATACCTCAAAATCTGCCAGAAGGCAGCCTCCCTCCTTGATTCTAGTTTCACTTTCTGCTCCATTGTTTGGCCTCCAGGTTTGCTTCTGAAACCCTTCTTCCACGCCATGCAATTTCCCTTAGCAGAGTTAGCAAGAAGGTGGCAATTCATTTGGGAAATTTCCTGATGATTTGCCCCATTCAGGTGCTAACCAGCTTCTTGGATCAACCAAGGTTGGTTGGTTGACTTTGATTAGGTGCCATGAAGTCATGGCTGATAGCAATAGCACTTAGACTTATATACTGCTTCACAGTGCTTTTACAGCCTTCTCTAAGAGGTTTACAGAGTCAGTCTATTGCTTCCAACAATTTGGGTCCTCATTTTACCCACCTCGGAAGAATGGAAGGCCTAGTCAATCTTGAGACTGATGGTATTTGAACTGCCAAATTGCAGGCAGTCAGAAGTCAGCAGAAGTAGCCTGCAGTACTGCACTCTAACCACCATGCCACTATGAAGATAGGTTTTCTCTATAAAGATCCGTTCCTAATGTGGTCTTTCAGATCTTCCAAAGGTTGCACCCATCATCATAGCGGACAGTATGGACCTTGCTGCTGGTTGTTCTGAGGCTTGGAAAAGGTGGGAGGAAACAGGAGGAGAAGACCTCCTGTTTCCTCCCACCTTTTCCAAGCCTCAGAACTTCCTTCAGAGAACTGGGTCTTCGCATTGGATAATTAGAGTCTGGTCGACTATTAATGCCTTGAATGAAAACTCTGGCTTGGTTTGTTCAATTGACCCATTTGCTTGTTTTCTTGACTGTCCAAGATACAGGAAGTCCTCAGCTTACAATAGTTCATTTAACGAACATTAGAAGTTACAACATCACTGAAAAAAGTGACTTATGAGCATTGCAAACATCCTCATGGTCACGTGATCAAAATTCCGAAACTTGGCAACTGACTTGCATTTATGACGGTAGCAGTGCAGTTGTTTTAGTTACTGAGAAGAGCGGCTGGCTGTTATTCCTTTTAGATTTCATTTTGTTTTATTAATCAAGACTGAAAGCTACAAGAAGAGTTGTCCTCAGAAGTAGCCTTTTGAAGCCATTTTTCACTCTCCCCAGGCTCCAGAGGCTTTATAGGAGCCTAGGAAGGACGAAAACAGCCCCCCCCCCCGAGCCCTCTGGAGTGATCTCCAATTTGCTTGGGGCATCGTTTTGAGCGCTCCAGAGGCTTCAGGGAAGCCTCCTGAAGGTCGCTGTAGCCTCCAGAGCGCTCAAAATGACGCTTCGAGCAAATCGGATGTCACTTTTGGTTTGGTCGGCGCGTCGTTTTGAGTGTTCCGGAGGCTTCAGGGAAGCCTCCTGAAGGTTGCTGAAGCCTCTGGAGGGCCTCCGGGGTGGGGGCAGGGAGGCTGTTTTCGCCTTTCCCAGGCTCCTATAAAGCATCTGGAGCCTGGGGAGGGCGAAAAGAGCATGGAAAAAATGGGATGTTGCGCCTGTAGTGCGCTCATTCACCCTGGGGGGGTGTCACACATTGCATTATGGGTGCGGCACGCCGGCGCACAACCACCCTGCACTTCCCCCCACTTATGGCACACGAGCAAAAAAAGGTTCGCCATCGCTGTTCTAGAGCGCCAGTTTCCTCTAGTCTACTTGTAAAACCACCAGGCTACAAGTGGGAGTTCTAGTCCCAGATTAGGCATAAAAGCCATCTGGGTGACTTTGGGCCAGTCATTCTCTCTCATTCCACCACAGAGGGTGGTTGTTGTGGGGAGAATAGGAGGAGGACGTCATGTTGGATATGTTCACTACCTTGTGTCATTTGTCAAAATAATAAAAACATGATCCCAATAAATACAATTGAATCCATTGATTAGACAGGCAAGAACCAGTTTAAATGAAAATGTATCTAATATACTTTTGCAAGTTTGTCACAGAATTTCAAACTTTGACAGGGAGCAATCATTTTATTGGCGTCAGCTCATAAAAAGGTCAAATACCACTCAGGATTCTTTCAGAGATATTCAGATAGCTCGGGTGTGAGTGATTCACTTGGTTAATCGGTTTGAAAGTTGTGGAGAAAGAACAGAGTGCATTGAAACTTCTGCTCCCTCTTCATTACAGGGATAAAATGATTCATTAGGAAGGATTTCTACAAAAAAAAAGTCCATCTAGTAGTAGATTTAATTTAGCCCTCTGGGAAAATTAGCTGATGGCTGACAATGTAATGTCCAAGTAAATAGCAATGCCTTTAATATAGTTAAAGTGCTACCTGAAGGCAGCAAGGGTATTTTACCCACAAAAATGGAAGGACACCTTGATTCCCACAATGGATGAATGGTTGATGGGGTAAGCAGAGATGGCCAATTTGATTGTTTGCTTAAAGAAAAAAAATACATAATTACTTTTGTTTCTACTTGGAAACTGTTTCTGGACTTTGGGCTTGAGGTGGGAAAAAATTGAAACTTTGGGGTTTTGCCAATTATATATCATGATGCAAGTGGCTAGTATGTATTATGCAAAATGTTGAGGTTTTGTGTTATCTTATTCTACTTTGCCCAATGGAGTTGGAAGTCAATGCTTCCCCGCTTAATCCCTTCTACCCTTCACTTTTCTCTCTTCCCCTTCCCTTATTTTAGCCTTATTTTTTTTCTTTGTATTTTTGTATTTTATACTAGCAGTACTTGGCAGTTGCTGTGGCCCAGTCTGGTTAAATGGCCAACCAAACTGTGAACACACAACCACCGTATAACTCCCAACCTACCTTCCTACTGTATTTCTCCCTCTCTCTCTCTCTCTCTCTCTCTCTACCTACCTACCTACCTACCTACCTACCTACCTACCTACCTACCTACCTACCTACTGTATATCTCCCTCTCTCTTTCTATCCCTCTGCCTACCTACCTACCTACCTACTGTATTTCTCCCCCCTCTCTACCTACCTACCTACCTACCTACCTACCTACCTACCTACCTACTGTATATCTCCCTGTCTCTATCCCTCTACCTACCTACCTACCTACCTACCTACCTACTGTATTTCTCCATCTCTCTCTATATCTACCTACCTACCTACCATATTTCTCCCTCTCTCTCTATCCACCTACCTACCTACCTACCTACCTACTGTATTTCTCCCTCTCTCTATCCACCTACCTACCTACCTACCTACCTACCTACCTACCTACTTACCTACCTACCGTATTCTTCCCTCTCTCCTTCTACCTACCTACCTACCTACCTACCTACCTACCTACCTATCTACGTATTGTATTTCTCTATCTATACCTGTACCTATCTACCTACCGGCTGTATTCATCCCTCTCATCTACCCCTCTACCTATCTACCTACTGTATTTCTTCCTCTCTCTGTATTCCTCTACCTACCTACCTATCCCTCTCCTCCCCAGACCGCACCCCCACAGTCAATCTCGTCCAGGCCCCCCTCCCTCCCTCCCTTGAGGCCAACAGCAGCAGCCACCTGGCAGCTTCGCGGGATGCCGCGTCTGGCTCCTCCAGGGGGTGGGGGGGAAGTTTCCACGTCCAGGTATCCTCGCTGCTGCTGCCATCGTCCCTGCTGCTCCTGGTGCTTCTACCGCCACTGCCGCCGCTGCAGCCTTGCCCTCCACCTCCTACCGGCCCTCCAACCTCTCTGTGGCAGCAGCACCGGCAAGAAGAGATTGGAGGGCCAGTAGGAGGTGGAGGTGCCACTCTTGGTGCTTCTACTGCCACTGCTGCAGCCTCGCCCTCTACCTCCTGCCGGCTCTCCGATCTCTTCTTGCTGGTGCTGCTGCTGCGGAGAGATTGAAAGGCTGGTAGGAGGTGGAGGGTGGGGCTGCGGCAGCAGCGGTGGCGGTAGAAGCGCCAGGAGTGGGAGGGATGATGGCAGCAGCAGCGAGGGGGCCTGGAGGCAGAAACTTCCCCCCCACCCCCAAGAGAAGCCGGATGTGGCGTCCCACGAAGCTGCAAAGTGGCTGCTGCCGTTGGCCTCCTCCAGGCAGGCGCAGGCGCCGATTCCCGCGTTGCCCTTGGCAATGCGCTGCCTCAAGGCCGTTCACATTTCAGTCATTAGAAATGTGATGTCATGCACATGTGTGCGTGATGCAGCAGCTGGGTGGGAGGAGCTACAGGGCAGTGAAAACCTCAGAAGTGCGTACCTTTTACGTTTGTGCTGCTTGCACATGACACAGGTGTGGCAGCCACAAAAAATGTATGTATGATTGCTTCAGATTCCCACGTTTCCAAGGGCAATGCTGGAATTGGCGCATGCACCTCCCTGGGGGAGGCCAACGGCAGCAGCCACCTGGCAGCTTGGGAACATTGTGTGAAAATTTGGTGCCGATTGGTGCCGTAGTTTCTGAGATTAGCGGCTTTGCACAAACTATTTTAAATTTGTATTTATATAGATTTAGAGCTTGATAAATGAATAAAAGCACATTTGAAATTAAAAAAAATACAGTCAAGGAACAACCTAAACTGTACTGGAGAAGGAAGGTGAGAGGAAATAATGTGGCTAGCTATGAAATTTCGACAAGAATATAATCAAAGGGCGAAAACTTGGATGATGAAGGAAGGGACCTTGGAGATCTTCTAGTCCAACCCCCTGGCTAGGCAGGAAACCCTATACCATTTCAAACAAATGGCTATCCAACATCTTCTTAAAGACTGGCAGTGTTGGGCCAATCACAACTTCTGGAGGCAAGCTATTCCACTGATTAATTGTTACAACTGTCAGGAAATTTCTCCTCAGTTCTAAGTTGCTTCTGTCCTTGATTAGTTTCCACCCATTGCTTCTTGTTCTACCCTCAGGTGCCTCGGAGAATAGCTTGACTCCCTTTTCTTTGTGGCAACCCCTGAGATATCGGAACACTGCTATCATGTCTCCCCTAGTCCTTCTTTTCATTAAACTAGACATATCCAGTTCCTGCAACCGTTCTTCATATGTTGTATGTAAGAGAATAAAAAATAAAATGGCTTGCAAACCATGCAGCAGCTGTATTATGGCTAAGAGAACAGTGAGCCTTTATTGTTTTGTTAGCAGCCGTTAGCATTTCTTCACTGGATTTCCTAAATTTGGGCAGGTGCTGAAATAAGAGTTTGAGCATCCAGAGAAATTCCTGTACTACAGGTGTTGAATGTTATTTTTATTTCAGGTTCAAGAGAATAGCTCCACTGAGAGCAATGTGTAAGAGCTCTCTTATTCTTATCATTGAGGGAAAACCTAGGTGCTTACATGCTTTTGGGTTGGGCTTCAATTGAGTCTTTCCTAAAGATAATCCAAAGAGCAGGTTATCCCCATCTTTCTAAAAAGACTGCTGGTGGTAGGCTATGCTTTAGGCCAGGGGTGTCCAACATTGGCAAGTTTAAGATTTGTGGGCTTCAACTCCCAGAATGACCCATGCAGTGTGTTGAAATCCAAGCTGGTCTTAAAGTTGGCAAGGTTGGACATCCCTGCTCTAGGTGAACAGGACAGGTTGAATCCATCAAATTTGGCCTTGTCTTCCTTCCTGTATGTCCCCAATGCAGATCTATAGTTCATGGAAGGAAATTCTGCAGGAAACTTTGCAACTGAACTTCTGAAGGAAACTTCTGAAGGTGCTCATTATTATTTTCATGATCTATACTGTGTCTTTGGCTATGGAGATTCTCCGTCATCCAGGTCATGGTTGTCTCAAAGGTGCTTTTTCCAAAAGGCAGCTGCACTTGCTTGGTTTTGTTCTCTGAAAACGTTTTACTTCTCATCCAAGAAGCTTCTTATGGTTCTGAACTGAAGAAGCTTCTTAGATGAGAAGTGAAATGTTTTCAAAGAAACCCCCTTGAAGAAACTCCAGTTGCCTTTTGGAAACCCAGCCCCCATGTTTGGAACACATGGGTTCTTTTCCAACCTGTTCTACTGTAGAAGTATTGTGAGCTGTTGTCGAAATGTTCAGCCGTGTTGCTTAAGGAAGATGAATCAGCAGAAGGGTGGGAAAGCCTTATCTCTGTTTCAGTCCTTCCCTGCAACTTCACTGCTCAGATAGGACTGGCATTGGGAGAACGTCAGTTGACTTGGCTGATCTCCAAAAGCCAAAAGCAAGGCTGAAAAATGTTGTTAGATACCACAAAAATCCAAGACCAAAAACTGGTTGGAAAGACAAGTTGACATCCCAGAAGAAATCAATGGCACAGGATTTATGCAATCCTACAAGGACAAATTACATGGATGTGCCCATGCACTCCAGCTTCATTTGAAAGTCTCTTTGTCGTGACCTTTTGAATTTTGCCCACAAGGACCTAAAACTGGTACACTTCCCAGACATTATGGTGGTATCAACATCTAAGTAGATCCTCACACTTTCTCTAGTCTGGCCAGTGGTTGTATGCTCAGTGTCTTAGCAGCTGCAGAACTGCGTTTTAGATGGTATGGTGACCTCCATTATCACTGTGTGTATTTTTGCACAAAGAAAGTCCTTTGTGGTCCAGCTCTAATCAGAAGATAAATTCCTTAAATTAAGAGCAGCATTTTGGCATTCTTTGACCGACCACAATTGGTGCACTGTACTTGGAGATTCTTTATCTGTTCACCTGCTCACATTTTCATTGTTTTGGAGACTGTCTCAGAGACTCAGACACACTGAGGGGAAAAGTCAGCAAGAACCCATCTGTGTACTTAATATAAGGTTTTGAGAGGAACCTTCACGAGGTAGGGTTCATTTTAGAACTGCTTCCTCACACCTTCAATTTTGTAAGTATTAAATGGGAGTAGCATGGTATGATCAACAGAATAACAGAATTGGAAGTGATCTTGGAAGGAGTTGGCCTAGGAGGCCTCCAAATCTCTTCCAACTCAGTTATTCTGTCTTCTAATCCAACCCTCCAAAAAAAATAATAATAATAATTTTTTTTAAAGAGATTACTGATTTTACATGATGACTCAACAGCCTTCTGAATTTGAACGGATTATAGGAGCATTGAATACGATTGGGGAAAAACTGACTGTTGTAACTGATCGTTTAGATAATTTGACATTGGAGGTTCAAAATATTAAAGAAGAGGTCAATAACATGAATGTTAACTTTGAAAAGCAAAATATGGAAATTAACTTTATAAAGGATGATATTAAACAGATTTTTGTTCACGAGGAACAATTTGATCGTAAGTTTGAAGGGATTTTTTTGAAAAATCAGCAACAAGACAGGAGAATCAGTCTTTTGGAAGAAGAAGCAAGAAAATATAATATTGTTATTCGCGGGATTCCGGAGGAGAGGGCGGATAACCTGAAGCAAAGAATGTTAAAATGGCTGAATGAACTTGATGCGTCAATTGTATACACGGTAGCGGACTTAGTAAGTGTTTTTAGAATTGGTTATAAGAGACAAGGTGGAGGATCTTAGAAGAAAGCAGGAAGCTGAGTGCGGGGACAAGCCAGTGTTATCTTCTTTTTTTGAAAGTGGAAAACAAGAATAACCCGAAAGAAATGACCCGACCATGGGCACGTTCCCCCCCCCCCACACTCTTTATATGGAGGCGTAACTCGAATGAGGATGTGGGGGGTGAAGATTAATTGTTATTTGTTGTGGTTGTGTCTTAAGTTTGTTTTTGTTGTGTTTTTTGTATGTCTTTTTTGTTTGGTGTTGGGTGTGCACATAAAGGAAGAGGAGGGGTCAGGATTAAAAAAGTTACTGTTTAAATGCGGTTTATAAAAATAATGACATGGAACGTGAAGGGTACAGGCAATCATATAAAAAGAAAAAGATTGGAGCTTAAAATTAAAAGGGACTCACCTGACATATTATTTTTGCAGGAAACTCATCAAAAATCGGAGGATTTTAATAGAATGAATATTAAAGGTATGCAGATCTATGAAAAATCTTTTGGGACTTCTAAAGCTAGAGGAGTTGCGATATTGATATCAAATAGGGTATACTTTGAGAAAAAACAAGTAATTAGAGATGAAGAAGGAAGATATTTAATAATTATAGGGAATATTAATGAGCAAAAAGTGACATTGGTTAACTTATATCTACCGAATGAAAAACAAAAGGGATTTCTTGATAAAATTACTAAGATTTTGGAAATAGAAAGTGTAGGGAAAGTAATTGTGGCGGGGGATTTTAATTTAATTAGGGATAGAATTGATAGTAATAATCCTACCCGCTTTAGACAAACAAATAAAGGGGAAATTTTAAACAAATGGATGCTTCGAAATAGTGTAGTTGATGTTTGGAGGGAGTTGAAAGGTTCTGAAAGGGTGTATACCTTTTGTTCTAAGGTATATAATACTTATTCAAGAATTGATTATATTTTTGTTTCTAAAGATTTGTTGAATAATGTAGATAAAGTAGATGTGGGAATTTTTAAGGATTCTGACCATGCAGAAGTTACGATGGAAATAGATTTTAACTTTGAGAAAAAGGAAAGAGGTTGGAGATATGATGAAAAATTGTATAAAAAGGAAGAGGATAAAATATGGATATTCAAAAAATGGGAAGAAAGTTGGGGATTGAATGATAATGGAGAGGTCAAATTTGAAATTGTTTGGGATACGATGAAAGCAATATTTAGGGGAGAAAGTATTAAATTGTCAAGTAGAAAATATAAGGAATATAAAACTAAAATAGAACAGGATACAAGACAAATTAAGATATTGGAGAACCAATTCTCACTTACGAAAGATAAAAAATGTTTGGAGGAATTGAACTTATTAAAAACTAAATTGATAGAAGAAGATATCGAATTAGTTAAAAAAAATTTAAGGTATTTAAATAGGGACTTTTTTGAATTTAGTAATAAAAATTCTAGGTTATTGGCAAAGATGGCGAAAAATAAAACTCAAAAGAGAGAAATTGGTTCTCTGATAGATGAAAAAGGTATAAGGTGCTATAAGAGATTGGAGAAACGTGAAATAGCTAGGAATTTTTTTCAAAAATTATATTTAAAGAAACCAATCGATTTAGAAAAATTGAAGAATCATCTTGGAAAATATGCTATAAAAATAGATCCAACATATAAAGACTTGATGGAAAAAGATATAACACAGGAGGAGATCAACGAAATAATACAAGAGTTAAAACTAGGGAAGACCCCAGGAGAAGATGGATTACCTGCGGAATTTTATAAAGAATTTAAAGAACTAATAACACCAAGACTGCAAAAACTATTTAATGGAATTTTACATGGTGGAGAAGTCCCGATGTCATGGAATAAGACAGTAATATCTATAATTCCTAAACCTGATAAAGATCTTGAGAGGATCGAGTCCTACCGACCCATTTCTTTAATCAACCAGGATGCAAAAATATTTACAGCTATTATAAGTAATAGATTAAATAGTTTTATAGATAAATATATAAGTTATAATCAAGTAGGTTTTGTTAAAGGTAGATATATGAGTGATATAATTAGAAGAGTATTGAACATTATAGATGTTGCTGAAAATAATGGTGATGAAATAGGTATAATATCGTTAGATATTTTTAAAGCCTTTGATTCTGTACAATGGGATACTATTAAGGTAATTATTGAGGCATTAGGCTTTGGTAATAAATTTATACATGTTATTTCAAAATTGTATCAAAAAAGTAGTGCAAAGGTAAAGGTGAATGGAACTTTCTTTCTTTCTTTCTCTCTCTCTCTCTCTCTCTCTCTCTCTCTCTCTCCCACTTTTTTTCTTCCTTTCTTTCTCTTTCTCTTTTTCTTTCTGTCTCTGTCTGTCTGTCTCTCCCTCCCTCTGTCTGTCTGGTTGGGGAGGGGGAGGGAATCGCTTCTCTCGTCTCCCTTTTCCCAGCGGGGCCCCTTGGAGCAATCTGCTCAGCCGCGCTGTCATTCCCACAACCGTCCTGGGATCCACCTGCCCACTGGCTCCTCCTAACCACAATCAGCGTCGGGCCCAGCCCGGCTCTTCTCTGCCAAGCGCCCGGCTGGGAGCCCGCCCCACCTCCAGGTAGGCAGGGGGCTGCGCAGCTGGGCCAAGGGATGCCGATCCCCGGGGAGAGGGAGGGGATCCGGGCACCCAAGCAACCAACATTGTGGAAGGGCTGGGCCACTGGGAGGGGCCCAACCCCCCTGCTGGGGAGGTCCAGGGTGGGCTGAGCTGGAGCAACCCCCTCCCCCCATCCCCCTCCGGCATTCACCGGGCTGGCTGCGGCAGGAGCTACGGGAGGCTCCATCAGGCACCGCCAACTCGCTCCAGTTCTGGCACTTCAGCCAGCTGGGCGGGCTAGTCCAGATCAGAGGCTGCCTCCTTCCTTCTGAAAAGTCTCCAGGGATGGAGCTCCAGCGCGGCCGCTTTTGGCCCCTCTATGCAATGGGGGAAGCGGCACGGAAGATCCGGCGCACGTCTTGCAACCTCCCCGTGGGAGAGGCGAGGGGTGTGGGGGGCTTTGGGGGAGAGCCCGGCTGGAGCGTGGCGGGCGCAGCGGGCAGAGCCAGCCAGGCGTGCACCTGGCCGTACCTGCCTGGTTCTGCCTGCCCTGCCCGCCCGCCGCGCTCCAGCCGGGCTCTCACCCCAAAGCCCCCTGCGCCCCTTGCCTCTCCAGCAGGGAGGTTGCAAGACATGCGCCAGATCTTCTGCGCTGCTTCCCCAGATGCATGGAGGGGCCAAAAGTGGCCGCGCTGGAGCTCCATCCCCGGAGGCTTTTCCGAAGGAAGGAGGCAGCCCCTGATCTGGACTAGCAGAGGCTCTAGTCCTGCTTGAGCAGGGGCTGGACTAGAGGACCTCCGAGCTCTCTTCCAGCTCCCTCCGGTTCACTTTGGGGCTGGAGCAGCGGCTTCCTTCCTCCCAGGAGAGGCGTGAGTGCGCGCGCTGCTTCAATCTCCCGTCCTCGACTGGCTCTGGGGTCCCCTCCTCCCTCCGCAAAAGCCCCTGCCAGGTCAGCAAAGATCCCATCCAGACCAGGCGGCGCTGGGACTCCCTGCGCCCCCCACGCCCTCACAGCAGCTCCCTTGCTCTGAGCTGCGCTTTGGAGCGGGCAGCGATTCCTCGAAAGCCCCAGTGTTGGTACTCCTCCTCACCCGGATCCAGAGTGGCGCTCCCTGCCCGGCCTTTGTCCCTGCTGGCCCCGGGGAAGCCGCTGCTCCAGCCCCAAAGTGAACCAGAGGGAGCTGGAAGAGAGCTCGGAGGTCCTCTAGTCAGCCAGCAGGGACAAAGGCCGGGCGGGGAGTGCCGCTCTGGATCCGGGTGAGGAGGAGGACCAACCTGGGGGCTTTCGAGGGATCGCTGCCCGCTCCAAAGCGCAGCTCAGAGCAAGGGAGCCGCTGCGGGGGCGCGGGGGGCGCAGGGGGTCCCAGCGCTGCCTGGTCCAGATGGGATCTTTGCTGGCCTGACGGGCTTTTGCGGAGGGAGGAGGGGACCCCGGAGCTGGTCAGGGACAGGAGATTGAAGCAGCACACGCACGCACACGCCTCTCCTGAGAGGAAGGCGGTGATTGGAGGGGAGGGTGGTGACGTTGCTTAAAGGGAAATTTATATAGTTTTGGATTAAAATCCAAATGGGAAATACTGGACACATTTTGCTATTCCGTTTCAGGCCATAAAAACTTTGTGTTTTGCCTGCAAATGCTTTTTTGTATCTTTTGCAAATACTTGTGTAGAATGAAAGATGGAGAGCAAATGATAGCATTATTCCTGGCTTTACTAAAAATAATACTCTTGCAAACTGTGTTTGGGACGAGTGGTGAAAGGTTATAATTTGGAGGCGCCATTCAAAAAAAAATCCTACTGAACTGACTGGATAACAGATCAGGAGAGGGATGAACACTTATGTTGAGTTCATCCTGGCTAAAAGTTATAACTGCACTGACAAAACACACACATTTGTGAAGCATTCCATATTTTTGAGAAGAGCAGCAAAGATGAATAGGAGGCTGTAGGCTAAGACATAAGATGAACAGTTGCAAGAACTGGGTTTGACCAGTCTAGTGAAAAGAAGGACTAGGGGTGACATGATGGCAGTCTTCCAATATCTCAGGGGCTGCCACATAGGAGAAGAGGTCAACATATTCTCCAAAGCACCTGAAGGCAGGACAAGAAGCAACGGATGGAAACTAACCAAAGAGAGAAGCAACCTGGAATTAAGGAGAAACTTCCCAACAGTGAAAACAATTAACCAGTGGAACAGCTTGCTTTCAGAAGTTGTGGGTGCTCTATCACTGGAGGCCTTTAAGAGGAGCCTGTACAACTATTTGTCCAGAATGGTATAGGTTGTCCTGCTTGAGCAAGGGTGTTGGACTAGAAGACCGCCAAGGTCCCTTCCAACCCTATTATTCTATATTATATGAGTTGAATCAATGCATATTTGTTACATACCAGTCAGAATGTTAGAGAATACATGGAATGCTTGGATAACTATTCGTCTGAAATGGGATAGGTTTCCTTCCTGAGCAGGGGGTTGGACTGGAAGACCTCCAAGGTCCCTTCCAATCCTGTATTCCTGTTAAATCATAATTAGAATGAAGTAGGTTTTGTAAACTTCATGTTTTGGTAAACATATTAATGATAGCCAGTATTTGTAGTCAATGCAAGACATGGTTACAACACTAAGCGCGTCTACGGATTGCATGTATTTCTGGTTTTACATATGGGTGCAATTCCTGTAAGGGGACTATAGTACGTTTCAATGAGATCATCATTTCTAACTAGTCACGATGATCTCATTGAAATATACTTTACTCCTCTTACTGGAATTAATTCATTGTTTGGATTAGTGGATAAGATTGCCACATTTTGGATAAAGAAACTTGAGCTACTATTCCTCTTTATATAGTTCCACTTCTTCCCTAGTTATTGTTGAAGGTCATTTTCAAATAAACTTGCAGAATATTGGAACCTAAAATAAAATAAAAAATAATACCATCCTGCAATTCTGACATTTCTCTGCAAAAAAATGTTCTACATTGCTCTTGGACTAAAGAAGAGAAAAATTGATTTATACCAGACTAGCTATACCCGGCCACGCGTTGCTGTGGCCCAGTCTGGTTAAATGGCCAACCAATCTGTGTGTAGATCTACACCTGCACACATACACCCAACCACCATATAAGCCCCAACCTACCTACCTACTGTATTTCTCTCTCTCTCTCTCTCTCTCTCTCTCTCTCTCTCTCTCTCTCTCTCTCTCTCTCTCTCTCTATCTATCTATCCCTCTACCTACTTACCTACTGTATTTCTTTCTTTCTCCCTCTACCTACCTACCTACCTACCTACCTACCTATTGTATTTCCCCCTCTCTATCCCCCTACCTACCTACCTACCTACCTACCTACCTACCTACCTACCTACTATATTTCTCCCTCTCTATCTATCCCCCTATCTACATACCTGCCTACCTACTGTATTTCTCCCTCTCTGTCTATCCCTCTACCTACCTACCTACTGTATTTCTCTTTTTCCCTCTATCTACCTACCTACCTACTGTATTTCCCCCCCTCTATCCCTCTACCTACCTACCTACTGTATTTCCCCCTTCTATCCCTCTACCTACCTACCTACTGAATTTCTCCCTCTCTCTATACCTCTACCTACCTACTGTATTTCTCCCTCTCTGTCTATCCCTCTACCTACCTACCTACTGTATTTCTCTTTTTCCCTCTATCTACCTACCTACCTACTGTATTTCCCCCCCTCTATCCCTCTACCTACCTACCTACCGTATTTCTCGCTATCTATACACCTACCTACCTACCGTATTTCTCCCTCTCTGTCTATCCCTCTACTTACCTACCTATTGTATTTCTTGCTTTCTCCCTCCACCTACCTACCTACTGTATTTCTCCCTCTCTATCTATCCCCCTATCCAGCTACCTGCCTACCTACTGTATTTCTCCCTCTCTGTCTATCCCTCTACCTACCTATCTACTGTATTTCTCCCTATCTATCTATCCATCCCCCTAACTATGTACCTACCTACCTACTACCTACCTACCTACTATATTCTTCCTTTCTCCCTCTTCCTACCTACCTACCTACCTACCTACCGACCGACCGACCGACCGACCGACCGACCTACCTACCTACCTACCTACCTACCTACCTACCTACCTACCTACTGTCTCTTTCTTTCTTTCTTTCTTTCTTTCTTTCTTTCTTTCTTTCTTTCTTTCTTTCTTTCTTTCTTTCTTTCTTTCTTTTTCTTTCTTTCTTTGTATCTATCTATCTATCTATCTATCTATCTATCTATCTATCTATCTATCTATCTATCTATCTATCTATCTATCTATCTATCTATCTATCTATCCACCTACCTACCTACATACCTACCTACATACCTACCTTATTTCTGCCTCTCTATCTATCCCTTGGGGGTCATCTAGTCCAACTCCCTGCTAGGCAGGAAGCCCTATACCCATGATGGCGAACCTATGGCACGGGTGCTACAGGTGGCACACGGAACCATTTCTTAGGCCACTCGAGGCATTGCCCTGTCAGCTTCAGTTTGTATGTGTGCCCTGGCCAGCTGATTTAGGCCTTCTTTTGAGGCCATTTTTTGTCCTCTGGAGGTGGGGGAAGGCTGTTTTCACCCTCCCCAGGCTCCTATAAACCCTCTGGAGCCTGGGGATGACGTAAAAAGCATGCCAAATGCAGGTTGTCATGCACATAGCATTATGGATGTGACACACCTGTGCACATCGCCCCTGCACTCCCCCTGCTATTGGCACGTGAGCCAAAAAAGGTTAGCCATCACTGCCCTATACCATTTCAGACTAATGGCTATCCAACATCTTCTTGAAGACTTCCAGTGTTGGGGCATTCACAACTTCTGGAGGCAACTTCTGTTCCACTGATTAATTGTTCTCACTGTCAGAAAATTCCTCCTCAGTTCTAAGTTGCTTCTCTCCTTGATTAGTTTCCACCCATTGCTTCTTGTCCTGCCCTCAGGTGCCTTGGAGAATAGCTTGACTCCCTCTTCTTTGGGGCAACCCCTGAGATATTGGAAGGCTGCTATCCTGTCTCCCCTAGTCCCTCTATTATTAAACTGTATTTCTCCCTGTCTCTCTATTCCCCTATCTACTGTAATACAATAATACAATAGCAGAGTTGGAAGGGACATTGGAGGTCATCTAGTCCAACCCCGCTGCTCAAGCAGGAGACCCTATGCCGTTTCAGACAAATGGTTTTCCAGTCTCTTCTTAAAAACACATCCAGTGTTGGGGCATCCATAACTTCTAGTGGCAAGATGTTCCACTGGTTAATAGTTCTCACTGCCATGAAATTTGCCCTCAGTTCTAGGTTGCTTCTCTCCTTGATTAGTTTCCACCCATTGCTTCTTGTACTGCCCTCAGGTGCCTTGGTGAATAGCTTGACTCCCTCTTCTTTGGGGCACCCTCTGAGATATTGGAAGGTTGCTATCATGTCTTCCCTAGTCCCTCTTTTATTAAACTGTATTTGCTGTCAGATGGGTGATTCTTTGTTACAGTTTGGTTCAGTCCGTATTAAACAGTTTAAAGCAGCTGCCTGCCTCCGTTTTTTTTTTACCTCAGAGAACAGTCCTGAGCAGAATTTCTCCCCCCCCCTCTATGGGCCACCTGGGAGTTTGCTATCCTCTGTGCCTTTTTGGCCCCAAGAGGCTGCCGTATGAGGCCTTTTCCAACACTCACAGTTGAAAAGCAGTTTGATGGGCGTGGCTACAGGGATGTTAAATCACATTTCAGTGAGTACATTTTTGTGTGTGTAATTTGTACACAACACACGTGTGTTAGGCACAAAATGATTAGCTATTCTATTATCGGAAGTCCTTGGCTACGTTGTCTGAAAGTTTCGTTTAAATCGGCCCAGTAGTTTTTGAGATTAGTGGATTCGTACAAACTATTTTACATTTTTATTTATATAGATAAATAGAATTGCTGGTCTTTTTGCTGGTGGTAGTTCTTGACTTAAACCGTTTGTTTAGTGACCATCCAAAGTTACAACGGCATTGAAAAAAGTGATGTATGAATGTTTCTCACATTTAACAACTGTTGCGACATCCCCATGGTCATGTGATCAAAATTCAGACACTTGGGAACTGACTCATATTTATGATGGTTGAAGTGTCACATGATCCCCCTTCTCAGACTTTCTGGCAAACAAAGTCTATCAAGAAGCCAGATTCACTTAACAACCAAGTGACTAACTTAACTACTACAGGGATTCACTTAACCAGTGTGGCAAGGAAGGCTGTGAAATGGGACAACATTGACTTAACAGTTGTGTCGCTTAGCAACAGAAATTTTGGGCTCGATGGTGGCTGTACAAGCTGTTCCATTGGTTGATTGTCCTCACTGTTAGGAAGGTGGCTTCTCTCCTTGATTAGTTTGCATCCGTTGTTTCTTGTCCTTGGAAATTAAGTTGACCCCTTCTTCTTTGGGGCAGCTCCTCAAATGTTGAAATACTTTACTTTATTGTCATTGTACATATATACATAGTTTACAAATACAACGAAATTCACATAACACCCAGAGACCAGGCCCCAAGACTCATAACAATCCCCAAACACCCACCCACCCACCAAAAAAATCCCCGCCCCTAAACCACCCAAACATCCACACAACAGGCCAATTAGTGCTGTCCAATAGCTCACTGATGGTGACCATTTAGTTCATTGTTGAGTGCAATTATAGCTCTGGGATAAAAGCTATTTAGAAGACGTGGGGCCCTAGTTTTAATTGTTCTGTATCTTCTGCCAGAAGGCAACAGTCTAAAAAGATTATAAGCAGGATGGGAAGAGTCTCTGAGAATGTTACGCAACTTCCTCAAACAGCGAGATGCAAAGATGTCATCCAGGACTGGTAGCTGGAGCCGGTGATATTCTGGGCAGTTTTAATGATTCTCTCTAAAGCTTTTTTGTCCGCTGCAGAGCTGCTCCCATACCTTGCAAGAATACCGTATGTCAAGACACTCTCAATAGTGCTGCGATAGTAGGACAGAAGTAGATGCTGAGATAGATTTATCTTTCTTAGCATTCTCAGGAAGTACAGCCTCTTCTGTGCCTTCTTCACAAGCATTCATGTTAGCATTCATTCAATAGTGCTATCATGTCATAGCTAATCCTTCTTTTCACTAGACTCGGCCATGGGTTTCCACATTTAGTTGTCATTTGAAGTCTCAAGTGTGACCCCTAAAAACCTTGGTGTGCCTCCTAGATTTCCAAATCATTCTAACCAACTTGAAATGCTTGATGGGATGGAGCGGTAGTAGGGAGGAATGATTAAGTAATGAGATTTGCAATTCCTGATATATTCGAAACAAAGTGTTATTCTCAGACTGGGGAAAAAAGAGTAACACAAACTCTGATATACGGCATGAATTTACTTGTTTAGTTACTTTGGGAGGCTAGACTGGTGAGGACTTAGAACAGCTCATCGTTTATCATGGTAACATTCATGCAAAGTTTTCTTTGATGTGAGTTGGCCCAACCCATGGATTAGTATTATTCAGAAAATAGCTATACAGTGTACTTTTGCCAAGTAACCTCTTATAGTGAATAGACTATAGCTTCTTTTTAAACTAAAGATGTTTTAACTATTTTTCTCCAGAATAGAGCTGGAAGGGACCTTGGAGGTCTTCTAGTTCAACCTCCTGCTTGAGCAAGAGTCCCTATACCCTATATAACCTGGCTGTCCAATGTCTTCTTAAAAAGAGATTCTTCCAGTGATGGAGCAGCCACAACCTCTGAAGGCAATATGTGCCACTGGTTAATTGTCCTCACTGTTAGGAAATTTCTCCTTAATTTTAGGTTGCTTGTCTCTTTGATTAGTTTCCATCCATGGTTTCTTGTCCTGCCTTCAGGTGCTTAGGCGAATAGGTTGACAGTTAGAACAATTAATCAGTGGAACAGCTTGCCACCAGAAGTTGTGAATGCCCCAACACTGGAAGTCTTTAAGAAGATGTTGGATAGCCATTTGTCTGAAACGGTATAGGGCCGTGATGGCGAACCTATGGCACACGTGCCACAGATGGCACATGGAGCCATTTGTCAGGGCACGCGAGGCGCTGCCCTGTCAGCTGGCCAGCGTGCTTGCGTGTGCTGGGCAGCTGAATTTTCCCTTTTTTGAAGCTATTTTTCATGCTCTACAGGCTCCAGAGGCTTTATAGGAGCCTGGGAAGGGTGAAAAGAGCCCCCCCCCCTCCAAGTCCTCCGGAGGCTTCATGAGCTTCCCTGGAAGTGACCTCCAATTTGCTCGGAGCGTCATTTTGAGTGCTCCAAAGGCTTCAGGAAAGCCTCCTGAAGGTCACAGAAGCCTCCTGAGGGCCTCCGGGGGTGGGGTGGGGAGGCTGTTTTCGCCTTCCCCAGGCTCCTATAAAGCCTCTGGAGCCTGGGGAGGGCGAAAAGAGCATGCAAAAATGGGGGGTTGCACCTGTAGTGCGCTCATGCGGTGGGGTCACGCATTGCATTATGGGTGTGGCACGCCTGCACACAACCCCCCTGCGCTCCCTCCACTTATGACACATGAGCCAAAAAAGGTTCATCATCACTGGTATAGGGTTTCCTGCCTAGCCAGGGGGTTGGACTAGAAGACCTCCAAGATCCCTTCCAATTCTGCTATTGTATTGTACTTTTTAACTGAGGTTTTTTTTACCCCCTCTTCTTTGGGGCAGCTCCTTTCATACTGGAAGACTGCTATCATGTCACTCCTCCTCCTTTTCTTTAAACTAGCCATATCCAATTCCTGCAACAGTTCTTCATATGTTTTAGTCTCCAGGCTTTTGATCATCTTCGTTGCTCTTTTCCAAAGTCTCAAAATCTTTTTTGTTGTTGTTGTTGTAATGTGGTGACCAAAATAGGATGCAGTGTTCCAGGTGTGGCCTTACTAAGGTTTTATAAAGCTGTACTAATGCTTCCCGTGATTTTGATTCTATGCCTCTGGTTATGCAACCAAGGACTATTAGCTTTTTTGGCTGCTGCCGCACATGGCTGGCTTATGTTTAAGGACTCCAAGCTCTCTTCATCTTTACTGTTCATAATGATCACAACATCCTCATGCACTTTCAAGGGGAGGGTTAATTGCATGAAATGGGGTGGGAACCGGATGTTCACCTTCTTTCTTGTGTGTTCTTGGATTTCTTTATAGAGGAAGTGGAGGAAATGAGGGTGTGTGTAGACATATAGGCCTATTAAAATTTTACAGTGAGGAAATACAAGAATAGCAACCACAAAAACTGAATTGTTTTGCGACTTCAGAGATTCCCACCCCCAAGTGCTTCCAACCGTTGGTAAATTCAGTGTAAATTCCCAATTCCTTCCGGTTCGTGGATGCATTATGGTCCTGTATAACAGATAAGGATTGATTAAAAATACACAAGGCCATAGCAGGAGGTATTTGGGGATCAGGTTTGTGTTGCTACATTTGCCTGAAGTCATTATCTTGGCAAGTTGCAATGAATTGAGCACCCTTTTGAAAAAGACAATGTGGTTTTAAGGTGGCAGAGACACAAAGCAGCAGTGCGTTCTTTAAAGCAAGCTCAACCCAGCTAATATTTAAAAGGAAAACAACAGCACAGAAAGAAGAAATCACCCAGCCCTTTTGTATAAAAAGCACTCATTTACATCTTTCCCGTGTCTGCATTGCTTACATCCTAAACCGATAAACCAGTCATCCCAAAGATATATTTCCAAAAGGCAACTGGACTTTCTTGAGTTTTTCCCCCCTTGAAAACATTTCGCTTCGCATCCAAAAGCTGCTTCTTTACTTTTGAAGAAGCCTCTTGGACGAGAAGCAAAACATTTTAAAAGAAAAATCCAAGAAAAGTCCAGTTGCCTTTGGGGAAAACATCTTTGGGACAACCATGACCTCTCCTGGATAATGGAGAATCTCTGTAGAACGATAGACCAGTGTTTCTTAATCTTGGCCTCCTTGTAGATGGGTGGACTTCAATTCCTAGCAGGCTAGCTGGGGAATTCTGAAAGTTGAAGTCCACCCATCTTCAAGTAGGCCAAGGTTTGCGCTAAGTCCTCCCAGTTACGATGCCTGTCAAAGCCAGCTGGTCTGGAAGCTGCGCTGATTGCACTGAAGATGTACTAGCCTCCAGGCGGGAGATTGCAGAATTCCTATTGGTTGCCCCATCTGACTACTATATAAAGAGATGTCAGCCAGGGAATTGTTTTGCCGATTTCTGGAGTTGCCTTACTGTTAGCTATTCTGGTTTGCCTCAGTTTCTACCCACCGGATTCTCCCGACAGAGCACTTGTGATGAAGATGGGATTGATCTGAGGAAACTGCCTGAGCAAAGCCAACGATCAAGAGCTGAACGTTAACTCTGACAGATGACAAGATGTCACACTAAGGCAATCTCCTCAGCACAGCCGGTGCCTGTCAGGATGGCTGCTATGCCCGCTTTCACGGCATTTAGTCTGGCAATCAAGACCTGGGATGTGTTTTTAGAGCAGTTTGAATGCTCTTTAGGAGCCAATGATTTCATGGAGCTGAGAGGTGAACCCAAGCAAGGCGACTTCTTGAGAGCCTGTGGCCGAGAAATGTTTGGCACAGCCCAAGCCGTAGCAGCTCCTCAACCCATGCATACTGTGCCATGGGAGACCCTCTTAGAAAAACTCAAGAACCACTATGCCCTGGCTCCATCATGCATCGCCAGGCAGCATGCGTTCCGGCATCGAACCCAGAGAGAAGGGGAGACCATAAATCAGTACATGGCCTCCCTCTGGACAGCTGCTCTTTACTGTGAGTTCCGTGATTTAGACGAGATCCTGCTGGACCAACTAGTTTGTGGGGTTAGAAACATGAGGCTCCAATGCCACCTGCTAGCCCACATGGAGCTCAACTTGCAATCCGCCATGGATGAAGCCCGAGCCTCCAAGATGTCTGATAAGTTTATGGTGGAAATCCAAAGGCTCCAGCTGACAACAACGCCTCCCAGCAAACCTCTTATGGTGCATCAAGATGTGATTGACCAGTACGAGACGTCCAAGGAGGAAAACATTAGTCACCTCAGAACAGTCGCTGGCAAGTGATGGACTCCCGCCAAAAAATTGCCTTAGCTGGATGCCTAGATTGTGGCGGAAACCATCCCTGGGCGACTTGTGTGTTCAAATCAGCAATTTTCCAGAGGTGTGGCAAAAGAAGACAGTTGGCTAAAGTCTGCCAAGCCACTGCCGGCCACTGACCCTCCAATTGGCCAGCATAGCAATAGAAGACCTAATAAGAAGACAATGAGGCCACGAGATGACTGTTTTGCCATTAACCGTGACATCAGCCAGCATGACTAGGCAGTCAGCAGCGCAACAATGAACACAAGCAGCAATAAAATCTATTTCACCATTCCAATTGAGGGTATTCCATGCAAGATGGAAGTGGCTCATCTAAATCCATCATATCTTGGAACACCCACAAGCATCTGCTGCCATCCATCTCCGAGAAATGCCTCTCCCACTGCGGGGTAAATCTGAGAGACTACCAGGGAAATCCAATCCCTATTGAAGGAAACGGCTTCTTTCATGTTGAATGTTCCAGTTTCAAAGGTCACCTACCCCTAATTATTGTGAGCAACACCCTGCCTAGCCTACTAGGGTTAGATTGGTTCAGAGCCATGGGTCTATCAATTACTGGCATCCATGCTACTACCACAGATGACTTCGACAGCTGACCACGGAGTTCACGGACATCTTTGGGCACATATAAGGGGACCCCTATTTCTTTTAATTTGGACCCCCTGGTTGCACCCATATGCTTAAAGCCCCGGTGGGTTGTCCTTCGCACTTCGTGCTAAGGTGGAGGAGCTGGATAAATTAATTGCCCAAGGCATTCTCGAGACAGTCGACCATTCTAAATGGGAGACCCCCATAGTAATCCCCATTAAGGCTGACAAGTCTATTAGAATATGTGCTGACTACAAGTGCTCAATTAATAAAGCCTTGCAGTCCAACCCATATCCTGTCCCAGTATTGCAGTACCTTCTCCACTCCCTGGGACAAGGCAACATCTTTGCAAAACTAGACCTGGTGCAGGCCTATCAGCAGCTCCCCATTGATAATGCGACAGCAGAGGCACAAACTATTGTCACTCATCGGGGAACTTTCAAATGCCGCCTCCAGTTTGGAGTGAGCGTGGTCCCTGGGATATTTCAGAGCCTTATGGAGCGGCTGCTCCAAAGGCTCCCAGGTGTGTTGCCATATTTCGATGACGTTCTGATCTCTGCCAGCTGTCAATCAGAACTCATCAAAAAACTAAGGACAGTCTTGGCCTGCTTCAAGAAAGCAGGTCTAAAGTTAAAACGCAGCAAGTGCAGAATTAGGGTTTCTAAGGTGGAGTTCCTAGGCTAACTAATTGATTCAAAGGGGTTGCCTTCTAAGGTAGAGGCCATAAGAAAGCTCCACCTCCTGTTACAGGCATTTCTGGGGCTATTGAATTTTTATGCCATCTTTCTGCCATGCAAAGCATCAGTAGCTGAGCCTCTCCACAGACTATTAGATAGCTCAGAAACCTGGAAGTGGGTAAAACGTGAAGCTGAGGCTTTTGCGGCTGTGAAACACCTCCTCATGTCCACGACTATACTTGTCCAATATAGTGACAAGTTGCCTCTGGTGTTGGTCATGGATTTTGCACCTCGCCCTATGAAATTGGCGCTGTGTTAAGTCATAGGCCCCCTAATGGGACATAGGCCCCTATTACCTATTTTTCAAGAACTCTCTCTATGGCTAAGAGAAATTACAGCCAGATAAGGAGGCACTTGCAACGGTAGCAGGAATCAAAAGATTCCATGACTACATCTATGGGCGTTCCTTTGAGCTTGTCACGGACCACAAGCCACGTTTAGGTCTCCTATCAGACAACTGACAAACTATCCAGATACTGGCCCCTCGCGTGTCAAGGTGGACAGTATTTCTAGCTGCCTACAGCTACCACCTGGTCTATCACCCAGGCAAGGATTTGGGACATACGCCTTTAGCTGCTGCCCCTCCCAAGCACTGTCCAAGATCCAGCCCCTGCCTCAATAGCCCTCCTGATAGATGACCTCAAGGTTCCCATTTTGGTGGCCGACATTGCCCAGCACTTGAGCAAAGACCGAATAATCGCACAAGTCTTGGACTGGGTGCGCAGGGGGTGGCCACAAGGAGAGGTACCTGTGGAGTTCCTGCTGTACTGCAGTACTGAAAGACTGCCTGCTATGGGGAAGCAGAGTGGTGGTGCTCCCCGAACCCCCCAAGCAACTTCTCAAACAACTACTACATGAAGGCCTTCCCGGCATGGTCAGGATGAAGACCCTCGGCTGGAATTATGTTTGGTAGCCCAATTTAGATCTGGCCATTACCGAGTGGGTAATCGAATGCCATCCTTGCCAGCTATCCAGTCCATCGCCACCAGCGGCACCAGTCAGGGACTGGGAAATACCCTGGGCCCTATGGTCATGAATGCACATGGATTTTGCAGGCCCCTTCTAGACACAGACCTTCCTGGTTATGGTGGATGCCTATTCGAAGTGAGTAGAACTGGCACTCATGGCGTCCACTACCTCTGAGGCCACAATCCAGGTCTTGCAAAGATTGTTCACCACCATGGGCTACCAGACACCCTAGTATCAGATAATGGGCCCCAGTTCACTTCCACCACATTCCAAATGTTCCTTGCAAGGAACGGCATCCGCCATGCCCTAACAGCCTCTTTTCATCCAGCCAGTAAAGGCGAGCCAAATGCACCATCCGTTCAGCCAAAGAAGTGTTAGGGAGAATTGGACCAAGGAACTGGCCTGAAAAAATAGCCACCTTCCTCCTGGTCCAACATTCGACTCCCTGCCTGGTCACTAATAGAAGCCCCACCAAAATGCTGATGGGACGACAGCTGCAGACCTCCCTGGACCATTTGCATCCCAGCTATACAACAGAGGTGTACTTTGATAGCCACACCAGGACTATAGGGTGTCTTGATATATGCCCAGAACTTTGTGGGCAAACTGCATTGGATACCAAGCCACATCACCCACATAACTGGGCCCTGCTCTTATAGGGTCTTGCTAGATGATGGTTGAACATGATGGCACCACATAAATCAGCTGAGGAGCTGCACTGCACCAGGGCCATGCAAAAAACACCCCACCACAATGAAACACCTGATGACGCCTACTGGCAGAGCCCTGATCCTCCTGTAGACACCCCAAGGCTGACTCCTGAATCATTCTTGTCACCTTTCAATGGGCCTGCCTACAGGTGTGGAGCCTGCAGTTTAAGTTACTGCACAGTATCCAGCCACTCTGGAGGACGAACTAGAATGTCCTCTTCCTTTGATCTCCGCCCCAGAACTGAGCTGCTCAGGGTGGAGTCGCCAACAGCCTGCCTACTTACAGGACTACGCATACACCATCCAGGAGGGAAGGAGTGCTAAGTCCTTGCAGTTATGATGCCTGTCAAAGCCAGCTGGCCTGGAGGCTGTGCTGATTGGTTAAGATGCGCTAGCCTCCAGGCGGGAGATTGCAGCATTCCTATTGGTTGCCCCATCTGACAGCTACTATATAAAGAGCTGTCAGCCGGGGAATTGTTGTTGCCGGTTTCCGGAGTTGCCTTACTGTTAGCTATTCTCTTGCTCAATAAATGGTTGTTCCACAATCTGGTTTGCCTCAGTTTCTATCCGCCTAGTTCTCCCGACAGAGCAGGGTTTGTTTTTTTTGTATAAAATTTTTATTGGTTTTTAAAATATACATGGGAAAGGGGATAGGTTATACAAAAAATTTTGGTAGCTCCCATGTCGGTGTTGGTAGCCCTCGCAAACCTCACAAGTTTACAATTTTAAAAATATAAACAAAGTTGTTGCATTGTGTACCATATGTTCAATCGTCTCTTTCTTTGCCATTTTCTATTATATCAACAATTACAATGACATTTCAAATAGAATCATTTTTGTGATCTGAGCCTTTTCGCTATTGTTTCTTCTTCCCTGTCACCAGGTGGCGCCGTGGCTCCCTTCGTTCCCAAATCTTGTGTAATGCTGTCCTTTTCCCCGCCCCCACTATCTCTGTCTTCTAGGAGGGAAGAATGTTTTTGAAGAAAGGCATCTGCCTGGCTTAATGTTTTGATTTTTATCCTACTCCCCTCCCAGAAGATCAGCATTCCCTCCCAACAGAGCAGTTTGATTGATCGTTTTCATGAAGATTTTACTCAGGTCAGGAACTTAGGTAGCTTCCACTGATAGTGAAAAGCTGTGCTGCATCTGAAACCCTATGACAGAAGAACCGAGAAGACAGTGATAAACCACTTGCATATTACTGACTAGAAAAAGATGCAGATGGTCAATTACAGTGAAGGCGAACCTTTTTTGGCTCACGTGCCAAAAGTGGGAGGAGCCCAGGGGGAGCATGCATGGATGTGCCACACCCATAATGCTTTGCGCACAACCCCAGCACGCATGTGTGGATGAACAGCGCTCCCCCACTATTTTTTGCATGCTTTTTTCATCCTCCCCAGGCTCCAGGGGCTTTCTAGGAGCCTGGGGATGGCGAAAATAGCACCCCCCTGCCCAGAGGCCCTCTGTAGGCTTCAGGAGCTTCCCTGAAGTCTCAGGAGTGCGAAAAACCGGCCCTATTGGCAAAGCAGAAGTTCAGCAATGGACTTTCGGTTTGCTTGTAGGGCCAGTTTTAGCCCTCCGGAGCCCCCAGGGGCCTTCAGGAGGCTTCCCTGAAGGTTTCGGAGGGCATAAAACGACCCTACGAGCAAACCAGAAGTCCGTTTCCGTTTGCCAATAGGACGGGTTTTTCATGCTCAGGAGGCTTCAAAGAAGTCTCGGGGGGGGGGGGGGGGGAATGGCCTCAAAAGGCCAAAATCAGTCTGCCAGAGCATGCATGCGTGCTGGTCAGCTGACAGGGTAATGCCTCAAGTGCCCTGATAAATGACTCAGCATGCCATCTGTGGCACACGTGCCATAGGTTTGCCATCCGGGGTCTGTGAGGTTTCCCAAGGCTGATCTTGATTTGCTAAAATGCTTAGAGCCTGTGAAAAAATTACAGGAACTCAAGGCTCCAAATCTCTGTTTACGTTTAAATGCTTAAAAAAAAAAAAATCTCAGAAGGCCTTCTTACTTTAAGGGCTTCTGATAAGAAGATGCAAAATAGGAAGGTTGTATTCCTTGGAACACTGTGTTTTCAAAACCTTGGTGGATGGGGAGGGGGGTGGTCTATCTCTTTTTGGAAATCCGTTTTCCAAAGAGCTTCCTGACATTCCAGAAATTTATGTCCACACTGTTATGAACCGTATTTGGATTTGGAAGCTGCAGTTCTGAAAGTGTCCAAATGACTTTCAAGGTTCTTTTCCAAGGGGAGAAACAGGACGTCCTTAAAAGAGGCGGTTTTATTTTGCTCGTAACTCTTTTGTAGCCCTTCATTTTAGAGCTGCTCCTAGGAGGAACAGAACTGCAAATCTTCAGCTATATGCCTCCCAAAGCCTTCCATGCATGCAACCTTGTTTAAAATATCTCTTTAAATCTAGACATGGATGCAAACTCTCTCCAGCTGAATCTTATATTTCTCTAGGAAGATTTTGGAAGATAGTCTCTGGCTTCCAGACCCTCCCTTACTTCCTTTTTAAGATTAGTCCCAAATGTTTCCCATTGAGAATTCTTCTTAGTTAAACTGGGAATAGTGTCTCAGTGAGTAATCTTTTAGTTTAAAAAAACAGTACTAAAACCTTTTTTAAAATATCCTTCTCTTTTTATCAGCTTTTTGTCTTCTGATAACCTTTGCAGAATGACTTCAGCTGAATCTTTTGACCCAACTGCACATCTGACTTTCCAGATCTAGCTGTCTTCCTTGCTCAACTGCTCCATTGCAAAATATTTTCTTTTTTCAAAGAGAAGGAAACAGGAACAACAGGCTGGGTTTGGTCTGATAGTAGCAGTTTCCATAATGTTTTATGTCTTTGCTCTTCAGCGTAGAAGAGAGTAGAAGAGAATGAAGAATAGAGTAGAGTAGAGTAGAGTAGAAAAGAAAGGATTACGAACAGAACAGAACAGAATAACAGAATTGGAAGAAGGCCTTGGAGGTTTTTTAGTCCAACCCCCTGCTCAGGTAGGAAACCCTATACCATTTTAGACAAATAGCTATTCAATCTCTTCTTAAAAACTTCCAGTGTTGGAGCATTCACAACTTCTGGTGGCAAGCTGTTCTACCGGCTAATTGTTCTGGCAGGAAATTTCTCCTTAGTTCTAAGTTGTTTCTCTCCTTGATTAGTTTCCACCCATTGTTTCTTGTCCTGCCCTCTGGTGCTTTGAGGAATAGCTTAACTCCCTCTTCTTTATGGCAACACCGGATTCCCAATTATCAAATGCTGGTGAAACAATGCTGGTAAAATGTGTCATTATTAAGGACCTCTGCAGATTTTCTCCTAGAAACAGGAGCAGGTGACGGTATCTTACATATTGTACATTCTGCAAGCATAATGGGTGCCTAAATGAGCTGAAATGGATAATTTATTAAGAGGAGAAATTAATGAACTATCCTTAATTTGGTTTAAATTCACAACTTCTTAATTGGTGTACTTGCCAATGGCTTGAACCACAACTGAATTTCACAGTCTCTAAACTGCTGAGAATGATTTAACGATTTGTGTTTGAAAATCCCCCTGCATGAGGCACATCCATATGCAATTACTTGGGAGGATTGCTAATTACATTTATTTTACAGTTGATTAATAATCAGACTTATATTTTGCCCTGTATTGTATTCCTTCCTGATGTGACTAATTAATTCTATGATATCACAGATTTATTTAACAAATTCCAACATAGAAAAAAAAGAGTGAATTTTTTTACTCCACTCATTGCCAAAGCAGAATAATTCCAAGCTCTTGTTTTATGACTTCTGCTGAGCTGTTTGTACTAGCAATAACAGCTGTGGTTTATTTATTTATTTATTTATTTATTTATTTATTTATTTATCTCTCTCTCTCTCTCTCTCTCTCTCTCTCTCTCTCTCTCTCTCTCTCTCTCTCTCTCTCTCTCTCTCTCTCTCTCTCTCTCTCTCTCTCTCTCTCTCTCTATCTATTTATTTATTTATTTTTCACATTTGTAACCCGCACCCATCTCACCACAAAGGGACTCGGGGCGGCGAACAGAGATTTAAAATAAATATACATAAATACAAAATATTATTAAATAATAACTAAATTAAATCAATACCCTGCTTAAAATAAGTTTAAATCCCATAAATTAAAATTTTGATTTGTTATAAAAACAATGGGTGTGGAGTAGATCATGCTAGGCCGGCCAGATGAAAATAATACGTTTTTAAGTGCCGGCGAAACAAGCGGAGGTCTGTGATGGAACGGAGATCGGGAGGTAGGCCATTCCAGAGGGTAGGGCCCACTACAGAGAAGGCCCTTCCCCTGGGAGCGAGTCGGTCGAAGGGATGTATGGGGTAGTAGACAGTCTCGAAGGTAGCTAGGCCCCGTGCCATGGAGCACCTTGAATATGGTCATCAAAACCTTGTAATGCACCCGGTAGGTCACAGGTAGCCAGTGCAGCTCGCGCAGGAGTGGTGTTATGTGGGAATGTCTTGAGATTCCCATGATCACCCGCGCGGCCGCATTCTGGACCAACTGCAAACTCCGAGTGCATCTCAAGGGGAGCCCCATGTAGAGAGCGTTACAGTAGTCCAGACGAGAAGTCATGAGTGCTTGAGTGACTGTGCGAAGGGCCTCCCGGTCCAGTAAGGGGCGCAATTGGCGGACCAGGCAAACCTGGTAAAATGCCCCCCTGGCCATGGCCGCCACCTGATCCTCCAGGGACAACCGGGAATCCAGGAGGACTCCTAAATTGCGCACTCTATCCACGGGGGCCAAATTTTCACCCCCCCATGGCCAGCGATGGTGTCAACTGGCTAAACCGGGAAGCCGGGAACCACAGCCACTCGGTCTTGAACGGGTTGAGTTTGAGTTTGTTACTGCCCATCCAGATCCGTACGGCCTCTAAACACCGGGATATCACCTCAACGGCATCGTTGGGGTGGCCTGGGGTAGAGATGTACCCCAAAACCACGGATGATCTCACCCAGTGGCTTCATATACGTGTTGAATAGGAGTGGTGAGAGGACCGACCCCTGAGGTACCCCGTATGAGAGGGGCCTAGAAGTCGACCTTTGTCCCCCCATCAACACGTATTGCGACCGATCAGAGAGGAAGGAGAACAACCGCAAAACGGTGCCACCCACCCCAAACCCCTCTAGTCGGTGCAAAAGGATACCATGGTCGATGGTATCAAAAGCCGCTGAGAGATCTAACAAGACTAGGATAGAGGAACAACCCCTATCCCGGGCCCTCCAGAGATCATCTACCAACGTGACCAATGCCGTCTCGGTGCTATGACCGGGCCGAAAGCCGGACTGGCGCGGGTCTAGATAATCAGTTTCCTCCAGGTGGCGAGGAAACTGCTGTGCAACCACACTCTCTACAACCTTCGCTAGAAAGTGAAGGTTGGAGACCGGACGATAATTAGCCAATAATGCTGGGTCCAGGGAAGGCTTCTTGAGGAGGGGTCTCACCACCACCTCTTTCAAGACGGTAGGTAAGAACCCCTCACCCAAAGAAGCGTTCACAATGGCCTGGAGCCAGCCTGGTGTCTCCTCCCAGGATGCCAGTACAAGCCAGGAGGGACAAGGGTCTAATAAACATGTGGTGGCCTTTAGTCCTCCCTAGTCCTTTTTGTTTCTTCAAGCTAGAGTGGAGCTACCTTTCACTACGAACAGAGTTGAGATTGCAGATTGATTTTGAACAAGAATAATGTTTGTAATCAAGAAAAAAAATCACTTGTTTTGCCACATTTGTCTTACGCATCCTCTTCCTCCTCTCCAATGGCGAACGGCTCTATTGTCCCACCTGCTTCCTCAATTGGAGGAAGTCACTTTGCTCCATTCGTTGCCGAGAAGTGAGGCACAATGCTGTGCTGTTTGTCTCCTGGGCGGCTTCCTTCCTCATCTACACAATTTCATCATTCCACATTAAACTTGTCTGGTTGCTGGAGAGATGCTCCTAAGCAAGGCTAAAAGAACCAGAGAAGAGTGGACAGGAGGCTGATCCGGTCAGTTGGAGTTGGTGAGGAAACACACAGAAGGGAGGATGAGAAGATGGGGCCCAATGCGATGTGATGCAATTTTGCCCACATCCCAACTCAGAGAAATTTGATTACCAGGAAGCATAGATAGGATGCAAACATCTGAAGAGGAAGATGGGAAATAAGATTTAGTGCTTGCATGATACAACCACATTATGAAATCATGTTGACATTCCAAGTGCTGGGAGTTGCCAGTTGGGTTTTATTTCATGCTTTTGAAGCAGTACGGATAATCCTTGATTTACAACAGTTCATTCACTGACTGTTCAACGTTACAACGGCACTGAAAAAAGTGACTTACGATTGTTTTTCATACTTACGACAATTGCAGCATTCCTGTGTGATCAAAATTCAGACACTTGGCAACTGACTCATATTTATGACGATTGCAGCACCCTAGGGGTCACCTGATCCCCTTTTGTGATGTTCTGACAAGCCAAGTCAAATGGGAAAGCCAGGTTCACTGAACAACCATGTTCCTAACATGACAACCACAATGATTTACTTAACATTGGCAAAAAAAGTTGTAAAATGGGGCCTAAACAAATGTTTCACCTAGCAACAGGCATTTGGGGCTGAATTGTCATCGAAGGTTAAGGACAACCTGTATTTAAGGTCCAGGAGACCTTGCTAGCTGGCAGTTTGGGAGTTGGGATGTGTGCACAAAAATAGACCTTTTGGTTCTTTCCTGTTTTGAAAGTAACTGCAGTCCAGGCCTTTATAAATTAAAGAGGAAAATGTTTCCTTCAACACTTGTGTGCTATCAGAAGTTGAGTGGGAGAACTTGGATGCTGTGCCATTTCTTCTTCAGCAGTCGCTTGGGGCCTTGAGTGACATTGTACAGATTCTTCTGAAATGTTCAAAAGCCCATTGTGTCACAAAGAAGGCTACGTTTTTTCCTGACCTGTGTCTCCCACCCCAGTTGTGTGGCTTCATTGTTAGGCTAAAATTTGGACAATCATTCCGTAAATATTTAGGTGGGAGTTATTCTTTTTTCTGACATGCTTAAATGTCTTATTTGGTTCACAGGGGTACTCTAGAAGAGAATTTGTATCTGTAGGGGGTCTTAGGAAATGTTTGATTTCCTTTCTACAGCTGCCCATCTCAGTAAATGACTCTGGGCAGCTCACAATTCAAAACATATATCACATGTAACATTTTAAAAGAATGAAAACAGTAAAAAGCAGTAAAACAAGCAAACCATTAAAACATCTAATTGTGAGAGCCTTAGAATGGACATTTTAGTCATAGTCTTTGTATTTGTAGGTTTACATTCGGTGTCCTAAGGCAGGGCCCCAATCCCCCAGTCCGTGGAATGGCACGGGGCCATACCATGCCACCAACCGAGAAGCCCCATCTGTGGGATGCAGGCAGCATGCGAAACCACAAACACACAAACCTTTAGGCCACGGAAAAACCTCTGTCCACGGAACCGGTCCCTGGTCCCTAGAAATTTGGGGGCCACTGTCCTAAGGGATTCCAACATGCTGTACACTCTGCACAAATCCTTCCCCTCTCCCCTTCTGAGAGAATCCTATGAGGTTTTTTTTTAAAGGATTTATAGTTTACTCTTGAGGCTAACATGGGCTCCATTAAATTCAAATGATGTCCAATAAAAAAGAAAAAAACATGATTTACAGATGAGTTAAAAAAGGGCAGGAAATGCAGTCGTAGCCCTCAAGTTACAACACAATCGAGCCCAGAATTTCTATTGCTAACCAAGAGGGTAGTTAAGTGAGCTTTGCTCCATTTTGCGAACCTCCTTGCCATTGTTAAGTGTTGTTCATCACTGCAGCTGTTGAGTGAGTGCCACAGTTGTTGAGCGAATCTGGCTTCCCCTTTGACTTTGCTCATCAGAAGGTTGCAAGAATTGGTTGCATGACCCCAGGACACTGCAACCGTCCTAAATCCACGCTGATCACGTGGCCCTCAGGATGCTGCATGTGTGAAAAATGGTCATCATTCACTTTTTTTAGTGCAGTTATAACTTCAAAAAGGTCACTAAGGGAATGGTCAAGGACTAATTAAACAATTAGAAGGTCCTTTCTCACTTGTGAGATTTTTTTTAAAGTTTCTAATAGGACACAACTGAATTAGTTTGATCAAGGACAAGCCATTTGAGAGAAACATCAAAGGGACTCTATCTCTCTGTGTGTTTACATTCCCTGGTTATCTGTTGCCACTGATGGAATCCTGACCACGGCAGCCATTTTCTTGCCACCCAACTGTCAGCTGTTTACTCAGTGGCTGGTGACAGTTCTCAGGAAGAGAAGCTCAGACATGACTGTGAGTTGACTATCCTCATTTCTACTCCCTTTCTACAGCCTCTTCCTCCTCCTCCACTTGTTTTCCTCCTCCCCCTCCCTCCCCCTCTCTTCCTTTACCTTCCCCCCCCCCTCCTCCTAATTTGATGTATTTGTGGCACTTCTAACCAGAGATCTACTATTGGGAAAGAAAACCATATTTGGATTCCAACTGTAAAAGCCACCCACAATGGAGATTTCATTACAACCAAAAGAACAAAACTGTTGGGGTGTGTGTGCTGTGCAAATACATCTGTCTGCTTACTATGTTACCCTCAATGTTTCCCTTGTGCAAATGTGATAGCAGTTGGTTTCTATATCCATCATGAAGTGAGCAGGGCAGAGTGCTTACTCACCCTTTTTCTAGATCTTCTTCCTAGCGTATTCTGGGTCAGCTTTGCCCTTTTTCTAGATACGAGTTCTACTTTGGTTGCTGGGTGCAGTTTTTCTGCAGAGGAAAAGGCTGGGATCCAAAATGCAGAACTGAGATTGTGCCTGAACTTCTCTTTTCAATATTTTATTTCTCAATTTAATGTGGCTTCATTGAACTTTCATGGGTTGTGTTGGACTTTGTTTTAATATATGGTCTCTGTAGAAATAGCTGCTGTTCCTACAGAGTAGTAAAGAGGACATCATTAATATCTCTTGTACAGGTAATCCTAGATTTTATGACCACAATTTGAGCCAAAATGTCCATTGATAAATGAGACAGTTGTTAAGTGAGGTTTTGTCCCATTGTCAGGGCTCCAAATAGCATCCAAAAGTGAATCAGAGTCCAAGGCAAAGGATTCCTCAAAGTTCTAATTTATTAAGAGAGCCATGTTTGCACATCTGGGAAAACCCAAATCTGAAAGCTTCCCGGTTTTCTCCACGCAGTTGAAAGTTCAAGATCCTGCGCAACACCCACAAGTCCATCACATGGGCCAATCTTTCAGTTCCAGTCAGCTGTAGAGGTGCAAAGACAAAGGATGACCTTTGTCTTATAAAGTGGTAACTAATACTTCATTTGATCATTTGCTTTGGATTAAGAGAGCATCACAAAACTCTTTGAAATGGAACACATGGGAATAGAATTTCCATTGCTAAATTAGGCGGGGATTAACCGAATCATGTCTGATTTTATGACCTTTTTTGCCCTGGTTGTTAGTGAAACACTGAAGTTGTTAAGTGAGTCCCCCTTCCCCCATTGTTTTGACTTGTTGGCAACAGTCTGGGAAGATTGGTGATCACATGACCCCAGGATGTTGCAGCCTTCATTGATATGGGCTGATTGCCAAGCGCCTGGATTTTGATCATGTGATCATAGAGATACTTTGTGTCAGGGTTCCAAATAGCATCCAAAAGTAAATCAGAGTTCAATGCAAAGTATTGTTCAAAGTTCCAATTTATTACGAGAGCCATATTGGAACATCTGGGAAAACCCAAATCTGAAGCTTCTCGGTTTCCCCCACCCAGTTGTAAGTTCAAAATCTTTCCCCCACACCCACAAGTCCGTCACATGGTCGGCACATACTGCCACATACCAGCAGTTCCACCCATTCAATTCCAGTCAGGTGCAGAGACAAATGATGACCTTGGCTTTCTAGAAAGAATTTTGTTGTGACTACATAGTATGTGACTCCTTACAATCCCCCCCTCCATTTTACCACAATAGAAAATGTATAACAGAATAATATAAAGTATGGCAGTCTAAAGAGCCAAAAAGAAAAGATGCCTGCAGATCTGACACTTCGACTGTTGTAAGTGCAAGTTCATAAGTCACTTTTTTTCCAGTGTGATTTTTAACTTTGAACAGACGCTAAACAAATAGTTGTAAATCGAGAACTATCTTTATAGTAAGAAACATATGGTACAGAAAGATAACTGTAGAAGATGACCAGGCTGAGAGTGAGGGAGGGGGTCAAGGACGTCATCAGTCTTGATTCCCTTTGCACCCATAAGCAATCAAAGTCGGGCGGCATATAAATCCAATAAATCCTAATCCTAAATCCAAAGTCCAGCTGTCCTTGCCTTCTGTTGACTCTTATACAATGCAGTCTTAAATTGCAACTTGGTTTGACTGTTGGTAGTTCAGATTCTTGTAGAGAATTAGCACGGAATAAACTTGTACCCATTTGAACAGTGACATTTAAGTGTGTGTTATATTTCTTACTATAAAGGTATTTCTCGATTTGCAACTATTTGTTCAGTGACTGTTGGAAATTAACAATAGCAGTTCAAAAAAAGGGACTTATGAACTTGCACTTATGACAGATAAAGCATCTCTGCAATCATGTGATCAAAATTTGGGCGCTTGGCAATCTGCATGTATCAATAATGATTGCATTCTAGGGTCATATGATCATTTGCAACCTTCCCAGACAGTTGCCGATAGACAAGAAAGACAACTAGAAAATGACCAACCTGAGCCTGAAGGAGCAGTCAAGCATGTCATTAGTCTTGAGTCCTTTTGTGCCTATAGGACAGTGATGGCAAACCTTTTTCGCCTCGGGTGCCAAAAGCATACACGCTTGTGCTTTTGGCACCCATTGGGCATGCTCATGTGCCCACACCCATAATTTAATGCCTCCCATGCCGTGTCCCCAGAGCATGCACACATGACACCCCCTGCATATGCACACGGCTGGAAATTCAGGAATGGACTTGCAGGTTGCCTGTTGGGCCATTTTTCTCCTTCTTGAGACTTCAGGAAGGCAAAAAATGGCCAAAAATCAAGGCCAAAAATCAGCTGGCTAGCATGCTCATGTGCACTGGAGCTGACAGGGAAACGCCTTGCGTGTCCTCAGAAATGGCTTCGCGTGCCACCTGTGGCACCCGTGCCATAGGTTCGCCATCACGGCTATAGGAGATGTAAGTTCAGCTCACCTTGAATTCCATTAACTCTTATCTACTGCCAATTTGCTTTGACTGTATTCATTTGAACCGTCTTTACTCCTGATTTCCTGCACTTCACATTAACTCTATGTTCCCCAATAACATCACCACTCAATGTGATTCATGACAAATCCTAATTTAAAATAAAAATGCACAGGAATTAAGGCAGGAAATATGGTGAACCTTAAAAGCGAGGAAGTTATAAAAATTCCCGATCTTTCACACATGCCTGGAAGCTGTTGCGTATATGTTGCAGACAATTTATTTATTAGTTTCCCACAGTTGAGTGTGCCACTGAGAGATTAGCTAGCAGAAATTTTGCAAGATAATCCATTCAACTTGGCTACCATTTTAGTTCGTTACTAGACAACCGGTGTTTCAGAGATGTTTCCTTATCAGATTCTTCAAGGCTTTTAACAATGACAGAACTTGCAATATGCTGCCTTCTCTCAAAAACCTGGACAGAGATGTTTCTGCCTCAAAAATGCCCAGGTCAAACATTACAGCACAAAACATTTTAGGACATTTTTGTACATTATGCCATAAACAATGATCATGTTTGTCATGAAATGTTGGGTAAAATTTGCCAAATTTCAATTCCACATGGATTTTTGGTCCATTTGAAGTCCCTGAGTTCAAAATATTTTGCACAATGGTATAATGTTTCAGCCGCTTAAAGGTTCAGTTATCAAGAGTTTTAGTAAGTATATACTGTATTTTTCAGAGTATAAGATGCACCAATGTTTTGAAGAGGCAAATTAAAAAAAAAGTTTTTGCTCTCTGTAGACCTTCCAAAAAAGGTCCGTTTTTCACAAAAACAGGCCCGTTTTTTTTTTAAAGGGCATAAATAGCCTTTTGGAGGCTTGTAGAGTGCTCCTGGGGGCTGGGGGGGACAAGATTCATTTCTGCCCTCCCCAGCCCCCAGGAGCACTCTGCAAGGCTCCTAAAGGATGTGCACGGCCATTTTGGTGAAGGGGGTGGGGTTTCGGGAGGCAAAAATTCTGTATTCAGTGCATAAGATGCACCCAGATTTTCATCCTCTTTTATGAGGGAAAAAGGTGTGTCTTATACTCTGAAAAATGCGGTAGATTTGTTTTTTTGAGAATAAGTGTTGGCATGTTATCCTTTCCATCTGGAATTTGGCATGAGAAAGCAAGGCAGATGTGATTGCAAGTAGGGGAAATGCTAACAGCTGAAGTTTGATAAAATTGCACATAATTTTAATTATCAGAAACATTTGCAAAAAGCATTGATCTCAGTCTTCAGTTTCCATGCATTCTGGAGGGAGAAACCCAGTTGAAGACTGCCTTAAATCTGACCTTATGGCCATGTTTGTTTGCCAGGATTTGTTACCTTAGGGTAGATAACAGCAGAAATGTTTTAATCCATGCTTCTCTTAACCAGTCATTTCTTTATTCTGAAAGATTTATTCTTAATTTTTTTTTGTTTCATTAGGGTAAGGAGTGATTGTTGCAATCTTGGCGAAAGATGAAAAAGTATATGATGTTGGGTTTTGCACAATACATTTCATTATTTTTCATTATTTCATGATTTAATGTAATTAGTGAATAATTACATTAAAAAAAACAAGAGCTTTACAGCTTTTGATGTCCGAGTCATGTTTATTTCTAGGTTTTTGTTTCACTGATTCAGCTTTTCTTTCTTTCTTTCTGTTGCGTTCAATCAGTGTTCCCAAAAGGAGAATATAGGCTCCCCCCCTCCCACCCAAAAAAAAGGTAGACCAAGGGCAAAGAGAGCTCCCGGACACCATTCAAACTTCATATATAAATTTGACCCCTTGGAAATTTGCTTTAGAATGCAGTGCTCTTAAATTTCTTTGTGCCATATTCTCCTAATTTGAACTTTTTGGATAGCTAGATGAAACTCTCTTTTATGACCCTGAATTCCCTTAATCTGGAGTAGAATTAAGGCAACTGGATGTATCTGAGCATTTACTGGCTGGCTGCCCTTCCTGACACCTACCTGGATTACACAGCAGATTTCCCCCCCCTCTTTGTGCCTAGGAGAGAAATATCTGCTGCTACCTAAGATAAACTCTCAACCTTCCAAGTGGGAGGTGAGCGTCTTCACCACTAGGCCGCCACACTGTCTTATTTGGATAGCTACATTAGCTAAATGCAGTAACTTTTCTCTTGCTTAATCAGCAATTCTCTCTCCCTGGTTTTGCACAGTTGCTGCCCTCTAAAAGATGCACTACTACCGGTATCCTTCTGCTGAAATCAGCTGTTGGTATAAATATCTCCTCTTCAGCTACAATATCATCTTCTGGGTAAGTCCCAAGTCTGTCTGTTTTTGTGTCTGTCTCTCTCTGTGTGTATTTGACCTTGGCCACTGAGAAAGTAAAGACTCACCTAAACCTCAGCCTGCCTCCTTATGATTTCATTAAGGTGCTGATTTCATTTTCTCAGCCATGGTTGACCTTGCCTTCTTGTGAGATCATCCACAGGAAGTTCTGAACTGAAGAAGTTTCTTGGATGAGAAGCGAAATGTTTTCAAGAAAAAAACCTTCTTAATCTGACTCATAGCCCTGGGATTTCCTAGCTTCTGTCTCATCCAAGTATGAAGCATCTCCGACTCTTCTTTACTTCTGGAACCAAAAAAGGTCATCTGAAGCCGCTATTCAGATACTTCATCATTTACAGTATATTTTGGCCCTGCAGATAGATAGATAGATGGATAGATGGATAGATAGATAGATAGATAGATAGATAGATAGATAGATAGATGATAGATAGATAGATAGATAGATAGATAGATAGATAGATAGATAGATAGATAGATAGATAGAGATAGAATTTGAATCTTATTGTGGCATGTTAAACATTAACAACTTTTTAAAGTTGAACTTGATTCCAAGTGATTCATACACTTGTTATTTTTTATTTTTAAAAATTCCAGTCTTACCTACAACTCTGGTATTTCCATGTACTAAGCAGAGCTGGCTCCTCTTAGCTTTTTCAAAATCCTCTGAGGTTGGCCAGCCGTGTTACTATAGTTCCATGATAAATACCTGAACTTGCAAGAACATTGTTCTGAAATCATATTATTATTGCTGTCATTATTCTGCAGACACAGAAAAAGATCTACTCAGCCAAGAAATAACTCGTGCCATGGTGCTAGCTAGCGGAATATAAATGAATATAAATGCTTTACAGATTGCATTGAATTGTCCTTCTTTTTTAAGGTGGTTGCGAAAATATGATCTTCAGTGACAGCTTTCTTGGGTCCATCGAAATAATTTCCTGAGATACAGTTAAGAAGATAGTAGTGTTTTGGAGATGTTAGCATAGATTCTAATTAATAATTTTTTGCTAAATGTAATTAATGGCAAAGATGGCTGTAACTGTAAAAAGGCTTGTCATTCTACATTGGAATACAATGTAGAATAACTTTATTGTCATTTTGATTCAGAGTATTAGCCAGAATATAGAAATGCGACTGTTAATGGAGAGATCTTTTTCTTAAGTAATAGATCTATGCAGTTAAAGGTCAGTAGCCCTAGGAAAGTGCACAAGTAGTTCCTTGATTTACAACCATTTGTTTCATGACTGTTTAAAGTTACAATGGCACTAAAAGAAGTGACTTTTGATCATTTTCACACCTATGACCGTTGCAACATCCCCAAGGTCACATGCTCAAAACTTGGCAACTGGCATGTACTTACGGCAGTTGCATTGTCTCTATGTGATCACCCTTCATAACGCTTTGTAACCAGCTTCCAACAAGCAGAATCAATGTGGGAACCAAGGTTGGCTTAACAGCTGCCCAATTTCACTTAATGACGGCTGCAAAAAGATCATAAAAAGGGGCAAAATTCACTGAACAGCTGCCTTGCTTGACAGTGGAAATTTTTGGCTCCCGATTGTGGTTTATATTGTTAAAACCACACCTAAAGGAATTCCACTCTCCTGTTTTTCTATATATATTCAGTGCACCAATCAAAGGATGGATCTTGTTCCCTTGGTACTTTACAAGGCTTGTTTAACACCTAAGCGGAAAGGACAAGGTGCAGCCATTGGATTTGCGTCCCTTCATCCACCTATTTGAGCAATTCCAGCTTGCTTCCACTTTTATGAGCATGCAGATCTACAGTTACTTCCTGTCTCCCAAGTGCAGCAGTCTGGCCTTTTTGAATAGCTATTTGATTTCCGTAGAGAGAAGTTCAAAGGGTTATGGCATTGTTCTTTTTTTCTTTGATTTTCAGAAGGATACAGTTTAACCTTTGTGCAATAAGTGACACTTCAGATCTGGGGTTTCAGACTGAACTGAAGTCTCTTCTGTGTGTGTCGCGAATAGCACTGAGGACACCAGAATGGGACAAGTCACCATGGCCAACTCATGACGAGCCAACTCACCCTGGGATAATTTAACAATTCCATTATTTAAAATAAATAAAACAATTTAATTTTTATCATTTGCATTTCATTCTGTCCCTTCTTTTGCATCCTTTCTTTAATGACTCTGTTCCACCATTTATTTGGTATTTGTGTAACTCTTGTCCCGCAACAAGTTGTTCCGCTATGGCAAGTTGTCTCACAGTGAGTTGGCTGTGGCAAGTTGATCATGGCGAGTTGGCTGTGGTGAGTTGGCTGTGGCACATTGACTGCAGCAAATTGTCATAGACCCCTGAAACACAGCTTCTGAAGGAAAGCTGCACAAGTCACAGTTGTGTGTGAAGAATAAGAAAGAAGGAACTGTTAAAAGCAGAGCCCACTCAGCCTTGGTAGGATTAAGACCCTCACAGGCTCCAAACACTGAGACAGATTTTTTGCAGACTCATTGGCTGATGTGGATTGATGGATATATTGGAGTACTGATGATCCCAAACCTTGGGAACTTGTGGCTCATCTCTCCTACTTTAATAACCGGACAGCAGGTGTTCAGAAGAACTTTTGAGAATAAGTTGCTGTCACTCTAGATCAGCCAAGAATCTGATCAAATGTAAGATCTATTGCACTGGGAGACAGAAGCAGGTTTTCCTGTCCTCCTGTAACTACCGTGTTTCCCCGAAAATAAGACAGGTTTTATATTGTTTTTAAGCCACTAAATATGGCCTTGGTCTTATAATTGGGGGAGGAGTTATTTGTTTGCGTGGCTCGGCACCTTCGGAATGCCCCTAGGTCACTGAATGGGGCTCTTCATGGCTGGAGTGGGGGTTGCGCGAGCAGCTTTTCCACTCGCGCGACGCCCAGGCTCAGATGCCCTTGCCTAACTCTATGCAGAGCCAGGGCATCTCCGCTGCAGCCGCCGTGTGCTGCTGGCTCAGCCTTGTGCGTGGGTGTTGCCACTCCAGCGCCTCAGAGAACCCACAGAGCTCCCATTCAAGCACTGGGTTTGACATGTGCCATGTGGACTTGGCTGCTGCCGCCTGCCACCGTTACCCCGGAGCCGGTTTCCTTCACCTGCCCTGCTGGAGAAAGGCAGGTGGGGGAAAAGAAAGCAAAGACCAGGTGGGTCTTTACTTTACTTTTATTAAATTTATATACCGCTCCCTTTCCCAGAAGGAACTCGGGGCGGTGCACAGGAAATTTAAAAAAAACATATATAAACATAACAATGTACAAAATTTAAAAACCAGATTAAATCAGTATCCCTGTGCTAAAAAATTTAAATAAGTTAAAACTGTATCCCTAAAAACCAATTAAAACAATTTAACTGCAGACTATAGGCTAGGTGGTGTGAGCTAGGCCAGGTCGGCCTGTTGGAAAAAATAAGTTTTAAGGTTCTGGCGGAAGGAGCGGAGGTCCGTGGTCGTTCTCAGTTCGGGGGGTAAGTCGTTCCAGAGAGTTGGGCCCACTGCAGAGAAGGCCCTTCCCCTGGGCGTCGCCCGCTGGCATTGCCTGGTGGACGGCACCTGGAGAAGTCCCTCTCTGTGGGAGCGAATCGGCCGAAGGGTTGGCTCAGAGGTGCCCCCGGCAATGCCTGGCTTCCTTCTGTTGCGCGAGAGATAAAGGCAAGCGGGACACCTTTTTTTTTTTTAATTGAAAAAGTTTTACAAAAACAAATTTTTCCCCTTCCCCCCCCTCCCCATATATGTAATATAAATCAAATACAAGTACTATACCCCCCCTCATCCCAACCCTCACAATATGAATTACTCACAAAATAATATCATCCAGTTATCCCCCGCGGGACACCTTTTTGGCGCTCAGATTTCCCCCCCTCCCTGAGCACAGCCCAGGTCGCTCCTCAGGGGCTCGACAGAGTCCAGCTCCGCTGGGTGCCCAGGGCGAAAAACATGCAGGTCTGCAAGGCACGGCCGGGAAGAGAAGGAGGAGGTGCCGCTGCCACATGAGATAAGAGCGGCCGGCGGTGGCAGCCAAGCGTGGCAAAGCGAGCTTGTGGTCCCCAAGAGGGGCGGGTGTGCCCGTTGGCATCCAATACCAGAGCGTTGGTCAAAAGGTGGTGCGCCAGCAGCAGCAGCAGCACACTGGGCATTTCTGCTCCTCCGCAGGTCTTGCCCGGAGGTGGCGTCTCCCGGGTTCGCAATATCCTGGGTCTGGCCGAGCTCCTGCTCTGGTCCCCAGAGGAAATACGTGCAGATGGATTCCATTTCTGCTGTTCAATAACTTGTAAGGTCCTCCTGAAAACATCTCTGAGACTTCCGGACAGAACGAGATGCAGAATAGCGTTGGAAGGGACCTTCGAGGTCTTCTAGTCTGTGTTCAAGCAGGAGACCTTATACCATTTCTGGTTTAAGGTTTAAGGTTTATGGTTTATTTGATTTATATCCCGCACCTATCTCCCACAAAGGGACCCAGGGCGGCGCACAGGAGATTAATACAAAATAGAAATATACAAAATACAATAAATATTATAAACCAAAATTAAACCTAGAAAACCCTGTGCTAAAATATTGTTTAAAATCCCTCTGATTAAAACTTTGGTAATCTAAGACTCAGTCATTTATAGGATGGTTCACGCTAGGCCGGCTTGATGGAAAAGGTGCGTCTTCAGGTGCTGGCGGAAAAGGCGGAGGTCCGAGGTGATATGGAGTTCGGGAGGCAGGTTGTTCCAGAGGGTTGGGCCCGCCACAGAGAAGGCCCTTCCCCTGGGGGTCGCCAACCGGCATTGCCCGGCCGACGGCACCCGGAGAAGACTCTCTATGGGAGCGGATCGGTCGAAGGGATGTGTGGGGCAGTAGACGGTCTCACACATAACTAGGCCCTGTGCCTAGTTATTTCTGACAAGTGACTGTGCAGCTTCCAGTGATAAAGTACCCACAACTTCTGAAGGCAACTTCTGTTCCACTGGTTGATTGTTCTCACTGTCAAAAAAATTCCCCTTATTTCTAGGTTGAATCTCTCCTTGATAATTTTCCATCCATTGCTTCTTATCTTGCCCTCTGGGTGTTTTGGAGAACAGGTTGACCCCCTCTTTGTGGCAGCCCTTCAAATATTGGAACACTGCTATCATGTCACCGCTCATTCTTCTTTTCTTTAGACCAGCCATAGTTCCTGCAACCCTTCTTCATATGTTTTTGTCTCCAGGCCTTTAATCATCTTAGTTGTCCTTCTCTGCATTTTTTCCAAAGTCTCAACATCTTTTTTATAATGTGATGACCAAAACTGGATGCTGCATTCCAGGTGTGGCCTTACTAAGGCTTTTCAAAGCGGTACTTTTTCATTAGACTAGACTAGTGATGGCTAACCTTTTTGTCATTGCATGCCTAAAGTGTGTCCCAAAAGTACCCTCTGTGCCCAGTTTGGGATTTGGAAGGCCTCCTGCACCAACCTGAAAGCCAAAATGGGGCATGGGGCATTGCGCAAGGCCCCAAAATGCAATACGAGCCCCCCCCCCGTGCATGCGCACTGCCCCTTGTGCATGTGCAGCAGAAACCTGAAGACCAACTGGCTGACGGGAGAGGTCCATGCATACACAGTGCAGCTGGGCTGGGGTGACAGCTGGCCTGCCCGCAGAGAGGGCTTTGTGTGCCATAGGTTCACCATCATGGGAGTAGACATACTCAATTCCTGCAACTGTTCTTTGTATGTTTTAGCCTCCAGCCCCCTAATCATCTTTGTGGATCTTCTTTGCACTTTTTTTAGAGCCTCAACATCTTTTTTATAAGGTGGGTTCCTGCCAGTTCTAACCTCTTCTATAGAAGAGGTTCCATAAATCTACAGTGCCGTTTAATACCGGTTCCAGCTCCCTCCCCCCCGCCCATCCGCACATCATCAAGATAAAGAGGGAGAGGAGGAATTCTGGGAGTTGAAGTCCACAGGTCTTAAAGCTGTCAAGTTTGAACACCCCTGGGTTTTTTTTCTAAAGGGTTAGGGGTGAAAGGGTCTTGTAATTTGACAGTTTTAAACTTGCGTGCTTCAAATGTCAGAGTTTCTGAGTCAACATTTTGGTTGCTAAGCAAGAGCGTTGTTAAGTGAGTTTCACCACATTCTACAAGTTGGCCATGCCCACCCAGTCATATGACTGTCAAGCCACTCCCACTCAGTTACATGGCCGGCAAGCCACTCCCACCCGGGCACATGGCCAGCAAGCCACTCCCACAAAGCAGGCCACACCTACAGAAGAGGTTCTAAAATTTTTTGAAACCGACTACTGGTGCTGACCAAAACTGGATGCAGTACTTTAGGTGCATCTAGACAGAATAGAAAGAATGTTGTATCTTCACAGGCAAAGCAACACCAAATGATTATTGCATGTACTCTCAAGAAACAACTGTTAGCAGGAAAACAGCAGCCCTGTCCATTTGCTGAAGCAGAAACATTGAATGCATTCTGGTCCTTAGCCAGCTGGATCTTGAGAAGGGATCCTTTCAGCTGATGAGAGACTATAATTAGACTAAAAAAAAGAAGCCAGAACTTATTGTATCCTTTCTCGCTTCGTAGTAAATAGAAGAGGGATGCAATGGCTCAGTGGCTAAGATGCTGAACTTGCCGGTCAGAAAGGTTGGCAGTTTGGCGGTTTGAATCCCTAGCGCCACGTAACAGAGTGAGCTCCCATTGCTTGTCCCAGCTTCTGCCAACCTAGCAGTTCGAAAGCCCATAAAAATGCAAGTAGGAAAATAGGGGCCACCTTTGGTGGAAAGGTAACTGCGTTCCTTGCGCCTTCAGCATTTAGTCATGCTGGCCACATGACCATGGAGACGTCTTCAGACAAAACTGGCTCTTTGCCTTGGAAATGGAGATGAGCACCGCCCCCTAGAGACAGGAACGACCACCACATATGTGAGAACTTTTACCTTTACCTTAGTAAATAGAAATTTTTATTCTATTTACTAATAAATTTTTTTATTCTATTTACTATGATTTCCTTGTTTGGAAAGTACACCTAATTAGAACCCCATTTTTTCCTCTCTCTTCCACACATTCATGATGTCCTGACTAATCTACATGTCAGGAGAAAAGGGCAAATTAAAGGGTCTGAAGGAAGAAAGGAAGGAACACCCACAACTTCTGAACGCAAGCTATTCCGTTGGGTGATTGCTCTCACCATTAGGGCATTTCTTCTTAGTTCTAGGTTGCTTCTCTCCTTGGTTAGTTTCTACCCATTGTTATCTTATATAGAACCACAATAGGAACATTAAAAAAACTTGACATTTAATATATGAAGGTCTTCCTTTGGAGCATTTTTGATTCCAAAATAGCCACAGTAATGATATATCATTTTAGTACTCTATTCGACCTTGAATTTCCCAAATCTTAGCTCCAACTCTGAATATTTCTCTTGCTTGCTTTCAAATTACTCTTCAATATTTTTTCACATGAAAATTCTGTTTTTTTTATGCAACAGTGAATTAGCAGAAATGGTGCCCAGCTGTGCTGATTGTTTTGGGCTCAAAATAAACTTCCTTTGAACAGACGGGGTGGAACATCTGCCACTTTGATGGAAAAATAAAATATGTATCGCATCTCACTGTCTACTCTGGTTAGCAGGGGAAATTGGTTCTAATACAAGAGTTCCCAGTCCTATTTGAAAGTACATCTGTCTGTGTGTATGGCTGTCTACCTACCTACCTACTCACCTACCTACCTATTTACCTATCATTTGTCTGTATTACTCCTTCTCTTCCCCCCTCCCCCCCATTTCCTGTTTTGCTATGTTGCTTTCTCTTCCATAGACTCGTATTTATTCCTCTTACATGGGGAATAGATAAGAAAATTCTCTTCTACAGAAAACAAGTATGTGAGATGGAATGGTTCAATTTAACACATTCCTCAACAAATAGATTTTGGAATCAAAGGATGTATTTTTTTTTTTTTTTGGTAAAAGTATAAATTAGTTCTTGGACTGGTCCACACAATTTTGCCACCAGTTACTCAAAGTTCTCTTTTCATATTGTGGCTTAATATGCCCCCACCCCCTTCTGTCACCCTTCAAAAAATGTGATTACTTGAGAAAGGACAAAAGAAGTCATCTGTTGGGATTGCCATGACCTGTTGTCCTTGTAATATTCAAGCATGAATCAGTTGCTTCATCATGCATAAAGTGTTCTGACCCTTCCAGAAATGTTCTTAGGTTGGAAGAGTCTTTTTTTTTTTTTTGCCCAAGGAATATTTTTTCTGAAGTTTATTTATTTATTTATTAAATTTGAAAGAGTTGCTTGAGTCTCAGAAAACTTTGGGAATGTTGAGATGGTATCTGAATGCTTCAGCTGTTTCAGCACAATCCTAGACTTCTGACTTGTCTTTTCCCCTATTTTATTGCTCCAGAGAATTGTAGCTGAACATTAAGCTTTCTGCCTGCCTGCAGGCTGCTTGACCAGATGCAGGCTTGGACAAACCATGTGGATAACTTACTTGCAGAGTTTCTCTTTCCCAATAGTCTTGTGGAGTCAGCAAATAAGAGGGCTCAGGAAGGCCATGTTAACTTGCTAGCTCAGCTGTCTCCCTGGCCTTTGGAAAGTGAGAATGGCCTTTGTTAAGAAAAGATAGCAGAAGAATTGACTTGGTACGATCTGTTATTTCATCCCAGAGATTTCCCTCTCTTCCTGTGCTTTCAACTACCAGATGGAGCCCTTATTCTCCTTCGGTTTTTTTAGCTAATCCAATGTTTCTTTTTTTAATGTCATCATTTCCTTTTATAACTCCCACTCGATGCAGGAAACCTGGCCTGTCTTCCTTCCTTCTCACATATTTCCAATTAGCAAGCTTCACTCTCCTTTGGAAAGAATTAGAATATTTTTTATTGACCAAGTGTGATTAGGCACACAAAGAATTTGTCTCCAGTGGAGAAGCTCCCGGTATACATACAGGCAACAAAATAATATACTGCAAGATACTAATAGGAGAAGGTAGTAGGAAAGATGAGAAGGATAATAGTAATACAGGATAATAGTAATACTCTAGCATTGTACAATCTTTTTAAAATGGTGAGTTTTATTTCGGTTTCTGACCTAAGCTTCCCAAAAGCACGAAGCCGACTCCTCGTCCTGATAAAAGCCCTTTTATTTAAATTAAAGTGAATTCTTCTCTAGCAAAGTCCCGTTCAACAGTCTTTCAAGAGATTTCACAACTACAGACCTTGATCAGGCTTGGAGAGCTGCCAGGCCGATATCTTCCAAACGCCACTCTGTAGCAGACAATAATTGGCAAGAAGTCAGGAACAGATCTTCACTCTAATGAATTGAACTAATTGTCTCCTACAAACTCTAGTCCCCTTTCGCTCCTCTTTGTTCCCTATGGGAGGGGCCATTTACTGTCTACCTTACTCCCGAGTGGACCCTTGTTCCTTAGCTGTTCCCTTCATCTGGCAGCTCTGTGCATGTGCACACTAGGAACAGGCTCCAGCTGTTGTTCTGCCGCACTGATGTCTGACTCTGAAGGTAGCTGATAATTGTCAGACGGCTCTGGACCCCTCTCTGCCTCTGACTCAGAGCCCTCATCAGAGCCTTCCCCAGACTCCAAGACTGGCCCATGTTCCTTCCCAACCTCACTGTCTGAGTCTGCTGTCAAATCCGCTGGTGGGCCACAACAATTTCCATCCTTTCCTCCAGTATGGATATTGGTTATTTGTCATCACTGTCAGAAATGCAGAGGTTTGAGCCAAGTTATCCAGCATACAATGATTGCATTATCTCTAGTGGACAACTCACATCCAGTGTGGATCTCGTTGGTGCAAATTTGGTAAGGCATGTTCTTTTTGTCCCCCTACATGCATCATATACCTAAAACATTTACAGAGAAATCACATGGAGAAGCTTTTATACACAAATTTGCTGCCCCTTCTATATCTGGTGTTTGCTGACTGTTTTCTATCAGTTGCACAACATAATAATATCGACGGTATGTTTTTCTTTTTTCTTTTTAGTTAGCTGGTGTTGCCTTTCTTGGAGCTGGTCTTTGGGCATGGAGTGAAAAGGTAAGCCAATGAATTCCTTTTAACCATCATAGGATCTAAACCCGTGATGGTGAACCTATGGCAGAGCCCTCACTGCGGGCACACAAGCTGTCGCCCCAGCCTAGTCCCACTGTGCATGTGCATGCGTGCGCGCCTCCTGCTGGCCATCTGATTTTCAGGTCTCTGCCTCACATGCCCGGGGATGGAGGGAGCACGGGTGCGTGTGGTGCACACACCCCCATGGCACATTTTTGGTCCCAGAAGCCTGCAGAGAGGCCTACTTGGCCCAAAATGGGGTGGGGGTGTCGTGGACACATCTGTGTGTGTATGTGTGTGTGTGGGGTCATGCATGGGGTGTGGGGGTCATGCATGGGGTGTGGGGGTCATGCATGGGGTGTGGGGGTCATGCATGGGGGCTGGGATGCATGGGGTGTGTGTTGCACATGCATTACATTATTAGTGCAGGTGTGCGCATGGGAGCTGTTGTGCGTGTGTACACTGTTGGCATGTGATGACCAAAAGGTTAGCCATCACTGATCTAGACCCTTCCCAGCGCAGAAATCTGACACATCTATCTTTAGAGAGCTAGATTAGAAAGACTAGTAAATAAAGGAATACATGACAAAATGTATCTCCATGCTGATTTTATTCATTGGTGTGAAATCAGTTCTTCGTTCAATGAAAAGTTTAGTCTTAACCCTATAAATGTATCTAAGTTCAGGAGTACCTACTCTTAAGGGTTTTTCTAGGAGTAAATTTCATTAAACATGACTAGGCCTACCTCTGAGTAAACTGAAGTAGCTTGTGTTTTCAAGCCAATGTTCTTTGCATACAGAATATAACTTCTTACTTCAGTTATTCCACTCTCCATTAAATCCAGAAGTATATTTTTTGTGCCAATTTGTGTCCTTCATTGAATTACTGCATTCACAAAGGATGCCAGTTGTGATGTTGATCTGAGGCCAATAGAATGTAAATGAAAGTGCCTTGGCTAAAGTACTTTGTAGGCACTGAAGATAGTTTTTGAAAAATGTTTTCAAACTCATCCGTTTGACAAAATAGGTAGGTATTTCAGCACCTCTAGAGTGCCAAAGAGCCATTACTTTATACTGAAGTCCAAAGGAACCATATCCACTGCTTTTTCCTGATGCATTAATTTAATCACTTCGTCAAAAAGGCAATACAAGTTTGGCATAATCAATGGAACAGTTTGACTTCTGGAGTTGTCACAGAATTCCATGTTTGTTCAGGTTCAACTCTGCAATTTGCATTTCCCTTTTGATTTGTCAACATTTTCCTCTGTTTGTATAGCTGGTACCATTATTCAAACAAACAAAAAAACAAACAGCAACAATGGCAACCAAAAAACAACCAGTTACCAAGAGTATGTCCTTTATGACTAACATTCCTACAAAGCAGTCAAAACAATTTCTAGTGTCTTTGCCTTTCATCTGGATGCTGCAATATACTTGTTTCCAAAGTTTGTTTATGTTAGCAAGCAAATAAATAATTTCTGAATGTTATCTGGAGGATGTGCAGGCCAATATAGAGTGAATAGTTTGGTTCATCAGAGGACTAGAAACCAACTTCTCTAAAGATACCGTATTTTTCGGAGTATAAGACGTACCAAGATTTTGAAGAGGCAAATTAAAAAAAAAGTTTTTTGCACTCTGCAGACCTCTCCAAAACGGTCTGTTTTTTGCAAAAACGGGCCCATTTTTTTTCAAAAAAGAAGAAGGGGGGCATGAATGGCCTTTAGGAGGCTTGTAGAGTGCTCCTGAGACCTGGGGGGGGGGAAAGGAGAAATGGCCCATTTTCCACTCATTTTTGCCCTCCCCAGCCCCTAGGAGCACTCTGAAGCCTCCTAAAGGCTATGCACGGCCATTTTTGCAAAGGGGTGGGATTTCAAGAGGCCAAAAATGCTGTATTCAGTGTATAAGATGCACCCAGATTTTCACCCTCTTTTTTTTAGGGAAAAAGGTGTATCTTATACTCCGAAAAATACAGTACGTAAGAATTGGAAATGTTTAACCTTGAGAAGACTAAGGAAGAACATGGTCATGGTCTTCAAACATTTAAAAGGACATATACAGAAGAAGGTGACTCCACTTGGATGTTACCAAAAGCTTATCAGAGCGTAGTCTCTATTCATTGGGTGTGTTCAAGCCGGAAGTAGACTAGATTGTCTCTCTTAATCTGTCTAGGTTGTTTCCTGCACTGTAGTTTTTGCACTGAGTAGTGTGTGTGTAGCATATTCTTTTACACACACACACACACACACACACACACACACACACACACACACACACAGAGTTAAATGATAAACATTAAAATATAGAAAAGGAAGGGAAGAGCAGGGAAGGAAGGTGTGAATTGAAAACAATAGAAAATGAAGAAAATAAACTTTAAAAAGTGGTGCCATCTTCTTGATGGCAATTATAAATATACTTGAAATGGTTTCTCCATTTCTAAATAACATAGCATGGTTCCCTTCTCCTGATATTTAACCCTTATTAAAAAGTAAATTCAGAAATTGATTCGTATCCCTGTTCAGCAGAAACTCCATAAAAGATTTCCAGCCCTTTATAAAAATAGGTGTGTTCCCTCTCGGATCAAGGAAGTTAATTCAGCCAATTCGGTCATTTTATCATCTTCACCATCCTTTCCTCTGTTGTTTCTGCAGTCTTAGCTGAAATAGCTCTTTCTAACTGAGTGTTTTATGATTGTTTTTACGCAGAATGCCCAGGTGTCTAAAAACAAGAAGCAACTCTAGAGAATTGATGGCTTTTTTGTTGAGACAGGCTAGTTAATGAACAGCCGTCAAGTGAACAGCTATTTGGCTTTGTTGTCACAGAAGCAGGAAACCACTGCAGAACACCAGCAAACCCTGCCCCAAACAGCAATAAAATCACTCTGTGCCATCTTCAGCTCGTTTGTTCCATCTAGCGGAGGCTTCTTATATTTCCTCATTCTCAGATTTCTCGTTCTCAGCTTTCTGAGGCTCCTTGGCCAGCGATAAACGTGGTTTGTCATCAAGGCCACGCTAATCAAAAAACCCTCTGGATTTATTAGTTGAACATGGTTTCCAGTAAATTTGTTTCTTGGAAAACATCATTGTGCAAAGTTCAAGAGAATTATGTAAGAGATGAGGGCCAACTCTCTTGTGTCTTTTTGGAAAGTGATTGAAAGGATTTAAAAAAAAAATCTCAGTGGAAATAGAATTGCACTGCACTTTCTGTTAAAAGGCCCCCCTTCAAAATTCAAAGAAAATAATAAGTTGCATTTTGTTGGACCAAAGGTTTAAAATATTAAAGCAAATGAGATCTTCCCCCTTGCCTAAGGAAAATGTTAAAACACATTCCTTTTAGGAACAGCATCTGCCAAGCAACATTTTCTTTTTTCTCTCTCCATTTATACTGAAAATCCATTTGCCTATTTAAAAATCTCGCATTAGGCCTTCATTTGAGTATTCTTATTCAGAGTCCTATTTGTCCATTACAGAATTGGATTTATTCACAATCCAACATTAAAATGAGCCTCGGTTGCTTTGGGTAATTTATTTGATTAATAAATACAAATGAACCTTTTAGTGTAATAAGAATTCTGTCGTACCCTTAATACAGTCCTGGAAAGAGAAAAGTGTCCTTGGATTTGCAGCACTAGTTTGCTAAGAAATGTTTGTAAAATGGATGATGATGGAGGAGGAGCAGGAGGAGGAGGAAAAAGGAAGGAAGGACTGTTTGATTATAGAAACCTGATACATGTTACAAAGAGATTGATGTTTTTTTTTGAAGGGGGCAATTCATGGGATTGATGGTGGATTGCTTGATTCATTCATTCATTCATCTAACCCTACAATTTTTGGCCACCCGTCCTGCCATCTACCCCCACCCACCATAGAACCAATTTGCATTCTCTGCTGTATCCCCATACACCTATTTAAAGAGAGTAAATGAAGTGAGACTCTCGGAAAATAGGACTTTGCACTTGTAGTCAGAAGGTTAAACATTTTCTGTACTTTTGTAGAACCCTGGCATGCTCAGGGCACTTTGGATTGTCATTGGGAATGTCTGCATTGTTTGTCACATGTGAAGCTTCAGCAGGACTTCATCCTTGTTCGTTTGTGTTCTGTTTTAGGGTGTGCTGTCTGACCTATCCAAGATGACTCGCTTGCATGGCTTTGATCCTGTGTTCCTTATCTTGTTCGTTGGAGGGGTGATGTTCATTCTGGGGTTTGCCGGTTGCGTGGGAGCCCTGCGTGAAAATATTTGCCTTTTGAAATTTGTAAGTTCCGAATTCTGAGGTATTTTTGTTGGGGGGGGGGGGACCACTTGTGCAGAACTGGACGACCCTATCCAAAAGTCCAAACTACCATCAGATGGCAACAATATTCCTGCCACCTAATTGTCATCTATTTCTTTGCATCACAATTCTAACAGCATTACTGAAAGGCAGTCACTTAGTTGGAAACTTCTGAACAACGGCTTAGAAAATTTTCATTCTCCTGTGAGCTGCTTGGAGAGTCCAACAATGGGTTAATCCTGCCTTTCTGCCCTTCTGGACTGGATTGATTTTCTTTAAAGCCACGCCTCCTTCCGTTTGCTTGCCAGAATTTCAATCCAGTCTGAATGCCCAGGACGCGTTCTGTTGGTTCTCCCTAAGAGATTCAGAACATTTAGTTGGACTCTCCAAGTAGAGTATTTTTTATTTTAAATTATTTTATTTAGGAATTTTTCTACAGCTAGCAGCTGGTGAAGCTCTGCAACTCACCAGCTGCCGCAGACCCGACGCGACCTGGGTTCGCCCGGGCGCGCGTGGGTCCACCCAGTGCAGGCTCTCACATCCACGTCAGTGCTACCCCCTGACCTCTTGGAAGGTCTCAAGGCGGAGGACAAGAGGTCGGAGAGGGCATGCCACAAGACCCACATGGCGGCTGCCTGGGCCATCAAGACGGCCACCTCAGCCTCGTTCATGTCCAGAGCCACTCTTAAGTGGCTCCGAAAGCTGTTAGCGAAGGTTCCAGCAGGGGATGCTAGAGCTAGGCAGGAGCTGAGAAAGATAATGGCAGGTGTCTCTTACACCGCCGACGCCACCCTGAGCTCTGCAAAGTTCGCCTCTAGAGCCCTGGCCTCCAATGTAACCTCCAGGAGGCTGCTTTGGCTCCGCCACTGGAACGCGGACATGCGCTCAAAGTGGAAGATCGCTTCCGCTCCCTATAAAGGGGGGAAACTGTTTGGCGAGGTCCTTGACCCGGTGTTGGTGGAAAACAGGGACAAGAAGAAGGTCATGCCTTCGGTCTACAAGAAGGCGGACCACAAGAGGTCGGGTTCCTTTCGAAAGCAGTCCTTTCGGAACACAGAACCTTCCACCAGTTCAGGGCAGTTCCATCGGCCCTTTAACCAGGGACCAGATAGGGGGCAGGACCGCCACTCCTTCAGGGACAGAGGCAGACAGCAATCCTTCTCCAGACGCCCCTTCAGAGGTGGATCCGGTTCCCGTCCCTTCCGAAGGTTCAAGTGACTCCCCGACGGACGCTCCCATAGGGGGCCGCCTGCAGCTGTTTCAGGCGGCCTGGGAGCAAACCACGTCGGATCAATGGGTCCTACAGACCATCAGGTTAGGGCTCACCCTGGAATTCCTCTCCATGCCTCCCAGGCGATTCATCCGCTGCCCCACCCCATCCTCTCCCCTCAAGAGGTCTCTGATGGAACAGGAGGTGGCGCACCTGAGGGGGATAAAGGCCATAGAGCCGGTTCCGGCAGAGCAGGCAGGGTCAGGCTTCTACTCCATCCTGTTCCTGGTCCCCAAGAACTCGGGAGGATGGAGGGGGATCCTAGACCTAAAGCTGTTGAACAAGCACCTGGCATACAGGCGCTTCAAAATGCAGTCTCTCCAGTCCATCCTGAGCTGCATCCGGACAGGAGACCTGCTGACCTCGATAGACCTTCAGGAGGCCTATCTACACATTCCAGTCCGGGAGACGCACCGCAGATTCCTCAGGTTCTATTATGCGGGCCAGCATTACCAGTACAGGGCCCTTCCCTTCGGCCTGTCGTCCGCTCCGAGGACCTTCACAAAGATCCTTGCCGCGGTCCTGGCGTCCCTCAGGGCGCGGCCAGTCAGATTACAGGCGTACCTAGACGACATAGTGATCCAGTCGTCCAGCCACCGGCAGGCGCTCAGGGATCTCCGGCTGACCATGAGGACCCTCGAACATCACGGGTTCTCCATCAACCTGAAGAAGAGCCACCTGAGCCCTACCACCAGTCTGACACATCTGGGAGCGGTCATAGACACCATCTCCGGCCGCGTCTATCTGTCTCCAGAGCGGGCGAACAGCCTGATCCCACTGGCGCTGAGGGTAGGATCATCAGGAACCGCCCCCATCGTGCTCCTGTCACAGCTCCTCGGGAAGATGATATCTTGCCTCTCCATTGTGCCTTGGGCGCGCCTCCACTCGAGACATCTGCAGTGGTGCCTCCTACCACACCAGCGAGCCAGGGAGAGCGACTCACCCAGACACGTACCAGTCCCAGACAAGGTCAGAGCGTCTCTAGGGTGGTGGACAGCGAGGTCCCTGGCCAAGGGATGCCTCTTTCGAGAGCCAGAACGGACCGTCATCACCACAGACGCCAGTCTCTACGGCTGGGGTGCCCACCTGGACCAGCAGGTGGCGCAAGGGAAATGGTCACCCGAGGAACTCAAACACAGCATCAACTGGCTGGAGCTCAGAGCTGCGCGCCTAGCACTTCTCCACTTCCGCCCGAGGATCAAGAACTGCCACGTGCTACTGCTCACGGACAATGTGTCCACCAAGGCCCACATCAACCGACAGGGGGGCACCCGGTCCAAGTCGCTGATGGAGGAAGCAGAACGGCTAGGCCTGTGGGCGGAGAGACACCTGGCCTCGATCAGAGCCGAACACATCTCGGGCGAGAGCAACATCCAGGCGGACTGGCTGAGCAGGGCCACCATCGACAACTCAGAGTGGCAACTGCACCCGAACCTCTTCTCCAGCATCACGCAGAGGTTCGGTCAACCAGCAGTAGACCTGTTCGCATCAACAGCAAACGCTCAAGTTCCAAGGTATTTCACCAGGTACCGGTGCCAGGGGGCGGAGGGAGTCAACGCCCTCAGGTGCCATTGGCCCCCGGGCCTCCTGTATGCCTTCCCTCCACTCCCGCTCCTGCCGGGCCTGGTCCGGAAGATACTCAAGGAACAGGCAGAAGTCATAGTGATAGCCCCTTACTGGCCCAGGAGAGCCTGGTTCGCAGACCTAGTGAGCCTCTCCGTGGTCAAACCGTGGAGGATTCCGCAGGGGGAGGTGTCACTCGTGCAGGGCTCCATCGAGCATCCGGAGCCACACTGGCTGCAACTGACCGCCTGGCATGTGAAAGGCAACTGCTAGAAAGAGCACAGTTTTCCGAAGGGGTCATCCGGACCATCCAGGCCTCGCGACGAGGCTCGACCACCAGGATATACGATGCCACTTGGAAGACCTTCGTAGCTTGGTGCAGCTCCAGGGGAGTCGAACCCATCTCAGCCTCCATCCCTGACGTGCTGGACTTTCTTCAGCGAGGTCTGGAGCAAGGGCTGGCTGCCAACACGCTCAGGCGCCAGACGGCCGCACTCTCAACCGTGCTAGCCTTCGACTCCTACTCATCCCTGGCTAGACACCCAGGGGTCAGGGGCTTCCTAAGAGGAGCTACCAACATCCGACCACCGGTAGTTCACAGGTACCCCACGTGGGACCTACACGTGGTGCTAAGGGCACTGATTGACCCGCCGTTCGAGCCCCTACGCACTTGCGACCTACAGCGTCTTACCGTGAAGACGGCCTTCCTAGTGGCCATCACCTCGGCACGCCGTATTTCGGAGCTGGCAGCCTTATCTGTCAGAGACGACCTCTGCATCATCCATGAGGACAGGGTGACCTTACGGCTCGATCCCACATTCATCCCCAAGGTCAACTCAACTTTCCACCGGACCCAGGAGATCGTCCTACCGAATTTTTGTCCAAGACCGACACATCCCAGAGAGCGGCGATGGCACAAGCTCGACGCCAGGCGTGCACTTAAGTACTATATAACACGCACCGCATCCTATCGGCGGTCTGAGGCCCTATTCGTCACCTTCCAGCCCCGCAACATGGGCCAGAAGGCCTCACCAGCCACCATCGGCAGATGGTTACGTAGCTGCATCGCCTCAGCTTATGAACTTCAACGCCAGAGGGTACCTCACCGCATCACAGCTCACTCGACCAGAAGCGCGGCAACCTCGGCGGCCTGGGCAACCCAGGCATCGCTTGACGAGATCTGCAGGGCGGCCACTTGGGCTTCCCCGTCCCAGTTTGTACGTAACTACAGATTGGACAAGTTTGCATCTTCAGAGGCGGCCTTTGGGCGCAGAGTGTTGCAACAGGTGCATTTGTCTACGGAATCTACCAGAGACAGTTTTTCCCGCCCTGGGAATATTTAGCTTGGGCATTTTCCCATTGTTGGACTCTCCAAGCAGCTCACAGGAGAAGAGTCGTTGGCTTACCTGAACGATCTTCTCTGTGAGCTGCGAGGAGAGGCCAACCCCGCCCTAGCTCGTAGATTCCTCAAGTTGTAGGTTGTTAAACGTTTGTGTTACTGTATTATAGTTGACAGAAGTAATGGCATTAAAGCCTACGACAATAAAGGAACCAACCAGACGACTACTAGTCCACGCCTAAATTGAAATTCTGGCAAGCAAACGGAAGGAGGCGTGGCTTTAAAGAAAATCAATCCAGTCCAGAAGGGCAGAAAGGCAGGATTAACCCATTGTTGGCCTCTCCTCGCAGCTCACAGAGAAGATCGTTCAGGTAAGCCAACGACTCTTTTCATTGAACATGACTTTTTCAAAGTAGTTTCCAGACTACTCAGCCTTTGATCCTGCTTTTGGGAATACCGGGCGTTGTAGTCCCAACACAATTGGAAAGAACTAGGTGATCAACTATATAAGGAAGTATATGTAACTAGATTGCTGCTAATGTCACTGGTTTGATACAGATTTGTTCCTGTTTTGAATTACTCGGGAAAAGAGATTAAGCTCTTTGTGTGGTTGTCTCTGTAGAAGAAAATAAAATATAGAATAAAACCAGGTTCCAAGTCTGAGCTCAAACTCACATACTTACATGATTTACATAATCTATCCATTTCAGCACAATCCCAAATTTTCCTAATTATATTCTTATCCAATGGGGTGTTTTTCCAATATTTAGCATATATAATTTGTGCTGCCTTCAATATATGTAACACTAATGTGGTTGCTTTGTTATAACTTTCCGATAGTATACCTAACAGGCATGTTTCTGATTTAAACTCAATATGTTGCTCAATTATCATTTCCAACCACTTATGCATTTTCTCCCCGTAATTCCTTGCTTTCGTACATGTCCACCACATGTGGTAGTAGGTTCCTGGGATCTGGTTGCATTTTCAGCATTTGGCGGATGAATTCTTATATATTTTTGCCAATCTTGCATGTGGCAGATGCCACCTATAAAACATTTTGTAGAGGGTTTTGTTATAGGCCAAAGCCATAATCAGTTTGTAGTTTCTATCCCAAATTTTTAACCATTTCTCTAATTATATTTTATATGTGAAATTCTTTGCCTAGGCAATCATCATTTCTTTAATTACTTCTTCCTCCAATTTATAGTTCAGTAAATAATTACATGTTTTTTAAAATCAAATTTTCATCCGTCCCCATTAAAATTTTAGCCAATGCTGTTTGTTCTTTATTTACACCCTATATTTTAACATCTTTTTCATATCTTGACTGAATCTGAAAATATGGCCACCAAGATAAGTACATCCCCTGACAACATTTGCAGTTGTCTGGATTTAAGTTCACCCCTTTCATTTAAGATATTTTTGTAACATACATTTTTCCCCAAATTTATAAGGTTTGGATATATTATTGCCTCCATTGAGGAGAGCCAGACTGGTATTTCCCTATGTATGTTATGATTTAAACGCGCTCCTCACATAATACCTCTGGAAATATTTATGTGCCGTACTTCAGTCATACCAAAGGAAAGCATGCCAGCCTAATTGCGAGTCATGCTCTTCTAGTAATAATAGTCTTTTGTGTTTCAAATTTACCTAATCTTTTAGCCAGGTGAGAGCTGAGGCTTGGTAATATAATTTCCAGTCCGGGAGTCCAAACTCCCCGTTATTTCGAGTCCTGTAACAATTTCAATTTTATTCTCAATTTTTTACCTTGCCAAATATACTTCACAGTCATTTTATTCAGTTCGTCAAAGAATTTCTTTTCTAATTTTACCGGTATTGTTTGAAATAAGAAAAGTAATTTGGGTAATATGTTCATTTTTACAACTGCTATTCTTCCTATCATAGATAACTGTACATTCTTCCACCTTTCCAAATCCAGTTTAATTTGTTGAATCAGCTTTGTATAATTATCCTCTTTGTCCCACATCTTGCTATTAAATAAATACCAAGATATGTAACCTTTTTTTGCTATCTGTAAGCCAATTTTCTCTGTCAATTCCTTTTTCTGTTTATCAGTGAGATTTTTAACTAATAATTTGGTTTTGTCTGTTCATCCCTGCCACTTCTCCATACTCCTTCTCATCTACGAAGAAGAACTGAAGAAGCTTGAAATGTCTTCAAGGAAAAACAAAGTCCAGTTGCCTTTTGAAAAAGTGCCATTGGGACAATATCAACCAAGATACGGGAGGACAAAAGCCTTAATGAACCTTTTCCAACCTGTTGCTCTCTAGATGTGTCCCAGAATTCCTGCCCTAAATGTCAGAGATGGAGATACCATCAGTATCTCATCTTTGGGATAGCAAAGATAATTTTAACAATGTGTGCAGTTGCATGTGAACCAGGGGAATATTTCATAAGGTAGGGAATATCAGAGAAGAGGCCTTCTTTTTGATAGGTAAAGTGACTAGCCATCTCTATGCTGAAATACTTTTCTGTTGCATTTATCAACTTATTTATTTACTGCAATTTTATATCTTGCAAATTGCTGAAAGCGAAGCTTCCGCAGCGATAAAGTATAGAATGAAGCAAAATATGAATCCTACGGTAACTATAACAATATTGCCTCTTTGGGATCCACATTAATTGGCCGAACAACTGCTAGGTAGAAGAAACAAAAAAGCATGATGAGCAGCTACAAAGGCATCAGTTTCTTTCTTTGTTACCAATTCAGTTTGTCTCCTGGCTCAAATCAATCTGACATATGCGTTATTACAGACCAGCTCCCATTTTTTTTCAAAGAAGCAATTTTCTCTATCTAGCTTTCTTTGTTGTCAAAGGCTGCGAATTATGGCACAATATCTTAATAGATTTTGAAGATTGTTACAAGCAAAGCATGGGGTGTTAGTTGATGCCACCGTCCAGGAGATTTTGCTGGGGTGGAGAGGTCATAGCGAGTTTTTATTTTCCTTGTGAAAATAGATAGGTGCCTTTTTTCTGCAGCAAAAGTCTTGATTTGTTTCAAGGATTTTCAGACTTTTTGTCTTTGGGGGAAACTTTTCCATCTATAGCATCCAGAGTCAAACGAAAAAATTCTTTTAAACAATCAGGGGGAACAGCCAAGATATATCACAGTTGGGAATTATCTACACCCTCATGTAATTGCAGCAGTTTGACCCTTTCCATGTGGTTGGCCAATTCCATGGAATAATCTTCCCATTAAATTGCTGATGACCTTTCCAGAGGACTGAAAAAGAGCTGATGTGGTTTCTACCTTAAACAAAGGAAAAAAGCAACAACAGACCCAGGATAGATTGGTCTGTACCAATCCACCTAACATCAATACCAGGGAAAATACTGGAAAAGATAATTAAAAAACATCTGCCAACACCTAGAAATGTGTAAAGTAATAACTAGCAGCCAGCACGGGTTTGTTAAAAACAGATCATGCCAAACCAGTCTTATTTCATTCTTCAACATAGCGACTAAATTAGTAGACCAGCGAATTACTGTGGACATAATATACTTAGACTTTAGCAAGACATTCAACGAAAGTGAGATAGATAAATTTTCTGACAATTAGAACAATCAATCAATGAAACAGAAATTGTGTAGGGTCTCCTGCTTGGTGGGGGTGGGTTGGACTAGATGAGCTACAAGATCCCTTCCAACTCTGTTAATCTGTTAAATCTGTTAAATCGCCTAAAGATCATTTTGAATTCCCTGGAGCACCATTGAAAACCATCTGTAGCTCAGAGTTGAAATGAGGGATCCTTGGTGCTCTCTGAGGTTGGTGGTTTTCTTGCAAACATTTCATGACCCAAACTAGGTAAAATAGTTGATGTTCATGATGATGGCTAGCACTGATGATGTTACCTACTTTGGGTCATGAAACATCTGCAACCAAGAGCATCAAGAATCTCTCAACTGGCCTTCTGTTTTTGATGGAAGCATTCTTCCCCTTTCTAAAATTGGTTGTCTCTTTTTCTCTCTCCATTCCTTCTTTCTTTGCTGTAGTTCTGTGGGACCATCGTGCTCATTTTCATTCTGGAGTTGGCCTTGGCTGTTCTGGCGTTCTTGTTCCAGGACTGGGTGAAAGACCGAGTAGAAACTTTCTTCAAAAACAACATTAAGGCCTACAGAGATGACATTGACTTGCAAAACCTCATTGATTCATTGCAAAAAATGGTAGGTTGTTGGGTTAACTGTGGCTGATCTACATCACATTTTGTTTTAAATTAAATTAATTAAATTAAATTATTAAATCCTTGAGTTATGAATATAATGAAGCTTACCCATTATAGTCATAAGTTGTGATGGTCATAAAACAGGTCAGTCACGTGATTTTAAAATCTTTATGGAGGCCATTAAGCAAACACAGTGGTGCTAAGTGAATGCTGCAGTGGTTTAGCCAAAACCCATTGTTTGCAAGAGTGCAGTTTTGCTGAAAACTGGACGGAAGTCCAAAACTAGAAGGAAGACAAAACCATTATAACATGAGGTCATGTGACCAGGAGACACTACAAATGACCAAAAATATGGCTATGCGCCAAGTATCTGAAGTGTGACCATGTTATTATGGTGGCAGGGCGACTCTTGAAATTTGGATCCAGGTCACAACTCTCATTTTTCTGGTAGGTCATACTACCAGAAGCAAGGTTTTACACATAGGCAAGAAAAACCAAAAGTACAAGTACAGATTACTCAAAAACAGTAACTGTGAGAGAGACCTTGGAATCCTAGTGAACAATCAATTAAACATGAGCCAGCTGTGTGCAGCAGCAGCCAAAAAAGCCAATGGTCCTTTATTGTATAATCAGAGGCACAGAATCAAAATCACGTGCAGTATTAGTACCACTTTATAAATCCTTAGTAAGGCCACACCTGGCATACTGCATCCATTTTTGGTCACCACATTCCAAAAACATGCTGAGACTTTGGACAAAGTGCAGAGCAACTAAGATGATTAAAGGGTTGGAGATAAAAAAAATATGAAGAACGGTTACAGGAATTGGGTATGGCTAGTCTAGAGAAAACAAGGGGGGGGCACAAAGAAGAGGGGGTCAATCTATTCTCCAAAGCACCTGAAGGCAGGATAAGAAGCAACGGATGGAAACTAACCAAGGAGAGAAGGAACCTGGAATTAAGGGGAAACGTCCTAACAATAAGGACAATTAACCAGTGGAACAGCTTGCCTTCAAAAGTTGCAGAGGCTTTTAGGAAAAAAATTGGACAGCCACCTGTTTGAAATGGTACAGGGTCTCCTGCTTGAGCAGGGGGCTGGACTAGAAGATCTCCATGGTCTTTTCCAGCGGTATTCTGATTCGTTGCTTTTCTAGGATGCTATGTTGACTATGTCATCTAGGCTTCTGCTCTGGAATGCTGTTCTAAAGCAGTCTGATGCTGCTTACCTTCTTCATGCCCTCTCTCAGTAGTTGTTGCTGTGTATATCAGATGCTCAAATGCATTTTCTCTCTTTTGTTTCCTCTCTTGCAGAACCAATGTTGTGGTGCTCAGAGTCCAAACGATTGGAACCTCAACATTTATTTCAACTGTAGCAGTGCGAGCAAAAGTCGGGAAAGATGCGGAGTCCCTTTTTCCTGTTGTATCCAAGATCCTGCAGTGAGTTACTTCCTGTCTCCTTGCCCCAACTTATTCTCCAAAGCACCTGAAGGCAAGACAAGATACAACGGATGGAAACTAATCAAGGAGTGAAGCAACCTAGAACTAAGGAGAAATTTTCTGGCAGTGAGAACAATGAATCAGTAGAACGGGTTGCCTCCAGAAGTTGTGGGTGCTCCAGCACTGAAAGTTTTCAAAGACAGATTGGGCAACCATTTTTCTGGAATGGTATAGGGTCTCTTGCCTGAGTAAGGTGTTCATGGAGAGAAGAACTAGAAGAACTTCAATAGTCTAATCTGAACCCTTGATCAGGCAGGAAACCCTATCCCATTTCAGACAAATGGTTGCCCAATCTCTTTTTAAAACCTCCAGTGATGGAGCATCCACAACTTTCTGGAGGCAACCTGTTCCACTAATTCATGGTTCTCACTGTCAGGAAATTTCTCCTTAGTTCTAGGTTGCTTCTCTTCTTGATTAGTTTCTATCCATTGGTTGTTCTCCTGTTTTCAGGTGCTTTGGAAAATAGGTTGACCTCCTCTTCTTTGTGACAACTCCTCAGATATTGGAGCACTGTTATCATGTCCTCCCTGGTCCTTCTTTCATTAGACAAGACCTAACCAATTCCTGCAACCATTTGTCATATATTGTATTTTATCCTCCCATCCCCTAATCATTGTTGTTCTTCTCTGCATTTTTCTAGGGTCTCAGCAGCTTTTCTCTAATTAAAGAAGTCAATTTAGCTATTTCAGCAAATTCCATCATCTTCACCAACCATTCCTCTATTGTGGACAGTACCAAATCTATCTTTGTGCATACAGTAACTTTGTTGTGGTTATCTTATATAAAAACAAAGTTCCATTACTTTTTTCCCGCTGATTGTCCATCAGTCCCAAGAGGAAGACTTCTGGCCTCAATTACATATTAATCTTTAAAATCCTCTGACTCAGAGTATATATCAAAATCCAGAATTTTACAGTTTTTTTACATGTCCACCAAATAAAGACAAAATATCCCTTCACATTGTCAACATAAATTTGATGCACCTTTATACATTGTAGAACCGTGATGGCGAACCTATGGCACGTGGAGCCATTTCTGAGGGCACGAGAGGCGTTGCCCTGTCAGCTCCAGCGCTTATGCGCACGCTGAGCAGCTGATCTTTGGCCTTGATTTTTGGTCATTTTCTGCCCTCGGGGAAGCCTCCGGAGGGTGAAAAGTGGCCCAACTTGCAAACCAGAAGTTTGGGAATCCACTTTCGGTTTGCACTTTCGGCTGTTTTTCGCCCTCCAACAGAAAATACATCTGTTGCTTATCATCTTCTTGCCATTTTCTCCCAGCAGTGGACCAATTGTTTCCTTAACTTTTTTCTTGTTTTTAACATGTTGGAAGAAGCTTTTTTTGTTATTTTTTACTTTTTTGGCAAGCCTTTCTTCATTGCGAGCCTTAGCTTTCCTCACTTCATCTTTACAGGCTCGGGCTATTTGCTGATATTTTGCCTTAGTTATGTCCCCCTCTTTCCACTTTTTATATTTATCCTTTTTGTCTTTCAATTTGTCAGAGAGTTCTTTATGCAGCCATGCTGGTTTCTTTTGGGAACTGTTATGTTTCTTCTTCATTGGTATTGCGCTGGACTGGGCTATTGTAATCTCATTTTTCAAAATTTCCCAAGCTTCTTGAGTTGTTTTCCCCTTGAGGATTCTCATCCATGGAATCCTTCCCAAGCTCTCTCTGAGTTTATTGAAATTAGCTCTCTTAAAGTCTAAGACTCTAGTTTGACTTTGTTCTACTACTTTTGTTTGCATAATGTTGAATTCCAGTATTTCATGATCGCTTGCCCCCAAAGTTCCTGTAGCTTCTACACCTTCTATCAATTTCTCTCTGTTAGTGAGAATTAAGTCCAATATTGCTGATCCCCTTGTTCCCTTCTCTACCTTTTGGGAAACAAAGTTGTCTGCTAGGTTTGTTAGGAACCTGTTGGATCTTCCACTTGGTGCAGAGTTTGTTTCCCAATTGATGTCAGGGTAGTTAAAATCTCCTATTACTATTGTAGTGTGCTTCCTACATACCTTAGTTAGCTGGTTAGCAAAAAGTTCATCTACTTCCTCTGCTTGGTTGGGTGGCCTGTAGTATAGACCTATGACAATATCATTCCCCCCCCAACCTTTAATATTGACCCAAATACATTCAATTGATTTAGATTAACGGCAAAGGATTACAGAGCTTCACGTTCAGGTGTACTTTTGTTCTGGAATATTGTGAGACAGCTTTGGTCTGGTCACTGTCTGCATCCAACAATTATAGGATGATTGCTATGCTGGAAAATTGGAGCAAAAACAGTGTCATTGAGAATCTTTGGTGGAAAGGTGAAATAAATCTCTTTCCTAAAGTGTTGTGAGAAGTTATGTCAACTCCTTTTCTTTTCTCTCTTCAGCAAAATGTGGTGAATACCCAGTGTGGCTACGATGTCAGAAATATGGTGAGTATTTCTTAATTCTCCCTTCCCTCATTTCTCACATCCTTTCACCATTCCAGCGTTCTGTAGAACAGCGGCCCACAAACCTTTGGGGCCCAGGGACTGGTTCCCTGGAGTGAGGGTTTTTCCGTGGACTGGAGAGGGCATGGTTTCGTATGCTGCCTATGTCCCACAGATGAAGCTTTGCTTGTTTGCACGGACTGGCCTGCCACGGACTGGTGCTGGTTCATGGATTGGGAACTCCTGCTGTAGAAGATAGGGGGGAAAAAGGAATAAAGCAAATGATTAGCTGATGAAACATGTTAATTCCAATGTAGCAAAGATGTTGATTTCATTTTTGCACTTTCATTTTGGTAGCCTTTTCCAAATCCCCAGCAGCTTTGCCAATGGGTAGATCTTTATGTCATTTGGGTTCAGCACAGACTTAAGTAGCAATACCAATAGCACTTAGACTTTTATACCACTTCACAGTGCTTTGTAAACCACTCTCAAAACAGTTTACAGAGTCAGCCTCTTTCCGCCAACAATCTGGGTCCTCATTTTACTGACTTCAGAAGGATGGTAGGCTGCATCAATCTTGAGCCTAGTGAGAATTGAACTGCTGAATTACAGGCAGCCAGCAGAAGTAGCCTGAGTACTACATTTTAACCACTGAGACACCATGGCTCTAAAGCATGGAAGACTTCTTACCTCCCTGCTGGTGTGGTGTGGCTTCTTTGTACATGTTAACTGAAACAGCATCAGAGGCCTGTAGCGTTTTAACAGATTTGTTCTTTGAATATTGTGATTCTCAGAACTGGAGTAAATTGCCATTTTGCTTAGAGCAGTGGTTGGCAAACCGCGGCTCGCGAGCCACGTGTGGCTCTTTGGCCCCTTGAGTGCGGCTCTTCCACTGCGTCCCCTCATATTCCTTGTCTTCTGGCTGCGGCCCCACTCCATGGAAAACATAGGCGCGCGCTGTGCAATTACAGCCTGGAGCAGGACCAAAGCTCCTCCCAACTGGCTCTTCCTCGCTCAGAGGGCTTTGGAAGGAAACTTCTGCAGTCTCCGAGGCTGTAATTGTATGGGCTATGCTTTCCAGGAAGATGAGGAACACGAGGGGGATCCCCCCACCCCGCGGATGGGCTCCGGACTAGCGGAGCCTTGTCCTCCTTTTTAACCAGGCAATCTTTAAACAGGCGATCTTCGGCTGCTGCACAAGCCCACAGGCATGTGCTTCCTTCTTCTCTCTGATAGCTGCCTGATTAAAAAGAACGACGAGGCTCCGCTGGTCTGGAGCCCCTTCGCGAGGGGGGGAAATCCCCCTCATGTTCCTCGTCTTCCTGGGTCGGCTGGTAAGGGGACAGAAAAGGTTATTCTCCAGTCCCAGGTTTCAGCTTCCTGGCTTCAGTATCTCTTTCCAGATTCTTTTGTTGAGCCTGCAATTAAGGTTCTTTTTTATATCTTAGGAAAGATGGCCTGGTTAAAAAGAAGGACGAGGTTCTGCTGGTCCGGAGCCCATCCGCAGGTTGGGAGGGAGAGACAGACAGACAGAGAGACACACAGAGAGATAGACAAACACACACAGACACAGAGTGAGTGATTAAGTGAGTGAGTGAGAGACAGACAGACACACACACACACACACACACACAGAGTGACAGACAGAGTGGAAGGGAGGTGAGAGAGAGACAGAGATAGAGAGGGAAGGAGGGAGGGAGGAAGACAGACAGGTAGACAAAGAGAGAGAGACAGACAGACAGACAGACAGAGAGAATGACAGAGAGACAGAGGAAGGGAGGAGAGCTGGTCCTTGGACTTACAACCATGTCAGCATCCCTGTGGTCACATGATCAAAATCCAGGTGATGGCAACTGCCATGTATATATGATGGTTGTAGCATCCCGGGGTCACTTGATTGGATTGGCCTTTGCAAACTTCCCAACTGTCTTGACAAGCAAAGTGAATGAGGGAAGCCAGATTCGCTTAATAGCTTCATGTTTCACCTGTGCAGTGATTTGCTTAACAGCCCTGGCAAAAATGGTTGTGAAATCTCACTTAACAATTGCCTTGCTTAACAGTGAAATTCTGATCCCAATTATGGTCATAAGTCAAGGACTAACTGTATTTTTGGCAATGTCACAGACATGGTTTGCCATTGTCTTCTTCAGGGATTTTTCAACCTACCTACCTACCTATCTACCTACCTACCTACCTACCTACCTACCTACCTACACATCTACCCATACCCATACCCACACCCCAACCAGCCAACCAACCAACCAACCAACCTACTAACCAACTAACTTACCTACATACCTACCTACATTCCTATCTACCAACCACCTTACCAACCTACCAACCAGTCAACCTACCAACCGGCCAACCAACCAACCAACCAACCAACCAACCAACCAACCAACCAACCAACCAACCAACCAACCAACCAACCAACCAACCAACCAACAAAAATAATTTAAATAAATAAAACAAAAACTTCTCTTGTTCTGGAATTTGTTTGGTGGGTCTCCATCCAAGTACTAATCTTCCTTTGGGTTCTCCATCTCACTCATCTCCTTTTCTTCTTCTAGTCTTTATCGAATTGGGAAGAACGAATCTTCACGAGGGGCTGTATCGCTGCCCTGGAAGCCTGGCTGCCCAGAAATATTTATATCGTTGCAGGAGTCTTTGTTGCGATTTCATTATTGCAGGTGAGTGACTGCAGGCTACATATTTAAAGCATTTCCCAACTTGTCGAGGATTGACCCTCATTTCCTTCATCTGTAAGAGATGGTCTGCAACATACTTTATTACAAATGAGTTTGAGCTGAAAACTTCACAATGTGTCCTGTTTTGTGGGTCAAATGGACTTGGGGGATCATTTTATAACATTATTTTGAGAATAAAAGAAGCCTTGGAAAGAGGATGTGATGTGAAGTTTTGTCCTGAACACAGAACAATTGTCCAGAACACTTGTAGAATAATACCTGATCCCAGTATGTGAGCCCCACTGCAATTTGTGTATTTCTTACAGAGGGGCACCAAGTTAGAGATGTAATGATGTCATTCAAAGATGCTGAGCTTTATCTAAAGTGGAGGGCAATGTAGAATGAAGAAATATACAGCTCTTCCTTTTTTTTATACTGTTATTATTTTGCTACTGATGAATTCTTGGCCATAGTAAAGGCCAAGTTGAAAGAACTGAGCTGCATGCTGCTTTGGAAAACTTCCATATATTAGACTGCAAAGGGTAAAACCTTTTCTAGAGGTATGATTGTATAAATATCCACAGATTTCAATTATTTCAATAACAGGTTTCCTTTCATAGCTTCTGGGTGACTGAGCTTTTGGTTTACATTTTTGTTTATAAATATCTCAGCTTTCACAGACAAAGACTGCAGATAGTTAGCTGAATCCCATTATTAGTGTAAGGTAAAGATAAAGGTTCCCCTCCCACATATGTGCTAGTCGTTCCCACTCTAGGGGGCGGTGTTCATCTCTGTTTCAAAACCAAAGAGCTGTCTGAAGACGTCTCTGGTTAGGAGACGTCCACGTGGTCGTCATGACTAAATGCCGAAGGCTGACAGAATGCTGTTACTTTCCCACCAAAGATGGTCCCTATTTTTCTCCTTGCATTTTTGCATGCTTTTGAACTGCTACATTGGCAGAAGCTGGAACAAATAACAGGAGCTCACTCTGTTACATGGTGCTAGGAATTCGAACCGCCGACCTTTCTGATTGACAAACTTAACGTCTTAGCCACTGAGCCACCTTATAAATATTAGGAGTTACCCATAAATTGTGAAGATTTGTTATATGGGTGAGACTAAAGTCTCTGTCTCTCTAAAGCTGGGATTGCAAATGTTTGCAGGGAAATGGAATTGCAATGTAATTGAAAATGTTTCACTTCTCATCCAAGAAGTTTCTTCAATTCTCAGAAAGGTTCTTGGATGAGAAGTGAAATGTTTTAAAAAGTGGGAAGTCAAATTGTCTTTTGGAAAAAAAAACACCTTTGGGATAACCATGAAAAACATCCATAGACCTTTAGAATCTGACACCCGTTACTTTCTATTTTTTAACCCAATTGAAATGGGGCTTTCGAAAGTGGGACATTTTGAATTTTTTATTTATTTATTCGAATTTATACCCTGCCCTTCTCCTTGTTAGGACCCAGGGCGGCACACAGGCATTATTTAAAAACCTCAATAAATACAATATACAACATTAAAATATATTAAATTATTTACCCGTGCTAAAACCCATATTTAAAAAACCCTACCAAATTATAATTTATGTATAAAAGTCAGAACGGGGGCTATCCTAGGCCGGCTTGTTGGAATAAATGCGTCTTGAGATGTTGGTGGAAGAGGCAGAGGTCCGAGGTAGTGCGAAGGTCGGGGGGTAGGTCGTTCCAGAGGGCCGGGCCCGCCACAGAGAAGGCTCTTCCCCTGGGTGTCGCCAGCCGGAATTGCCCAGCCGACGGCACCCGGAGAAGGCCCTCTCTATGGGAGCGGACCGGACGAAGGGATGTATGGGGCAGGAGACGGTCTCGTATATAGCTAGACCCTGAGCCATGGAGCGATTTAAAGATGGTGGTCAACACCTTGAAGCGCACTCGAAAAGCCACAGGCAGCCAGTGCAGCTCGCGCAGGAGAGGTGTTACGTGGGCTTGCCTTCAGGCACCCATAACCACCCGCGCATTCTGCACTAACTGTAGCCTTCGAGTGCACCTCAAGGGGAGCCCCATGTAGAGAGCATTACAGTAATCCAGCCGAGATGTCACAAGCGCTTGAGTGACTGTGCGAAGGGCCCCCCGGTCCAGTAAGGGGCGCAACTGGCGTATCAGGCGAACCTGATAGAACGCCCCCTGGCCACGGCCGCCACATGGTCCTCCATGGACAGCCGGGAATCCAGGAAGACGCCCAAGTTGCGCGCCCTCTCCACGGGGGCCAGTTGTTCGCCCCCAATGGCCAGTGTTGGGCTTATCTGGCTGAACCGGGGTGCCGGAAACCACAGCCACTCGGTCTTGGATGGGTTGAGTTTGAGTTTGTTACTACCCATCCAGACCCGTACGGCCTCCAGACACCGGGACAGCACCTCGACGGCATCGTTGGGGTGGTTTGGGGTGGATATGTACAGCTGGGTGTCATCAGCGTACAGATGGTATTCCACCCCAAAACCACGGATGATCTTGCCCAGCGGCTTCATGTAGGTGTTGAACAGAAGTGACGAGAGGACCGACCCCTGAGGAACCCCACATGTGAGGGGCCTCGGGGCCGACCTCTGCCCTCCTGCCAACACCCATTGCGACCGACCAGAGAGGTAGGATGAGAACCACCCTAAAACGGTGCCTCTCAGCCCCAATCCCCCCAATCGGTGCAATAAGATACCATGGTCGATGGTATCAAAAGCCGCTGAGAGGTCTAACAGGACCAGGATAGAGGAACAACCTCTATCCCAAGCCCTCCAGAGATCATCCACTTAAATCACTTTATGTGCCACGAAAAAACATAAAATATCAATTATGTGCCATCAGGTCCGTGTTGACTCTTAGCAACGCATAGACAGTTTTTTTATATCAGTGGCCACCAAACCTTTGGGCACCAGGGATCAGTTCTGTGGAGAGAGGATGGGGCTGCTCTTGTTTCTGGCATGCCATGGATCAGTGCTGGTCCTAGACCCCTGTTCTACATGACAATCTGCCCCTAGCTTGATCCTTCAGATCTTCTGTGGTGCACCCATCACCACTGAAACTGACTTGGTCCACCCTCCTCCTCCTCCATGTTCCTCTTCCTCCTTCCACTTTTCCAACCATCAGAGCCTTCTCCAGAGAACTAGGTCTTTGCCTAATGTCTCCAAGGTAGGATAATTTTAGCCTGGTCATTTGTGCCTTGTAGACATGAAAGATCCAATGAGATAATATTTATTTCTGTTGTTATTTGGGGAAATATGTGAAATCAGTTATCTACTCTAAATTGGATTTCTCTCCCCCCCCCCCATTTTTCATTAGATATTTGGGATTTTCCTGGCTAAGACACTGATTTCTGATATTGATGCAGTGAAGTCCGGCTTTTATTTCCCAAGATAAAAACTATCCACAAAGACCAATCGATCTTCATTCTTTGTACCACGATTGTAAAGGGAAACGAAAGGAAGTCCGAGGCTTAGAAAACATTGAATTCACCTGGAACGTAAAGCCACTATATGTCTTTGGTTAAAATGCTGGATGAAATCTTGCTCTGATTTTTGTGAATTGTTTTTCAACATTGTTTTGTTTGAAGGAGACACATTCACCTCCAGCCCTTTTCTGCATGCTTCCGGGTGAAGACCAGGGCGTGCAGCATCAACCTCCTCTTAGTGATGTCCGTATCAGGACCAGTGTCTCTTATTTTCTTTTTATCCTCCTTCCTTTTTCTTTGCAGTATTTTGAAGTTAGAATGTTACATTCCAAATCTTTCAGTGCCTAGAAAAAAGAAGAAGTCGCCCGATGCCAAATAATTATATCTTAAGGGTGTGGAGATGAGAGAGGAAGGCCTGCAAGATTATGCTGATACTGAAACATGTTCAGGGAATGTTGTGCATGTTGACAAATGGAAGTATATTGTTTGTGAGTTTTTACATGGAAGCCATGCTTGTAGAGTTGTATGAGTGGGTGCGATGAAGGATTCCTGCTCTTTCTTAACCCGTTGGACCTCATGCGCAGAGAAGATTTTCTCCTATGGAACAGATCCACAGGATGCTATGAGGTCTGGAGAAGACTCTTTGCTTCAAAAGGAACTCTCATCTGATTGAAAATCTTTACCTAAGTGGATTTATAAAAACAAAGAAACAAATGCTATTCTTTTCATTCTCTGGTGTCAAGACTGGATTCTCATGTCATTTCTTTATTTTAGACTTTTGTAAAATTGGTCTAGTTATTTATATTGGTTTGGAAAAGGGAATGTGCTACAGCATAGCTAACATTGCAGGAAGTGGTTACACATGATATAAAATTACATCTGCTGACTGTCATTGCTAAATTTGATGAAGTATATTTCTAAAAAAAATTAGTCACACATAGATCTTAAACATGTTCTATTTCCCTTCCTCTCTATGGCAGCCTTTAAAATTGGTTTTCCTAAATATTAAGGAAGAATTGAATGCATTTAAATGTTTAAATGCGTTGACGAGAAAACAACACAGAATGCCTATCCACTTTTCTTCTGTGGATAGTTGGAGTATTTAGACTTATTGGACATTACATCCACCTGAAAAAAGGGTCTACAACACATCTTTGGAGCTTGGAACACATAAGCCATGCATGATGTCTTCAATGGCTTGTTTACTCTCATGTTTACCACTTTTCTGAAAGCTGAACTGCCTATAAAAACCGAAAGGCCTTCAGATATGGAAGCTAAGTGTCATCCTGCCCAGTCTATTGTAAATTAAACAGGAGTTTAATTTTCTGTGGTCCTTACTGAATTAGCTTTTCCAAGAACTTTGGAGAAGATAGCCCAGTGGGGCTTGTAGCTCAACAACAGGACATCTTCCAGTAATGGTCAAAGCCTGCAGGTTGGAAATTTGAGTAGAGGTTCAAGATGAGGAGCAGATCCAACTTAGAAGACAGTGCTCTGGCACATACCAGACAAAAGTTTTGTTTTCTGAAAATGTGAAGAATACAGTTGAGTATTAGTCTTATGGAACGTGCACTATTTTTCCCAGGAAACCAATCTGTGATTGCCATAGGAATTGAAGACCGGAGCCTTTACACCTTAGGTTCTTCAGTAATTTCAGTTTATATTCCTCTAAAATATAGCTTTGGCACAAAGTAGTCAATTATGTATTTCAGGGATTATTAGAATAATTTCACAGTATGTCATTTAGCCAAAGGTTATAATCCCATGTACACTTACTTGGAAGAAAGTCTTATTAAGTAGACCTATTTCCAAATGGGTATATAGAGGATTACATTGGACATGGAACACTTTGAATACTTCAAAAAATGTTTAAGTTTTAAAGCTGATTAGCTATAATTGGACTGAAGCCTTCAGATTGGTTCAGGTTTCTAATTCAGTTTAGAAAACCGAGTTAAGTTTATTATTAGATGCAGTCTTTTAAGTCTAGATCTGGTCTTGATTTGGAGGCATTTGATTTAATAATTTGCATTACCTTTCCAATTTGATTTGACCATCATACACTATTTTATGCCACAGTATTTGGTGGTCAGATCAACTATAAGGTTTTACCAAGCCTTAGTAAGACCACTCTTGGAATGCTGCATCATGTTGTGGTCACCACAATATAAAAAAAGATGTTGAGACTCTGGAAAGAGTGCAGAGAAGAGCAACAAGGATGATTAGGGGTCTGGAAGCTAAACCATATGAAGAACAGTTACAGGAATTCGGTATATGTAGCCTAATGAAAAGTACAAACATCCCTCCCACATCAACAACAGAACTGCTTATACATTCACTGCTAAATTTTAACAAGCATCAATACTTCTGAATGAATTTGTGATAACATATTTTGTATCCTACATCCTGATTTCTCCAATTCAGCAAAGGGTGCCTGCTTATCATTACAACCTTGGTTGTAATGTTGTAATTCAAGGCAACAGGGAGATGAGAATGCATGAAACATACAAAGAACGATTGGAGAAACTGGGTATGTATACTCTAGTAAAAAGAAAGACCAGGGTGACATAATAGCAGTGTTTCAACAGTTGAAGAACTGCTACAAGGAAGAGGAGGCCAACTTATTTATCACAGCACCTGAAGGCAAGAGAAGAAACGATGGAAACTAATCAAGGAGAGAAGCAACCTACAACTAAGCAGACATTTCTTAATATTGACAGCAATTAATCAAAGGAACGGCTTGACTTGGGAGGTTGTGGGAGCTCCAATAACTGGAGGCTTTCAAAAAGAGACTGGACAGCCATTTGTCTGAAATGGTATCTGAAAAGGGTCTGCTCTAGCAGGGGGTTGGACTCCAGGGTCCCTTCCAACTCTGTTATTCTATGTCCTATTTATGTGTAAGTCTCCATGTTGAGTATTTGTACACCACTACAAAAATAAAGAGCGATGCGACTGGGAAAACCCAGCTGCTTCTTCTTTTCCAGGCACTTCTTGGTGGCAGCGGCTGGCCACTGGCTGCTGAAAACCAGTGGAGGTCTCCAAAAACACCGCTGCCATCGTCGCCCTGTTTTTCATGCGCATCCCATTGCCCGATGCGTCGCTCTGCTCGGAGTTGCCTGGGCAAGTCCCTGTGATACAGCAGGCAATGGGATGTGCTCTCTTTTTGGATGCGACTGTGAGAAACCTCCCAGCTGCTTCTTCTTTGCCAGCTGCTTTCTGGAGGCTGCTGAAAACTACCAGAGGTTAGCTTGCCTTCTGGAGTCTGGTCCAGCTGCTGCAAGTGGAAGGTAAGCAACCCTAAGAAAGAGGGGACAGAAGCGGGGCTAGAGCCAGGGCCGCTGAAGGAGGGGAAACAGGGAGACATGCAACGTGAAGGGAGTGCGGGGCGGCATGTAGGAGGAGGACTTTGACAGATTAGGCCAGGCCTGGGCAGAAAATGGGTAGGTAGAAATTCAATTTTTTCCCCTACCCTTTTCAGTGAGCGTCACTTGGTGGAGCGGGTCATGTGACTAAGTGGACATGGCCATGAGTGATGTCAATTTGGCCACGCCCACTCACATGACACTCCCACCTAGCCACGCCCACAGAAAAAGGTAGGGAAAAAATTGAATCCCGCCACTGGTGCCAAAGTGCATAACTTGCCTTGAGTTTTACAACTTTTCATTGTGGCTGGTTTTTCAGGAATGCAACTTTGATAATCTGACATTGTATGAAGTTTGAATTTGTATAATTATATATATACTAGCTATACCCGGCCACGCGTTGCTATGGCCCAGTCTGGTTAAATGGCCAACCAAACTGTGTGTAGATCTACACCTGCACACATACACACAACCACCATATAACCCCCAACCTACCTACCTACTGTATTTCTCACTCTCTATCTATCCCTCTACCTACCTACCTACTGTATTTCTTTCTCCCTCTATCTACCTACCTACTGTATTTCCCCCTCTCTATCCCTCTACCTACCTACCTACTGTATTTCTCCCTCTTTCTCTATTCCTCTACCTACCTACCTACTGTATTTCTCACTATCTATCTATACACCTACCTACCTACCTACCTACCTACGGTATTTCTCCCTCTCTGTCTATCCCTCTACTTACCTACCTATTGTATTTCTTGCTTTCTCCCTCTACCTACCTACTGTATTTCTCCCTCTCTATCTATCCCCCTATCTACCTACCTGCCTACCTACTGTATTTCTCCCTCTCTGTCTATCCATCTACCTACCTACCTACCTACTGTATTTCTCCCTATCTATCTATCCCCCTACCTACCTACCTACTTACCTACCTACTGTATTTCTCCCTATCTATCTATCTATCTATCTATCTATCTATCTATCTATCTATCTATCTATCTATCTATCTATCTATCTATCTATCTATCTATCTATCCCCTACTTACCTACCTACTATATTTCTTCCTTTCTCCCTCTACCTACCTGCCTACCTACCTACTGTATTTCTATCTTTCTATCTTTCTATCTATCTATCTATCTATCTATCTATCTATCTATCTATCTATCTATCTATCTATCTATCTATCTATCTATCTATCTATCTATCCCTCTACCTACCGACCTACTGTCTTTCTTTCTTTCTTTCTTTCTTTCTTTCTTTCTTTCTTTCTTTCTTTCTTTCTTTCTTTCTTTCTTTCTTTCTTTCTTTCTTTCTTTCTTTCTTTCTTTCTTTCTTTCTTTCTATCTATCTATCTATCTATCTATCTATCTATCTATCTATCTATCTATCTACCTACCTACCTACCTACCTACCTACCTACCTACCTACCTACCTACCTACCTACCTACTTCAGTGTGTATGTGTGCCCTGGCCAGCTGATTTAGGCCTTCTTTTGAGGCCGTTTTTTGCCCTCTAGAGGTGGGGGAAGGCTGTTTTCAACCTCCCCAGGCTCCTATAAAGCCTCTAGAGCCTGGGGATGATGTAAAAAGCATGCCAAATGCAGGGGGTCATGCACATAGCATTATGGATGTGGCACACCTGTGCACATCGCCCCTGCACTCCCCCTGTTTTTGGCACGCGAGCCAAAAAAGGTTAGCCATCACTGCCCTATACCATTTCAGACAAATGGCTATCCAACATCTTCTTGAAGACTTGCAGTGTTGGGGCATTCACAACTTCTGGAGGCAAGCTGTTCCACTGGTTAATTGTTCTAACTGTCAGGAAATTTCTCCTCAGTTCTAAGTTGCTTCTCTCCTTGATTAGTTTCCACCCATTGCTTCTTGTTCTGCCCTCAAGTGCTTTGGAGAATAGCTTGACTCCCTCTTCTTTGTGGCAACCCCTGAGATATTGGAAGGCTGCTATCCTGTCTCACCTAGTCCCTCTTTTATTAGAATCCTTCGGGAGATAGGGCAGTATATAAGTGTAAATAATAATAAAAATAAATTAAACTGTATTTCCCCCTCTCTCTCTATTCCCCTATCTACCTACCTACTGTAATACAATAATACAATAGCAGAGTTGGATGGGACCTTGGAGGTCATCTAGTCCAACCCCGCTGCTCAAGCAGGAGACCCCATACCGTGTCAGACAAATGGCTATCCAACATCTTCTTGCAGTGATGTCAGGAAATTTCTCCTCAGTTCTAAGTTGCTTCTGTCCTTGATTAGTTTCCACCCATTGCTTCTTGTTCTGCCCTCAGGTGCCTTGGAGAATAGTTTGATTCCGTCTTCTTTGTGGCAGCCTCTTGAGATACTGGAAGACTGCTATCATATCACCCTTAGTCCTTTTTGTTAAACTGCATTTCTTCCTCTCTCTCTCTCTATGGGCCACCTGGGAGTTTGCTATCTCAGTGCCTTTTTGGCCGTAAGAGGCCTCCGTTCAGTCTTTTTGAGGAACTGACTGTTGGAAATGCCAGGTGGGAGGAGTTACAGGGAGGTGAAAAGTTTTTCAGTGGTACATTTTACATTTGTGTACTGTGTACATGACACACGTGTGCTAGGCACAAAATGAGTTGGTATTATATTATCCTAAGTCCTTGTGAACATTGTGTGAAAAATTGAGGTAAATCGGTCCAGTAGTTTTTGAGATTAGTGGATTCGTACAAACTATTTTACATTTTTATTTATATAGATATATTTAAAGCTATTCAGTTCCATAATTGTCTAAAATAGATATTTTCTCTGCTAGGAAGACTGGGTGCTACTGTTTTGTGTAAAATTGTTTTTAAAACATGCTCCTGAGAATTTACAGCCCTATTTTTGTGGACTAATGAAGCGAACACGTTGCCAAGGTGAGGAAAAAAGTTGTTCTTGCAATGTGTTAGATGTTTTTCCACAAGATACAAATCATTCTGAGTTGTGTTTGCTGAATATCCCTGGGCAGAGAGGACAGTTTCTTACATGTGGACTGGTGAAAAATGTTTCAGTTTTGGGGAATTAGGGATAACCATCATTTCATGCTGCATGATTGAAACCAGAATTAGCAGTGTCCCATGAAGGAGCTGGAATGAAGGATGGGAGCTCACCCTACCCCATAGCAGCACTCAGGTCTCAAATGCAAGCTTGCTGACCTCCAACCCAGCATTTAACTATACGAGCCAGCAGTCTTCTACAAGGATGATAAAGGATCGGGAGCCTAAATCATATGATGTAGGGTTGAGGGAACTACAATAGGTAGTAGAGAAGGATGAAGGGGGGGGGGCTGTCAGGGAAATGTCTTCTAGTAGTTGAGAGGCTGTCACAGAGAAGACTCATTGTCCAAAGCAGTTGAGGGCAGATCAAGAAGCAATGGGGAGGAGGGGGGAAGCTTGGCAGAGGGACATCCAACCTGGAAATAAGGAAGAACTTCCTGGCAGTGAGAACAATTAATCAATGAAACAACTTTTATTTTATTTTATTTTATTAAATTTATACCCCGCCCTTCTCCTACAAAAGGATCCAGGGCAGCGCACAGGTAAATGAAAACACAACGTACATAAATAGATCAATTATTAAAATCCAATTAAATTAAATTACCCTGTGCTAAAACATTTTAAAATTCTCTAATTAAAATTTATAATTAAAAAGTCCAGATCGGGTGTTTAACTTGCCTCCTGGAGTGGTGGGTGCAGGTTTTCAAAAATAGACCATTTGATTGAGATGGCATAAGGCCATGATGGTGAACCTATGGCATGCAGAGCCCTCTCTGTGGGCACGTGAGCCGTCACCCAGCTCAGCTCCACTGAGCATGCGCATGCACTTCCTGAGAGCCAGCTGATTTTTGGGTCTCTGCCATGCGTGTGGGAGATGCGTGGGGGTGGGGGGAGCATGGGAGTGGATGCGATGCACCCCCATGCCCCACGTTTTGTTCCAAGAGGCTTCGGGGAGGCCTGCTAGGCCCAAAATGGGCCTCACTGGGACCAAAAACGGGCCAGGGTCACACACATGCATGAGGGAATGCAGGGGGGGGGGCGCACACATGCATGGGGGTGGGGGAGCACTGGGGGTCATGCGTGCATGTGCAGGGGGCAGGTCGCATTGCATTATGGGGGTGGGCATGTATGTAGGGTGGGCATGTATTATGGGGGTGGGCATGTATGCACGCACTTGCGTGATTTCGGCAAGCAAAGAGAAAAAGGTTAGCCATCACTGGTATAAAGTCTCCTGCCTTGAACAGGGGACTAGACTAGAAGACCTCTGAGGCCCCTTCCAGCTTTTTGAAGCTGTGTTCCATACCAAATTCAGCTATTGGCCATATGAATAATTGGACAAAATAATATTGGAGACTTGCAAATGATAAATTGTTCGCCCAGAGGATAGTGTCAGGATTCTAGCAAAGAAACAACAGCAGTGACTATAGCAGAGCTTCTAAAGATTAAGATACTGGCTGGAAAATCCATCGGTTGATGAAATATTCAACATTATTCGTATCTGTGTAGCAATTAGTTCCAGAGCTGCACAGAAGGTCAACCCCTTGAGGCTTCCTTTTCCTTCCACTTGGCTGAAGGCACCTGAAACAGGATCCCCAGTAATGGTTTCCAGAAAGACATCTTGGGGAAATAAAGGGATATTGAGTGAAAGCAAGGAGCATGTATTTTCCTTGGCTGGGCTGGTTTAATCCCTTTCTGAGTCTCTTCCTCAAAGTCAGTCGCATTAAGGATAGACCTTTCCTGTGCTTTTGATAGCGGCAGAAAAGGCATGTTGTAAATTCACAGCATGCAATAAATTCTCAATTTCCTGGAAGTGGTGTCTATCCATCAAATGCCACCTTTTTTTGTTATTGCTGTTTTTGTTGTCTTCCCTGACCATGCTACTTAATAGAAATTAGTCATGTTCAAAATTTGGTGTAGAGGGCACCCATTAGGGAGGTGCACAAAATGGAAAACTCAAACCCCCTGAGTTCAGAGCCAAAATAGCCCCTACCTGAAATGCTCCATAGGCTGGAAAATCCTCAGTGGGAGGCTGCCCTTACTAGTGGGAGGCTCAGTGGGAGGCTGCCCTTACTAGCATCTTCAGTGCTGGATGTAATTAATGCCAGGCAAATGATCAGGCAGTATACAACAGCCTAATCGAGGAACTACCAGGGAGAAAACCAGATAAGGTAGAAGATAACTTTTATGGTCACTTTTGTGTGTGTACAATGGCACACATTAAAATGTAAGTCTGACACACACACAGCAGCCATGGATAGAATAGATTCTTAGATAAACAAATGCAAACATGGGACTTTGCAAGCTAATCTGTTCCTTCCCAGGTGGATTCTGGTGACTGCCTACCCATATTCATGCAGCTTTCTCTGCAAATTTAAGGAGTTGGTTTGCCATGGCTTGCTGTCACTTATGGAGATCTGCATGAAGATCTCCATAAGTGAGAAAAATAAGAGAAAAAAATCCAGCAAGTTCAGAAAGATTGTCAAAATAGGAATATAAGACAGTCAGTTTGACTATTCTGCGTTTTCCCACAAATGCAATGCTGCATTGGAGATTGTAGGAGAGACGTAAGAGAAATTTGGAATATCCAAATTATTTTCATTATCTCCTTCCAGTAAGTAATAGAGATTCACGGAGAATGAGGAAAAATGATAGGACCACTCCACCTCTAACCAGTCAACCATCGCAATTGATTTAACTCCAGTTATCAATAGGATGAAAGATGTTGCCCTTAACTCTTTTCCATCTGTTTACACTCAAACTTTCTCTAACATCTGAACCAATTGGATCGTTCTAACCCAACGACAGGTATGTTTCTGTCAAGGCTGAGTATTGTCTTCTCTGTGCACAGCTGTAAGGGGTGAAGGTAGAGCAACAAAGAAAGGAGGCAACCCCTGCCATGAAGTAGAAACTGACAGCCTGAAGTTCTGAGGGTGGCACATCAATTATGTCAACAAAACTACTCTTCAAAGCCAGAGAGCATAAAGCGAGGAAGACTTTTGAAGATGGGAAAAGCAGGAAGAAGTAAAGCATTTAAACTCACATGGATATAAAAGTGAACTGCAGCCTCATGCTGTTGGGGGCAATCAACTGTTCTATATTGCTTTGGTTTGCAGGAAACATTCTTAGCTAGCTGAACCATGTTGTGCATTTGATAGATTGTGAGTGAGTTTTAGCTCAACAACCAGAATAAACTGTATGGCTAGGCTAGGCTAGGCTAGAATATAGGGTAGGGTAGGGTAGGGTAGAATAGAATTTAGAGTTTGTCTCTGTTGCAGAAGCTCTGTACATACAGTATATAGTGTACATACAAGCATGCAGTGTACATACAAACACAAGCTCTCGCACACACATAAGCTGTCAGTGTACATACAAATAACAATGTGATCAATCAAATTGTAAATCAGGATAATAATAAATCATAAGATACAAACAACAAACTAATATATCATAAGATACCAAGTAGGAGAAGATGATAGGAAAGTGGAGAAGGATAATAACAATACAGCCCTACTAAATGGGTAAATATCCTTAGATCACAAGAGAGTGCTGTGGGAATTAGGGGTTTAGCGTGATGGCATGGGTGGCGGAAACACTCATCTTTGTGTCTAGTTGAAGATAAGCTTGTGAAGTTGGAGTCTGAGTCAGAGAAACTGATACCCAACTGGTGATCAGTAGGGCCACATATCCGATCACCTTCACCTTGAAGTAAATGTTCCTCCCCTTTTATTTCTCCCTGCCCCACATATGGCTTAGGATTGAACCTTTGGTTATAGTAAGCTATTCTTTCTTTTTTTTAAGATGAATTGACTTACTGTCTCTGTCTCTCAGTTTATCCGCATTCTTATTCTTATTATTAATATTTCTAATTATTGGCATTTGTAATTCTGTGCAAGCACCACATCATCAAGTTTTGATTTCAAGGTATTTGACAACCCGACTCGTGCAATAGATTTGCTCCTGGGACACAAAAGGTCAAAGGATGGAACTTGTTAGGTACATTTTAAATAAAACATTCCATCCAAAACTCCCTCCTCTTCAAGGCTATCACTTAAAGTCTAAAAAGGCTCATTCAGAACCACAAGTTGTTTGATTAGATTTTTACTGATGTATCAATTTGTCTCTTAATGGTTTATTTCCTCTTCAATTTATCTTAGATTAGGGCTGTCAAACTCGTGGCTTGCGGGCTGGGTGCATCTTGTGTGGCCACACTCACACCCAGTTTAGAAAAGGGGAAAAAGATCCTGATATGTCACATGATGCTGTTGTGATGACGTGAGTTTGACACTCCTGTCTTAGATGATCTGAGAAAGACCAAACATATCAACAGGGTGGCTTATAAGAATAAAGGCTGAACTAACAAGGAAGATGGAATGTGTCAAATAATACTACATTAAAGGAATGCAAACAGTGCTTTGTGATTTCTAGTCTCTAAACAACATGAGGATAGATTAAGAAGTAACAGATGGAAGCTTATCAAAGAGAGATCCCACCTAGAACTTAGGGGAAATTTCCTGACAGTGTGAATAATTAACCAGTGGAAAGGCTTGTCTTCAGAAGTTGTGGGTGCTCCATCCCTGGAGGCTTTTAAGATGAGACTGGATAGCCATTGGTCCAGAATGGTATAGGACCGTGATGATGAACCTATGGCATGTGTGCCACAGGTGGCACCCGGAGCCATTTCTTAGGGCACATGAGGCATTGCCCTGTCAGCACCAGCACGCATGTTTGCCAGCTGATTCCGGTCTTCATTTTCAGCTGTTTTTCTCATTGGGCCGTTTTTCTCCCTCCGGAAGCTTCAGGAGGCTTCCCTATGGGCAACTCGGAAGTCTGAAAACAGCTGTTTCTAGTCTCCAGAGGGCCTGCGTGGGAGGGATGGGGAAGGATGTTTTCACCCTCCCCAGGCTCCCAAAAAGCCTCTGGAGCTTTGGGAGGGCGAAAAATGGATCCGCCATGCAATCGCACACCAAAAGCAGGGGGGACGGCGAGGTCGTATATGCATATGTTCATGGGGGGTTGTAAGCGCATATGCGATGAGGGCACACACGCGCCATGCCCCTGTGCTCCCCCCAGTTTTGCTACTACTATAGCAGGGGGTTGGGCTAGAAGTCTTATTTTATTTATTTAGTGTCATCAATGCACCTGGCATTTTTCCAGCTACACCCCCAGACAAAAATGAGATTGTGGCCCCCGGACGTTAGAGTCAATGTGAATTTTCTGTCTTTAGTAACTCCATAGTTGGATGAACAGTAGGAGAAACACTTAACTTTGGGACAAACTTCCAAACATTAAAAGTTATTCAACTATGGCACCATCTGCTCAGGGAAGTGGTGGCCTCTGTTCCTCTGGAAAAACTGAAGCAAAGGCAAGAAACCATCTGTCAGTAACGTTTAAGCTGCAACTTGCATGACAGATCCTACGCCGAGCAGAAGATTAGATTAGTGGCCATCCATGTCCCTTCTGACTTTTTGATTCTACCTTCTGGTGGAGGGTTGTGCAAGGTCTCTGCAGAATGTTCTCCCCCCCCCCCCTTCCTAGTGGATAGTTTCTCAGATTATTATAACGTTGGGAAGAAAACCTCATCAGACCAACTCTATCCTGCACCAAAAATAACATTCTAGAACCAGGTATTACATGAAATTATTTAGCATTTATTTGAGTGGGGTTCTGCTTACAGAGAAGGCACAATTGAGGGGTGGTTTTTGAGGTCTCATAGAGATTGGCTATGGATGCTATGATTCTCCCCTTATTTTCAAAATACCTTTTCTGTAACAAGTTTTAAGAGGTGTGTATTTAAAAACCTGCTGAAGATTTTGAACTTTTGGACCAGTCGCGCTCGCTCTCAGTCCAACCCACCTCACAGGTTTGCTATTGTGAGGAGGAAGTAGTATTAGGTAGGTTGGCCACCTTGAGTTATTTATAAAAACAATAAAGTCGAGATAAAAAGCTAGTCAATTAGAAATAAATATGTAGGCTGAGAGGAGTCTTACCGTAGCAGATGGAAATGTCAATCTAGCAAAAACAACTTCTTATGTGGTTTGTGGAAGTAGCCTTTCAACAAAACACCATGATAGCTTAATTCAGAAACCCAGAACTGGTTTCGCTTCTTCTGTGCCAATGTGTTCCCCCCACCCCCCACCCCAGTAAAATTTTATATTCTTGGTAAAATAATGTCCCAGGAATGTCTTTTCTGGATTCACCAACTGGACTGTTGACAGCTGGGGCAGAAATGTTCCATATAATTTAACTCTCTGCCTTCATCATTTAGTTTAAATGCTTCTCCAGAAAATGAGTTTAGTACTAATAAGTACTACATAATTCAGTCCCTTTATGTTTTGGATACAAACCATCTGTTTTATACAGCTTTTCATCATACCAGCTGCAGACAGACAGACAGACAGACAGACAGGATAGATGGATATGTTGGAGGGAGGGAGAGACAGAGATGATAAATGATGATAGATAGATAGATAGATGATAGATAGATAGATAGATAGATAGATAGATAGATAGATAGATAGATAGGATGGATAAGTTGAGAGGGACGGAGGGGGGGCGAGAGGGAGAGGGAGGGAGGGATAGAATAGAAAATGGCTTTATATTTTGCACAATAAATTAAGTATTGATATTTAGAAGAAAATTATTTTAGGACTGATTATTTTCAATTAAGATTTCCCTCACTCTTGTACAAAAAGACGCTCCCCCCCTTCAAAACTGACTCTCCTCTGCAACGGTGCAGGGATTGGAGGAGGAGAGAGTTGGATTTTCTTTCATTTTGATCCATTCATCAGCTGCCAAGGAAGTACCAACCTCATCATTAATGGCCCCTGTCTTTTGGTTGCACTTGTTCTGTGGTATTTAATCTGATCTGTCCTTCTCATTGTTCTATAAACAAAAGCTCAGGAGGCCATTCAGGAGGCCCAAGCAGTGAAACACCTGATTTCTATAGCAACCAGCAAGTAGGTCACACTGCGGAATGAAGCACTGATTGTTTTGTTCAATAACTTCTGTATTCCATTTAAGTGCTGAAGCTCTCCCTGAAGTGGAGAATGAACAAAAGAGGACTCACTAATTCATTAACTAAAACTTTTCTGGATAAAATCTATCTACAACCCCCACCCCCTTAAATTATTTCACCTCCCTTTATCATGTAATGAATAAGTTGGACAAACATGGGCAGTAAGAATTTGGACCCATAGAACTAAAGATATTGAAAGAGTGAAGGAATTGAGTGGGTAAAAAGCATAACGTCCAATTAGTTAAGATGCTAATGTCAGAGTTATTCCATGGGTCCAAAGCCTAGAAGTATCATGGAAGGAAAAACAGACCAGGTAAAAGTAATTATACCCAGAGAAACAGGAGAATGTTGGTTAGGATGCTGAGTTGGAGGTTAGCAAGACCCAAGTGCTGCTGCTTGGAAGGGTGAACTCCCATCACTCACTCCAACTCCTTGGTGGGGACCTGAAGGAGCCCCCATGAGTATCCCCTGGGCAATGGTGATGTCGCCAACTAATCCTGTCGACCTCGAAGCACCTTAAATGGTGCCTCCAACAGGAATGGAATGGGAGACCCAGAGAAACAGTTTATTGTTTCTGTTTCCAACATGGGAAGTACAAAGCAAGTTGAAACATGGTTGGTCACAGCAATTGTCTTCCCCTTATGCTATACTGTTGCAGAAAAAGAGCATGAGACTTGGACTTCTCAAAATCAGGAAAAGTTTATTATGGCTGCCATAGTTCAGAAAGCTAGTCCAGGCTAGCATCCAAGAATTCTGAACCCCTTCCAAAAGGGAATACAAAGTTTTATACTTCACTACAAGCAACTTTCATCATGGCTAGTTTCTGATTGGTTAAATGATCGTCATCAAAAAGAAAACCACAAACATATCCTGTTTTTGCTAACCAGCCTTTGTGGTTAAGCTCGTTGTCTCACTTGCCATCTAACTCAAGCAGGTGCCGCTTCTGCGGTTTGGCGCATCCTGTTGCAACTCAGACTGGTCAGAGCTTCAAAAAGGAAAAAGGGACCCTTTGGGTCATCCAGCCCAACCCCACATCATTTCACTCTTAACAACCAGGTCTCACTTTATGCCAATGGCCTGCCTCAATACATTAGCCTCCTGGAGGATTATTTTATCACATTTCTAGCTATTAAGGAGGCCAAGATGATTCAGAGTATGTGTATATATAGAATATATATATATAGAATTATGATAATTTCAATCTAGTTGGGTAAACAAATCCAAATTCTTCTATATGAAAAACAGGAACTTTACATGAATAACAGAGATATGAAGGACATCTGAGACAACAAGTATTTTTTCCCAGATGTTTTGAAGGTCATCTAATTACAGGAGGATTACATCAAACACAGTTTCAAACCAGGCAGAACAATGGTTTAATCCCTATTGGGTGCTTATTTGTGAAATCCCTCTCCTGTCTCAATCCAAGATCAAGTGTGGCATAGTTCTTTTTTGTTCTATTTTTCCCCAAGGTGATGGGGACTTTGGCTCCCAATATCCCCTGATCTTGCTGCTGTAGGAAAAAGTTTATGAAAGCAATTGGAAATTCTTTTGCATAATCATGTTTTACGGAGTCACAATAATGTTGTAGCTGCATTGGATACTTATCTGAATGCTATGATGCATACAAAAGGCAACATGCCCCTGAATTAAGCAGTTTACAGTCCAGCCATTCCCACTGAAAAGAGACACAGCTAACAGGACAAAAATACAAGCAACTACTGGTTATTCTCTATTTTGAATCATTTCTATTCTGGTTGACACAATGCAAAACAGATGTTGTGGCCCTAGAAAGAGTGCAGGGAAGAGCAACAAAGATAATAAAGGGCCTGAATATGATACGATGAACAATTGACAGAACTAGATATATTTAATCTAATGAAGAGAAGGACCAGAGAGGACATGAGTCTTACATTCTAGAGCCAGGATAGCATGTGGAGCCATTTGTTAGGGCACGTGAGGCATTGCCCTGTCAGCTCCAGCGTCCATGCGTGCAACTGGCTAGTTGATGTTAGCCTTCATTTTTGGCTGTTATTCACCCTCCAGAGGCTTCAGGGAAGCCTCCTGAAGCCTCTGGAGGGCCTCCGGGGGGGGCAGGGGATGCCATTTTCATCCTCTCCAGGCTCCTAGAAAGCCTCTGGACCCCGGGGAGAGTGAAAAATAGGCCCATCACTCGCCAAAAGCAAGGGGAGGACGGAGGTTGCGCGGGTTTGCGCACATAGAATTATGGGTGTGGGCATGCCAGGGCACGACCCCCCCTTCACTCCCCCCGCTTTTGGCACGCAATGGCAAAAATGTTAGCCATCACTGTTCTAGAGGTTCTGTCCAGAGAAGAGGGAATCAACTTATTTTTCAAAGCACCTGAGGGCAGAACAAGAAGTAATGGGTAGAAGATCTGGGTTTCCCACGCAAAAGCAAGCATAGTTAATTTCTCTATGGGCCACCCACAGTACAAAACCCAATCACTCCTATTCATTTTGTTATGGGAAACAGCCAGTCATTCTGGGACATCTGCTCAGGCGTGTCCTCTGGGATGTCAGCAATACCTCACAGAAGCCAACGGATGCTTAGATACCATTCTCCCACCCCTGCATCCCATCCATCCCCTGTTATTGTCAAGCTGCAAGTGAAGGAAAAATGTGGGTGAAAGTGTGAGTCAGTCTTGACACCAGCAACCTAAAACTAATAGGGTTGTCAGTGTTTTTAACATAGAGGGTTGTGAGGTTAAGAATTTAAGGTTGTTAAGAAAAATCAGCTTTTAATAGATCCTTAAAAGTGATACTGCCATTCAATTGGGAGGATGGGAGCCTTGGAGTCAATTTACTGGCAGTGCTTGTGACAACTGATATTTTACAACTGGTTTCCTGGCACAGAAATTCCTGAGATCCCATTTCTGTTTTAAAGCCAAAGAGCCAGCGCTGTTCAAAGACATCTCCGTGGTCATGTGGCTGGCAAGATTAAACACTGAAGGCGCACGGAACACTGTTACCTTCCCACCAAAGATTGTTCCTGTTTTTCTACTTGCATTTTTACATGCTTTCGAACTGCTAGGTTGGCAGAAGCTGGCACAAGTAATGGGAACTCACTCAGTTATACAGTGCTAGGGATTCGAACCACCGAATTGCCGACCTTTCTGATCAACAAACTCAGCATCTTAGCCACTGAGCCCTTATAGAAGACACAGGCCCCTACGTAGAAGACAAACATATGTCCAAAAAGGACTCAAATGCTTAAATACCAAGGCACAAATTATGAGGAATAAACAGGGTGAACTAGAAATCCAAATACACAAGGTCAGACCACTGGTGGGTTCCTACCAGTTCAGATCAGTTCGGCTGAACTAGTAGTGGTTTGGTGGCCTGGGTCACTGGAACTGGCAGTGACTCAGGCTTGCCACACCCCTGAACCAGTTCTTTGGACAGCACCATAGGTATCACTATCTTGTTTTTTTCTTCTGTGCATATGCAGAACAATTTTAATTGCACTCTGCATGTGCGCATAGTGTACATCAGGCATGCACACACGCAAAGTTTGCGTGTATGGCATGTCCATGAGCAAATCAGCAATAGTGATTGCCGAACCCACCCCATGGGCAGACATGATATTGTTGCCATCATCCCAATGAATCTCCTGTTGAACAGGTAATTGAACTAGTTGAACTCTGTAAATTCAACCAACTCAATTATTTTATGATTTCAGCCTTCACATTCTCCCTCAACCCAACCCAACCTACTGAATTTTTGTTCTGGAAGAATCTGGTGTACTTAGACATATATTGCTTGATAGTGCTTTACAGCCCTCTTTAAGGTTTACAGAGTCAGCCTATGCCCCCCAACAATCTGGGTCCTCATTTAACCAACCTCAGAAGGATGGAAAGCTGAGTCAATCTTGAGCCGGTCAGGATCAAACTCCTGGCAGTGAGCAGAGTCAGTCTGCAATTCTGTATTCTAACCACTGTGCCACCATGTCTCTTGTGGTGTAAGATGTGTTGTAACACATGTTACTCACACCACTTTGATCTCCTGGAAAAGAGGCAGTACACTACTTAATATATAAATTTTAAAAAATCAAGCACAAGTCATACAATGTGGTTTTCCTTTAATGCTAAACATAAATATTTTAACAGAGAAAAGAGCATTCAAAAAAATAATGCTTGTATTCCGACATATTCTGTCAAGAAACACAAAATAAGATCATGATGAGAAACATTATACATATCCACCAGAGTATTTAAGTACTGATTTATGTATGTAAATTACTAAATTTAGTGTTCATCAAGCCATTAATGTTCATGGCTAAACCAGCCCTTTGTGGCTTCTGACAAAATGTGGAACTGTTTCTATTAAAAATGTAGCCTATAAACCAAAGGGTGCATTTGATGGGTGACAATTATATGTGACCACTGTGGCATGTTGTCACTCAGAATAAATGACATAAATGAGCGTGCGCTGGTAGTTCAAAGGCTTAACTGGAATAAAAATGAGCTTTAATGATGCGCTTGTGAAATGTATAGCGACATTTGTTCATAGATCTCCTGTTGCCCTGCCTTTTCTGAACTGAACAGAAATACGTAGAAGTGAGATGTGTTTTTAGTAAGCAATAGCAATAGCACTTAGACTTATATACTACTCCATAGTGTTTACAGCCCTCTCTAAGCGGTTTACAGAGTCAGCATATTTTCCCCAACAATCTGGGCCCTCATTTTACCCACCTCAGAACGATGGGCTGAGTCAACCTTGAGCCTGGTGAGATTTGATTTGCCAAACTGCAGGCAGCTGATGATCAGCAGAAGTAGTTGCAGACCACTTCCGCCTTCCGGAGGCGACGGACGTGGTTTTTTTTTCTCTAGTGGCCCTTTCGGGGGCATGGAGCTCTTGTAGAGAGCCCCAACCCTACGAGCGGCTTGCGGTGAAACCCCCACCCCGATGGAGGTCGGGGGGGCTGTTCCCGCTTCGCTCCAGGAGCCAGAGAACAGAATGCGGGGGGAAGAGCTCCTCTTGCCGAAGGATCGTTGGAACCGCAGAAATTGAAGCAGCGGGCTGAAAAGCCAGAGCTGGAGGAAGCGCCGAGGCTTCACAAACGCCAAAGAGGCGGAAAAATGGCGCTTCTTTGTTCTCAGTAAGAAACCTTTCACTCTGATTTTTAAACGTTCCTTCATTTTTACAGCACTGCAAAATTTATATACATCCTAGCTCGGTGACTCTTGGGATTTCTCCCACTGTGTGCCTTCTTTTTTCATTGGATTTGACTGTTAAATTCTTTCTCTCTGGACTTTATGGAAACCATATTTTGAACTTAGATAAGACTTTTCCGTTCTCTTTGATGTCACGGACTGCCCGCTCTTCAGACGCCATCTTAATTACAAGAGCATAAAACTTTTACTATGGCATCAAAGAAGCCTCCACATGGAAAACCTCTTTTCGCTCCAGCCTCATTAAGAGCCAGTCCGGACTTACAGCAGCCTAAGATTAGTACAATGTTGCAAAAAGAAACACTGGGAGAGGCTTTTCAACTATCAACAATAGAGAAAACTCTACAAGACATAATGAAGGAAATAAAAGAAATTCGGAAAGATATGATGAGTTCAAGATTGGAACTTTTGGAGACACAGAGATCATTAATGGAAAATAAACAAAAAATTGAGGGTTTGGAGGGTGGGGCAGTTGAGATGAGGGAGGAGATAAGGGATTCTAAAAAAGAAATAGTGGAACTTGCTGGTCATATGTCTAGAATGGATTTTGAAAGAATGTCTTATTTTTTAGTTTCAAAATGTTCCTGAATCACCTTCAGAAAATTTAAAAGATTTAATGTCTACAATTTTAGCAGATTATACCAAAAAGAGTAAGGAATATATTTGGGGGGACATTGACCTGATTTACAGAATTAATTCAGCATATGCCAGAATAAATGATGTACCCAGAGAGATACATATTAAATTTGTAAGAAGGTCAACAAAGGATAAGATCCTGAGAGCACAGAGAGATGGCACTTTGATATATATGCAGAAGGAAATTGCCATTTTGAAACAAATCCCAAAAAAGATTCGAGAGATTCGGAGGAAGTATTCCTCCTTATCCAAAAAATTATATAAAAAGGGTGTGTGGTTCAAATGGTTAATGCCTGAAGGAATGTTGGTGTTCTGGGAGGGAGGCAGAGTTAGAATTAAAACAATAGAAGAGGCAGAAGCCTTTCTTAAAAAACACTCCTCAATCCTGGAGGATGAAAATGGGGGAACGGGAGGGGCCATGGCTCCGCCCACCGGCGGGAAGGAAGATGATACAATAGCTAAAAGACTCAGATCGCAAAAATGATTTTCTTTTACACAGTGTAATCCTTAAACGGATGTTAATAGAAACAAATGATTGAATGTATGAATTTATGATATTATATATATGTATTCCATTCCACCTTATACCGAAAAAAACCTTTACTCTTTGTATGGAACTTCGGAGGCGACCACCATCTCTGACATGGGAGCCCTAAAATATTTCTTTTATATCCTATATACCCTTTCCTTTGTTATAAAATTTGTAAAAACCAATAAAAATTGTTATTCAAAAAAAAAAAAAAGTAGTTGCAGTACTGCACTCTAACCACTATGTCACAGCGGCTTTTCCTTATAGTGATAGTAGCTAAAACTCTGTTAACTTAAAAGGCTCAGATTTCTATAATTAAAATAGGGAGGTACTTTTAAAACTTCTGCAGATAGCAAGGCACCCAGTGATAGGCACAATAATGAATGTACACTAATTAATGCAATCAGATCATTTAACCAGGATTTGCTAGAAGACGCATGTTCTCAAGAATGCATTGTGTGGAGTTAATTAAGGTCAATATTGGCTCATGGGTATATAGAAGAGACCTCAATTAATGTGGGGAGCTTCTGAATTCAGTGTAGTGGAAAGGTATCAGAGAATGGAGAATTGAGGTCTTTGTTAAGCTTTACGTTAAATAGCATTGTTCAGGTTGTTGGTATTAAACAAAAGTTGTCAGGTGCAAAGAATCAGGACTGTAGGTTAAGTTCCTGTTAAGAAGTTTTATTGCTCAAGCTTATACACACGAATCTAGTCAACTAATGGCCAGCACTAAATTGACACTAGATAAGAGTCAATGAGATCCAAGGAAGGGCTGGATTTGGAGAATTTGTGATTAGGATTTAGGATTTATTAAATTTTTAGACCGCCCTTCTCCCTTGCGGGACTCAGGGCGGTGTACAGGCAATAATAAGAAAAATAAGATAGAGCATAAAATACAATTAAAATACAATTAAAATATATTAAATGGATTGGCCTGATCTAAATCCAGTTAAAAAACCCTTACTAAAACCAATTTAAAAACTAAAGCAATTTAAAAAACTACGCCAGGCCAGCCGCACGAAACAGATAGGTCTTTAAGGCCCGAAGGAACTGGCACAGGTCCGTGGTTGTCCGTAGGTCAGGGGGTAGGTCATTCCAGAGGGCAGGAGCTGCCACAGAGAAGGCTCTCCCCCTGGGGGTCACCGGCCGGCATTGTCTGGCCGATGGCACCCGGAGGAGGCCCTCTCTGTGGGAGCGGACTGGTCGGTGGGAGGTGTTTGGTAGCAGGAGGCGGTCTTGCAGATAGCCAGGTCCCTTGCCATGGAGCAATTTAAAGATGGTTACTAATACCTTGAAGCACACCCGGAAAGCCACAGGCAGCCAGTGCAGCTCGCGCAGGAGAGGTGTCACGCGGGAGCATCTAGACGCTCCCAGAATCCCCCGCGCGGCCACATTCTGAACTAACTGGAGTCTCTGGGTGCACCTCAAGGGAAGCCCCATGTAGAGAGCGTTGCAGTAGTCCAGACGGGAAATGATGAGGGCTTGAGTGACCGTGCGTAAAGCGTCACAATCCAGAAAGGGGCACAACTGGCGTATCAGGCGGACCTGATAAAAAGCCCCCCTGGCCACGGCTGTCATATGGTCTTCTAGAGACAGCCGAGAGTTCAGGAGGACGCCCAAGTTGTGAGCCCTCTCTGTAGGGGCCAATGACTTGCCCCCAATAGCCAACGATGGCACCAGCTGGCTATATCGTGACGCCGGAAGCCACAGCCACTCGGTCTTGGATGGGTTGAGTCGGAACCTGTTTCTCCCCATCCAGACTCGCACGACCTCCATACACTGGGACATTACTTCCACGGCATCGTTGGGGTGGCCCGGGGTAGAGATGTACAGCTGAGTATCGTCAGCGTACTGATGGAAATCTACCCAGAAACCACGGATGATCTCACCCAACGGCTTCATATAGATGTTGAACAGGAGAGGCGAGAGGACCGACCCCTGTGGCACCCCACAAGTGAGGCACCTCGACGTCGACCTCTGCCCTTCTGCCAACACAAATTGCGACCGGTCGGAGAGGTAGGAGGAGAACCACCGTAAAACGGTGCCCCCACCCCCCACCCCTCCAGCCGGTGCAACATGATACCATGGTCGATGGTATCAAAAGCTGCTGAGAGATCTAACAGGACCAGGATAGAGGAGCAAACCCTACCCCGAGCCCTCCAGAGATCCTCCACCAACGCGACCAATGCCGTCTCTGTGCTGTACCCAGGCCGGAAGTTGGACTGGTGCGAGTCCAGATAAACAGTTTCCTCCAGGTGCTGAGGGAGCTGCCGCACCACCACACTCTCAACAGCCTTCGCAAGAAAACGAAGTTTGGAGACAGGACAGTAGTTGGCCAACACAGCCGAGTCCAGGGAGGGCTTCTTGAGGAGGGGCCTCACCACCGCCTCTTTCAAGGCAGCTGGGAGAAACCCCTCACTCAAAGAAGCGTTGACAATTTCCTGGAGCCAGCCTCGTGTCACCTCCCGGGAGGCCAGTACCAACCAGGAGGGACACGGGTCCAATAAACATGTGGTGCCGTTCAGCCGCCCCAGCATCCTGTCCATGTTCTCAGGAGTCACAGGATCGAACTCTTCCCAGATGACAGACTCAAGACCTGCCTCCGTCAGCCTGTCTGAACTAGACCAGTTGGAGGCCAGCCTGTCCCGGATCTGATCGATTTTATCATGCAGATAACATCCAAATTCCTCCACACGACCCTGCAAGGGGGCATCCCACACCCTCTGATGAAGAAGGGAGCGGGTCACTCTAAACAGGGCGGCAGGCCAGTTATCTGCAGACACAATAAGAGCGGAGAAGTAATTACACTTTGCCGCTTCTATCGCCACTAGGCAGGACTTCAAATGCGACCTTACCAGTGTCCAGTCAGACTCGGAGCGGGTGGCCCTCCAACCACACTCTAAGCGTCTCTTCCGACGTTTCATCACCCTCAGCTCCTTGGAAAACCAGGGAGCCAAGGTGGTTCAGTGCCAGGTGAGAGGCTGCAAAGGCATGACCCGGTCCAGGGGCCCGGGGCCGCACTATTCCAAGCGGCCACTAGGTCCTCAGTTGAGTCACGGGTCAGGGTCCCAGGTATTGGCCCAAGCTCCATCTGGAACCTCTCAGGGTCCATCAGGCACCTGGGGTGAAACCATCTCGTCGCTTCCGGTTCCGCCTCCCCGCGGTGGGATGCAGCGGTTGGAAAGCCCAGCCAGAGGAGAGAGAGATCTGACCATGACAGGGGTTCAACGACTATTTCCCCTAAACCAAGATCACTCAACCACTTGCCGGAGGCAAAAACTAAGTCCAGTGTGTGTCCTCCAGTGTGGGTGGGGTCATGAACTAACTGGGTCAGTTCCATGGCCATCATGGAGGCCATGAACTCTCGTGCCATCTCAGATGCTTTGCCTATCGATGGCAAGTTGAAATCCCCCATGACTAACAGCTTGGGGGTCTCAACCGCCATCTCGGCTATCACATTGAGAAGCTTGGGTAGGGCTGCTGAAACATAGCGGGGAGCCAGGTACACAATCAGCAAGCCCAGCTGCCTCCCATGACCCCATTTCACACATAGTGACTCACAGTCGGCTGTCTGCGGCACAGTGGTCTCCCTCGGGTCCAGGCCCTCCTTTATAATAACCGCCACCCCCCCACCCCAACCCTGGGCTCTCGGCTGGTGAAATGCGCGGTAACCCGCCGGGCACATTCCAATGAGGGGCACCCCCCCCTCTTGGCCCAACCAGGTCTCTGTAATACCCACCAGGTCTGTCCCCCCCTCCAAAACCAGATTGTGAAAGAGGGGGGCTTTATTAACCACGGACCTAGCGTTACACAACATTAGCCGAAAAGAGACCCCATCCCGACATGGGTCGAAGAAGCAACTAAATCTGGGAGAGCAGAATCCCTGCCGGTGGTGCCTGTCCGACAGACCGCAGAGGAACCATCGAGGGCCCCACGGAGCCAAGAGCACGCGCCACCACGGAGACCCCCAGAGAAAGGAAAGTGGCGGGGAGTAGACAAAGTCGTGACCGAATGGAGGAAAGAAGCTATGCGCCCAATGAAGATCTCAAGAAGGTGACGCCAGACCCACATATACCAGGGCTCCCCGAGGAGCCCCTGAAGCTCAGCAAGAAATCAGGGAACACTTGTGTCCGTGCCCGAGAGTCCACGAGGCAGCCCGTGTCATAGAGAACGTGCAGGAATGCACAGCGACCCGTTCACGAAGAAGAGAAACCGAGTTGGTCCCTCCGACCAAGACAGAAACCCCGAGAGAAAGCGGGCCGACCCATTGTCCCGAAGGACATCACCGGCCCAGCAAGGACAAGCCACAGAACTGGTGCAAGACGAAAGGAGTGGCCTGGCAAAGGCCATGAAAGGCAAAGACCGGCCCCAAATAGGGAACGTATACCCAGCCAGGGGAACAAATGCAAGGTCCGATGCCGGAAGCCGCAGACCATAGGGTGCTGGGAATTAGAGGATCCATTCGATCCCAAGGCCAGGTACTGAGCCCCTCTTCCAGGTCTCCGCTTGCCAGCGAAGGGCATATGAAAATGATCCTGATTCCAGATTCGTCCCAAAGCACTCCCAGCCTAGAGGAAGCGGTGGCAGCTCCAGAAAGTTTCTCCCTGTCGAACAACAAGGACAGACAAATAGGCCACGTCGAATGGTGCCCGCGAAATGCAAATGGGTGCTTGTAGACCCGGACGGCGAAAAACGACCATCCCTCAGTGCAAGGGGGGCAAATGCCAGAAGGACAACAGAAGTCTCCGTGCCTCCAAGCCCCCCCAACGACCCCTGAAGGAGCACTCGGAACATCATAAAACCCGAAGGTGGTGCGTAAGGTGAAGCACCGACGCAACCCCTTCACCAATCCTGTCGAAAGACACCCAATGGGGGGAACGGAACGATGGAGAGGGGGAGGGAATGGACCCAGGACACGGGGTCTCGCCAATAGCCAGGCGTCTGCAGGGGAGGCCAGAGGACCGAGGGGCCGAGAGAGTCCTTGAAGACCAGACGAATGAGGTTCCTTTGCAGCAGGGTCCACCCCAGCCATGCTGGGACCCTCCGCCCATGCAAAGTCCGCTACTGAGGAGCGGTCAGCCTAGAGGGATAAAGACCAGGATGTAGATCCGTCCCCAAGACCGTGAGCAGGCGGCCTCTGCGCCCGGGAGCCCCGGCCATGGCGGCGCTGCCCTCCACTAAAACCCAGGAGGAGGGCCACTCTGAAAGACAAGCTCCAAATGTACATTGTGGGGCACACTCCTGCCAGAGATACAACACCGCCCGCCAATGCGGGAGATATAGGTGCCGACTGGAAGGAAAGGCCGGAGACATGGTGCAGGAACAGCCGAGAGACGGATTCTGAAATGGAGTTTGGTGTGAAGTGGGCAGTAGCCCTAGGTAAGAGAGAACCAGTGGATGCAAGAGCCGACCACGGGGGCACTCCCTGCTATAGCCGTAGAGAGAAAGGGGTTGGATGAGTCGTGAAGTAACTGTCCACAAGAGGCACATTGAAGACCTACCAAGAAGCTCCGTCTGTGAGGACTGCCAACCCACCGGTCAGAGGCGCCGGCCGCGCAGACGGAGCGTCCCGTAAAGATGGCTTGCCAAAGGTAGGACGTGGGGATGGCATAAAGCCCACCCAAACACCGTCAAGACCAGGGGTGCTGCACTTCCGGGCCAGGCCTGGTCAATGCCCGAGCCGATCGATCCGTGGTTGAGGTGACCAAGGCCATGGTCAACAAGGGTTGGACAAGGGAAAAAAATGAACGAGGCTCAAGGGCGAAGTCCTCTGGCCAGCTACGCAGCACCCGAAAGTTGGAGGTAGGGAGCACCCCTTCCCCGTGCCTGTGGACAGGAGCTCCATCCCATCGCTAGCAGAGGAAGACGGCAGATTGAACAGGCCTGCAAGACCCTTGAAAGACAGGGGGACTCTCTGGTGCCACCTGGGAAACGGCAGCAGGGACGCAGACATGTCACATCTTGCGACTGAAATAACCTCACCTGCAAGCCGGAGGTCCATGGGGGAATAAGCCAGAGTGGCGGAGCGTAGGGCCGGACGATGGCCAGAGGCCCAGGGCGCCAAGGACGTTGCCGCCGGGCCCCGAGGGGCTGGTGGGAGGGATCCCCTCCCATCCCAATGTCCTGAGAGTGCCATAAGTTCGACAGACCTAACTGGCGTATAGCCCGGTCCCCTGGGAACAAGGTCCCTTGAGGCCTGGGGAAGGGTTGAAAAGGGGGCTGTATCCCTTGACATCAGAGACTCCTGATCTTGCCAACGATGGCCCCTGGAGAAGGACTGAGCCCCCACCTTGATCGCGGGAAGAAGAGGGGGAACAGGGAATGAGGAGCCGGTTCCGAGGGCCGCCTGTCTGTGACCCCGGCCGAGAAAAGGCCCACTTAGGTGGACTTAACAGGAATTAAGGCCGAACATCCAGGCCACCACCTAGAGGGCTCCCGAGAGTTGTGACAGTTTCGTCACTAAGTGGAACCCCCGTCATTAAGTGAGGTGAGCACCCGCAGAAGGCGCATAATGGCCATCTAAGAAGAGCCAGGCTCCAATCCTGCAAAATACTCAGTGTGGGCTGTGCCAGGTAGGCCCCACGCCTTTGTAGCCGTATTCGCGCTCTGAAAAAGGCGCCCGCAATTTGGCGGGGCCCTTGCCGAAGGCACACGCCCCATTTCCCAGCCCCCGAGCCGGGGGTGGTGGAAAGGAACTCTCTGGGCTCAAACGGACCACAGGGCCTAACAGGGGGCTGCGGGAAGGCCCAAATGCGCCCTCGCCGCTGATAACAAGGCGCGCGGGAGGCCCTTGGCTGCCGCCGAAGAATCATCCAGGGCCTGACGGCTCGACGGAGTCCGCGCCCATCCAGCGCTGCTGGCAAGGACCGCGCACGCGCGCGTTGAGGCCTCCAGGAGGCCGGCGCGGCCCTAGAGGGGGCCTGACAGGCCGATCGTGCTCTGAGCTGCCCACGGGAGGACACGGGAGGCAGCAGGCGGGCGTAGCGCTTCTACAAGGACCCGACGGCCTGAAGTGATAGCCAGTACCCGTGGGATGCCCAGGCGGTAAGCGCGGCCTCCGCAACCTCTAGATGACGTCATTAGCCTTTAAAGGCTCCGACACGCCATAGCGCCCCCGGCGCGTGCGTGAGGCCCCAGACGGCCTGCGCTCCCCGTAGCCAGCCCGGGCAGTGGGGGAGGCCCTAGGCGGCAGTCGCGGCCATCATAACGGCGTACCATCCAGTTCCTGGGCAATCATAGGCGCTTAGGAGGACTCGGTCTCATGCGCAGTCACCACACAGGCCTTAGAAGGACGACAGCCCTGGCAGCCTGTGAAGGGGCGTGTGGGAGGCCCCTGGCATCTGGCGCATTCTGCGAAGGTCTGTCAGGTCGCCATCTTGCATCCAGGCGACGAGCGCGCGGGAGGCCCTCGGTGACAGGAGCGGCCTCCCTCAAGGCCCGAAGGCCCGACAGCCCCTGATAGGTGCGGCCACTTACCAGAGCCCTGAAAGCACCTGAGGCAGCTCGCTTAGCTCCCCGGGGGTCTCAAACAAAGGCCTCACAGCTGAGCTGCGATTCTGGCCGCCCACTTAAAGGCCTGATGAGCCACCCCTGGAGTTCTCAGTGAGGTAACCGTCAGATCTTGATCTCGTCGGGGGAGCGGACCTAGCGTTATGGGACAAGTCCCCAGCTGGTCAAGTCACCACCTCGCAGGTGGGCATATACATAGGGGTGGCTGACTTAGATATCCATACTTCAGAGAAAATTCCTCAAAGGACGATGATACCGGACCAGTCCCAGAGTTGGACTGAGTCGGAAACTGGGGGGAGTCTGCTCCTGAGGGGGTTATATAGCACCCTTAATGAATTATTAATCAGACTCAGTCCAATCAGAGTGCGGATAGGTCTTACCCATACATGGATGCTATCTCCACCCTTATTGAGAAAAGTAAAGTTTTACACGTAGGTAAGAGAAACCAAGTGTAGAATAGGGGGTACATGGCTAAGCAGCAGTAACTGTGAAAGAGATCTCTGAGTCCTAGTGGATAACCACTTAAATATGAGCCAGCAGTGTGCTGCAGCTGCCAAAAAACCCAACACAGTCCTACGCTGCATCAATAGAGAGAGAGTATTAAGGTCAAGTGAAGCGTTAGCAGCAGTAGCATTAGACTTACTGTATATACTGCTTTCACAGTGCTTTTACAGCCCTCTCTAAGTGGTTTTACAGAGTCAACCTATTGCCCCCAAACAATCTTGGTTCTCATTTTACAGACCTCAGAAGGATGGAAGGCTGAGTCAATAGCAATGCCACTACTGCTTCACAATGCTTTTTTTACAGCCCTCTCTAAGCAGTTTACAGAGTCAGCATGATTCCCCCCAACAATCTGGATCCTCATTTTGCTGACCTCGGAAGGATGGATGGCTGAGTCAACCTCAAGCCAATGAGGATTGAATTCCTGGCAGTAGGCAGAGTCAGCATGCAATACTGCAATTCTAAACACTGTGTCACTGAGTACCACTTTATATTGTCTTGGTAAGACCACACTTGGAATAATGCATCCAGTTTTGGTTACCACAATTAAAAAAAAAGATATTAAGATTCTATTAAGAGTGTAGAGAAGAGCAACAAAGATTATTAGGGCCCTGGAGGCTAAAATGTATGATGAATAATTCAGGAAACTAGGTAGTCTAATGAAGAGAAGGACTGAGGATGATATGATAATTGTATTCCAATATCAAGGGACTGCTACAAAGAATAAGAGATTGACATTCTCCAAAGCACCTGAGGGCAGGATAAGGATGGAAGCTTATCAAAGAAAGATCCAACCTAGATCTTAGAATTAAGAAGTAATTTCCTGTTGGTGAGAACCATTAATCAGTGGAATGGCTTGCTGCCTTCAAAACCCAGCGAGTTTTTGCCATTATTTCATCTTTCCTTTCCTTTCCTTTCCTTTCCTTTCCTTTCCTTTCCTTTCCTTTCCTCCCCTCCTATGGCTACTATGGTGGCTTACAATGAGTTAGACTTCAGCTCAATGCGCATGTTTGTTAGTATAGTGGAAACAGAAGTAGGAAGAAGCTTCCAATTAACTTAATGTAAATATATTTTTTAAAAAAAACCATAAATAGCTTGCCAACTTGTCTATACATAGATTGTCCTTCTGGCCCAATATTTTTTGGAACACAGTAAGTGTAAGTAACGTAAAATTATAAACTGCCTAGAATCCATGGTAACTAATGGTAGGTAAATTCCAAGGTGGTGGAAGGTGGGAGCAAGATAAATTAAAAAGGAAGTTTTCATTTGCTTTATTTTCTATTCTATAACTATAACTACGCACTTTAAATAGATCATGCAAGATTGCAGAATACATTATGACTAAAGGGTTTGCCAGAATATGTGATTATTCTTCTGATAATTTTTGCAATGTATAAGAAGCTGGTATAAGAACTATGCTTAATGAGAATCAACAACATTAGACAAGGATGCAAATTGTCCCTACATCCATGTAACTAACATACAGCAAATTTGTTATATGTCTGGCAGGCACAGAACAGTTGGCAGCTTGAATAAAAGTTGGAGGTAAATGCATTTACACTTTTTGATATGTACACAATGTCACTTCATTAGCTACAAGCGAAAAAGAAACAGAAGGGCTAATTAGACAACAAAAAAGAGGGAAATCTGGGTTAATGTTAAACAGAAAGAAACAATTAGTCCCTCAAGGTGATGAGAGGGAAACAGAAGATCATCTATTTTGGGTATCTGATATGGATCAGGAAAAATAAAAAAAATTATGCTTGGCAAGGTTGAGAGAATTAGAAGAAGGGGAAGACTATGGTTAATGTGGATGGACAGGTTCAGAATAACAGAGTTGGAAGGGACCTTGGAGGTTTTCTAGCGCAACCCACTGCTCTATACTATTGCAGACAAGTGGCTGTCTAATCTTTTCTTAAAAGCCTCCAAGGAGGGAGCACCCACAACTTCTGAAGACAAGCAGTTCCAATGTTAATTGTTCTCACTGTCAAGAAATTTCTCATTATTTCTAGGTTGCTTTTCTCCTTGATTAGTTTCCATCTGTTGCTTCTTGCCCTGCCTTCAGGTGCTTTGGAGAATAGGTTGACCCCCTCTTCTTTGGGGCAGCCCCTCAAATATTGGAAGATTGCTATCATGTTACCCAAGTTCTTCTTTTCTACTCTTTAGACATACCCGATTCCTGCAAACCTTCTTTGTATGTTTTAACCCCCAGTCTCTAAATCAGTATCTGCTTTCAATTAGACAATCACTTTCAAAATCTTCTGAATCAAAATACTCACTTATCCCAATATTTTCTTTCTTACATGTACTCCAAAGATGAAAAGCAGTACCCACAGTCTGATTACATTTCCAGGAAACATTTTAAATTCTCTTGTTCATTTTTGAGAGTGTCATGTACCAATAATACATCATGTTATAAAAATGATGATTAAAAAAAAAAAGCTAGTGAAGGGCACACCAACAGACGGTCTTTATCAAGACTTCTTAATTAAGAAGTGATATTACTGCTTTATAATGCCTTGGTAAGACCACACTTGGAATAGTGTGTACAACTCTGGTTATCATGATACAAAAAAATGTTGAGACTCCAGAAAGATTGTAGAGAAGAGCAACAACGATGGTTAGGGGGCTGGAGACTAAGGATAGGATGAGTGATTTGGGGAATTAGGTATGTTTACTGTAACAAAGGGAACACTGTTAACAGTGTTCTAATATTTGAGGGACTGCCACAAAGAAGAGGAAGTCAAGCTATTCTCCAAAGAAGCTGAGGGCAGGACAAGAAGCAATGGGTGGAATCTAATCAAGGAGAGAAGAAACCGAGAACTAGGGAGAAATTTTCTGACAGTGAGAACAATTAATCAGTGGAACAAGCTGTCTTCAGAAGTTGTGGGTGCTGCATTACTGAAGATTGTCCAGAATAGAATAGAATTCTTGATTGGACACACAAGGAATTTTCAGTGCATAAGCTCTCGGTGTACATAAAAAAATACATTCATTAAGAATCATAAGATACAACACTTAGTGATAGTCATAGGATACTACCGACACTGTCTTATTTTCTTTGATCTCCCAAAATAAGCATTTGGCCTTATTTTTGGGGAGGTCTTATTATTTTTGAGGTGCAGGAGGTAGCGAACATGGTCACCTCATGGCTGCTGCTGTGTTGCTGGGCCTGCCACTCTTTTTGCAGTGGCCATTAGTGTGACAGAAGAGGTGTGATGGCTAGGGTTGTGGGAATGGCTGTTAGGTAAGGGTGTGTGGCGTGCATGGGGCATGTTTCCCCTCCCTTTCCCCCCTCCTGCCTTGCCTCCTTATTTCGTATTGTTTGTGTGGCAAGCAACCAGAGGAAATGGTGGGGACCGGCTGCACATGCATTTAAATATTTTCAGGGAGATCTTATTTTCAGGGGAGGGCTTATTTTAGTGCATGCACTCAAAAGCTCGATTGGGCTTATTATCCAGAGAGGACTTATTTTCAGGGAAACAGGGTAAATAAGCAATCAAATCATACTAGGAAACTAAATAAAACAATTTAAGTTGTAAAGATACAAAATACAAGGTTGTAGTCATAAGTGGGAGAAGTAGGTAATAGGAAGGATGAGAAGAATAATAGTAATACAATCTTAGTAATAGTTTGACAGTGTTGTGGGAATTAGTTGTTTAACAGAGTGATTGCATGCAGGGAAAAGTTGCCCTGGTGTGCAGTGCCCTATATTGTCGCTTTGAGGGTAGAAGTTTAAAAAAATTATGTCTAGGATGTGAGGGGTTTGTATATATTTTCACAGCCCTCCTTTTGACTTGTGCAGTATTCAGGTCCTCAATGGAAGATAGGTTGGTAACAATTGTTTTTTCTGCTAATTATCCATTGACGTCTATGTTTGTCTTGTTTGGTTGTAGAGCCAAATGAGACAGTTATGGAGGTGCAGATGACAGACTCAATAATTCCTCTGTAGAACTGAATCAGCAGCTTTTTGAGCAGTTTGAGCTTCCTGAGTTGGCACTGAAAGAACATTCTTTGTTGTGCTTTTATGATGACATTTTTTATGTTAGGTGTCCATTTTAAGTCTTGAGATATGATAGAACCTAGAAATTTGATGGTCTCTACTGTTGATACTGTGTTTTAATAACAAGAATATTTGGAATGGTGATATTGAATGCTGAGCTGAAGTCTACAAAGAGGACCCTTGCATAGCTTTTCGAAGATTCAAGATGTTGTAGGATGTAGTGCAGAGCCATATTAACAGCATCATCTGCAGATCTATTTCCTTGGTAGGCAAATTACAAACAGCAAATCCCTGATGTAGGGTCTCCCGCTTGAGTAAAGGGTGGATTAAAAGACTTCCATAGTCCCTCTCAATCTGTTATTCTATATTTCAACTCCCTTTATTCCATTCTTTTTTTTAAATACTTTTTTTAATTTTCAAACATACAAATACAAAAAACTTAGACATAGACTACATTTACACAATACATTGGAACTTCGTGTTCCTTCTTATAGCAGTTTCAAATCGGTACAATTCTCTTTATGCTATTTCCCCTTCTAATATATTTCACTTAGGTTTCACCGTTTTTAACCCTCTTCTTTTGTTCTTTTACTTATCTAATATATTGGCTAATTACCTCTAATAAGTTTAATTTATCTTGAGTACATATATATATGACTATCCTCCTAAACCTCTACTTTTTGACTTTACCTGAATTTCTTTTGTTAACTTGTCCATTTCAGCACAGTCCAGAACCTTTCTTATTATTTCATCTTCATTTGGTATCAGTTTATTTTTCCATTTTTGAACGAAAGCAATCCTTGTCACCGTAATTATATGTAGAATTAAATACAAAGTCTCTTTTTTTATATTTGGTCGTCATTATTCCTAATAGGAACATCTCTCACCCCCCACCCCCCATTTTTCCAATTCGATATTGTAGCCAAAGTTCTGTGCCCATTTTACCAGCTATTCCTTCACTATTCCTTTACTATTTCTTCTTCCATTTTATATTTCAGAAGAAATTTATATATTCTCCCTATTATCTTCATTTCTTTACTTTGGATTATTTTATCTAATTCGTGTGGTTCTATTTGGATTTCATATATTTTAATATTGCTGTTGTATTTAGATTTGATTTGCAAGTAGGTTAGCCAATCAACTTTCATGTTTTGTTCTGCCAATTCTTGGATTGTTTTCAGATTTCCCAGCCCATTAATTAAATCTTTGTATCTTATCAATTTGTTCATATCTGTGAAGTTTGGGTGGATAGCCAATTTGGGATTTTCAAGTACTGATTTTTAAAAATTTTAAGCCAGTTTTAAAATAACGTTTTTCTAATTAGATGTTTTTGAAAGTATTTGTGCATTTTGTTTTTACCATCCCATAAGACTGCGTGCACCTATTTGAAAATCGTGAGCTTCTAAGGTCAAGATTCTTTTCTTTTTTAGCTCCACCCAATCCTTCAACTATGTTAATGTTGTCGCTTGTGAGTATAACTCCCAATCTGATAGGGCTAGGCCTCTCCTCCCCTTGCTTTCTTGCATTGACTTTAGTTTAATCCTTGCCAAATGAACCTAGATGTTAGTTTATTTAATTCCTGGAAAAATGTTTTACCAGGGTTTATGAGTGCGGTTTGTAGCAGAAATAAAATTCTTGGGAGAATATTCATTTTAACTGGGCTATATGTCCCATTAGTGATAACTGAATATTCTTCCAGCTCTCTAGATCTTTCTTTATTTGTATCATTAGTTTATTATAATTATCGTCTTTGATTGTAAAACACTTTGCCGACACCCAAATCCCCAAGTATTTCACTTTCTTGTTTGCATTTTAGCCACTAATTCCAGTTCCTCCTCTTGCTTTTTCGTCACATTCTTAGTTATCATTTTTGTTTTGCTTTTGTTGATTTTTAATCCTGCCACCTCCCTGTATTCCTATAGTTTTTGAATTAGTTTCAGACCAGATTCTAATAGGTCCTCTAAAATAAATACTAGGTCATTGGCATATGCTTGGATCTTATATTCTTCATTTTTAATTCTTAAACCTTTTATTTCCTGATCTTTCCTAATTTCATTTAGCAATATTTCCAAAGTTAATATAAACAGCAAAGGAGAGAGGGGACACCCCTGTCTAACCACCTTTTTATTTCAATCTTATCTGTTAGGTCTCCATTCCTCAGAATTTTGGCTGTCTGGATATTATATAATTTTTCTATTTTTTTGTAAATTTCTCTCCTAATTTCATCAGATCTAATTGCAGTGTTATAAACTTTCAAATTACATTATCGAATGCTTTTTGTGCATCAAGGAAAACCCGTACAGATTGTTTTTTTGGATGCGCCTCATAATATTCTAATGTATCTAGGATAACTCTCGTGTTATTTTTGATGTGTCTGTGAGGTAAAGATCTGTTCTGGTCTGGGTGTATTCATTCATTTAGCTCTTGTTTAATTCTTTCTGTCATAATTGCTGCAAATAGTTTGTAATCGAAATTCAATAATGAAATTGGTCTATAGTTTTGGATTTCTTGTAGATTGGCTTCTTCGTTAGGGATGAGCAACATTACTGCTTCCTTCATGATTCAGGCACCTTGGCTTTTCCTAAATCTTCATTAAACATTTCCAGTCCCGGTTCTTCGAGTGTTATTTGATTACCATATTTTTTGGAGTATAAGAAGCACTCGAGTATCAGATGCACCAACATTTTGAAGAGGCAAATTTTAAAAAAAGTTTTTGCACTCTGCAGACCTCCCAAAAATGGCCTGTTGCCTGCAAAAACAGGCCCGTTTTTTGTCAAAAAGGGGCATGCGTAGCCTTTAGGAGGCTTGTAGAGTGCTCCTGGGGGCTGCCACCCCCAAATGAGCAAAAACCAGTCAATTTTTCATGAAACAGGCCTATTTTTTTTATACAAAAAAGGACATTTAGGAGGCTTATAGAGTGCTCCTGGGGGCTGGGGGGGTGTTTTTATTTATCAGCAAAAATAAAATCAATACAAAATGGTTTTGGCCTGGAAGGTGGAGCTGAAAGGCAAAAGGGAAGCAGTATACTCCCTCCCATATTTGGGGCATACTAGGTGCCTTGACAAAACATCTAATCATTCCCCAAGGGTGTCTTTATGCCTTAGATAAATCTGAACACAAACCCAAACTCTGGCTTATATATGTAGATGACACTTTCATAATTTGGCCACACAGAAAAGAAAAATTTCCTCACACATCTCAACAGCCTACACTCCAAAATACAATTCACTATGGAAATAGAATATAGCAACCAACTTCCCTTTCTGGATGTTCTAATCTACAAAAAACCCAATGGTTTCCTAGGATACACCATCTACCAGAAAATAAAACGCACACCAACTGCTACTTAAATGCACAATTCCATCACCACCTTGCACAGATCAACTCCGTAGCCAAGACCCTCATCTCCAGAACCAAATGCCTAGCTGACAAAGACCACCTGAAAACTGAATTATACACCCTCACAAAGGTATTAATCACCAATGGATTCCAAAGAAACACAATTACTAACCTAATCCAAAGGGAGACCCCCCCTAAGAACTAAGACACAGAACAGGACAATGGCATTGCCCTCTTCCCTTACATCAAAGGCACCACAGATAAAATCAGCAAAATTCTCCACAAACACAATATCAAGACATCCTTCAACACTAATCAAAACATACCCAACATCTTAAGAAACCCCAAAGACAAGATCCAGCTAGAAAACCAAGGAGTCTATGAAATACCATGCAAAATCTGCCCAGCCACATACATTGGACAAACTAATAGGAGAATAAATGCATGCATTGCAAAACATAAAAAGCTGTCAGAAAAGAAGAAAAAACTTCCTCCTTTTTCCTACACCTTAAAGCAACAGGACATGAAATTGATTTTGAAGGAACCAAATTACTCTCCAAAACTGAACACTTCAACAAGAGAATAATTATGGAAGCTATTGAAATAGAGAAACACCCCCACAACATGAATAAACATGATGATACCTCCTGCCAACAGAGGGAGACCCCCCCTAAGAACTAAGACACAGAACAGGACAATGGCATTGCCCTCTTCCCTTACATCAAAGGCACCACAGATAAAATCAGCAAAATTCTCCACAAACACAATATCAAGACATCCTTCAACACTAATCAAAACATACCCAACATCTTAAGAAACCCCAAAGACAAGATCCAGCTAGAAAACCAAGGAGTCTATGAAATACCATGCAAAATCTGCCCAGCCACATACATTGGACAAACTAATAGGAGAATAAATGCATGCATTGCAAAACATAAAAAGCTGTCAGAAAAGAAGAAAAAACTTCCTCCTTTTTCCTACACCTTAAAGCAACAGGACATGAAATTGATTTTGAAGGAACCAAATTACTCTCCAAAACTGAACACTTCAACAAGAGAATAATTATGGAAGCTATTGAAATAGAGAAACACCCCCACAACATGAATAAACATGATGATACCTCCTGCCAACAGACATCTGGAAACTAACCCTAGCCATTAAACAAGTCCCAGCCACAAAAACTGACAGCAGACCCAGAACAACACAGGACACCATCACCAATCACCCTCAACAAACATCAACTCCATCTACCAATCAAGATGTGACAAAACAGCCAACCAATCCATTTAAAGCAGCAAAGCCAACATTCCACACACCCCATCTATATTTATAGAAAAACGACAGCTCCAATCACAGTTTGGTTGCACAAGCAAGAAGCCAAAGGCACCAGCCTGAAGATGACGAGTGTGACCTCGTCGAAACGTTGCCATGATACTTTTAATCATACATGGGAAAAGACCCAAATAAACCAAGACCTACGTACCTATACCTGTGAAAATCTACGAAATCTACAAAAATATCTATATCTATATCTATATCTATATCTATCTATATTTAAAATATATTGCTCACTGAGCTTTCGCTAGCAACTGCTAACATCTTCAGAGTGTAAAAACCATAAAAGGACACTTGCCTTTATACAATGTTAATCAATTTAGGCCCATCCACCTGCCTCCCACCTGTGATCAGCCCTGTTGTTTTTCTTGCATCAGGCATGTTAATCGATGTTTGTATTCCTTTCTCCCTTATCAAATCTAGCTTGGGCTGTTTTTCCCCAGAAAATAATGCTGAGCTATCCGATGTTGATTCAAAGGCATTTTCTCTGGTTTCCTCCCAGGCCCCTCCCTTTTCTTCTGTCTCACAGGCCTAGCTAATATACTAGGGGATCATTATGTTGAGTTCTTGAAGACGGTGTGCAAGTTGAACCAGCGCCAGATCCGGTGGTCCCTTTTCTTTGCCCGTTTCAACTTCCACGTGACCTACATCCCTAGTGCGTGCAACCAAAGGGTGGATGCCCTGTCCAGGAAACCTGAGTACTCTTGCACCACTGACCCACTTCCACCCCGGACAGTGTTGCCCATCGAGTCCTTCGCTGCGGTTCATGAGCCTGTGGACTTATGGACTTAGATACGGGATGCGCAGTGGCATGATGAATGGGTGGAGCAATGGAAGGCTGAGATGGGGCCGGCCTCCTTGTGGACATTTGCCTATGACCTTTTACGGTACCAGGACAGACTCTACGTGCCCATGGGGCCCCTCCAGGGACTTATTGTCTCCCAGTGCCATGACAATCTGGCAGTGGGGCATTTTGGCCTTTTCAAGACCTTGAACCTGGTCTCCCATACCTTCTGGTGGCCCTGCTTATGACATGATGTACAATCCTACGTCACCTCGTGTGTACAGTGTTGGCAGGCCAAGTCAGTGATGGGAGCTCCTCCAGGGCTGCTTCAGCCATTGCGAACTCCAGACAGACTCTGGGGGATTTTCTGATGGAATGGCCTCCATCTTCGGGATTTACCACAGTCCTTGTGGTGGTGGACATGCTGACGAAGATGGCGCATTTCATCCTGTGTCGGAGATTGCCAACAGCCCACGCCACCACCTGCAAGTTCATCCAGCACATCTTCCGGCTGCACGGCCTACCTGATAGGGTCATGTTGGACTGCAGAACGCAGTTCATGGTCCAGTTCTGGAAAGGGCTGATGGAGGTTCTGCACGTCCAGATCTGCTTGTCCTTGGCACACCATCCTGAAACCGACAGGAGGATGGAGAAGGTGATTGGGATCTTGGAGCAGTACCTGCGCTGCTTCGTGAACCAGGAGCAGAATAACTGGGTGGACTACCTGGCCGTGGTTGCGTTCCTGGTTAACAACTAGCAGCACACCTCCATGCGGACGATGGCCTTCTTGGCTAACATCGGGTACCACCCCCGATGTTAGCCGATCTTTCCCCTCACCCCAGTCGACTGCCTGATCCCTGCAGCGCAGGACTTCCTCTCAGAACACCAGGCGGTCCACCAAGTAGTGCATCGCTATCTGACTTAAGCCAAAGAGGACTACAAGAGGGTGGCGGACAGGTCTCGGCGTGCGGTGCCAGCTTTGGCTGTGGAAGATCATATGTGGCTGTCCACATGACACCTTCCATCCCACTGGTCGGCCAAGAGGTTGGACCACCGTTACCTTGGGCCGTTCCTGGTGGAAACCATCATCAACTCTGTTGCCTATCGCCTGACCTTGCCACGCTTGATGCGAGTGTACCCGGTGTTTCATCGCTGGCTCCTGGTCCCTGAGTGGTTGGCTTGTCCTCTTTGCCAACTTTCTCAGCCCCAGCTGGCACTGTGTGAGGCTGAGGAGCCGCCTGCACATGAAGTGGCCAGGATCCGGGACTCAAGATGGCTAAAGGGATGATTCCAGGGACTGGAAGGACGACAGCCGTTCAGAAAGGAGCCATTAATGTCTGTCTGTGAATTCAGCCTGTTCTGTGAAGGAGTTTTGAAGCTCTGTGTGAAAGGTTGCTGCAGAGTTAAGCTTGTGACGTGAATGTTCTGGGCTCTCAGCCAAAGGACTTGTTATCTTGCACAATTTTATTTTTTTTTATATTGAAAAAGTTTTATTGGTTTTACAGTTTTTCAATAGGGTGGGGTAAGGGATACAGAAAAATTTTTGAGAGCATTCACGTCAAAGTCGTCAGCCCTTCTGGAACTTCAATATAAATCAATAACAAAACATTGTTCATAACACTACAAAGTGAAAACAAGTACATGTTTCTAAGTTCTCAATTCTATGCTGTCAGTCATTTACAAAAATCCAGATACACATGTTATACAATATTACTCAAAAATCAAAGCAAAGTTATTTTTTTGATCTAAGTCTCTTGGCTATTGGGTCTTCTATCTCACCCTCCGGGCCCCCAGCGGGCGGGGCCGTGGCTCCCTCCGTCCCCCCTGAATCTTCCCCCAGGGCAGAGGCGTGTTTTTTAAGAAAGGCTTCCGCCTCAGCAACTGTTTTAATCCTCACTCTTCCTCCTTCCCAGAACACCAGCATCCCTTCGGGCGTCACCCACTTGAACCAGATCCCGTGGTCAAAAAACTTTTTGGACAAGAAGGAAAATTTCCTTCTCGATTCTCTAATCTTTCTAGGGATCTGCTTCAAGATGGTAACCTCCTTTTGTTGGTAAATTAACGGACCCCCCTTTGCACTTTCAAGATTTCCTCTCTGGTCGACCTTCTAACAAATTTAACATGTATCTCTCTAGGTACTTCATTTATCCTGGCATATGCAGAATTTATTCTATAGGCTAGGTCAATGTCCCCCCTAATCTCATCCTTGGGTTTCTGTAAATAGTCTGCTAAAATTGTGCTCATGAGATCAGGGAGACATTCACCAGATTCCCCAGAAACATTCTGAAATCTCAAAAAATATGTCATCCTTTCCATATCCATCCTAGACACATGCCCATTTATTTCCACAACCTCATTTGTAACATTTTAAATCTCTCCCTTAGCCCCCTCCAGCCCCCCCTCCAATTCTTCATTCTTCTGTGTGTTCTCCAGCACTTGCTTCCGCGTATCCAATAACTCCTTTTTAAAGTTGATATTTTCTGCCCTCTGAGCCTTAATTTCTTGTACCAAAGTTTGTATAACCGATTCCAGAGAAGCCATCCTTAGTTCTAAGCTTGCCAGTGCTGATTCTTGTGCCATGATTAGCTGTAGAAGTTGGTGCCACTAAAATGGCGTTTTTAGGGTGGGGCTGTTAAGGCAAATCAGGAGCCAAAAGTTCAGTTCAAAGTTGTAAAGTTCAGGAACCAAGAGAGAAACAATTTTCCAAATCAATAAGTATAATAACGAAGGCACTCCAGAGAAGAAATCACAAATCCAAAAAATTTTTTTTTTTACTTTAGTAACCAGAGGAAGTCCAAGTCACAAAGAGACGCTGGGAATTTTCCATAAGTAAAATAGTCATTCAGGGACAAAGAGAAGCCATCTTCCGCCGTCCAAGCTCAAAGCCCAAAGGGGAGAGTGGTTAAAGAAATTGTTTCAGCCAGACCTAGAAACTCTGTTGCAAATCAAGCCGCAGATCACTTTCCCTTGTACAAACAGTCCGGATTGAAAATATCCGCTTCCTCGCCGCGAGGAGCCATTTTCAAGCGCCGCTTAAATCCGAGGGGGGTTTTTACAAGCAAACACCCCCCCCTCCAAGTCCTTTCAGCCAGGCTGACAGCAGAAAAAAAAGTTTTAAATTGTGGCAGAGGGGCCAGGGACCCCAATTCCTGGACCCTGGGTCAACCCTGACCCCTTGGGAGATTTGCCCGCTTGCCCTTTGGACAGCTTGGGAAAGATGTGTGGGTGTACTTCTCTGTTCTTAAAAGTTCTCAAAGTATTACAAATATTGCTGGATGGAAAGAGGAAGTAACTGGGGGGAGAAGGGTAGGTGTAAACCCTATATGGGAACTATAGCTGGCATTAAACAAATGACTATGCATTTATAGGACACGTGTTAATTTTTTGCTATTAACTTCTGTTTCTGTACTATTCCAAAGTTAACTTCTGCTTTTATCCATATGTGTTTCTGTATTAAGGACGAAGGTATAAAACTAACTCCCTGGGCGTTGCCCAGGCAGTTCAGTCTTCAGTGCGAGAGCACTCTGAACTCTTGACATGTCAATAAATCCTGTTTCTCTACTACCTTCGTGGTCTCTCATTCATTTGTTAAAACCAGTCTGTGGTGGGCCTGGTTTTTGCTGCTACAAAATCACTCACTCTCCCCTTCATAGTCAAAGCCCCAGGCAGCCTTCCGACCCAGGTGATCCTCTCTCTCCATGTTAACGAATGGTGCCGTCTGCCTTTGGCGAAGGGAAATCCCCCCGCAGCATGTCCTCCTTCACCTGAGCCGAAGACAAGGGTCGCAGCCCCACTGCCGTGGGGGGAGCAGCCCAGGCAAGCCGGCCCTATGGAAGACCCCCGAATAAACGGGGCGTCTCGCCCCCGTGGGGGGGCAGAAAAAGCAACAAAACGGCGAGCGAGCGCTAGGCTCGCCCGTCGCCGCTGGAGCCGGAACCGGAAGTGTTATCTTGCACAATTAACAGTGGCCAACAGCCAAGCCTGTGTTCTTGTCTATTTGAGGGCCTCGGACAGAACAGATCCACTTAATGATTATGGTTATTTACTTGTCACTACATGATTTATCACTATGTGATTTATCTGTCACTGTAAAAATATTGCAAATTCAGGTCTGTTAACTTGGGTGTCACCACTTAGGATTGTAATGATTTATGACTGGAAATCTGGTCCCAATTATGACAATAAGTTGAGGGTTACACAAACCAAAAACTCTAAGTCTATGTTGAGGCAACACACTATCCTTTGCATTAAGATTGGCTTTTAATAACTATGTGAGAATTATGGGAATTGTGGAGCAGAAATTAATATCTGTAAGGGGAGCTCAACGATTGGTGACTAGATGGATCTGCATTTTTACTGTTTTTGTCTTTGTTACTCTTGTTTACAATCCTGTTCTTTGCAAATTCCAGACATTTAACTGAACTTCCAGAGGCAAAGGGTTCCACTGATTAATTGTTCTCACTGTTGGGAAATTTCTCCTTAGCTCTAGATTAGATGTCAGGCCTGCTTCTTCGTTGGCTTAGGAAAGACCACACTTAGACATTGTTTTGAAATGAATAAGGCTCCTTTTACTAAGTAACAATAGCTTACAGACCAAGTAAAGCTGAGAGTGAATAGTTTAGGCGCGAACAGAAAGTATTAAGCTTAAGCCCATCCCAATCCCCAAACCCCCCCTTTGCATTGTCCAATATGCTTTCGTCTCCAACATCAGGTGGGCAGGTCTTCACCATCCTGGAATGCAGGTCCGTTAACCAAGAGATAACACCAACCATCAACATTGTCCACCAGCAGAACACACTCATCCCAACGCCCCCCACCCTCCCCGTTTCCATGGCAGCTAAGCAGAAAAACTAGCGAGGCTGACATCCGGACCTCCTCCAGGAAGAGCGGGAAATCCGGGACAGCATGCGGAACACGGAAGGCTACACCTGAAAGACAAAGAAGGACAGACAAAACAACAGATAGGAGAGGGGAAAAAAATCAGGGTTTATGCGGATACTTGGCATAAAACTGGCGTACCAGTTTAGGAGCTTTGAGATGCTCTTTATCCACCCATTCGTTGTGAGAAGGGGGAAAATCTTTCCACATGACTAGGAACTGAGTCTTATTTCTGCGGACTCTGGAGTCCAAAATATCACGGACTTCATAGTGCTGGTGCCCACCCACCATGGTAGGTGCAGGTGTATCAGGCAAAGGTTTGCGGAGATGCGAGGTACGTGCAGGTTTCAGCAGGTGAACATGGAACACAGGGTATAATCGCCGGTAGGTCTTTGGGAGATCCAAACGGACCGACACAGAGCTGATGATCTTGGTTATTGTGAAAGGACCAACAAACTTGGGACCCAGTTTCCTGCATCTCTGGGGGCTATCTAAATTCTTGGTAGATACATAAACTTGATCACCAACTTTGTAGGAGGGGGGAACCGCCCGTTTCCTGTCAGCGTACAATTTGTGCGAGTCATGGGCATCGTTCAAAGTTTTCCGGAGAACTGGCCAGACAGAAGATAGCCTAGAGGACCATTCGGCTAACGAGGGGACTGTCGGCGAGTCATGAGGCAGTTCGGGGATGGGTACAAAGTCTTGTCCGTAGATGATTTTAAAAGGGGTCATATTCGTACTGGAGTGAACGGAGTTATTATATGCCACTTCGGCATGTATGAGGAGATCAGCCCAATCATCCTGTTGAAAATTAATAAAGCAACGTAAGTATTGCTCCAAAACGGAATTAACCCTTTCACAAGAGCCATTCGTCTGAGGGTGGTAGGCGGAGCTTAAGCTCTGGGCGGAGCCAATCAGTCTCAAAAACTCTTTCCAAAAAAGAGAAGTAAATTGAGTACCCCTATCAGAGATGATGCGTTGCGGGACGCCATGAAAGCGATAGATATGAGAAACGAATAATCGAGCCAGAGATTTGGAAGAAGGAATTTTTGTACAGGGGACAAAATGAACTTGTTTGGAGAAAAGATCGGTAACGACCCAAATAACGGTATAGCCCTGACTAGGCGGAAGGTCAACTATAAAGTCCATTGAAATTTCCTTCCAAGGTCTCTCTGGCGTAGCTACAGACTGGAGGAGTCCATGTGGCTTCCCCGGCGCACGTTTGGAAGCCGCACATATGGGGCAACTGGCAATATAAGATTCAACATCTTTTTTCAGTGAGGGCCACCAGAACTGTCTTTTGACAAGATGTACAGTCTTAACGAAGCCGAAATGGCCAGCTAAACGTGAGTCGTGTGCGCGTTGCAAGACAAAAGGACGTAATGTAGCAGGTACATAAATCTTTGAGCCAATCCAGGGAAGATCGTCTCTAATGGTACAATCACCAGAATGTGCGGAATACCATTCATCAGTAAGTAGTTCGTCCTTAATACGAGCAATCAGGTCTGCAGGTGGAGTAGTTTGGACTGTAGCATGACTTCTAGTAGATACTGGAGAAGCTGGTAAAGTGAGTGGTATGATGGGCTGAACAATAGTGAGTTTAGAAACATCATATTGTGGTAATCTGGAAAGCGCATCCGCCATGAAATTCTTTCCACCCGGAATATATTTAAGGTGGAAATTAAAACGATGGAAGTAGTGAGCCCAGCGAAGTTGCCTTGGGGACAATTTCCGCGAGGAGGTAAGAGCTTCCAAATTTTTATGGTCCGTCCAGACCTCAAATGGATGGGGAGCGCCCTCAAGAAAATGACGCCAAGTCATGAGAGCCCAACGAACAGCAAAAGCCTCCTTTTCCCAAATCGCCCAACCACGTTCGGACGTAGTGAGTTTCCGAGAGGTGTAGGCACAGGGTTGCAATTGGCCACGGTTGTTGAGTTGTAATAGGACCGCTCCCACAGCGACATCACTGGCATCCGCTTGAATTACAAACGGGGAATTTACATCGGGGTGTTTAAGAACAGGTTCAGCCGCAAACAAACGTTTAAGCTTCTCGAAAGCGGCTTGACATTCCATGGTCCATTTAAGTGGAGATCCTGGACGAGGTTTACCTTCTCCTTTTGTTTTTAGTAGGTTTGTAATGGGTAAGGCAATGTTGGCGAATGACGGAATAAATTGGCGGTAAAAATTTGCAAATCCCAAAAAACTCTGTAGTTGTTTACGAGTACGGGGAGGAGCCCACTCCGTCACTGCCTTGACTTTAGCAGGATCCATTTCAATTCCCTCAGAAGAGATGCGGTAGCCCAAATAGTCAATCGTTTCCTGGTGAAACTCACATTTAGAGAGCTTGGCGTAAAGTTCAGCGGAACGTAGTTTGTTTAATACCGAGCGCACCAGTTTAACATGCTCGTCATGTGTTTGTGAGTAAACCATTATGTTATCAATATAGACAATAACTCCCTTGTAAAGGTGCTCGTGGAGAACCTCATTTATTAGTTGCATAAATACAGAAGGGGCACCTTGAAGACCAAAAGGAAGGACTTTAAATTGAAAACATCCAAGTGGGCAGTTAAAAGCGGTTTTCCATTCGTCCCCCTCTTTAATTCTGACCCTGTAATAGGCCTCACGTAAGTCCAGTTTAGTGAAGATTCTACCGGTAGCTAGGTGAGCAAGCATGTCCTTCATAAGCGGAAGGGGGTAGATATTGTGTTCACAAATGGTGTTTAGATAGGAGTAGTCTTGTACTAATCTCAGAGTACCATCTTTTTTTTCCCTAAACATAACTGGCGCAGCTACACGTGGCCTAGCTGGTTCAATGAAACCCCTTTGAAGGTTCTTATCGATGAATTTACGTAATTCCTCCATCTCCCGTGGGGTCATGGAGTATAAACGAGGTTTAGGTAATTGAACTCCAGGGAGGAAATCAATTGAACAATCAGTAGCTCTATGAGGAGGAAGGGAATCACAAGATCTTTCACTGAAAACATCTTTTAGGTCCCAATATTCTTTGGGAATTTTCTCCTCGCCTGGTATGACTTCAGGTGACGGAACGTCTAACAAAGGTGCAGCAGATTCGATTAAAAGAGGTGGGTTACTGGGGGGTGGGCGATTAGCTTCTGATGGTAGAGAGGTATGTTCAGGTAGGGATAAAGGTATGCGTACCCAACCTTCCTTCCAGTTTATTAGAGGATTCCATTTCCGAAGCCAATTAACCCCCAAAATTACAGCATTTTCGGCAATGGCAGTTACAATAAAGTTGATGGTCTCAGTATGACCAGTGCCAATAGAAACTTGAATTGGTTCGGTGATAAAAGATGCTGGGGTTCCCCCTGCTACAGAACCATCCATTTGGCAAAAGGCTATGGGGGTTTTTAGGGTCTTTAAGTGGAAACCCATAGAGGATACCGTCTCTTGGCTTATGAGACATTTTGAACAACCAGAATCAATGAGAGCCTGCACATTGCATGTACGACCAGTAGATGGAGCCAAAAGCTTTAAATTTATATAAAGGGGCCCGGAGCGGTGACTCACCAGATTGTCGTCAGAAGAGTCTGAAGACGCCTCCCAGTCATCAGGTGTGGTGCTGGGCTGGTCAGTAGAGAGATTGAGAGGCTCCACCCCACTCATGGCCGGTTTTGTGCGCACGATTGGTGTCTTTGGATGCTTCCGGTCTGAAGAAAGGGGCGGGCGTGGAGGTTGTCTTGATCTGCATTTGTCTGCCCAGTGCCCCTCCTTTCCACAGCGATAACAACTGCCTGAGCGAGGTTGAGTTGTTTCCCCCCCCCCTTTTTGCAAGTGGGCATCCTTCTCAAAGGAGTGAGATTTGGGGGTGTCTTTCTGTGGTTTTTTCTCAGGAAGGACTGGATCCTGCAAGTGGGCTTGATCCAACTCAACATCTGAAGCGAGATCTATCCATTCATTTAAAGTTTCGGGGCGAAATCTGTTCACACAAGTTTGATAAATGTCCTTATTTAGCCCTTCAACATAAATGTCCATCAAAGCTTGTTCACTATATCCGGTCATAAACACCGATAATTCCTGGAAAATCTGCGTGTACGCCTGGACACTATTGCTCCCCTGTCGTAAGGTTTTCAGTTTCATTTTAGCTTTCCTCTCAACACGGGGGTCTTCAAAACGCCTTCTAAGGGCATTCATAAAACGATCGAAATCCCGCAGCGCGGGTGATCGGCAATTATGCAGTGAAACCAGCCACCCAGAAGCTTGACCTTCTAAAGTCATAGAAACAATTCTGATTTTGATTTCATCCTCCAAATCAGCTGCGTAAAACTGCATGAAATTATCGACGTGAATTAGAAAAAACGCCAGTTTATCGGCACTCCCGTCGTATTTCACACCCAAGGGAGGAAGTTTTGCAAGTCGACGGGGGGAAGAGGGATTGGCCTCTCTCCGCAATTCCCTGCTAGCCCGAGCAGGGGGGGATGGTGTTGAACTCCTGCTTTGGCTGGCAGCGGCTGAATGTGATTCTTTTAACTGTTTGCGTTCCGCCTCCCTCCCCCAGAGCTTATCCAGGGCCTCCCGTTTCTCGTCTGCCTGGCGGAGCAAATCTTGGGCCATTTCTTTCAACTCCCTTTCTTCTCTTAAGAGCTCCGGAATGACCTTCTTTGGGGAAAGACGACGCCTGGAGACGGTTACCCCAGTCATTCCTACCCCTTCGGACCAACGTTTTGGTTTGACTGAATCTTCGGCTGGCAGATTAAGATCTAGGCCAGCCAAACAGTCCATCACTGACCTGGTATCTTCAGATTGAACAGGGGGGTGCGATGCTTCTGCTCCCATAGAAGTTTCAGGCAGGACTTCCACCAACGGAAGCTCCTCTTGTGCAGGGTCCGACATCAGGTAACGGTTTTTGTGACTCTCAGCTTCTTGTCAGGCCTGCTTCTTCGTTGGCTTAGGAAAGACCACACTTAGACATTGTTTTGAAATGAATAAGGCTCCTTTTACTAAGTAACAATAGCTTACAGACCAAGTAAAGCTGAGAGTGAATAGTTTAGGCGCGAACAGAAAGTATTAAGCTTAAGCCCATCCCAATCCCCAAACCCCCCCTTTGCATTGTCCAATATGCTTTCGTCTCCAACATCAGGTGGGCAGGTCTTCACCATCCTGGAATGCAGGTCCGTTAACCAAGAGATAACACCAACCATCAACATTGTCCACCAGCAGAACACACTCATCCCAACGCCCCCCACCCTCCCCGTTTCCATGGCAGCTAAGCAGAAAAACTAGCGAGGCTGACATTAGATCTCTCTTTGATGATCCTTCACCTTTTACTTCTTGTCCTGCCCTCAGGTGATTTGGAGAGTAAATTGACTCCCTCGTCCCTGTAACAGCCCCTCAAATATGAAAAGGTTGTTATCATCTCACCTCTAGTCCAGTGGTGGGATTCAAATAACTTAACAACTGGTTCTCTGCCCTAATGATTTCTCCAACAACTAGTTCACCAAATTGCTCAGAAAATCAACAACCGATTCTCCCGAAGTGGTGCGAACTGCCTGAATCCCACCACTGCTCTAGTCTTTCTCTTCATTAAAGTAGACATATTCAGTTCTCACAACTGTTCATTGTATACTTTAGCCTCCAACTCCTTAATCATCTTTGTTGCTCTTCTCTCATTCTTTCTCGAGTAACAAAGGATCCCATAAATACCCCTCTTTCTCACTGTCTTCCCACTCTTAGTTTGGCTTCTTACTATTGTTGCAGCAAATATAGCCAATGGTTTTACTCACATGGAGCAAAAGTTCTTGAACTGTCCAGAAGTGGTATCAAAATGGAGATCAAGATCAAGTTTGTCTAGCCATAGAATGCTCATTTCCCTTGTAAAGGTAGAACATATTTCTGAACTTCTAATCCCCCTAAGACAGAATGATATATTTCAAAGCGTTGCCCAGGCAGTTCAGTCTTCAGTGCGAGAGCACTCTGAACTCTTGACATGTCAATAAATCCTGTTTCTCTACTACCTTCGTGGTCTCTCGTTCATTCGTTAAAACCAGTCTGTGGTGGGCCTGGTTTTTGCCGCTACATTCTGGTTCCCTGACCGGGAATCGAGGGGTCGTTGGGACCCTCTGGGGTGCTCACCCCGGTGCTGGGACGCTCCCAGCTGGAGGGAATTTCCCAGGCGCCAACGGACCATTTTGTTCCAAGGTACTTCTCCCTGGCTGAGGAGACTCTCGAGCACCAGCGGCTGACAACCCCAAGAACCACTTGAGAAGGACCAGAGACCAGGATCTCTCCAGCCGGCCGGCCAAGGAGTGGAGGAAAAGCCCTGCAGGCAAGTATTGTGGGACCCATACCCGGCTGGCATGCCGATGCCTGGCTGACGAGTCAGAAGCCCCGGACAGTAACACCTGACTGGCGAGTCGGTGGCGAGGCCCGATTCCCCTCGCTACTAGCTGATACCAACCCGGACTCCAAGAGAGCCGGAGACGGATGCTAATCCCATCACGTTATTCCATCATGTTTTGAGGGAAGGGGTATTGGCAGGGGAGGACTGTCCATAAGTGAGACTTGTCACTGTTGCTGCTACGTTTTCCTACGGTGACCGTTGAGTTTGCCGGCACCCTAGGCCAGTGGCGCGTGTGTGTGTGTGTGTGTTTGGCGTCCGCAGTTCCCTACGGAGACCGTGAGTTCCGGCTCCCTGGGTCGGGCATGAGTGGTTGAGAAGCTCCCTTGTGTCATCCTGAGAGGAAAGGACCCCTTACCTTCCTCTCATCCCTTTCCCTATCACGTCTGTCTGGTGCCCTGGGAGGACCATGGGAGGTGGTAGTTCTCAACCCGACACACCCCTACAGTACATGTTGACTCACTTTAAGGCGGCTTATCAGTCGCAGAACTATGGCATTGAATGGAGCAGACGCAAGCTCCGGGCATTTTGCCAGGCTGAATGACCCTTTTGGCTGTACGCTGTGCTCCCTCCAAATCCTTAGGGGTCTCCCTCTTTGAGTTACTCTTTGGCCGTGTGCCCAACCTTGTGGCTCCTCAGACCCCGGCTATTGTCCAGTTGGGGGATTCGGTCCGGCTTAAGCAATTGCAAGCCCTCAATGCCATAGTCCACTCATTGCAGAAATACGTGCTTTCTGCCCGTCCCCATTTGATTGACACCCCCGCTCACTCCTTTACCCTGGGACAGGAGGTTTGGGTTAAGAAGTGTGTGGGAGGTTAAGTTACCCCTGGCACCCCAGGTCGGTGACAGTGTCTTAGCAATAGAACATGGGTGGTGAAGGAAGCATTCCTCGAATGCCTCTTCAATACATGTTACTCTGTACATCTGGATCTTTAAAAATATGCTAGCGTTTGCTAGGAGGTTCCAAAGGATATGTATAGAGAACTTTGAATCTTTAAAAATAGGCCAGCCTTCGCTGGGAGGTTCAAAGAAATTAATTACAACAGAGAAGACACTGAAAACCCCAGGAAAAAGAGTTTTAAGGTATGTAGTCCTGGAGGGACAGAATACTACACTCATAGAAAAACCCTGAGATATAGTCAGTTACCAGGATGAGTAACAAGCCTCCAGAAAGAGAGAGAAAAGAAAAGTCTCACCAAGAACATTTAGTTTTTGTGTTGTTTTAGCTTGTCTTTGTTGATGTGTTTGAGTGTTAAAAAGAAAAAAAAAGGGGGGGGGGTTCCTTAGGAGACAGATCAAGTGGACCACAAACCCGGTCCAAGGGAGTAGTTGAGACAAAAACTCAAATTGCCTTGAAGAGAAATTTTATTGCCAGGAGCTGAGGGGGAGCAGCTTAAAATGTGAGAATGGTCAGAATGGTCTTCGTTGGTCACTGTGCAGATGACATTAGGGCAAAAATTACAGAAGACGAGAAGGGGGCCCCAAGAAAGGCATCTCGGAACTTGTGGAATGAGCATACAAAATGTATATTAATTGGTCTCAAAACCTCAAAGAAGGAACTTCAAAATGCAAAAGGAAACACATTTTTCCTTGCCGAAGCTTTTAGACAGAAAGGTGGGAGGCCAGGGGACCTGCCGGAAGAATTGTACAAGGAGGTTTTTTACGGGGATCGGTAGTTAGAATCCCATGCTTGGTTAGAGGACCAGCAGAAGGGAAGATGGTTAGTGTCTACACAGACAGAAAATATATAGTTTTACGTGCTCATGGGGTTATTTGGAAAGAAAGCACCTGTCTCTATTGTGCGCAAAACAACCTAACGATGGGATGGAATGGATCCAAATTTTGCTCTATTGGCCTAATTATTCTATGAATCCATAAAAGGGGGGTGAAAGAGAACCCTTTGTTTGGACACGGAAAAAAAAAACAGGTATCTGAACATTTGAAGTGCGCATTGTTTCAACTTCTCTAACTTGAGAAATCTTTCTTCACCCGAGAAAAGGGAAGTGACAACCACAGCTTAGAAAAAAAGGGGGTTGGACTGGAAGACCTCTAAGGTCCCTTCCAACTCTGGTGTTGTATTGTATTATCTTAACAAGGAGGAAACCTTCATAATTAGACCTCTGAAAATCTATACATGTATGTGGCATGGAGTGCAGATGCTGAAAAATAGATTATAGCATTGGTTGGCACATTAAATTAGCTATGAGAGGAATACCACTTTAAAGATTTAGTACTCATTTTAAGGGCACATAATGAAAGTATAAACATTTGGACTGATTCTAAATATGCAATCCTCACATTACATGTCCATGCTGTAAGAGAACTCTTGATAGCCCTCTTTTAAGGAAGAGCAACTAGTGTGCTTGCTCAGGGAAATTAAAGATTCCATTTGAGGGAATCTGCACAATTTCTCCAAGCTGGATGGTTGGATCCAGCAGAAAAGGGAACATGTCAGTGACCTGGGATGATCCTACTCAAGGACAAAGTGTGTCTTGAAACTCACCTTGAATGGGTGTATGCATTGTCATTGGCACTTTGGTCTGTGCAATGCACTCTGAAGGAGGGAATGAGGTTATCAGGGAATGTGGTTATCTCCTTTTGAAAGTGGAAAGGGGACAATTTGAAACCTAGGTGGAAGGGCCCACTTGCAATATTGGGAGACAGACCAGGTTGAGGCCCAACATCTAGTGCTTGAAGAAGCGCCCCCTATAACTGTCCTACCGGCAATGGGCAGGCTACATACGGGGCAGAAGAGGCCCTACTGAAATCACTCCTGGAAGCTGATTTCTCAACGTACGGCTGAAGATTTGGAGGAAGAAGACAACGTTCTATTTATTAGATATAAGACATATTAGAAAGTTCGAGCACCTATCAGGGAAAGGCAAGCCAAGTGTTCATAGTCATAACTGCATTATCTCTTGCTTTAGTGACTGTGCTTGCCATTATTGTGCTTTGCTGTATTGGATATTCATTCTTTTGGGATTGCCTCTTCTTTGGAAAGACGGGTGCTGTGTCTTTGAGAAATCAGGGAGTGGACTCTCTGTAGTACTGTGTTGGTCCTAGGACTCTGGACATTGTATGTTACGAACAAGAGGTGGTTTTGTGGAACGCCTAAGACTGATATTGCCCTTACCCAAATCATAAATAACGCCCGCCTTCTCCCTAATGTGGTAGGTTAAGAGAGTTGTGTTTGGCGATGTTTTGTTAACGGACAATTATTGGCTTTGGCTGTTATTGGCAAAGGGCCTGTTAAATGACAAGGTCCTGAATATTAGTTCCCAATGTTGTGCGGATGCCCGAATGACCCCCTTGCCCTTGAAGGAGGTTCTGAGGATGTTGAGAACCCCAAGGACCAGGGCGGGATCAGGTCGCAGGGTGTGGACGCTTTGGGACAGGTCCGTTCCCGCAAAAGGTGCATCGTCTATGCGTGGGAAGGGAATGGTAGGCCAAACCCAAGATAAAAGGTCAAGCATTTCACCATCCCGGTACCAATTGGGAAAGGGTAAGCTATATGTTAAAAAATTGGGACTGGGTCCAGTCTGACCCTGCCCTGAGTCAAAATTGTTGAGTGTGTTTGTCTACTGGCCCTTCATCTTACAATGCTGTTCGAAGCAAGCCATATCTGTGGGGAAAAACCAGGACCACAATACTCCTTGAAAAGGATGGCGATGAGCTGCCTCCCCATTGTTGGCCCTAGAGCTGTTGGTGTAGAAATTTTAGAGTCACCCTCCTGGTGATTTACAGGCTTGATGGAATCATCAGGCTACAGGCAGTACTTGACCTCGCTGGTCAAAGGCTGGACAAATCTCTGGATATTTTGTCGGAAGCCATGGGTAAACTGAGGACTGCGGTCCATCAGAATAGACTAGCACTGGATTATATTATGGTCAAGGAATGTGGGGTTTGTGGTAAGTTTTATCTTTCTAATTGTTTTCTCCAGATGGATGAGACAGGAAAAGTCATTAAACGACTAACCATTGATGTGCGGCCGCCTCTGCCTTTGACTCCTGGTTCCCCAAATTGCCAGGCCTCCAGGCCATGGTCACTCTCATTGGGCTTATTGCTGCAGGCTGTGTCATTCTCCCTTATATCCTCCCTATTTTTGTATGAACCATTTCAACCACTGTTTCCTTACTGGTAGAGAAGAATGCTAAGACTAGGGCAATGGCTATATGGGAATATGTAGTCTTGGCTACAGAAAATCCAAAGTCTAACATTTGTGAAACTCCACTGTAATCTTTTGATTATGGTGGACTTCCAAAGGGGGGAATGTGGACGACAGCCGTTCAGAAAGGAGCCATTAATGTCTGTCTGTGAATTCAGCCTGTTCTGTGAAGGAGTTTTGAAGCTCTGTGTGAAAGGTTGCTGCAGAGTTAAGCTTGTGACGTGAATGTTCTGGGCTCTCAGCCAAAGGACTTGTTATCTTGCACAATTTTTTTTTTTTATATTGAAAAAGTTTTATTGGTTTTACAGTTTTTCAATAGGGTGGGGTAAGGGATACAGAAATTTTTTTGAGAGCATTCACGTCAAAGTCGTCGGCCCTTCTGGAACTTCAATATAAATCAATAACAAAACATTGTTCATAACACTACAAAGTGAAAACAAGTACATGTTTCTAAGTTCTCAATTCTATGCTGTCAGTCATTTACAAAAATCCAGATACACATGTTATACAATATTACTCAAAAATCAAAGCAAAGTTATTTTTTTGATCTAAGTCTCTTGGCTATTGGGTCTTCTATCTCACCCTCCGGGCCCCCAGCGGGCGGGGCCGTGGCTCCCTCCGTCCCCCCTGAATCTTCCCCCAGGGCAGAGGCGTGTTTTTTAAGAAAGGCTTCCGCCTCAGCAACTGTTTTAATCCTCACTCTTCCTCCTTCCCAGAACACCAGCATCCCTTCGGGCGTCACCCACTTGAACCAGATCCCGTGGTCAAAAAACTTTTTGGACAAGAAGGAAAATTTCCTTCTCGATTCTCTAATCTTTCTAGGGATCTGCTTCAAGATGGTAACCTCCTTTTGTTGGTAAATTAACGGACCCCCCTTTGCACTTTCAAGATTTCCTCTCTGGTCGACCTTCTAACAAATTTAACATGTATCTCTCTAGGTACTTCATTTATCCTGGCATATGCAGAATTTATTCTATAGGCTAGGTCAATGTCCCCCCTAATCTCATCCTTGGGTTTCTGTAAATAGTCTGCTAAAATTGTGCTCATGAGATCAGGGAGACATTCACCAGATTCCTCAGAAACATTCTGAAATCTCAAAAAATATGTCATCCTTTCCATATCCATCCTAGACACATGCCCATTTATTTCCACAACCTCATTTGTAACATTTTTAATCTCTCCCTTAGCCCCCTCCAGCCCCCCTCCAATTCTTCATTCTTCTGTGTGTTCTCCAGCACTTGCTTCCGCGTATCCAATAACTCCTTTTTAAAGTTGATATTTTCTGCCCTCTGAGCCTTAATTTCTTGTACCAAAGTTTGTATAACCGATTCCAGAGAAGCCATCCTTAGTTCTAAGCTTGCCAGTGCTGATTCTTGTGCCATGATTAGCTGTAGAAGTTGGTGCCACTAAAATGGCGTTTTTAGGGTGGGGCTGTTAAGGCAAATCAGGAGCCAAAAGTTCAGTTCAAAGTTGTAAAGTTCAGGAACCAAGAGAGAAACAATTTTCCAAATCAATAAGTATAATAACAAAGGCACTCCAGAGAAGAAATCACAAATCCAAAAAAATTTTTTTTTTACTTTAGTAACCAGAGGAAGTCCAAGTCACAAAGAGACGCTGGGAATTTTCCATAAGTAAAATAGTCATTCAGGGACAAAGAGAAGCCATCTTCCGCCGTCCAAGCTCAAAGCCCAAAGGGGAGAGTGGTTAAAGAAATTGTTTCAGCCAGACCTAGAAACTCTGTTGCAAATCAAGCCGCAGATCACTTTCCCTTGTACAAACAGTCCGGATTGAAAATATCCGCTTCCTCGCCGCGAGGAGCCATTTTCAAGCGCCGCTTAAATCCGAGGGGGGTTTTTACAAGCAAACACCCCCCCTCCAAGTCCTTTCAGCCAGGCTGACAGCAGAAAAAAAAGTTTTAAATTGTGGCAGAGGGGCCAGGGACCCCAATTCCTGGACCCTGGGTCAACCCTGACCCCTTGGGAGATTTGCCCGCTTGCCCTTTGGACAGCTTGGGAAAGATGTGTGGGTGTACTTCTCTGTTCTTAAAAGTTCTCAAAGTATTACAAATATTGCTGGATGGAAAGAGGAAGTAACTGGGGGGAGAAGGGTAGGTGTAAACCCTATATGGGAACTATAGCTGGCATTAAACAAATGACTATGCATTTATAGGACACGTGTTAATTTTTTGCTATTAACTTCTGTTTCTGTACTATTCCAAAGTTAACTTCTGCTTTTATCCATATGTGTTTCTGTATTAAGGACGAAGGTATAAAACTAACTCCCTGGGCGTTGCCCAGGCAGTTCAGTCTTCAGTGCGAGAGCACTCTGAACTCTTGACATGTCAATAAATCCTGTTTCTCTACTACCTTCGTGGTCTCTCGTTCATTCGTTAAAACCAGTCTGTGGTGGGCCTGGTTTTTGCTGCTACAAAATCACTCACTCTCCCCTTCGTAGTCAAAGCCCCAGGCAGCCTTCCGACCCAGGCGATCCTCTCTCTCCATGTTAACGAATGGTGCCGTCTGCCTTTGGCGAAGGGAAATCCCCCCGCAGCATGTCCTCCTTCACCTGAGCCGAAGACAAGGGTCGCAGCCCCACTGCCGTGGGGGGAGCAGCCCAGGCAAGCCGGCCCTATGGAAGACCCCCGAATAAACGGGGCGTCTCGCCCCCGTGGGGGGGCAGAAAAAGCAACAAAACGGCGAGCGAGCGCTAGGCTCGCCCGTCGCCGCTGGAGCCGGAACCGGAAGTGTTATCTTGCACAATTAACAGTGGCCAACAGCCAAGCCTGTGTTCTTGTCTATTTGAGGGCCTCGGACAGAACAGATCCACTTAATGATTATGGTTATTTACTTGTCACTACATGATTTATCACTATGTGATTTATCTGTCACTGTAAAAATATTGCAAATTCAGGTCTGTTAACTTGGGTGTCACCACTTAGGATTGTAATGATTTATGACTGGAAATCTGGTCCCAATTATGACAATAAGTTGAGGGTTACACAAACCAAAAACTCTAAGTCTATGTTGAGGCAACACACTATCCTTTGCATTAAGATTGGCTTTTAATAACTATGTGAGAATTATGGGAATTGTGGAGCAGAAATTAATATCTGTAAGGGGAGCTCAACGATTGGTGACTAGATGGATCTGCATTTTTACTGTTTTTGTCTTTGTTACTCTTGTTTACAATCCTGTTCTTTGCAAATTCCAGACATTTAACTGAACTTCCAGAGGCAAAGGGTTCCACTGATTAATTGTTCTCACTGTTGGGAAATTTCTCCTTAGCTCTAGATTAGATCTCTCTTTGATGATCCTTCACCTTTTACTTCTTGTCCTGCCCTCAGGTGATTTGGAGAGTAAATTGACTCCCTCGTCCCTGTAACAGCCCCTCAAATATGAAAAGGTTGTTATCATCTCAGCTCTAGTCCAGTGGTGGAATTCAAATAACTTAACAACTGGTTCTCTGCCCTAATGATTTCTCCAACAACTAGTTCACCAAATTGCTCAGAAAATCAACAACCGATTCTCCCGAAGTGGTGCGAACTGCCTGAATCCCACCACTGCTCTAGTCTTTCTCTTCATTAAAGTAGACATATTCAGTTCTCACAACTGTTCATTGTATACTTTAGCCTCCAACTCCTTAATCATCTTTGTTGCTCTTCTCTCATTCTTTCTCGAGTAACAAAGGATCCCATAAATACCCCTCTTTCTCACTGTCTTCCCACTCTTAGTTTGGCTTCTTACTATTGTTGCAGCAAATATAGCCAATGGTTTTACTCACATGGAGCAAAAGTTCTTGAACTGTCCAGAAGTGGTATCAAAATGGAGATCAAGATCAAGTTTGTCTAGCCATAGAATGCTCATTTCCCTTGTAAAGGTAGAACATATTTCTGAACTTCTAATCCCCCTAAGACAGAATGATATATTTCAAAGCTGTGGTATTTCAAATGAAATACCACCCCCCTTCAAAAACACTAGAGCAGGTGTTCACAATTTGGAGAGTGAATCTGGAATATAACCATTAACACTCCCCCCAAAACCTTAATGCTTTAAGTTGAATAGACAATTATCCTTCTGTGTGCTATTCAGCTTGTCAAATTCTGATTATGTGCAAATTATGCCATTAATGTGCCAATGAACCCAGTTTTTTATTAATTTGAGAAAACTGGACTTAATTGCTCAGATATTTCTTCTCCACTCTGAAATGACTTTGACGTTTTTGATTTTAGTTCATAATAATGGCTAAATAATCCTTGAAGCACATTAATAAGCAGGCCAGGTATCTTCCTTAAGCAGGTACATTCTGTTATCCAAAAGGGTCCCCTTTACTGTTTCACCTTCAAATGTTGTGATCTTAGTGACTGAGACAGAGACCAAATATAAGAATAGGATGCAGACAACATGACATTTGTTTGTTTACGAAATTAAGGTTACAGAAGAACCTCACATTACTTGAGGTTCAATGCTCTGAGTAGCTACCAGCTGGACAAACTAATACAAGTATTTATATATTCACTTCAATACAAATCCCTCTCTGGCTACTTTTATTATGTGAAATACACATAATGCTCCATCACGTTGTTGTTTTTGACACGGTGGAGGAATTAAAAACAACAACATGATGGATCATTATGTGAAAAAGAAAATGGTGCCACTTCTCTCACTGGGCTCTAAACCCATCACCCCATTCACGCCTCTATGTGGGCGTAACCAGGGAATCAGGAAATAATTTGTTCCAGGCTATGATGGACTTAGAGGCGAAACTTTAGCTGAAGCTCCCCTCCAAAAAGAAGAGCTAGAACATGTGACCCATTAATAAATAAATAGGGAGCCTGTAATTCCCTTTAATTGCAAGCTGTCTTCTCTGAAAAGCAGTAGGAAACTTCAGAGTTTGGTGCTAATGAACAGATGGCGACCTTCAAGAGTTTTGATCAATCCGATCTTCTCGAGAGTAGGACCACATGCTATTTTTGACCCTCCTGACCTCTCTTTAGTATACAAAGATTTTGTGCAGGTCAGGCCGAACGTTCCTTGCAACAAAATGTCTGTGGAGCCTCAGAATTCCGCCACAAGAAGTGACTCAAGGACAGATGGACAGGCTGACCCGAAAAGGACAGAGAGACAGGGATTCCTAGGATGGTGGAAAGGAAGGGCTATCTGCTTGGAAATGTGGCCAGATTGCTGCCCTGCAAATCTCATTTGGTGTGATGGATGGAAAATGAACTGCTTTGACAAGCTGAGGACAACCGGTGTTAATGGATGCTCCTTTAGTCTTTCAGACAGGTGGCGTCTTCCAGGTCATCTCAGCTCAGATTGCAGTTCACCCTCATTGTCTCATCTTCTAAAATACATTCTGCCTGATTAGAAGAGAAGCACACATCTAGCCAGGGAAATGTTTTGTGGGCAATTCATTAACATATTTTCTAGCTTTTCCTTTGCTGCATGTTTCACCAGACCTAGAAATAAGGAGGGATTTTCTCACAGTGAGAACAATCAAACAATGAGGTTGGATTAGATGATCTCCATGGTCCCTTCAATCTATCCTATCCTATCCTATCCTATCCTATCCTATCCTATCCCTATCCCTATCCCTATCCCTATCCCTATCCCTATCCCTATCCCTATCCCTATCCCTATCCCTATTCCACTCCTCTCCATTCTCTCTCTCACACACATCTTTCCCATGGAAGATAACAGAATAATGAAATAACAGAGCTGGTAGGGACTTTGGAGGTCTTTCCAGCCCAAGCAGTACACCATTCCAGACAAGTGACTGTCCAGTCTCTTCTTAAGAGATGGAGCACCCACAACTTCTGGAGGCAAGGTGGTTAATTATCCCCACTGTTAGGAAGTTTCTCCTTAGCGCCATGTTGATTCTCTCCTTGATTAAGTTCCACATGTTGCTGTCCTGCCTTTGGTTACTTTGGAAAATAGGTGGGCATCCTCTTCTTCTTTCAAATATTGGAAGAGTGTTCTTCTTTTCATTAGACTAGACAGACCCAATTCCTGCAACTGTTCATCATATGTTTTAGCTTTCAGACCCCCTAATCATCTTTGTTAGTCTTCTCTGCACTCTTTCTAGGGTCTCAGCGTCTATTTTGTAAAATTCTGTTTATCACCACCTGGAATGGGCCAAAAATGGGGCTCGTGGAGGCTGAAAATGGGGTGCCAAATGGAAGAGGGTGTCAATTTTGACTCCGTAGCACCTGGAGCAGGACAAGAAGCAATGGGTGGAAGCTTGACAGAGGGAGATCCAACCTGGAACCATGTAGCAATTTTCTGGCAACAAGAACAATTAATCAGTGGAAGAGTTTCCCTCCAGAAGTTGTGAGTACTCCAACACTGGAAATTTTTAAAGAAAGGACAGCCATTTATCTGGTCTCCTGCTTGAACAGAGGGTTGAATACCTCTATTGGGTTTCATATGACTCTGTGTATAAATGCACAAATTTGAGTCAGCTTTTGCCTTTGATTCCTGGTTACTGCCTGGACAAGTCCCTGCATTTTTCTTAACAAGAAAGTCCAGAAGTCGTTTGCCATTGCCTTCTTTCTAGGGATGAAAAAAAGTGACTGGCTCCAGATAACTCAGCTGGCCTCATGTTCCAGTCTTAATCACTACATCAAGATGACTCTCTAATATGACTTGGTAACAATCGACATCAGTTTCTATTGTGGCGGCGCAATGGTTAGAATGCAGTACTTCTGCTGTCTGCCTGCAATTTTCAGTTCGAATCTCACCAGGTTCAAGGTTGACTCAGCCTTCCATCCTTCTGAGGCCGGTAAAATGAGGACCCAGACTGTTGCGGGCAAGAGGCTGATTCTGTAAACTGCTTAGCGAGGGCTGTAAAAGCACTGTGAAGTGGTATATAAGTCTAAGTGCTATTGGCTTTTCATATAGAGTCCTTCCATTGTTCACAAATGTTGTTGGCATATCAGGGCAACATTTCCATCCAACCATAATGTGACTTAACTAAAACCAAACTTCACATCTCAATAATTATCCAATCGCTAATTAAGACTGGCAACGGAATGTCAAGTATTGCCTCCCACTATAACGTCTAATGAAATGTAATGCTGGCGTGCATATTTCTTTTTCTGGCTTCAAGACATTATTTCTGACAAAGATAGTGTCAGGGTTCCAAGTAACACCTCCTTCAACCGTGTAAGACTCCAAGGCAGACATTGTATCAAAGTTCCATTTTATTAGATATGTCATATTGGCACATCTGGGAAAACCTGAATCTGAAGTCTCCTGGGTTTTCCCCATCCAAAGGAAAGTCAAGGCCCCTTCCCTTGCACCCACATGTCTATCACATGGTCCAGTCAGGTCACTAGCCTAACTGGAGTAGTTTCCCATTCATACCTCTCCAGGTGCAGGCTGAACATCCTTGACTCCCAGAGAAAGAATGTTGTTGTTGTTATGGATATACATCTCACCCCGTCGCCATTTAACCCCCTCTCAGTTCCCACAGCATGCCCATCCTCCAAGTGTGGCAGCCCTGAAGATCCAAAGAAAAAAATGGCCTCCAGGGCTGACAGATAGAGTCATATGAAACATCAGGGGGTCACCCTTACATCAGGCTAAGTTGTACAAAATGTATCCAGGGCCAGAAAGAAAATAAATTGATGGAAATCAAACATTTCATTGTAATAGCCATTTAGGATTTTGTTGAATATGATTCTAGAATGTATCAAATTCATTCTAGTAGTATTTGCCATCAAACAGCTGAAAGGCCTATCATGTAATTTGATTTTTCATTAACAATCTCTGGCTGAATATGAGGCTTGTGTAATAATAGATTTAGTTATAAAAAGATGCTGACGGATTTTGAGACGAAATGTCGGTTGATATTTCCTGAGTGATAAAATTAGTAGTTTTAGTATTGTCAAAATGATTGCAGATCTTCCTATGCTGACTCTATTGTAGCATATCAATTAATATTATTATGTTGAATTGTATTTATCTTTTATGGCTTCCCTACATCCCCTGCAGCCAGCCTCACTTGGGACTGAGTGATGATTCCCTTCTACAGGGAGATAGCTATGTTAAACCATTGTTAATATTTCCAAACAATCGGGAGGATATAATTATCTGAACTATCAGATTATGTTGTCTGACTGTGGATCTCCTGGGGATGTATGAATTAGGGGCTACAAAAACCTGGATGACCATTATTAGGTGGAAGTAGACTGAAAGGGACCTTGGAGGTCTTCTAGACCAACCCCTGTCCTCAAGCAGGAGGCTTTATACCAGTGGTGAAATTCAATTTTTTTACTGCCGGTTCTGTGGCTTGGTGGGCGTGGCAGGGGAAGGAAACTGCAAAATCCCCATTCCCAACTGCAAATGCCCATTCCCAGGTGGCATTTGCCGGTTCTCCAAACTACTCAAAATTTCCGCTGAACCTGCTGAATTTCACCCCTGCTTTATACCAATCTGGACAATGGCTGTCCAATTTCTTCTTGACTACCCACAACTTCTGAAGGCAAGTTGTTCCACTGCTTACTTGGTTCTCCATGGCAGGAAGTTTCTCTTTAGTTCTAACTCTCTTTAATAATCTTCCAACCATTTCTTCTTGTCCCATCCTCAGGTGCTTTGGAGAATAGATTGGCCCTCCCTGTTTTCTGTGACAGCCTCTGAAAATATTGATAGACTGCCGTCATGTCAACCCTAGTCTTTCTCTTCATGCAACCACTTGTCTTCACGCATCATGATTAGTTTTGGGGGCAGACCAGCGTTGGATGCCTAGAGAGATCAGGAGAACCTTTCTGGGTAAGGAGATGTTTGTCACAACCTTTCTCTCCAGAGTTCCAGCCCTTCCTGCTACAATCAGACACAACCCCTTTTTCCTTATGGCCTTTGAATCTCTTGTTCTCTCCCTGGTTAAGAGTTATTTGGCCATTTTCTTTCATTCTTCTCAAGGTGGAGAATAACAGTGCTCTTTGTGCTGGAGATTGGAAAAGGATAAAAGCAAAACCAAGGTCACATGTGGATTTATAACCACAATTGAGCCCAACATTTCTGCATTTAAGTGAGACATTTCTTAAGTGAAATTTCCCCCATTTTACGACCTTTCTTGTCACAGTTGTTAAGCGAATCACTGCACTTATTAAATGAGTTAAAAGATTGTTGAGTGAACTCCATTGACTTTGCTTGTCAGAAGTTTACAAAAGATGATCACATGACCCCGGGACATTGCAACCATCATAAATATGAGTGAGTTGTTGCCAAGCTCCTGAATTTTAATCATGTGAGCATGGGGAAACTGCAACAGTCAAGTGTGAAAAGTGGTCATAAGTCACTTATTTCAGTGCCATTGTAACTTTGAACGTTCACTAAACAAACTATTGTAAGTCAAGGACTACTTGTGTACTATTAACACCTACTGCTTAGTTCTATTTTCATTTCATTTTGAAAAAGTTTTATTGGGTTTTACAGATTTTTATAAAAATAGGATAAGGGATAGTAAGGAGTTAGAAAGACATATTGAGAACCTCTATGTCGGAGATGTTGACCCTCTCCGAGACTTCATAAAAAGAAATAGCAGATACAGTAATTTTTCATTTTTCTACAAAGTGGAAAGATATACAAATATTTCAATTTTAAGATCTATGCAATCAATCATTTATAAACATCCAAATAAGTTTTATACTATTACAATAAAAAAGTCACTTATGAAATCTAAGTCTTATGGCAATTGTATCATCTTCTCCCTGACCTCCAGTGGGCGGAGCTGTGGCCCCCTCCGTTCCTCCATTTTCATCCTCCAGGATAGGGGAATATTTTTTTCTTGACAAAGGCATCCGCCTCTGCAATTGTTTTAATTTTTACTCTTCCCCCCTCCCTTAACGCCAACATTCCCTCAAACATCACCCACCAGAAACAGACCCCCCTTTTAAATAATCTTTTAAATAAGAAGGAATAATTCCCCCCCATCTTTATAATCTTTTTCGGGATCTGAGTCAAGGTGGCAACCACTTTCTGTTGATAAATTAAGGGACCGTCTCTCTGTGCTCTCAAGGTCCGTCCCCCCCCCCCCCCCGTGGACCCACTCACAAATTCAATGCGTATCTCTCTGGGTATTTCATTTATCCTGGCATATACTGAGTTATTTCTAGAATTTTTACAAAACTCTTCCCTTGTCACAGGCAACCCCCCCTCCAAACCATCAATTCTTTGTTTATTTTCCATTAGCGCTTTCTGTATTTCCAAAAGTTCTGATTTTGATCTAACATTATCTTTCCGGAATTCCTTAAGTTCTTTCATAATATCTTGAAGATGTCCTTCTATTATTGAAAACTGCATAGCTTCCATCTCTGTTTCTTTAGGTTAAAATAATCTTGAGTTGATGTAGCTGTATTTTTAAAAAGCACTAATGAAAGTTTTAAGTCTTTGATGTTAATATGGCGTCTGTTGGAGAGGCATTCCGCGAAGCAAGGAGAGAACAAAGCCAGTGACCAAACTCATAATTCCATTTAATTATAGTCCAGAGAGAAAACAAATTCTTAAAAATAGTCACATAAAAAAAGAACAAAGAAGGCACAGCAGGAAAAGGTCCAGTTGGTCAATTACATTGTTCCATTACTAAAGAGAGAAAAACAGTCCCATACATAAGGGAGTGCCAGCAATTTTCCACGAAGATATATCTCCTGGGAACAAAGGAACGCCATCTTCCCCCGCTCCACTGTCAGCCGCTGAGAGTTGTTAAAAAACAGTTCAATTGTAGCCAGACTTAGATACAAAGTATCAGGATCGTACAGGAAAGACTTTCACTTATTGTTTAAAAGAAATCGGATGTAGATTTCTCTGCTTCCCCAAGCCTGGGGAGCATTTCTAAACGCCACCTTTTTTTTCCTTCCGAGGGGGGGTATTACAGACTCCCCCCTCCTTCTTCTTTCAAACTTAGAGTTGAGAGCAATAAAATAAGGTCACTCACGATCCACCTCCAGCCCCGGCAATTCAGCTCTTCTTTAAAGCAAATGGCTGTTCCGGCTCTCCATCGGCAAAGGGGACGCCCCCCCCCCCCCGCGATTCGTTCCTCCGCACCTAGGTCGAAGCAGGGGCCACCCCCCCGACTGCCGTCGGGGTGGGGGGATTCCCCACAAGCCGCCCGTACAGCGGGGACTCTTTAAAAGAGCCCCCTGCCCCGTGGGGGGCCGCGGAGGCAACCAAGCGGTGGACGAGCGCAAAAGCCCGACCGTCACCTCCAGAAGACCGGAAGGAAGTCTCTGCTTAGTTCTATTTTGTTTCACATTGTTTAACTATCTTGGCTGCAATTAATAAGAAAGTACCAGAAATATTATAACTTTAGAGTAATAAATAATAGAATAGATAGAATAGAATAGAATAGAATAGAAGCTGGAAGGGACCTAGAAGGTCTTCTAGTCCAACCCCCTGCTCAAGCTGGAGACCCTACACCATTTCAGACAAGAGACTATTCACTCATCACTTCTTGAAAATCGCCAGTGATGAAGCCCCCACAACATCTGAAGGCAAGCTGTTCCATTGATCAATTGTCCTCACTCTTAGGAAGTTTCTCCTTAATTCCAAGTTGCTTCTCTCTTTGGTTAGTTTCCAACCATTGTTTCTCACCCTGCCTTCTTGTGCTTTGGAGAATAATTTGATTCTGTCTTCTTTGTGGCAGCCCTTCAAATACTGAAATATTGCTATCATGTTGTCCCTAATTCTTCTTTTCTTTAGAATAGCGAAATCCAAATCCTGCAGCCATTCTTCATATGTTTTAGTTTTCAGGCCTTTGATAGTTGCTCTTCTCTGAACTTTTTCCAACTTTCAACATTTTTTTTGTAGTATGGTGACCAACATTGGTTGCAGTATTCCAGGTGTGGCCTTATCAAGGCTTTATAAAGCAGTACTTAAATCACATTATTCAACCAAAATGTAAATCACACTCACCTCACATCTACTGAGGCAGACTAAGGGAGGGGCAGGAAGAGACCTCTCTTAAATTATCTGTGTGCTGTCTAGATTTAAGTGGTCACTTATGGTGATGCTCCTTCAGAAGCTGAGGTCCATTTGCATGCAGGCAGCTGTGCCACAGGAGCCTGTCATGCAACCACATAAGAACGCACAGTGCTTGGCAGTCTGCATGCTTTGCCACTGCCTGCAAAATGTGTGCAGAGACCATTCATCTTTGCCCCTGAACTGCATGAAATGCAGTTGACAGGTTGGAATTCATCTGGAAGGCCAGCCTCTCCCTTGGCGGATAAATCTGATTGCAAGTCAGTTGAAGTGCTCAGTTATTTTTAAATAGAGGATATTTAAAATGTATTGGTTGGGGGGGGGTAAATTGTGATTGAAATGATAATAGCTAAACATTGCAGAGTGAATAGTCAGGGATGGGCTTTACTTAAAAAACAGCAACAACTACTACTATCCAAGCTGCAGGTGTTTCCTCCTGTTTAACATACAGTCCAATACCTGCCTGTTTATTGGGCATTAAAATAACCCCGGCTCAGTGGGAATTAATCCTGAATTAGATCTACCTGCTGATGAGCAGTGATATTTTTAAACCGCACAGCATTCAGGAAAGGTGAGTCTTAGCAGGGGGATGTGGGCACCAGTCAAAAATGATGAGAAACATTGAGAATTTAGGTATATGTACTTGCTTTTACCTTGTAGTGTTATGAATTTTTTTTTTTTGTTATTTTATACTTTGTATTTTGAGGTCTCGGAAGGGCTGACGACTCTGACGTGAATGCTCTCAAAATTTCTTTGTATCCCTTACGCTACCCTATAGAAAAAATGTAAAACCAATAAAACTTTTTCAATATAAAAAAAAAAATGATGAGAAACAGATTGGCTTCAACTTAGAGATGATGCAATGCATGTGTTTAGTTACAACTCTTATTTTTAATGTGCTGCTGTAGCGGGTTAGACATTATCTTTCCCCTGTCCCTGCTGTAATGATGGATCTCATTTGCAGATGGATAATTAATCAACCAACTAAGGTTTGGATATGGGAGCTCGTTTCTCTTGCAATAGAAGATATCACACAAAGAATAGCACATTATATCTTCAGCTTATGACCTCAGTGAAGCTCAACATTTCTGTTCTCTCTTAGCTTGGTTGCAGATCTCTTGCAGACATTTCATTACTGAACTACTGAAAGCTTCTTCAAGCAAATAACCAAGCTTAGAATGGACTTCACAGGTCCTTCAAGGACTCTACAGCTCTACCTTGAGATTCATAGGTTCTCCTCTATTGAGATATATTTGTGTGTTGCAGTTGCTTTCATTTATGTACCTATCATCCACCCACCCACCCTGGGTAAAATCCTCCAGGACTATCTTACCTTTATGTATTTGCTGTCTTATATTTGCAACAAGTGTAATGATCTAATGGTGCCTGAAGAAAAAGTCAGAAGCTTGGAGCCATGAATGGTCAATACTTTGGTTGATTTATTAGATGTTTTGCATCCCAAGCCAGTGAAGGACCTTTCTAATGTTCTGGATGGGCCATCAGGATCATATACAGATTATAGGGGGGAGGGGGGGGGAAAGAGAAGCTACACTCCATAAAAAGCTCCAGAACCATTTCCAATTTGGAGCACCACTATTTAAGAAGGATTCAAACTGGAAAAGATTTGGAGAAGAAAAGATGATAGCCCAGGGATAGCAAGATTTGATATGAAGCTTATTTCATATGAAGCATATGAAGATAAGAAGCAGATTTGAAGGGGCTGAGCCTGTTTATCTCTAAGCAGACCTAGGTGGATTATGATTGTACTCTTCAAATCTTTGAAAGGCTGCTGTACAGAAATCTCTCCATTTTTTTTTGGACTGCATAGCATGTAATGAAGGGTTTCAGTTGTAAAAAGAGAGATACCACGAACAACATTGACATCAATTTAACAGTAGAACCAGCCTCATCAAAATAGTGTTTTTCCCCTTGTTGGATGAGGGGTCTAGACAGCAAGGGATACTTTAACTGGACATCCTACGCCGAACAGGTTGCTGGGTTTAGCAACCACTTCCAATTCAGATAGAATAGAACAGAACAGGAGAGGACAGGACAGGACAGGATATAGGATATAGGATAGGATAGGATAGGATGGAATGTAGAACACAACAGAACAGAATAGAATGCAGAACAGAATGGAATTGAATGGATTGGAATACTTTGGCCAAGTGTGATTAGACACACAATGAATTTGCCTCCAGTGCAGAAACCCTCAATGTTTTTGCAAAGCAAAAGAATAATAATAATAATTATATGGTATGCAACAGCCATATAACATGGGTAAAATTACTTAGAAGAAGTAGAATTATTCTGCAAGGATTAGGTGTTCAGCAGAGTGGTGGCACAAAGGAAAAAATGCACAATAAACAGGTCCTCAATGGAAGGCAGGCTGATTGCAATTATCTTTCTCTGCAGTTCTAACTATCTGTTGGGGTTGTTTGTATCTAGTATAGGGTTTCCTGCCTAGGCAGGGGGTTGGACTAGGAGACCTCCAAGGTCCCTTCCAACTTTGCTCTTGTATTGTATTGTATTGTATTGTATTGTATTGTATTGTATTGTACTGTACTGTACTGTACTGTACTGTACTGTACTGTACTGTACTGTACTGTACTGTACTGTATCGTACCTGTCCTGTTTGGTTGCTGTATCAAACCAACAGTTAAGTTTAACTCCTGACTTACGCATTCAATACTTCCGGTGTCTCTTTTGTTACTCTACCAAGTAACAATTTCAGCAATCTTTATTGTAGGAAATGATAATGAGAGATACTTTTTTGCAATGATATGAAACCCCATCATTTTTCTCCTTGCAAGAATCAATGGTTAGAGAGGCAATTTCAATTCAGGGTAAAGGGGAGTTTTCATTTAGGCCATTTTCAGGGGGTAGAGAAACTTGTACAAATGGTGAAAAAGGGAAATTTCTCCCTTTGTTCAATATTCAATCAATTCTTCTTGGAGACAGTTAATACTGTGAAATGCTGATGTTTCTTTTTGGGTTCATCATTTCTTTAACATATCCCTCCTGCTGCTGACTTTGTAACAGAAATCTAGTTTTTCTAGCTTGAATTGCTGGTAAGTTGAGAATTTTCCCAAGTAATCTCAGCCATGCCCATCATATGGATATATTCTCTGGGAAAAAACCCCAACCAGCCAGCTAAACTCTCTCTCTGAGGACTCCCCACATTATGGTTGAAGGCTCTTTTTTCTTCTCCATCCTTGAAGGTCTACAGATGAGCTTGGGGCAACAGGGAAGAAGGAAGAACGGAGCTTAACAGCTGGTTGCTGTTTGTCATTTTTCTCTAGAAATACTTTGAGCAGTGCTGAAAGGGACCTTGTTGTGTTTTCTATGACTCCCGCAGAGTATAGTCATTATTCTGATGTCCTGAGAGACATCCACGATGGACCATAATTCACACAGCAAGCACATTTATTTCTGCTTAATTCCCCTGAATTTAATTCTTCTTGGTGATGTAGGCCGTTTGTTAAGTCGCTAGTTGCTCCTTCAAAATGTTTTTCCTGTCTCAGGGTGAAGAATCAAGGGTAGCTATGCTGTGTGTACACAGGTATGAGCATGGATTTGGATTTTCACCATGTCCTTGGATCATTTATTTCTTGGAAGGCTAGTGGCCTCGATCCGTTTATTATTAATTGTAGACCTAATTTTTCCTTTTTATCTAAAACGTGTCCCTGCACTGGCAAGGAATTTAAAAAAAAAAAAAAGCTTCTGACGGAGCTTCTGATGGGAGAACAGGTTCAGGGGCATGGCCAGGCCACCATTGCTACCAGTTCTATCCGGTACGCCATATTTTCACTACCTCTTCTGGCATACCGCACAGTACCAGGAGGAACCCACCTCTGGCTTGTACTAGTAGCACCAGAAAGAGTAAAGTGGCTGGGTCAAAGCTGAAAGGATGCTCAGCTGTGGATGCATCTGGTGGTGAAAGGAAAGTCCAATGCTGTAAAGATCTATACTCCGTAGGAATCTGGAATGTAAGATCCATGAATCAAGGCAAGCTGGACATGGTCAAACAAGAGATGACAAGACTTAACATTGACATCTTAGGAATCAGCGAACTAAAATGGACAGGAATGGGTGAATTTAATTCAGATGACCATCAAGCATACTTCTGTTGGCAAGAATCCCTCAGAAGAAATGGAGTAGCCTTCATAGTCAATAAAAGAGTAGGAAAAGCAGTAACGGGATACAATCCTCAAAATGACAGAATGATTTCAATTTGAATTCAAGGCAAACCATTTAACATCACAGCAGTCCAGGTCCATGCCTCAACCACTGGTGCTGAATAGAAATTGACTGGTTCTACGAAGTCCTACAGCACCATATAAAATTAACACCAAAAAATGATGTCCTTATCATCATGGGGGATTGGAATGCTAAAGTAAGAAGCCAAAAGATAACCAGAATAACAGGCACATTTGGCCTTGGACTACAAAATGAAGCAGGGCAAAGGCTGATAGAATTTTGTCAAGAGGACACGATGGTCATAGCAAACACTGTTTTCCAACAACACAAGAGATAACTCTATATATGGACATCACCAGACAGTCAACACAGAAATCAGATTGACCATGTGCTCTGCTACCAAAGATGGAGAAGCTCTATACCAGGGGTCTCCAACCTTTGCAACTTTAAGTCTGAAGGACTTTAGCTCCCAGAATTCTCCAGCCAGCTTAAAGTTGCAAAGGTTGGGGACCCCTGCTCTATACAGTCAGTAAAAACAAGATCAGGAGCCGACTGTGGCTCAGATCATGAGCGTTTCATTGCAAAATTTAGGCTTAAATTGAAGAAAGTAGGGGAAAGCACTAGGCCACTCAGGTATGAACTAAATCATATTTCTGATGAATATACAGTAGAGGTGACAAATAGATGTAAGGAATTAGATCTGATAGACAGAGTGCCTGAAGAACTAGAGGCAAGAGGTAGCAACTAAGAGAAAGAAAAAGAAATGCAAGAAAGCAAAATGCCTGTCTGAGGAAGCTTTGCAAATAGCTGAGGAAAGAATGGAAGCAAAAGGCAAGGGAGAAAGAGAAAGATACACCCAATTGAATGCAGAATACTGGAGAATAACTAGAAGGGATAAGAATGCCTTCTTAAATGAACAGTGCAAAGAAATAGAAGAAAACAATAGAATGGGGAGGACCAGAGATCTCTTCAAGAAAATTGTAGATATGAAGGGAACATTGCATGCAAAGATGGGCATGATAAAGGACCAAAATGGCAGGGACCTAACAGAGGCAGGTGGCAAAATTACACAGAAGAACTCTGTAAGAGTCGGCTCAACCCGACCAAGACCGAGTGGCTGTGGTTTCCGGCCGCCCGATTCAACCAGCTCACTCCATCGCTGGCCATAGGGGGCGAACATCTTGCCCCTGTGGATGGGGCGCGCAATTTGGGTGTCCTCCTGGATGCCCGGCTGTCCATGGAAGATCAAGTGACAGCCGTGACCAGGAGGGCGTTTTACCAGGTTCGCCTGGTTTGCCAATTGCGCCCCCTATTGGATCGGGACGCCCTTCGCACAGTCACTCATGCGCTCGTGACATCCCGACTGGACTATTGCAACTCTCTCTACATGGGGCTTCCCTTGAGGTGCACCCGGAGACTTCAGCTAGTCCAGAATGCAGCCGCGCGAGCAATTATGGGGACCGCAAGGTCCACCCATGTAACACCGCTCTTGCGCGAGCTGCACTGGCTACCTGTCGTCTTCCGGGTGCGCTTCAAGGTGCTAATTATCATCTTTAAAGCGCTCCATGGCTCGGGACCTAGCTATCTGCGGGATCGGATCCTGCCTCATACATCCTCACGGCCGATTCGCTCCCACAGAGAGGGACTTCTCCGGGTGCCGTCCACTAGACTGTGTCAGCGGGCGACACCCAGGGGAAGGGTTCTCTCTGTGGCGGGCCCGGCCCTCTGGAACGACCTTCCCCCCGATATTAGGATGACCACGGACCTCCGCTCCTTCCGTCTTAAATTAAAAACTTACTTTTTCCGTCTGGCCGGCTTGGGATAGTCCCCCTGTCTTGGGGTTTTACTGGGTAGATTTTAGTTCAGTTAGTTTAATGGGAATTTTAGCACAGGTTGAGTTTAATTTGGCTTTTATAATTGTTTGTATATTTTATTGTTGTTTGTATGTTTTTTACTGTTTTTATTCTACCTGTGCACCGCCCCGAGTCCCCATGGGGAGAGGGAGCGGTTTATAAGTATTAAATGAAATGAAAATGAAATGAAAGAACAAGCTTAACATCACTGATAACCACAATGGGGTGGTTACTGACCTTGAGCCAGACATCCTAGAACGTGAACTCAAATGGGCCTCAGAAAATCTGAGCAACAACAAAGCTAGTGGAGGTGACAGTATTCCAGCTGAGCTATTCAAAATCTTGAAAGACGATGCAGTAAAAGTGCTACACTCAATTTGCCAGCAAATTTGGAAAACTCAACAATGGCCAAAGGATTGGAAAAGGTCAGTTCACATTCCAATTCTAAAGAAAGGCAATGCTAAAGAATGGTCAAGTTATCACACCATTGTACTCATTTCACATGCTAGTAAAGTTAGGCTCAAAATCCTGCAGGCTAGGTTCCAGCAATATGTAGATCAAGAAGTACCAGAAGTACAGGCAGGATTTGGAAGAGGCAGAGGAACTAGAGATCAAATTGGCAACATATGCTGGATCATAGAGAAAGCTAGGGAGTTCCAGAAAAACATTTACTTCTGCTTCATTGACTATGCTAAAGCCTTTGATTGTGTGGATCATAATAAATTGTTGCAAGTTCTTAAAGAGATGGGAGTACCAGATCATCTTATTTATCTCTTAAGAAACGTATATGCGGATAAAGACGCAACAGTGAGAATTGGACATGGAACCACTGATTGGCCTCTTGATGTGAGTGAAGGAGAGTGCAAAAGTTGGCTTCAAACTCAACATTAAGAAAACGAAGATCATGGGATCCAGCCCTTTCAATTTCAGGCAATTAGATGGGAAAAAAGTTGAGTTAATGACTGATTTTATTTTCATGAGCTCCAAGATCACTGCAGATGTGGACTGAAGCCAAGAAATTAAAAGACACTTGCTCCTGGGACGGAAAGCTATAGTAAATCTAGATAGCATACTAAAAAAGAAGATGTACCCTGCCAACAAAAGTGCGTATAGTCAAGGCTATGGTTTTTCCAGTTACAATGTATGGCTGTGAAAGTTGGACCATAACAAAAGCTGAGTGCTAAAGAATTGAGACCTTTGAACTAAGGTGCTGGAGAAGATTCCTGTGAGTCTTTTGGACTGCAAGGGGATCCAACCGGTCAGTCCTACAGGAGATCAACCCTGACTGCTCTTTAGAACACCAGATCCTGAAGATGAAACTCAAATACTTTGGCCACCTAATGAGACTGAAGGACTCACTAGAGAAGAGCCTAATGCTGGGAACGATTGAGGGCAAAAGAAGAATGGGACGACAGAGAATGAGGTGGCTGGATGGAATCACTGAAACAGTAGGCATGAGATTAAATGGACTCTGGGGGATGGTAGAGGACAGAAAGGTCTGGAGGAATGTTGTCCATCATGTTGCAAAGGGTTGGACATGACTTCACAACTAACAACAATTGTTTTGGAAAGCCTTTCTTTCAGAGACTCAACTAATGCCAACATTATAAGTAGATCTCAACTTTAGTGGCAGTTCGATGTAACAGCATTGGAAAAAAGTGATTCAAAAAATGATCCTCTCACTTAGGACTGTCAATGAATCCTCATGATTACATGATCAAAACTGCAGGCACTTGAAAACCCTAACCCTAACCTGCATGGATTCACCATGTTGCAGCATCATTTGTGACCTTCCTGTCTGACTTTCAACAAGCAAAGTCAACAGAGGAAACTGGATTTATATCACTGCCTTCAGTGATTCACTTAACAAAATTGAGAAAAGAAAGGTTGTAAAATCATGTGTGAATCAGTGCACAACTGTCTTGCTTACTAATGGTTCCAACTGTGGTCATAATTTGAGGACTACCCATATCCAAAAAGATGTTGAGACTTTGGAAAAAGTGCAGAGAAGAGCAACTAAGGGGATTAAAGGTCTGGAGCAGGGGTCTGCAACCTTAAACACTCAAAGAGCCATTTGGACCTGTTTCCTACAGAAAACATCCGGAGCCACAAAACCTGGGTGGGCATGGCCAACTTGATGTCACTCACACATGACCTCCCCACCTATGCCTACTTAGGTTTTGTGGCTCCCGGTATTTTCTTTTCTCAGGGAAACAGGTATGTGTGTGTGTGTCTCTCTCTCTCGTCTCTCTCTCTCGCTCATCTCTCTCTCTCTCTCTTATCTCTCTCCTTATCCTCTCTTTCTTCCTGTCTCTCTTTCTCTCTCTCCCCTCTCTCCTCTTTCTCCCCCTCTCTCATGTCTCTCATCTGTTTTCTTTCTCTCTCTCTCTCCCTCTCTCATGTCCCTCATCTCTCTCCCTCTCATCTCTTTCTCCCTTTCTCTCTCATCTCTCTCTCTCTCTCTCTCATCTCTTTCTCCCCCCTCTCTCTCATCTCTCTCTCTTTCTCCCCCCTTCTCTCTCGTCTGTGTTTGTGTGTTTTGTTCCCTCTTGAACCATTTCCAAAAACAAGTGAGGGTTGGGATTTTTTGTTTTTGTTTTGCTGATGTTCTTTCTTCTTCTTTGGGTGCTTTTTACCATATGATTTAAATTAAGTCATTTCAGGTTCCCAGATAAATGAAGCTCTTTCATCCCTCTGCTGTGGCTTCTTGTTGGCTGAACCCACCACTGCCCCTCACCCTCCCCTCCCAGTCTCTCCTCGTCTGAGAAGGTAAGGGCGATGGCAAGGGATGGAGACTTGCTCCATAGTCCAGAGCAAGAGCGAAATGGCCACATACTAGCCTCTTCCTCTGGCCCTTGTTGGTGCTATGTGCACCTTGATCACTCGGGGAGACACGTGACTTTCTGTCTGCCCCAAGACATTGGCCTAGCTGGGCTGCAGCCAATGCTCCGCATCATAATGGGCTCCAGGAGGAGGAGGAAACACTGTCTCCCCCATTGTGAAGCATGCTAAATTTAAGTTTGCTGTGCAAGGCGCTGCAGAGCAGCAAGCAGGCCATGGAGACAGTGAGAGCAGCCATGTCAGCTGCAGCTGGGCCAGGCCAGTGTTTCAGGGTGGGGAGAAAGTTGTGCATCTCCCCAAGCGACCATGGTGTGTGCAGCACTAACAAGGGTCAGAGGAAGAGGCAAATACAGGGCCGCTTTGCTCCCACTTTGAAATATGGAGCGAGTGTCCATCCGCTGCCATTGCCCTTACCTTTTCAGGCAAGGAGTGACTGGGAGGGGAGGGTTAGGGGGGGCAGCCAGTGATGTGTTCACCCAACAGAGAGCCTCAGCATAGGGCCCAAAGAGCCATATGTGGCTCCGGAGCCACGGGTTGCCCATATCCGGTCTGGAGACTAAAACATAGGAAGAACAGTTGCAGAAATTGGGTTTGGACAGTCTAGAGAAAAGAAGGACTCAGGGGGACATGACAGTAGTATTCCAATATTTTAGGGGCTGTCACAAGGAAGAGGGGGGTCTACTTATTTTCCAAAGCACCAGAGGGCAAGACAAGACAGGATGGAAACTAATCAAGGAGAGAAGCAGCCTGGAATTAGGGAGAAATTTCCTGACAGTGAGAACAATTAATCAGTGGAACAACTTGCCTCCAGAAGTTGTAGGTTCTTTATCATTGGAGGTTTTGAAGAAGAGACTGGATGGTCACTTGTCTGGAATGGTATAGGGTCTCTTGCTTGAGCAGGGGACGGACTAGAAGACCTCCAAGGTTCCTTCCAGTTCTATTCTGATTGTTATCTTCCAATATCAAGGAAAGCTGTCAGTTGCTACATCTGGGACTCAGCTTCCAAGCCCCGGCCATTCATTTTGCCCCCTAAGTGCCTTACTGCCAATCTTCCTATGTTTAGTTCTTTGTATTTTAAGTTATTACTTTGTCTATTTTGTTCTGTTATTTTTATGGATTGTAGCCTGTCATGAAATCTTCTGAAGGGTGGACAGGTTTTTCAATACATTAGGAACTCATTGACTTTCACATCCCACCAAGCCCAGGAACTTAAAACAATCATAAATCAGTCCACTTCCTGGATCATAAAGCAATAAATGGGCCTGGCAGCCTTTCATCAGTGTGGTAAAGTAACAGGCAGTCAGAGTTTACAGACAATATCACAGGTGACAAGGTAAGAGGAAAGCAAGTCAAGCCTCATCCCGTTCAGAGATTAGCAACTCACATAGGTGAGACCCTCTTGCCATGAAATTGTTCCAACAGGATGCCTGCCTTTTGAGCTTCTTTAAGTGCCGCAGGCTTGGGTCTAGATTCAGCTTGGTGTTCTTTTTTGGACATCTGCATTTGGTTTATCAGCGCTAGAATTTTGTTATTGTTCAGTTGCTAAGTTGTGTCCCATTCATCACAATCCCACAGCACACCAGGCCGCCCTGTGTTCCATTGTTTCCTAGAGTTTTCAAAAATTCATGTTCATTATGTCAATCTGTCTCATCCTCTGTCCTTCTTTTCTTCTTTTGCCTTCTGTCTTTCCCAACATCAGAATCTTTTCCAAGGAGTCCTCTCTTCTCATTTGGTGGCCAAAGTTTTTGAGTCAGATAAGGAATAATGGATGGAAACCGATCAAGGAGAGATTCAACCTGGAAATTTTATTTTATTTTTATTTATTTTTTCATATTTATATCCCGCACCCATCTCCCACCAAGGGACCCGGGGCGGCGCACAGGAAAATTAAAAATGCAAATATACAATATACAAAAATACAAAATACAAAAGCTCATTAAAATTAAATTAAACCAAACCCTGCACTAAAACATAAATAAAACCCCTAATTAAAAACTTTGATCAACTAATGGTCAGTAAGGTGTCGGGTCGTTCATGCCAGGTAGGATAGATGAAAAAAGTGCGTTTTTAAGCGCTGGCGGAACAGGCGAAGGTCAGAGATGACACGGAGTTCAGGAGGTAGGTCATTCCATAGGGTGGGGCCCACCACAGAGAAGGCCCTTCTCCTGGGCATCGCCAACCGGCATTGAACCGGCCGATGGCACCCGGAGAAGACCCTCTCTGTGGGAGCGAATCGGTCGTAGGGACGTATGGGGCAGCGGATGGTCTCGAAGGTAACTAGGCCCCGTGCCATGGAGCACTTTGAAGATGGTCATCAAAACCTTGTAATGCACCCAAAAGGTCACAGGTAGCCAGTGCAGGGGGGACGGGTTGAGTTTGAGTTTGTTACTGCCCATCCAGATCCGTACGGCCTCCAAACACCGGGACATCACCTCAATGGCATCGTTGGGGTGGTTTGGGGTAGAGATGTACAGCTGAGTGTCATCAGCGTACAGATGGTACTCTACCCCAAAACCACGGATGATCTCGCCCAGCGGCTTCATGTACGTGTTGAACAGGAGTGGCGAGAGGACCGACCCCTGCGGCACCCTACATGTGAGGGGCCTTGAAGTCGACCTCTGCCCTCCTGTCAACACGAATTGTGACCAAGGTAGGAGGAGAACCACCGTAAAAGGGTGCCTCCCACCCCCACCCCCTCTAGTGGGCGCAATAGGATACCATGATCGATGGTATCAAAAGCCGCTGAGAGATCTAACAGGACCAGGATAGAGGAACAACCTCTATCCCGCGTCCTCCAGAGATCATCCACCAACGCGACCAATGCTGTCTCAGTGCTATGACTGGGTCGAAAGCCGGACTGGCGCGGGTCTAGATAATCAACTTCCTCCAGGTGGCGGGGAAACTGCTGTGCCACCACACTTTCTACAACATTCGCTAAAATGTGGAGGTTGGAAACCGGACGGTAATTTACCAATAATGCTGGGTCTAAGGAAGGCTTCTTGAGGAGGGGTCTCACCACTGCCTCTTTCAGGGCGGTAGGCAGGAACCCCTCACTCAAAGAAGCGTTCACTATATCCTGGAGCCAGCCTCGTGTAACCTCCCAGGATGCCAGTACAAGCCAGGGGGGACACGGGTCCAATAAACATGTGGTGGCCTTTAGTCTCCTCGCCAACCTGTCCATATCATCGGCAGTAACAGTCAAAATCCTCCCATAAAATTGTCTCAAGACCTGCATCGGATAATCCCTCTAGACTACTATCTGTGGAGCGCAACTCGCTTCGAATCTGAGCGATTTTATCCAGCAGATACTCTCCAAATTCCTCTGCTCTGCCCTGTAAAGAGGCTTCCCGCGGCCTCTGATGAAGGAGGGAGCGGGTCACCCCAAACAGGGCCGCAGGGCGGTTATGTGCGGATGCGATAAGGGAGGCACAGTACTCACGTTTGGCCACCCTTATCGCCACTAGGTAAGTCCTCAAGTGGGCTCTTACCAGTGCTCAGTCAGATTCAGGCCGAAATGATCTCCACCTACTTTCTAGGCGTCTCTTGTGGCATTTCATCTCCCTCAGCTCCTCGGAAAACCAAGGAGCCTGGGTGAGTCGACGCCGCATGAGAGGCTGCAAGGGCGCGACCCAGTCCAAGGTCCCTATGGCCGCATTATACCATGCGGCCACTAAGTCCTCAGTCGAGTCACGGGTCAAGGATACAGGTACTGGCCCAAGCTCCATCTGGAACCTTTTGGGATCCATCAGGCGCCTGGGGTGGAACCATCTGGGGATCTCGGGTTCCGCCTCCCCGCGGTGGGGTGAGGTGATTGGAAAGTCCAGGCGAAGGAGAGAGTGATCTGACCATGACAAGGGTGAGATGACTAAATCCCTGGTTCCAAGATCACTTCTCCACTGGCCAGAGACAAAAATGAGATCCAGCGTGTGTCCTCTATCGTGAGTGGGGCCCTGAACTAATTGGGTCAGGTCCATGGCCGTCATGGAAGCCATGAACTCCCGAGCTACCTCGGATGTTTCGCCCACCGATGGAAGTTAAAGTCCCCCACGACTAATAGTCTGGGGGTCTCAACCGCCATCTCGGCGATCACCTCAAGGAGCTCGGACAGGGCTGCTGTTACATAGCGGGGAGCCAGGTATACAATCAGCAAGCCCAGCTGCCTCCCTAGGCCCCACTTCACGTAGAGAGACTCACAGCTGGTCATCTGTGGTACAGTGGTCTCCGGCTCGAGACCTTCCTTAACAATAATCGCCCCCCACCCCTGCCTAGGGCCCGTGGCTGATGATATGCACGGTAGCCTGGTGGGTACATTTCCACGAGGGGTAGTCCTCCCTTGAGGCCCAACCAGGTCTCCGTAATTCCCACCAAGGAGGAATTTTCTGACAGTGAGAGCAATCAACCAATGGAACAGAAGTTGCCTTTGGAAGTTGTGGAGGCTTCATCACTTGAGACTTTCAAGAAGAGACTGGACTGCCATCTGTCAGAAATGATGTAGGGTCTCCTGCTTGGGTGGGTGGGGGTTGGATTAGATGACCTACATGGTCTCTTCCAACCAGGGGTGGGTTCCTGCCAGTTCTAACCTCTTCTATAGAAGAAGTTCCACAAATCTATAGTGCCGTTTAGAACCGGTTCCAGCTCCCTCCCCCCACCAGTCTGCACATCATCAAGATGAAGAATGAGAGGAGGAATTCTGGGAGTTGAAGTCCACAAATCTTAAAGCTGTCAAGTTTGAACACCCCTGGGGCTTTTTTTCTAAAGGGTTAGGGGTGCAAGGGTCTTTTAACTTGACAGCTTTATGACTTGTGTGCTTCAAATGCCAGAGTTTCTGAGCCAACATTTTGGTTGCTAAGCAAGAGCATTGTTAAGTGAGTTTCACCACATTTTACAAGTTGGCCACACCCACCCAGTCACATGGCCAGCAAGCCACTCCCACCCGGTCACATGGCCAGCAAGCCACTCCCACAAAGCAGACCACACCTACAGAAGAGGTTCTAAAAAATTTTGAAACCCACCACTGCTTCCAACTCTATTATTCTGTAAAACTTCAGCTTCAGCATCTATCCTTTCAAAGAACAGTTAAGGTTGATTTCCTTTAGGGTTGACTGATTTGATCTCCTAACAGTCCAAGGGACTCTCGAGAGTCTTTTCCAGCATCTAAATTTAAAACCTACTAGACCTGGGCTATTGAGTTTCTAAAATCTAGATCTATCTTTTTGGTCCTTTTTTTGAAGGTAATGATATAGGAGCTGAATCATCCAGATGATTACAAAAGATAGCAAAAAAAATTCCTGGTATCTTTTTGCATGATGATTGATGGTCTAGAGCAGCGTTGTTAAACTTGCATCATCACGGTGGCATCACATGTCCTATCATCACTTTCCCCCACTTTGTTAAACTGGGTGTGGGCATGGCCAGCACAGGATGCATCCGGCCTGCAGGTCAGGAGTTTGACAGCCCTGGTCTAGAGCAAGGGTGAGGAACTACGGCCCTTTTATGATCTGCAAACTTCAACTCCCAGAATTGCTGGGTCTGGAATTCTGGGAGTTGAAATCCACATGTCATAAAGGGGCCATAGTTCCCCACCCCTGGTCTAGAGTTTTCCAGCCCAGCTATTGTGGAGGTTAATTATAACTGGCTAGGGTCCATTATGCTATATTTGAATACAGAGATTCTCATTTCCATGTAGAGTTAATTGGGATCTAATATAAATGACTAGTACACAGGGAAAGACAACTTTTGGTCCAAATCTATTTTTTCTGTTGTGATTGCTTATGTTCTTTTTCAACACACCTGCAGGTTCATATGTGCAGACTTCAGGATTCCCAGTAGATGAAGAGAACTTAACAGGAGCAAAAACTAGCCCATATTCTATGAAGCTTATCAAATTTTCCCTGCTCTTTGTAATGGGGTTTCTGGATGGGCACTAATCTACAAAAAAGGCTGATGAAAGTGGAATTGTGAAAGGTTTTGTTTCCCGGCCTAGGAAGAATTCTATGGTAGCAATTATCATCCTTTTATGAGGCCAAAAATAAAAGACTAAATCAAATTGCCAGTTCAGGACTATTGCATTACCTTTGTGTATCTGAGCAATTTTGAGGACTGGCAACTGTATTGTTGGGTGACATCTCTGTTTGAGAATCTGCCTGCTTTGTTCCACTAGGAGCTCATTAGATGAGGTTAACACTAGAGAAATGAGTGTGTTTGTGTGTGATGTGCCCTGAACTTTGGTTGCCCAAACGAAATGGAAGCTGGATGTTCAAGTAACAACGTTGATTTGAAAAGTCATGCCCTCTTGATTGGCAGTCTAAACTGTGATAAGGATTTTAAGTCTCTTCGGAGAGAGGGGGCGGTCAATAAATCCAAATAAATAAATAAATAAATAAATAATAAACAATGTTGGTCCCTAGATTGTCCTAATTCAAGAAAAGCATTTGGCACCCCCTTTTAATAGTTCTATAGCATGAGAATATAAAGAATAACAGAATAACAGAGTTGGAAATGACCTTGGAGGTCTTCCAGTCCAACCCCCTGCTCAAGCAGGAGACCTATACCATTTCAGTCAAATGACTGTCCAATCTCTTATTAAATACCTCCAGTGTTGGAGCACCCACAATTTCTGGAGATAAGTCTTCTGCTGATTAATGGTTCCCACTGTTAACAAATTTCTCCTTAGTTCTAGGTTGGTTCTCTTCTTTAGTTTCCATCCATTGCTTCTTGTTCTGCTTTGGAGAATAGGTTGACCCCCTCTTCTTTGTGTCAGCCCTTAAATAGTCCACCCACATCTGAAAGTTCAGATTCAGATTTTTCTATAGTTTCTACAACTTCCTAATCACTCATGGATCTTAGGGATCAGAAAGTTTCTGGGGTTCTTTATCTTTGGAATCAGCAGAAAGTAGTAGTGGAACTCAAGATTTTCCTACCTTTTCAGCCTTCTCAAGGTCTCAGTTAAATATACGTGGCTGCTGGAGTTGCAACTGTGTTACCTACCAAGTGAAGCTGAAGTTCTCCAAGGTTAGGACTGGGCTTACATTTTGACTGGTTCTGCTTGGTCTACTGATTGTGAGTATCAGGAGTACATATAAAAGGAGAACCAGAGATACAAAAATCTGTGTACGTTAATACAACAGGAAAAAGTTCCAATAATAATCACCCCAGTTTTGTCCTGGTATTAAAATGAAGGCCAGGCAGAACAGCAGCAATAGAGGCAGAGATTTTAGAAGTCAGGTCAAGGCCTCAAGAATCTTTTTTTTTTTTTAAATAGAGCTTTTAATACTTTCTGGAGACCCATTTACTCCCAGGAATGCATATTCTTAGATTACTCACTCAGTGGCCTAAATAAATTACCACGAAGAATCATCCTTCTCCAACTTGGATGGCACACATTGTGTGGACTTCAGCTTCCAGAAGGATCACTGTTGAAAATTCTGGAAGTTGGTTCAAATCTCTGAAGATCCACCCTGTTTCTGAGGGAATGTAAAGGAAAAGGAGTTTCTTTGGGGGAGGGGTGTGTGTGATTGTGAAAGCATTCTTGGAGCTATGTCTATTTGATTCTTTCAACATCCTGTCAAGATCAAGGCAACATTTTGAGGTTCAGGGGGCCCCTGTAGCTGCTGAGTGATCTTGGAAAAAGTTGAGAGGTGAAAAGATCCTACAGCCATTAGAAGCTAACTGTTAATAGCATGACAAGGAACCAGGCCACTTCTAACAACAACCATAGTTAAGGATAAGAATCTGCAAAGCTCTTAGATGTTTCTGGAGAGTGGTCATGCAGGAGAAGGGTAATACCATCCCTATTGCAATGGCAATTAGTTATTAAACAATTCGAGGTATTAAAGTTAATTTCTAATGGGGGTTGAATGGACATTTTAAAAGCACAAGTGAGACAGATTATTCCTCTGGGTCTGAATAGAAACAGGTTCGGCTGTTATAAGGGAGGCTTGTCATTCTTGCCCTGATAGATGGAACAAAGGAGATTTTAAATAAATATTTAGGGACTGATCATGGAGAAAGAGCACAAGTAATCTTTGGTTTGCAATCATTCACTTAGTGACCTTTTGAAGTTACAATGACACTTATGACCATTTTCACACTTGTGGCCACTGCAGCATGGTCATGTGATCAAGATTCAGACACTTTACAACTGATTCATATTTATGATGGTCGCAGTGTCCCTGGGTTACGTGATCCCCTTTTGCGATGGTCTAACAAGAAAAGTCAACGGGAAGCCAGATTCACTTTAACAACTGTATTACTTACTTAACAACTGCAGTGATTCACTCAACAACTGTGGCAAGGAAGGTCATAAAATGGGGCAAAGCTCACTTAGCAACAGAAATTTTGGGCTCAGTTGGGGTTGTAAGTCAAGGACTTCCTGTAATTGTGCTATAGAAGGGGTGGGAAACTTTGGTTCTGTCATTCTGGATTTCTAGATCCCAAATTCTCTACTTTAATTCAGCTCGAGTTTTATCAAGTCACAGAGCAGGTAGTTCTGACAAGGTAAGACCTCAATAGGTCAAATATTATTAATTTGTAAAACGATCTAAATCCAGTGGCAGATTGAGGCTCACTGGTGCCCTAAGCACTGACAAATCTTGGTGCTCCCCCTCCTTTGTACATAATGTACAAATCTTCATTGTTTTCTCTTTTTTTCTCAACTTTGTGGTGCCCCCTTGGACCTGGTGCCCTAAGCACCTGGTTAGTCTGCTTAATGGTTAATATATCACTGATCCAGGCACCTAAATTAGGCAGTTAAAAAACTTCAGGTAATTCAACTAATTTTATATTCTTTGTAGATTAGGGAAGTGAAGTTGCCTTGCTCAGTGACTGGAAATCCTATTCACCCTCTATTTTATAATTTCAGCAAACACTGTCCTTATATGATTTATTAAAAATAAAATAAAATTAGCAAGTAAAATAGCCAAGGAAAGGAAATATAGAGCAATATACACTATGTGCATGGAGGAAAGGGAATGCTGGAATGCTGTGGTCCATGGGTCACAAATGGTCAAACCACACCTGAACACCAAACAACTGCATCCTTGTACAGTTTGGTGGACACAGCACCTCACGTAGAAAGTCCCTACAGAGTGGTAAGGACAGCTGAGAAGATTATTGGAAGCTCTCTTCTGGTTTTATTCAGGACACTGCTTATAAGTGCTATGTATTTAGAGCACAAATCATTGTCAGATGCCCCACTCACCCACTTTATGGTCTGTTTCTGTTGTTCCCCTCTGGGAGGAGGTTTTGAAGTATCTATAGCAGGATTACCAGATTCTGTAACAGCTTTGTTCCTTATGCCATCCATCTGGTAAGCTCACAAGATTCGTTTTTCTTGCCATGTACAGGTATGCTTCTGAACTAGTTGTGTTGTATTGTTTCTCTGTGTCATATAATATATGTGGATACATGCATAGTTTTTTTTGTTTGTATGTATGTGTGTGTGTGTATGTACTGTATGTATTTGTGTGTACCCACAAACACACACACCTGTGTGAAAAAAATCCTGCACCGTTTATGGTTTATGACATTTTTTGGATAGACCATTGATTTTATGATACTTTATCCTAACTGCTAATATTGTTATATTTAAATAAATACTGGTGGTTTTTAAGTGAAAAGCATAATGCTTTTTGCAATTTTGTGCTGTTGGATGGGGATTGTGAATTTTCTTGCATGTTTACAATGCATGCTTACAATGACTATGAAAACAGATTAACTGATGCATACCCAGTGGCATACGTGTTGCAATTACTAAGGCCGATGCTAGTGTTTTGTTAACATTTTTATTGCTTTGTGGCCCTGAAAAGGACCGTTTAGGTAACCAAACATGGTTACTAATATGAAATTGGCCAGCCCTCATTGCTTATCACCAGGCGGCATCGCCTCGGCATAGCCTTTGCACGTGATCTTTGGTGACAATGTGATGCCAGGCTGCAATAATGGATTCAACCAGCGCCTGCTTGGTTTTTGGATGTTTCTTGCTTATTTCGTAACCAATATTGGCCCACAAGTTCTCAATTGGGTTCAAATCCAGGCTCTGAGCTGGCCAATCCAGGAGTCGAACACCATGCTTCTTCATCCACTGCTGGATGGACTTGGCTTGATGACAAAGAGTGTTGTAATCCTGGAAATAAAAGTCTTTCCTTACAAGTTGCTGAGCTGAAGAAAGCATGGTCTTTTTCAGGACTTCAACATACTGCTTGGAATTCATGATTCCCTGCATAATTTGTATCCGACCAATACCAGAAGCAGTAATACAGCTCCAAATCATCACGTACAAAGGATTCTTCACAGATAGATTCAGGCAGTACGGCCTAAATTCTTCAGCTGGAAATCTTCTGACATACTTATTACACTGATTCCCAGTCAAATAGAAATTGCTCTCATCTCACTGAAGATGACCTTGACCCACTGTTTGTTGGTCCACTTGGCATACTTCTTGGCCCACGCACATCAACGAGAGCAGTGAGTGTCTGTGAGCAAAGGTTTCCTTCGAGCCCTGCAGCCCTTGAAGCCTCTGGAAAGCAGTCTGTGATGCACTGTGCTTGTGCACACTTTTACATCACACGTTTCACCCCAAATTCTTGTAATCTGAGGTGAGGTGAGCTTCCTGTCAGCCCTTGAAACGATCTTGCTGTTTTGTTGAGTTTCTTGGTCTTCCAGAGCAGAGCCTGTCATCAACTGAACCAGTTATTTGGTCTTTTTCAATCACTCTACTCACTGTAGTGCGATGGCATTTCACTCTCTTGGCTATTTCTGTACAGGAGTAACCCTCTTCATGAAGCACAATGATGCGATGCTGCAGCTCAGTACTGGTGAAAGCAAAGGCCTTCATCCTTGCCCATAGCCAGAGCTAAATTAAATTTATCAATGATTTTCATGCCTCTTTATAGTCAGAGAGTATGTCAACATTGATTGGCTCAGAGATTTAGCCTCTGTGCATTTTGATTGGTCAGCCAAAGCTCGCTGCTGATTGGCTACTTTCGATTCTAACATTCTCAAAAATTCAAGTTGTGTTTGTTTTAGTACATAAACTCACTCAAAACCTTAAAAAGACTTTGGTTATATTAATAAAAGTTATGCATCTCAATTCAACTGCAGAAATTTTCATCAAAGTACTAATTTTGCATGGTTTCTATGAGTGAAAAGTTGATTAAACATGTAAATACAGCTTAAAACTGAAAGCATGCAGGATTTTTTCACACAGCTGTGTGTGTGTGTGTGTGTATACATACATAGAAAGGCAAAATGGGTAGCAGTAAGCTCCCTTCCTCCCATATTTGGGTATACCAGGTGCTCTGACATAAACATTGATATATATATACATACATACAATACATACACACACACACGCTGGTCTTGTTGTATTCGGGTGTTTTCCCGTTTCCATGCTTACACGGGAAAACACCCGAATACAACAAGACCAACATACCTACACCCGTGAAAATCTATGAATACATATACATATACATATACATATACATATACATATACATATACATATACATATACATACATACATACATACATACATACATATATACATATATATATATATATATATATATATATATATATATATATATTTGTTTTCGTAGATTTTCATGGGTATAGGTATGTAGATTTTGGTTTATTCGGGTCTTTTCCCGTGTAAAATTAAAGGTGTTTTTGCAACGTTTCGATGGGATCACCCCCATCATCATCAGGCTTTGGCTTTTTTGCAAATGAGCTGTATTTGAAATGGCAGTTTTTCTGTAAGTGGAGATGGGAGGGGTTGGAATGTTGGCTCTGCTACTCTAAACCGATTGGTTGGCTGATTTGCCACATCCTGATTGGTAGATGGAATTTGTTGAGAGTGATTGATGATGGTGTCAGTGTTTGTGGCCGGGACTTGTTTAGTGGCTGGGACTCGTTTAGTGGCCAGGACTTGTTTAGTGGCCGGGACTTGTTTAGTGGCCGGGACTCGTTTAGTGGCCAGAGCTGGTTTCCAGATGTCTGGCAGGCGGGAGGCATCATCGCGTCTGTTCATGTTGTGGGGATGTTTTTCTATTTCAATAGCTTCCATAATCATTCTCCTGTTGGAGTGTTCAGTCCTGGAGAGTAATTTGGTTTTTTCAAAGTCAATTTCATGACCTGTTGCTTGGAAATGCTGGAAGAGGGAGGAAGTATTTACTTGTCTTTTAACAGAATTCCTATGCTCTGAGATATGTGCACTAATTCTCCTATTAGTTTGTCCAATGTACGTGGCCGAGCAGATTTTGCATGGTATTTCATAGACTCCTTGGTTTTCTAGCTGGATTTTGTCTTTGGGGTTCCTTAAGATGTTGGCTATTTTTTGGTTAGTGTCGAAGGATGTCTTGATATTGTGTTTGTGGAGAATTTTGCTGATTTTATCAGTGGTGCCTTTAATATAGGGGAGGAGGGCGATACCATTGTCTTGTTGTGTATTTTGGATCTTGGGGGGTGTCTGCTTTTGGATTAGTTTGGTAATTGTGTTTCTTTGGAATCCATTGGAGATTAATACCTTTGTGAGGGTGTGTAATTCATTTTTCAGGTGGTCTTTGTCAGCTAGGCGTTTGGTTCTGGAGATGAGGGTCTTGGCTACGGAGTTGATCTGTGCAGGGTGGTGATGGGATTGTGCGTTTAGGTGGCGGTTTGTGTGTGTTTTTTTCCGGTAGATGGTGTGTCCTAGGGAGCCATTGGGTTTTTTGTAGATTAGGACATCCAGAAAGGGAAGTTGGTTGTTATCTTCTATTTCCATAGTGAATTGTATTTTGGGGTGTAGGCTGTTGAGATGTGTGAGGAAGTTGTCTAGTTTTTCTTTTCCGTGTGGCCAAATTACAAAAGTGTCATCTACATATCTAAGTCAGAGTTTGGGTTTGTGTTCCGATTTATCTAGGGCATTAGTTTCAAAGTGTTCCATGTAAAAGGTTTGCGATGACTGGTGAGAGTGGTGATCCCATAGGTGCTCCTTCTATTTGTTTGTACCTTTGTCCATTGTGAATGAAGTATGTGTTAGTTAGACAGTGGTTGGTTAGATCCAGGATGTATTTGGGGGGGTTGTATTTGTTCTGGATAGCTGTCAAGGCTTCTTTTATAGGTACTTGGGTGAAGAGGGATACGACATCAAAACTCACGAGTAGATCGCTGGGCTGTAGATTTTGTTTCTGGATCGTCTCTATGAACTGGAATGAGTTTTGTACATGTGATTTGATAGATTCTGCATAGGGTTGTAATTTTTTTGCGAGGAACTTGGCAAGATTCTGTAGAGGTGAGCCTATGGAGCTGACTATGGGCCTGAGTGGTGTTCCTTTTTTGTGTATCTTGGGGAGGCCATAGAGTTTACAAAATTCCATGTAAAATCTGCCCTGCCACTTACATAGGACAAACCAACAGAAGGATTAGTGCACGGATTGCTGAACATAAAAATGCATTAAAAAATCATCTTAATACCCCATCTCTTTATCAACATTTCAAAACCACAGGACATGACATTGACTTTCAAGGAACTAAAATGATCTCCAAGGCGGAACAGCTCAACAGGAGAATAGATCTATCCTAGTCTCTCTGATTTATTTATTGATCAGTTCAAAAACCTAACACACACACCATATTTTTTTGGAGTATAAGATGCACCTTTTTTCCTCAAAAAAGAGGCTGAAAATCTGGGTGCGTCTTATACACTGAATATAGCCTTTCTTGCCTCCTGAAGCCCTGCCCCCTTCACCAAAATGGCTGTGCATAGCCTTATGGAGGCTTTCAGAGACTACCTGGGGGCTGGGGAAGGCAGAAATGAGCAAAAAACAGGCCATTTCCCCCCACCCTGCCCCCAACAGTACTCTATAAACCTCCATAAGTCTATGCATTCAATTTTTTGACACAAATGTCCATTTTTGCTCATTTTTGGCCCCCCACTTCCCTAGTAGCACTCTGCAAGCCCCCCCGCCCATGGACTATTCATGCCTTTAAAAAAAGGCCTGTGCCAGCAGAAATGAAGTATTAGGTGCTGTAGATTATCAGTGATTTCCTTCTCCAGCATATGGATAAATACATCTGGAAACATCTATCTACCTACCTATTCTCTCTCCCTCCCTCCCTATCTACTGTATTTCTCCCTCTCTATATCTCTTTCTATTTCTCTCTCTCTATCCCTCTACCTACCTACCTACCCTCTCTGTCCCTACCTATCTTCTGTATTTCTCTATCTCTCTCTATTTCTATCTCTCTCCATACCTTTATCTACCTACCTACCTACATACTCTCTCTCTCCCTACATACCTATTGTATTTCTCTCCCTTTCTCTCCCTCTCTCTATCTACCTACCTACTTTTTTAAATTTGCCTCTTCAAAACCTTGGTGCATCTTTATACTCTGGTGCATCTTATACTCCAAAAAATATGGTGTGTATGTATGTATGTATGTATGTATGTATGTATGTATGTATGATGTCTGTATGTCATGTTTATGTAGGGTATATTGGAGGTGGTGGCCCTTTGAGAGTTGAATGCAATGACATTTCATTTTAATGTTTGCTCATTAGTGCTCAAAGTGACAATAAAGTTCTCCTCTCCTCCCCTCCCCTCCCCTTCCATTCCATTCTATTCTATTCACTATGTGTCATCAGTGACTTGCTCTGCAGCTCCCTTGCAACCAGACAACTGTAATGGCAGGGGAGAGGGAAGACATGGGAATACAAGGGAGGTTTGGGAGGGAAATTTGACGTGCAAGTGTGGAAGCCTGAGACAAATGCAACACATCAAGGTCTGCCCTTTGTGGAAGTCCAAGGCAGAAAGATTGTTCCCAAAACAAAGAGAGTGCAAATGATTGGTAGACAATGGACAATATGAGGTCCTGGGGAAGAAAGAGAAAGCTTTCCTATGCTATTTGTGTTTGAGATCATTAGAACTGGCTTTTCTATTCCTGTTACCACATAGAATCTTCAATAAAGTTTTTTTTACTTCGTTAAAAAAAAATCCCAGGAGTTTCTGCAGCCGCCTGCAGAGAGTGCTGTCTAACTTAGTAGGATGGTGGACACCTTGTGTATTTCCTGACATAAGGATGATTGTGTTTTTGGGGTCAGGTGAGATAAAAAATAAGAGCAAAAGACAGAAAAGATAAAGTTGCCTTGATGCATAAAGCCCAACAATGATTTATATTCAGAAATAAGATAATTATGATTACTGTATGTTTCGGAGTATAAGATGCACCTTTCCCCCCCAAAAAAGAGGGTGAAGATTTGGGTGCATCTTATGCATCTTAATGTAGCTCAACCCACCCACTCCGTTCATCACTTTTTCAAGGGGGGGCGGGAGAATCCTCACTTCCACATGGAGCCTGATTCCTGGGGAATTGTGTTCAAAGCCTTTTCAACGAAAGCATTTTTGGGTGGCAAACTGTTAGATTCTCTGATGTTGTAGAGAATGAGGGAGTCCAGCCAGGTTTGCTCAGAAAAACTATAGCCGTTTATTTTAGGCAGCAAGATAAATCAACTATGTACAAATGCTGAAAGGAGCGGTAGACAGGGGCTCCCGCGTTTGACAGCTCTTTATATATGGAGCTGTCAAACAGGAAGCCAATCAGGCTGCGGCAAGAGCCGGCTTCCCGCCAGGCGCGCCTCAGCCAATCAGGCGCATCTGTCGGTTAGCCGGCTTGCTACAGCCTGTCTCCATGGCTTCAAAGCGGCAGCCTGGAAGACCTGCGGCCGGTCGTAAGTTGAGACCAGTCGCAGGTCGAGGACACAACACCCCTTTCCCCCCTCGGTCCGCGCATGCGCGGCTTGGTTGTCAATCTTGGAGCCTGGAGCATGCGTAGTCCGCTAAATAGGCGGGGCGGCGCCGGGTCCGCCCAGACCGCCTCAGTTGCTGTGGAGAACCCGACGAGGTGAGTCGCTCCTGTGGAAGCTCCTCCCTACAGGGAATGGAGCTCCAGGCGGTGACGTCAGAGAGGCCTAGCCGAAGAGGCGGAGCCGTCTGGACTGCTGAGTCGGGGCGAGGGGGCGCGGCGACCGGGGCATAGATGGTTGGTGTTTGCCGGTTGGTTGCGGCGGTGTAGGGCGGGCCTTTAGGCGCAAAGGCCCGCACGTCCCCAGCGGCTTGATCTAAGTGTTGCAGTGTTTGCCGGAAGGCGGCGTCCAAGTCAGGGGGGCCTGAACAAGCGAAGGCCCCAAGCGGTGGTGCGGAATAATTCCCGAAAGGCCCAACCGGGGCAACTGGGCAGGGCAGCTCTGGCGCCGGGGGTGGTGGTGTCGGCAGGCGGCGCCTCAGCTGATCCAAGTGGCGCCGCCACTCGGATCCATCCGGGAGGCTGAGCCTGAAAGAGCAGGGACCCGTTAGCTCAGCGATGGTGGCCGGAACCCATTTAGGGTCTCCAGCGTAGTTGCGGGCGTACACAGGGTCCCCAGGCTGGAATAGGTGGGAAGGGGGTCCTCAGGTTGCAGGGCTGCACTTCGTTGTATGATGTTTGCAGCCTGTCCAAGGTGGTCCGCAGGCGGCGACCCATCAAGAGCTCGGCGGGGCTTTTCCGGGTGGCCGGGCAAGGAGTGGAATGCTGACCTAGCAGGTAAGCAGCCACCCTTGCAGGCCAGTCCCCCTTGGTCATCCTCCCCAAGGCCTCCTTGGCCGAGCGGACGGCCCTCTCCGCCCGACCGTTGGAGGCTGGATGATAAGGGGCCACTGGCGCGTGCCGGATCCCTTGCGAGGCCAGGAACTCCTGGAAGGTGGCGGATTGGAACTGGGGCCCGTTGTCGGACACCACGATGTCCGGCAACCCGTGCGTCGCGAAGAGGCGACGCAAGGCCCTGACCGTACTCTCAGCTGTCGTGGAAGCCATCAGCGGGAGTAGGCGTCCACGACCACCAGGAACATCTGGCCCCGGAAGGAGCCGGCAAGTCTATGAGGAGCTAGATTGGCAAGTCCCACTCCCTGGGCGGCGCGACCCGGGGGGCGGGGCGGGAGGACTGGCAAGGGACACAGCCCCCGACCCAGGCAGCCACCTCCGCATCCATGCCTGGCCACCACACATAGCTGCGGGCGAGCGCCTTCATCCGAGCTATGCCGGGGTGGTCAGCGTGGAGCGTCCGGAGCACCTGGTGTCGGAGAGGGGGGGTATGATGACCCGGTCCCCCCAGCACAAGCAGCCGCAGTGGAGCGAGAGCTCCAGCTGGCATGTCTTGTACGGCCGAAACTCTTCGGCCACGCTGCCCTGAGGCCACCCTTGCAGGACCCAGGTGGAAACCTGGGACAGGACAGGGTCGGCCTTCGTCCGGGCAGCGACGTCCGAGGACGTCAATGGCAGGCCGGAGTCAGCCATGGACAAGACGGACAGTGCCGGCACCGGCTCCTCGTCCGCCTTGGGGAGGGGGCATCTGCTCAGGGCATCAGCGTGCCCGAGCTGCTTGCCAGGACGGTAGTACAGCGTATAATTATACGCTGCCAGGAACGCCGTCCACCTGGTCATCCTGGGAGAGAGGATGGGGGGGGGGTCGGACGGTCACCGGCCAAAAGCCCAAGGAGAGGCTTGTGGTCTGTGAAGACAGCAAAAGTCCGACCGTACAGGTACTGGTGGAACTTTTTGATTCCGGACACCATAGCCAGAGCCTCCTTGTCTATCTGGCTATAGTTTCTCTCAGTGGGAGACATTGTCCGGGACCAAAAAGCAATGGGGGCTTCCGAGCCATCTGGGAAGGAATGGCTCAGGACGGCCCCCAGGCCGAAAGGGGAGGCATCGCACGCTAATGTCAAAGGCAGCCTGTCATCATATTGGACTAGGACTGCCTCTGACGTAAGTGTGGCTTTGACAGCTGCGAACGCATGCGCTTCGCGGTTGCCCCAGCGCCAGGCCGCGGATCGATCGAGCAATCGATGTAGCAGCTCGGCTAGCGTTGCCTTATGGGGTAGAAAAGGCGCGTAGAAATTTAAGAGGCCGAGGAATGCCTGCAGCTCCATCTTGGAGGCTGGCGTGGGGGCGTTCCTGATGGCCTCGACCTTCTTGGGGGTGGGGTGGATGCCCCGGGCATCGATCAAGAAGCCCAGGAACTCCACCTCCGGTGCAGCAAAAACGCATTTGCTGCGCTTCAGTTTTAATCCCGCGCCGCTGAAAATACTGAGGACCTTCCTTAGCACTTTGGCGAGTTCTGAGACGCTGGAAGAAGCTATCAGAACGTCATAAAAATATGGGACCACGCCTGGGAGCCCGTGGAGCAAGCGCTCCATTAGGCTCTGGAAGATCCCCGGGGCGACGGACACTCCGAATTGTAACCTGCGACACCGAAAAGCCCCTCGGTGGGTGACAATGGTCTGCGCCTCCGCAGCCGCGTCATCCACCTGGAGCTGTTGATAGGCCTGGGCCATATCCAGTTTCGCAAATATGCGGCCTTGCCCCAGGGAATGGAGCAGGTCCTGGACTACTGGGACTGGATATGGGTTCGCCTGGAGCCCACGGTTGATGGTCGACTTGTAGTCGGCGCAGATGCGTACTGACCCGTCGGGTTTGATGGGGACCACTATGGGGGTCTCCCATCTCGCCTGGTCAACGGGCTCGAGCACGCCCTGCGCCACTAACTGGTCAAGTTCGGCCTCGACCTTGGGCTTCAGGGCGAACGGCAGCCTGCGGGCCTTGAGGCTAATAGGTGCAACCTGGGGGTCAAGGTTCAAGGAGACAGGGGTGCCTATGTAGGAGCCCAGCCGGCCGTCTAGCACGTCGGCGAACTCCTCCAAAACCCCGGAGACGGGGGAGGTAGCCGGGACAGAATGGACCCCGTGCACTGACAGGCCCAGCGCGGGAAACCAATCCAGGCCGATAATGGCCGCTAGGGGGTCGGAGACCACTAAGATAGGCAACCTTCCCTTGAAAGCCCCGTACTCCACCCCCAGGGATATCTGGCCCAATGTGGGAATAGAAGCCCCCTGGTAGTCCCGCAGGACTGTCAGAGGAGGGGACAAAACGTCCAGGGAGAGGCCGGGGCGGATCCTAGCCAACTGGGCCTGGGAGATGATGGACCTGGAGGAACCCGAGTCCACTTCCATGTGGACCCCCACCCCCTCCAGCTTTACAGTCGTTTGAAGCCGCGTACGTTCGGGCAAGGCTTCCAGCGGGGGGGGGGGTGCGTCCGTCAAGGCGAAGCAACCGGACGGCTGCGGCTGTTGGCGTCGGCCCTGGCGTCTCTGGGCGGGCTGGTGGGCCGGCAGTCCCCTCCGGTCGTCTCCGGTGCGCCGTTGGGGCTCCGGAGTGGGTGGAGAGTCGGTTGGCGCTGCGGCACAGCAGACGGCAGCCAGGTGGCCCTTTCGGCCGCAGCGGCGGCAAGTGGCGGCCCGGAATGGGCAGTCGGCTCGGGGGTGTCTTCCCCCGCAACCCAAGCATTTTTGGGGTCCGGAGGCGGAGGCTGACTGAGTGGTGGGCCTGCGGCCGGCCGAGTGCACGTAGGCGACCTGGTCCTCTTCGTCCAGGTCGCCAGAGTCCTCCACCAGGCAGGTGCGGGCAACCGGCTGGTGGTCCAGGTCCCGGTCAAAGACCGAGGACTCGGACATTTCAAATGCCCTGGCCTCGTCCACTGCCTGTTCCAAGGTCAGCTCCGTCCGGGCGAGCAGGCGTCTCCTGAGGCGGATTTCACTGAGTCCCCAAATAAATTGCTCAAGCAGCGATTCGCCTAGGAAGGTGGAGGCGAAATCGCAGGGGATGGCTGCTACTCGGAGTGCCTGAAGGAAATCGGCCACCGACTGGCCCGGTTTCTGTAGGCACTTCCGAAAGGCGAACCGATGTGTCATCCGCGACGGCACCGGGGCGTAGTGGGCCTGGAGCCGCTCGATCAGGGTGTCCCATGGGACGTCGTACACCTCAGTCGGCGTGGCCACGGTGCGGGCGGTTGCGAAGAGCTCTGGGCCGCCGCAACCCAGAAAATGTCCCAATTTCCTGGCCGGAGGCAGCGCCCCATAATCATTGGCCAGGATAAAGCACTCGAAGCGTGCCATGAACGAGACCCAGGTCTCCTTTGCAGAGTCAAAAGGAGCGAAGGGAGGAACCGATCCCATAGTGATCGTACCGCAACAAAAGAGAAAAGGAAATTTTTTTTTCCGTGAGGACGTATTTTTCTTCGCGAACAGAGCTCTGCCTGGCCCCAGTCCTCGTCGCCAGTGTTAGATTCTCTGATGTTGTAGAGAATGAGGGAGTCCAGCCAGGTTTGCTCAGAAAAACTATAGCCGTTTATTTCAGGCAGCAAGATAAATCAACTATGTACAAATGCTGAAAGGAGCGGTAGACAGGGGCTCCCGCGTTTGACAGCTCTTTATATATGGAGCTGTCAAACAGGAAGCCAATCAGGCTGCGGCAAGAGCCGGCTTCCCGCCAGGCGCGCCTCAGCCAATCAGGCGCGTCTGTCGGTTAGCTTGCTACAGCCTGTCTCCATGGCTTCAAAGCGGCAGCCTGGAAGACCTGCGGCCGGTCGTAAGTTGAGACCGGTCGCAGGTCGAGGACACAACACAAACCATGATCCCCTACCGGATTCCAAAAAGGGCGGACCGCTTATCACCTGAAATGCTCTTTTTCCTCCCAGGACACTAGATTGGCAAGTTAAAAACCTGGAAGGGGATACAATCAAGCTCCTGAGATCCCTTTGCTGCCACCCAAAAATGCTGTTATCACAATCTCTGCCAGCCAGGACTGCCTGAGAAGGGGCAGGTGAAGTGGGCTCTGCAGAGATCACTGTAACAGAAGTTTTGAATGGCAGCACAGCGATCCAAAGCCAAAGCCTTTGACTCAAGCTTGATTGTATCCCATTCCAGGTCTTTAACTTCCCAATCTAGCGTCCTGAGAAATCTAGCATCTCTGAGACACCTCTCATTTGCAGGAGGAGGAGGAGGGTGGCCTATACCAGTGGTCGGCAAACCGCGGCTCGCGAGCCACGAGCGGCTCTTTGGTCCCTCGGGTGCGGCTCTTCCTCTCTCCTTCCCCCCCAGGCAGCGGAGGGCCCGGCATGTCAGTTGGAGTGGGGTCTGGCTGCCTCCCCCTGGAGCGAGCGAGCGAGTGAGCCAACGGGCGGGGGCAATGCCCGGTCTGTGGCTGCGACGGAGCCGTCCGGGCGCCGCGTGCACAGGGAGGCGGGCGCGCGGTGCCCGGACAGCTCCAGCGCAGCCGCAGACCGGGCGCTCCCCCTGCCCGTTGGCTTGCTTGCTCGCTCGCTCCAGGGGGAGGCAGCCAGAGAGGAAGGAGAGAGGAAGAGCCGCACCCGAGGGACCAAAGAGGGACCTGGTGGAAACGTGGCCGGCTGTCCTGCCCGATGCGCTCGGACGGCGGGAACTGCCTGTCGCAGGACTCAGGGTCAGCAGCAGCAACAGCCGCCTGCAGAGAGTGCCGAGCCATGCTTTCTGGGGCTGGCCGCCACGTGTGGCTGGGACGGAGGTGGGCATGCGGCGGCCGGACAGCCTCCGCGGTGCTTGGATGGCCGCAGCCTCGGGTTCTCTCCCCACTCGCTCACTGTGTGAAAACCTATGCCGGGCTTTCCACTGCTTGGGGGGGGAAGGGAGGGAGAGAGGGAGGGGGAGACTGACATACAGAGAGAGAGGGAGGGGGAGGGAGGAAGAGACAAACAGAGAGACACAGAGAGACACAGAGAGAGAGGGAGGGAGAGAGGGAATCAGAGAGAGGGAGGCACACACACACACACACACACAATGACAGATGGGTGGAGGGAGAAGAGAGAGACAGATAAAGAGAGAGATAGACAGAGACAAAAAGAAAAAGAGAGAAAGAAAAATAGAAAGAAAAAGAAAGTGGTAGAGAGAGAGAGAGAGAAAGAAAGAATGAATTTTGGTTGCTAAGCAGGACCGTCGTTAAGTGAGTTTCACCACATTTTCCAAGTTGGCCACGCCCACCCGGTCACATGACCGCTGAGCCACTCCCACAAAACAAGCCACACCTTTTGGCTCTCAAAAGAAATTTCAATCGTGGTACTGTTGATATTTGGCTCTCTTGACTAATAAGTTTGCCCACCACTGGCCTATACAAAAGCCTCTGAGTAACTGGAAAAGAAAGCCGCACTTGGAACCTGCTGAAAACCACTGCCCGAAAAGGGCACTACAATCCTTACAAAAGCAGGGGGAAGTAAACAATGGGGGCGAGAGAGCTTGCAGAGACGAGTGATTCCCTATTAACCCAGGAAAAAGGGTGGGGAAAAGGAGCCGCTTCAGGAGGAAAACAACCACCTTTTCCCCCTTGGATTTGCACCCTCTTGTTCCTCGGCAATCCCGCAGGCAAGCCTCTACTGGCTGAAAATTAGAATTTGTTTTGTTTTTTTACTTCTCACCTTCAAGTGTTTCTGCCGTACTTCCTCAGCGCTCCATCTCATGGAATGAGGCAGACAGAAGTAAAACAAAGATAAGCCACGAAGCCACAAGCTAAGATCGCAGGCAGGTTGGGGAAAGGGCGGGGGGAGAGGAAGGGGGTTGGGAGAGAGGAAAGACCAAGCTTGTCCTCGCCTCTCCCAAGGAGCTCCCACGCCACTTCACAAGAGCACCTGGTTTCAGCTTTACGCTGCAAAAGTTTAGCTCATGCAGGGAAGAGGATTTAAGGGGAGGAGGAAACAGCTGTGGGAGGCAATGTTACCAATGCATTGTTACTGTAAATGCCCCTGCATGGGAAGGGTCTGGGCCTCCACAGCAGGTGTCCCTCCAAGAGGGCTTCAGCGATCACAAGCGCCACCAGCGCTAAGCCAGCTTCTTCATTGTAATTTCATTGTAATTTTAGTACAATGACAATAAAGATTATTATTATTATTATTCAAGCAGTCAAATCCCTCTTCTGCCCCCATGAAAATCATACCCCACCCGACCCCACACACTCCAGTAATATAATAATAATAATAATAATAATAATAATAATAATAATTTATTATTTCTATACCGCCCCCTCTCCCCACGGGGACTCGGGGCGGTGCACAGGTAGCATAAAAACAATAAATAACAACAACAATAAATAAATAACAAAATTTAAAAACCAATATCCATGTAGGGTGATATGGTTTGTTTTAAATGCCCCCCAAAAATCTGTGCTGCTCTTTATCAAAATTAGAAGTGACGATCCCTGTCACCTGGAACCACCGGAAAATGCGAGGCACACAGGCAACGATGGTCTGTGGCAATCCCTGGAACAGCTGGTTGGGGGCATCCCACCCTTCAAGCAGCTGCTCCTCCTGAATCAGGCTGCTGAACTACCAATGGATGCTGGTAGGCAGAAGCAGAAACTTTCCCCCCCTGTTTTCCTCCCCAAATATTAGGGCGAGTCTTATACTTCGGTGAGTCTTATACTCCAAAAAATATGGTATCTGCATATTTATTACTGGTCACATCAAATCTCAATTTTCCTTGGCTAGGGAATCACTATGGTGATTTTAGGCAAGGAAAATCCTCCATAAGGCATCATCTGTTCAGTTGCATCAATTCATCAAGAATCACTCCAGTTCTGTGAAAGCACTAAGTTGCTTTATTATTATCTCTTCCAATCTCCCTTATCAATGGCCTCTAATTGCATCAGTCATCAAACACAATGCAAAGCTAATGGGGGATGATTTAGTCGAATTACATGTAATGAAGCTAAGTGATTCTAGAGAGTGTATTAAAACAAATTGGGGCCCATCTAGCATATTTTGTTCTTTGCAGAGCAAAATTGAAAGATTATTCGAAGGATGCAGGATGGGAAAATCACTGTATGGAATGTGGCTATATAGATTGGTAACACAAGGTTCCTGAAAAAAAAATCCAGTCCACTGTTGTTTATTTACTAGCAGGTCTTTCAGCCAAGGGCAGAAATATTTAATAATTACACTGTCCCATTGGTCTTGCAGCTCTCTTGTGTAATGCTCAAAAAAGATGGCTTACTTCTTGCTTTAACTTGGTTCTCTTAAACAAGGTTAGTCGACTGATATCACAACATGAATGGTCCCACGAAGGACAGGAGACTTGTGTTTCTCTAGATGTTGTCCAACTAGAATTGCTGTCCTAGCAATTTTGAAACAGAAGTTTCATGAGAAAGTTTTAAAACTCAGAGAACACCAAGGACTCCATGGGTCAACCCTGAACTTCTATTAGAAAGTTATTGCTTCCGTTTCTTCTCTAAAGATATGCAAAATAGTCCTGTTTCCTGCTGTGCAAGCATGAAACAATGAAATACATCCCAAGTTATAAAATAAATCCATTGCTCACCACTATGTATTTTGCCCTGAGGGGAAAGAAAGAAAAAAGAAAACCAAGTAAACTTAAGAAAAGTTCTTCTAGTTATATTTACCCTTCTGCCCTTTGTAGTGTGGACCAGCTTTTCAAACCTTACCTACCAATTGAAACCAAAATTGGAGTCGTGCCTTTTCTGACCAGTTTCTCAAAGCATTAAAGAATTCTGCTGAACAGTGCAGGCTTTTCTAGGCCTAAGTAATCATGCATGAAACAAGGGCAGCAGGAGATGTGGCTGAGGACTTGAAAAATATGTTTTCTGTGCCTGGCTCTACGGGGAGAGTACGGAGCCCTTCAAAACATTATGCTTTGGGTGAAGCCCTTTGCCACAGGTTCATTGCATGCTGGCACTTTCATGCTGACAGGCTCAGGAGAAGGCTGGTTCTGGTTTTTTTTTTCTTCCCTGAAGCTTCTTATGAAAATGGGAGTAGAAGTTGACTGCCACTGGCCACAGAGATGAAATCCCATAGATTCATATAGTTTGGTTCTTAGTTTTAAAGACTGCCTTTGAATTTCTTGCCTGTCCAGATGTTGTATACTAAGCAGGTGGACCTCTTTCATGTTTGGTTGAACCAGTAGTAAAAATCAGGCCTGGCTCTCCAAACTGGTAGGACTGGCAGGCTAGCCATGCCCCTGAACCAGTCTCCCGGTCGCTGCTTGCTCGCCCACCCAACATGTCCTTTGGATGGCAAACTGACCGGAGCTGGGAAGCAGCTGGCTGGCAAAGAAGCCTCTCAGCTGCCTCTTTGCATGCCGGAGGATTGGAGGCTTCTTTTCCACCCAGCAGCTGGCTGTAGGGCACCAAAAAATCCTCCAGCCAGTGAGAAGAAAGCTGCACATGCGAGAAGATAAAGGCAATGACCGGAGGCTGTGTGGAAAAGAAGCCTTTTGGCTTCCAAGTTCAGCACCAGGCTTGGTCCCTTCACAGGGTCGCTTTTCTCCATGCCCGAGAAAAATCAAAAGGTGTGGAGCAGCCTTTAAGGACAAAGTCGGCATAGCTGCCTAGAGGTAAGAAAATGAACCACTGAGGGAAGGAGCCACCTGAAGTTGCTGGTGTTGAAGCTGCCCCCCTCCCCACAGCTTGGAGCTCCAAACAGAGGAGGTCCTTGGCTGTTGTGAAGAAGGGACAGCTCTGGGTGCACCACGGCCACTTCATTCTCTTTGAGAGCCACTTTGCAAACAAGGTGCAAAGCGGCTCTCAAAGAGAATGAAGTGGGTGTGGTGCAACCAGAGCTCCTGCTTCTTCACAACAGCCGAGGATGGAAGAGTTCGCTCAGGAGCAACGCCAGTGAGGAAGGCAGCCGGGTCAGAGGGAGGTGTAGCCTGAGCTCTCTGGGATGGGTAAACAAATGTGGGGAGGCAAAGGGGAGAGAGAAAAGAGAGTGCTGGGCAGGAGCCATGGGCAGAGGAAGATGACAGCTCTTCTTCTCTGCCCCTGCCCAGAGAAGGATGCTCTCAGCACAAGGAGACTGAGAGAGGGAGGATCAAGTCGGCTCTCCACCCTAAACCAGAGGTGGCCGGGGGTTCTTCTTGTCATCGGGCAACAGCTCTGCCTCCTCCCCTCCTCAAGCCTGGCAAGGAAGCCCGCTCCTCCCACCAGATCCATCCAAGGAAAGAGAGAGAGAGTGAGAGCCCAACTCAGTCGAGCTGCATCTCCCTGAGGTAGAGGAAGTGGTGGCAGTGAAACAATGCAGCAAAGGGCACTCCTGAGGCCAGTGCTGGTGGTGAGGATGCACTTCCCTCACTCACTCTAAGCAGCCCCCGCCCTTTTTGGGCTTGAGAGATGCCACCTGGGGCAACCCACGTGCCATTGAGTGTCACAGTTGGCCCAGAGCATCCGTTCTTCCTTGCTTCCTTGCCTTTGCTGCCATTTTGTCCTAGCTGGGAGTGGATGGTTTTTCTCTGCTGGGGCTGGAAGTGGTCGCCATTGAGTCCACAAAGCGGGTGGCCGCAGTGGCATTCTAAGGGCTCCAGATCCTCTGCCATTGAGGGAAAAGTTGACGGAAGTTGACTGTGTGCCTCTGCAGCACCTGTAAAGGTGGCAGCAGAAGCTTCCTCTTGGGCCAGCAGAAGGATGGGGCGGAAGTTGACTTTCCTGTTGGTGGCTTTTTGGAAGCCATTGTATCAGTTCTAGTTTCTCAGTTGACAAAGAAATAGCGCCGGAGAAACGGACGACCGAGACAGTCCGAGGTATCAGAGAGTCCGAGTGAGAGTTCATTCTTAAGAGTTCACTTTAGAAAAGGGAAATCTTATAATCCACAACCAGGAGTCCACCTATTGGGACTTGGGAGCCTCTGGGAGTAATGTCTAGAGTAAAAAGTTTATAATCCTTCTTTGGTAATTATGGAGGGAAAAGCTTCACCACTGTAGAGGAGTTATAAGTGGAGAACAAAGAGAAGCCATCTTGCCCCGCCTTCTGACAGGAAGAAAAGTGAAAGTTCCATTAACTTTCTTTTTTTAAGAAAGCTCCGTGAAAAACTGTTGCAAATGCGATACGATACAATTCTTTTCCGTAGTATGTTCAAATAGCAAGTTAATCCTTTCCTCTCTCCATTTCAATGGAGAGAGATCACTTAGTTGCCGCTTCGTCCAAGGGTTTTTTTAAAATTCCCCCCTCCAATCTCCATTCTAAGTTGATTGAACAGGCACTTACAGTGGTTTATCGCTTATCCTTCATCTGCAATTAAGGAGATTAGGTAGCGTCCTTCACCTCCGGCGTTTCAGCTACTCTTCTTATTCTGCTCATTGTTCCCGGGATCCATCCGGCGAAGAGGCAAGGTTTGCCCCCCCCTTTTGCTCACCAGCTCCTAGAGCAAGGCTGGGGGCACTCCACCGGCTGCCGCCAGGCTGGGGGCTCCCAGCGAGCTGCCCCTACCGCAGAAGCCCCCCCCCCCGAGGTCTTCTGTGCTTCCGAAGAAGCCCACTGGTACAGCAAGCGGCAGACGAAGCATAAAGCACGTCCGTCACCTTCAGAAACCGGAAATGAAGTCCTCTTTTCATATTTTTCTGATGACTAGTGGTTTAAATTCTGGTATCCAACACTCTGCTCAGTGCATACTTCTGGTGAGGTCTTACCCAAGCAGACCTGTTTCTCCTATTATTCTTAATAAAAGGTTATTGCTGAACATTATTTCCTTACAGTCTGATCCAGAGGTGGCATTCAGCAGGTTCTGACCAGTTCTAGAGAACCGGTAGCAGTAATTTTGAGTAGTTTGGAGAACCGGTAAATACCATCTCTGGCTGGCCCCACCCCCATCTATTCTCTGCCTCCCAAGTTACAGTTGATCAGGAGGGAATGGGGATTTTGCAGTACCCTGCCACGCTCACCAAGCCACACCCTCAGATCCGGTCTGGCCTCCTCCTCCTTCTCCCTGATTGCTTGACAAGTTTGGTTCATTCTAGACCAGAGTTCCCCAACGTTTCCAGCTTTGTGCTCCAGATGGGGGGGGGGGGATGATTTGTGCAAGCAGCCGACAAATGTGTGCACGTGCAGCTCCATTTGCACAAGTGGCATACAAATGGAGTGTGTGCCCACATGTTCACCCTCTGCTTGCACAAGTGAGGATGTGCATATGCTTGCTGGCTGATTCCATGGTCCAGTTGCTAATTCCTCATGGCCCACTAATGGGCTGCGGCCCACAGGTTGGGGACCCCTGTTTTAGACCTTTCAGGATTTACAAGTGAAACTCACTAATGGTTAGTGGTTTAATTTTCTTTCCCCCGTTTTTAAAATGTGGGCCATTTAGCAACATTACCTGGATGATGATGCTTTTTAATATATTTTATATTTCCTTTATCATCGCCACTAGGAATATTACTTCTAATGAGAGTTGGAGCTGATATTATAATTTCTTCAGGACCAAGTCAAGATACTTACATTTATTCAATCATTTGAAATTGGTTTTGTTTGCTTTTATGCCTTTGTAGTTTCCCTTGCTTGGGTTGCTTCCGTTTTATCATTATTACCAAGCATCAGCCTGGAAGGTTGAAGGTGAGTCTTAAAATTTAGCTTTTTTCTCCTGTACTCTGAATCTAGGTGACATTATAAATTTTTTAAAAACATTTCTTGCAAATGTAAGCTCATTCTAAATTGAGTTTTCCTTGAACTGTTGGAAGGAAGTAGCCTGAGATTGGAGAAGAGATGCATGAACATGGTGGTCTTTTAAAAACAAAAACTATTTACCAGATTTTGTGTATTTAATGGATGCATTTATTAAGTTCATAGGCTGCTCATCTCACTCTTGAGTGAGACTCTGGGTGATTTTAGCCTCCAAATTATTATTTTTTCTTTTAAAATAAAATCCAAAAGAATAGCAGGGAGGAATAAAATTGATAAATTATCCCTCTCTACTATGTATGTCTTTAAAAATGTAGAGCCTTGAATTCAGGGTTTGGTGTGGGTGGCGGTGGTGTTACTGATGAAATACAGCCAGGCATATCTGGAAGTAGGTAAAGAAGAATTTACTCATTATTTTTTAAAGCAGGAGCTTTTAAATATTGCATAGTACTTCACCAAGGGGATGGAAGAGAATTATGTACAGGGTGAGAAGTTATAATGTGGGAAATTATTTTAATTTGTAAGTACAGCACATGTCCCCTCCCTCCTTCCCCCCTCTCTCTCCAATAGTAAGTCTAATATAGGTAGTCCTCGACTTACGATCATAATTCAGCCCAAAATGTATGCTGCTAAGCAAGACATTTGTTAAGTAACTTGTACCTGGTGGTCAATCTGCAGAAGTCTTGGATTTATTAATGAGGCAAAATTCAGTCCCAAACTCAAACATATGAACTGGCAATGAGTCCATTTTCTAAAATGCCATTTAAAGTTCATTAAAATCCACCAACAGCAAATTGGTCATGAATGAGGGTTAGGTTTCAAGAAAAGGTTTGCAAGAGAAAGGATGAAGAAAAGAACAATGGGTGCCCCAATACGAGGTGGCCATTTGGTTTTGCTCAGGAGTTTGTTCACTTGGCTTTCCAATACTCCCTTCCCTCCTCCACCAGAGAGGAATGGTTAATTTATGAATAACAGAGTTGGGAGGGACCTTGGAGCAGGGATGAAATTCTCCCGGTTTGCCCCGGTTCACCCGAACTGGTAGCGATGATAGGCCATGGTTCTCCAAACCGGGGTAAACATCCCTGGTGGCCCCGCCCTCACCCGATCACCCGCTTGCCTGCTCACTCACCGGTTCGCTTCAGGACGCTTGGCGCTTCGCTTCTGCACCACCTATCCCACTCACCCCCTATCTAAGGTTCCTTTGCCACGTGGCCTAGCTACTCGGTTTGCCGACTGCTACTGGATCAGAAGCCTCGACCAGAAGCCACTCCTGGAACCTCTAAGAAGCCTCGCTGACAGCCGCCCACTCAAAAAGGTCAGCATTGCTGATTGTGGCTGAGTGTGGTCCCCCTCCCCTCCGGGTCCCCGGGATCCCCTGCCTGGCCTGGCCAAGCTGCCTGACTAACTACCAACTTTTCCCCCAGCCTCCAGCTTCCTTACCTTCGCTGTTCAGACTGAATCCCAAGCTGTTTTGCCTGCCTTGCTGTTTGACTGCTCAGCTACTTTTGAAATCCCTGACTTTCTGCCTGCCATCCATTTCTTCGGCTAGCAACTGAATCTGCCTGCCTGCCTTGTGCCTTCAATTGGGTAAGTAAGTGGGGTGTTGTTTTTTACTTAAAAAAAAGGTTTGGGGTTGTTTTTTTTAGGATTTTATTTTTAAGGAAATAATAGCCATTTAAAATTTATAAAATTTTAGCTGCTTTTCTAGTTTTAGATTTGTGCAGCTTTCTGAGATTTTGTGTGTTTCTGTAGTGTTTTACACTCCCTACACAAAGACACAAAAATCACACCAAGCTGTATATGACATTTTATGCTTGTGATAGTTGGTTTTGTGAATTCTCTGTGGCTGTGAGTTTCCTGCTTGTTGTTGCAGGGGACATTTTGTGTGCTTTTACATTGTGTGAGAGTTGCACAATGGCATTTTGTTTTAGTTAAGTGTGACAGTTGCTTTTTGAGCTTTTTGTGGCTTTGTGAGTTTCCTGCTTGTGGCCATTTTGTATGTTTTTGCAATTCCGCTTGGGTAGGGTTTGGACTAGATGACCTGCAAGGTCTCTTCCAACTCTGTTAATCTGTTAAATCTGTTGCAGGGTCCAGTTGCTGTGAGGTACAGCTCCTTTTGCATTGTGTGTGAGTTGCACAATGTTGTGAGTCAGTTGTGTTGTTTTTGTGTGTGAAAGTAGCTTTTTGAGCTCTTTGTGGCTCTGTGAGTTTCCTGCTTGTGACAGCGGCTCTTTTGTGTGAGGTGCAGCTGCTTCTGCATTGTGTTGCTTTTGTGTTGCTTTTGTGTTAAAACTAGTTTCTTGTGTTTTTGTGTTTTGTGTGCTTTTGTATTGCTCCCATCACTGGTCCTCAGCTAACAAGGTTCTTTTTCTTCCTTTTGCAGTAGCAGCCTTTACTCGCAAGGATGAAAAGGCTACAAACTATTATTGTTCTTATGTAAGTATTCTCCATAATTCTTATTTAAGTATTAAATGCATGAAATAATTGGTATATTTTCTTTTTGTAGGTCACATGACCACCAAGCCATGCCCACAGGACTGGTAGAGAAAATTTTTTAAATTTCACCACTGCCTTGGAGGTCTTCTAACTCAACCCCCGTAGGCGTGCCACACCCATAATGCAATGTGCGATACCCTCCCCCAGTGCTACAGGCGCTGCCCCCCAATTTTACATGCTTTTTTCGCCCTCCCCAGGTTTCAAAGGCTTTATAGGAGCCTGGGGAGGGCGAAAACAGCCCCCCCAGAGGCCCTCTGGATGCTTCAGGAGCTTCCCTGAAGCCTCCAGAGGACTAAAATGACCCTACGAGCAAACCGGAAGTGACTTCTGGTTAAGGTGACCAGATTTTGAAACTTCCAAAGCGGGACACCATCAACAAGGGGGGGGCACGGGTGTGCGTGCGCGCACGCTCCGGCGCACCATGCGCCTGCGCAGAGGTGGTGGTGGTGACCTGGCGGCGCTGAGAGCCGCTGGCTCGGGCGGGAAGGCGGCCCGAGCCAGCCGCTTTCAGCTCAGGCCATCACGCCGGCATGATGGGCTGACAGCCGCTGGCTCGGGCCGCCTTCCTCTGTGCTGCCAGCCCGCCGGCCACCGCCAACTTTAAAGAGGGCCCCGCGGGGGGGGGGGCGCACGCTCCAGCGCGGCACGCGCCTGCGCAGAGGACGCGCTCCCACCCGCCCCCACGGGGCCCTCTTTAAAGGCGGCGGTGCTGAGAGCCACTGGCTCGGGCGGGAAGGGCAAAGGCGGCCCGAGCCGGTCGCTGTCAGCCCATCATGCCGGCGTGATCACTGATGGCCCGAGCTAAAAGCGGCTGCCTCGGGCCCTATGCGCAGGCGTGTGACGCGCCGGAGTGCGCACCCCCCCTCGGGCCCGATGCCCGAGCCACCCGAGCCGACACTCAGAGGTGCGCGCCTCTGAGCACGTACCGAGCGCCCGCCACCTGCCCACAAAAAGCGGGACATTCTGAAGAGGGGGCGCGGCACGGGACATCTGCTGGTGAACCGGGACTGTCCTGCCAGAAGCGGGACGGATGGTCACCTTACTTCTGGTTTGTTCATTGGGTCGTTTTTCATCCTCTGGAGCCTTCAGGGAATCCTCCGGAAGGCCCCTGAAGGCTCCGGAGGGCTTAAACCAGCCCTATGAGCAAACCGGAAGTCCATTCTCGAGCTTCCAGTTTGCCCATAGAGCCAGGTTTTTGTGCTCTGGAGGCTTCAGGAAAGCTCCTGAAGCCTCTGGAGGGCCTCTGGGTGGTGGTGGTGGGGAAGGCTGTTTTCGCCCTCCCCAGGCTCCTATAAAGCCTCTGGAGTCTGGGGAGGGTGAAAAATAGTTTTTAAAAAGGGTGAACTCAGCTGCCCAGTGTGTGCATGCGCGCTGGCCAGCTGACAGGGCAACGCTTTGTGTGCCCTGACAAATGGCTTCACATGCCACCTGTGGTACACGTGCCATAGGTTTGCCATCCTGGCCCTAAACCATGTGTGGCTGGCTGGGGAATTCTGGGAGTTGAAGTTCATAAGTCTTAAAGTTTCCAAGTTTGGACACCCCTTCCCTAAACCATTCCAGACAAGTGGCTGTCCCGTCTCTTCTTAAAAACCTCCAGCAATAAATCAATTGTGGGTATATTCTGACCAAAAGAGAATCTCCAACAGACCGTATGATTGGTGGAGCCCATTAGGGCTTGTTTTCTTGCTTGGTACTATCTATATGTCATGCCAGGTGATCCCTCCTGTATAGTAGTTTTGTCATCGCACCTGATTGGCTCAGGAAGAATGCTGTAGAATGGTCTTATCCTGAATCAGACTGATGGTCCACCTGTCTCAGAGTGGCTAAGATCAATTTTCTGTTGTTCTTCAGCCATTCAGAGTAGAATCATTATTGGCCTGAGCAAAGAGTCAGAGATTCAACTAAGATTTTCCTACATGCAACAAGGATGCACCCCTCCCCCCCAAAAGAGGAGTGTCTTTTGCAATAAGAAAGGATGTGTTGACTAATGCTTTGGGTTTATTTTTCCTTTTTTATTCATCAGAGAATCCCAGATTCTTTTTGCTCTGTATTTTTTGGAATTATATGGTTGTTTCCAAAACTACAGAGTTTATGTGGGCTGCCCTTGTGATGTTAATAATACTACTACCCTGGCAGCACCACAGACAGCATTCATCATTTCTGCTTAAGTATAGTGATTGTCTACAGATTTAATAACATAAAAAGGACTAATCCTGAAAAAGCATCCTACTGATGTATCTCTTCTTTTTCAGTGATGAAACCTGGCATTCAGACACCTATATAGGCAGCCCTCAACTTATAACCATAATTGGGACAAAAGTTTCCATTGCTAAGCAAGGCAGCAATGAGTGGCACCTGATTTTATGACCATTTTTTGATATGGTTATTAAGCTTCTTGTCCTGCCTTCTGATGCTTTGGAGAATAGGTTGACCCCCACTTCTTTGTGGCAGCTTCTCAAATATTAGAAGACTGCTATCATATCTCTCCAGGTCCTTCTGTTCACTAGACTAGCCATGCCAGATTCCTGTTTTAGCCTCCAGTCCCCTAATCATCTTGGTTGGTCTTCTCTGCTCTTTTTAGAATTTCAACATCTTTTTGTATCATGCATCATCAAGTGGATGCAGTATTCCAAGTCTAGTCCAATTCTCTGTGAAGTGCAGGAAAACCAGTTAAATTGTTTATATATTTAGAACCGAATAGAATAACAGTTAGAAGGGATCTTCCTATCTAGTCCAACTGCCTGCTCAAACAGGAGTCCCTGTACCATTTCTGACAAATGGCAGTCCAATCTCTTCTTGAAAATCTCCAGTGATGAAGCTCCCACAACTTCTGAAGGCAACTTCTGTTCTATTGGTTGATTGTCAGAAAATTTCTCCTTATTTCTAGGTTGAATCTTTCCTTGTTCAGCTTTCATCCATTATTCCTTGTCTGGCTTTCAAGTACCTCAGAAAATAGGTTGACTCCCTCTTCTCCAGCCCAACCACCCAACCAAAGAATGTATATGACTGCCCCCACCCACACAGACAGTCAAGACACCAGAATATAAACTGACAGCAAACAACACTCCTTACTAGCACTCCCCCCCTTCCCCGCCCCACTTCCTTTTTTTTTTAATTGAAAGAGTTTTATACAAACAAATTTCCCGCCCCACTTCCTTGTTAGGGTAATGAAACTTCTGCAAGAAAACAAGCAAGCTAAGAGAGCACTAAGGACTCCTAATGAAACATTCCCTCCATGCCAGTCATGAAGAGCCTCATGGAATTGATTTCCAACCATGTATGGGGAAAAGATTAGAAATATGTACAGTAGAAGACAAGTTGGAAGACATAGTTTGATAATCAATTTATGATGTCAGTTATTTTTAAGCAACCTAGTTCAAGCCAGGTGATGGGTTCAATTTCAATTTCAATGTTTAGCTTGTATATCTTTAGAAAACAATGTGTAGAAGATCCTATCCTAAAGGTAGGATAAGCCACAATGTTTTTTTCAGAACATATTTGGCATGCAAGATTCTCCAGTTGGACTGACAACAGCCCATCCTTATTCCATCCACATATTGGCTGGTGAGCCATTTTCTCATTATTTCCCTTGCACTTTCTCTTTGTCACAGCTGGTGTCCAATCCTGTTCTACATCCCCTTACTTGAAACCACTGCTATTCTTGGCCAAAACATGACAATGAGATATCTTCCCCAGCTGTTATGGTGTCAGTTAATTTCCTGAGATGCATCCCTCTTGAAGCTGTCCCCATGTTCTTGAATGACAGTGCCTGGCAACCCCTGCACAACTACCTGCTAGCATTGAAGAACAATGCAAATTGGAGTTTATCAACATCTGTAAACCCATTATAAGGAGTGATAATTCTCCTCTTAGGATCATGGTTTCCAAAGCAGCTTAGAGGATATTGATTGTTGCATGAGCTAGTGATTCTAAGAACACTTCTAAATGATGACAAAATAGACATTAAAAAGTGTCTTAGTTCAGGAAAGGGTTATGTTTCATTTGAGCCCTCCCCGTCCCTCCCTCCCTCCTCCGTCCCTCCCTCCCTTCCCCATCCCTCCCTCCCTCCTTCCCCTTTCCCTTCCCTTCCTTCTGCCTCCCCTTCCTCCTTCCTTCCTTCCTTCCTTCCTTCCTTCCTTCCTTCCTTCCTTCCTTCCTTCCTTCCTTCCTAAAAAAACATAGTTCAGTGTGTCCATTGGAGGTCACTATAGGCTTAGGTATGTTCTTGGAAGAACTGCATGAGACAATATTAAGGAGACAACAGTGATTTTTGGAATAGTTCAAAGCAGGAAATATTTGTTTTGCCATAAAATCCCCTCTGTATTTTTCTGAAATGATCCTAGAAGTGGAAGACAGAGTTGATGACGATGATGCCTCGTGCACAGTGGTGGGATTCAAATAATTTAACAACCGGTTCTCTGTCCTAATGATTTCTTCCAACAACCAGTTCAGTAAACTGGCTGAATCCCACCACTGCTCGTGCCATACTAAAATTTCTGAAAACTGTTTGGATGTAACAAGAATGGAAGCAATATTAAGTCATCAATTATAAAATGTTATATTTCTTGGAACAATGCATGTGTTCCTGCAATATCTTTAGCTAGCCCAGAGCCTTGGAAATCAAATCCAGTCAAAACAATCTGGCAGATAGTGGAAGTAGTAACAGCAGCAATAGCAACTTCCAAAATTTTAGGCTCAGATCTCTTCAATATCTTTAAAAAAGATTTATTGTAGATATGGTGTCAGGCCTGCAGTAATATTCCTTTTAGGATCTTTGTCCTCCCACACTTTCTTATTTTTCTATGCTGTTTCATTAGTGTGGAATTGGGAGGGGGATAGTAAGGAGTAGAATGTGTTGTTGTCAAAATAAAAAATTCCTTTCTAAAAATCAAGGTCATTTTTTGTTCACTACACTTCTGAGCCTGACTGGAACTGGATGGGTGGAACTGCCAGCATGGCAGCGGAAGATTGGACCATGTGATGGACTTGTGAGTGTGGGGCAAGTTCATGAACTTTCAACTGGGTGGGGAAACCCAGGAAGCTCAGATTCGGGTTTCCCCAGATGTACCAACATGCCTCTCTTAATAAATTGGAACTTTGAGGATTACTTTGCCTTGGACTCTGAATTAATTTTGGATGATATTTGGAATGCTGACATATGGACTCATCAGATTTGTAGATGACCCCAGGCTGGGGGGTGCAGGGAATAACACTAAATGATAGACTCAAGTTCCAGAAGGATCTTTGCAGGCTTGAACACTGGGCCCTATCTCACAAAAAGCAAAGATCTTTAGGGTTTCTTTCTCATGCTTGTTTAAATCAGTGGACTATATAATTACTCCTTCAAGTTGTTCCTCCATCCCTGTCTCTCTTATACATTCCCAGACATACAGTACATTAATTTACAGAAATAGTTCATAAAGTCCTATTTGCTCAATCTGGGAATCATCCATTTTCAAATGGGAAATGTATGAATTGGTTCTCTAACTGGAAAAGTTTTAGAAAATCATCCAGTAAACCCTTCTGTGTAAGCTTCCCCATTTTTAGTGAAGATCTTTTTGTCAGAGGAGTGGAGTTAAAAGAGGAATTACTCTAGAATCTCTTTCTACGTGGTCACAAGCAAACTAAGTCCAATCTCCTTTGAATTCTATTTTTATTTACTTATTTTGTCAAGCATATATTAGATAACATATAAATATAAACATGATTTTGAATACATGAAATGGATATGAATAAAAAGAAACATTAGGACAGGGATGGTAGGCATGTTGGTGCGCTTATGCACGCTCCTTACAGACCTCTTAGGAATGGGGTGAGGTCGACGGTAGACAGTCTAAGGTTAAAGTTTTGGGGGTTTAGGGAAGAAACCACAGAGTCAGGTAGAGCATTCCAGGCATTGACAACTGTTGCTGAAATCGTATTTTCTGCAATTGAGTTTAGAGCGGTTTACCTTGAGTTTGTATCTATTGTGTGCTTGTGTATTGTTATGGTTGAAGCTGAAGTAGTCATTGACAGATAGGACATTGTAGCAGATACTTTTATGTGCTACGCTTAGGTCAGACCGAAAGCGGTGTAGTTCTAAGTTGTCTAAGCCCAAAATTTCAAGTCCGGTGGCATAAGGTATTCTGTTGCGAGCAGAGGAATGGAGGACTTTCCTTGTGAAATATCTCTGGGCTCGCTCAATTGTATTAATGTCCGATATGCAGTGCGGGTTCCAGACAGATGAGCTGTATTTGAGAATTGGTCTAGCAAAGATTTTGTATGCTCTGGTTAGCAGTATTATACAGTATTACCAGATGTTGATCTTATCTAACTCTAAGCAGCTGCTAATCTTTAGTTGAAAAGATTCCTGTCCATATGCATGAGTGACTATAAATCAATTGAATTTGACCTTCATGTGTGGACCTGTTCTTTCATGCCTGACCCTGGAAGACTGATAAAGAATTAGAAAGCCGGTATCCTAATATACATGGGATATATGAGTTCTAAATGATAAGTAGACCACTTGCTGGGATATTCTTGTGAAGTCATCACATCCATCTGAATAAGTCTCATTAAAACAGTGTTTCTCAACCTTAGCAACTTGAAGATGTCCAGACTTCAAATCCCAGAATTCCCCAGCCAGTTGGCTGGGGAATTCTGGGATTGAAGTCTGGACATCTTCAAGTTGCCAAGGTTGAGAAACACTGCATTAAAGAAACATATTTGGCACCTAAAATACAACATTATTACTTTCCAAAAAACATGCTCAAAATTGGGCTTACAGTGCTGATGGACAAGAGGGCCCATCAGGAAGTTGTTAAAATTATTTAGTTTAAATAAGACCATTCTCTCTTTTGCTAAATTTAGATTCTAGGGGAGCATGGAACAGTATCAACCGTTCCCTTCATTAAGAGCTAATGAAGTGGAACAGTAATGTCCACTAGCCATAATCTAGCAACACATCATGAGATTTCACAAATCAAAATGCCTGGGGAAATAACACAATTTATCACCCCAAATCTCCAGGATTGTTAGGTAGGGGCCAATTACTATCCCATCAGAGACAACATCCAAAATTTTGCTATCTGGGAGCAGATAAATCAATTTCTCTGGCATTATCCCAAGCTTGCTTTTGTGTAAATAAACTCTTGATTCACCTTTCCAAGAGACATCCATTTCCCCCCTTAATTATGCCAAGCAGATCTCCATTTCTTAAAATGTGGTTGGTTTTTTTGGTACAATATACCAACTACTGGTTCAAAAAAACTGGGGGGAATCAAATATTTTTATATTGTTTCTGACATGGAAAATAGTTTAATTTTTGTCCATGAATGATAGTAAGAAATTGCTCTTCCACATCCTATGGAAAAATATAACATATAGTGAAGAAATGAGGAGATGGGAGAGAATTCTTGTGCCCACAGCATACACTTCATAGCCTAATTTATGGACTTCAGACTAATTTATGAACTTCAGTTGCTGTGCTCTTCAATAATAATTCTCATTTTCCCCAGATGGAGGTTCAAAAGTTTTTAGGCAGTTGTTAGAGTAAAAAGTGGGTATTGCTTCCGGTAGATTTTCAAGAGATTTTATATTCCTGTGTGGAATGCAAATTTCTAACAATGAAAATTCGATAGATCCTGAGAATAATCAGTTCTTATTTGGCAATTTTTTGTTTCTTTCTGGGGGGTGGCTGCCCCCACTTTTTAATATTGCTAACTCTAGGGACACTTCAGCTTGTTTATGAATATTTCCACCTTGGTTTTGAACAGGTCTGTTCTGTAGGGTTGCATATAAGTTTGAAATTCCAAAATTTTAAATAAGTGCTTGGTTTTTGGCAACCACACTCAAGAATATCCAGTTCAGTTTTGCAGCCATCTTACTCTCAGTAAATAATGATATCCAGTTTTAGCAGCCCTTTTATTTTTATTTTTATTGTCTATAATAGCAGAATCTCACAGATCTGATTGTTGTGAACCTCTTCCTTCGTTTTATAATCCGGGAGATGAATACCTCAGCTATTGTAGGAGATTAATCAGAATAGAGCTAGGGGACCTTGGAGGTCTTCTAGGCCAACCCCTTGCCCAAGGCAGGAGATTTTATAACACCCTGGACAAATGGTTGTCCAATCTTTTCCTGAAAATCACTAGGGAGCACCAACACTTCTGGAGGCAAGCTGTTCCATTGCTTAGTCATTCTCATCCTTAGTTCCAGGTTGGATCTCCCTGTGATGAGCTTCCACCCATGCTTTCTTGTCTTGCCTTCTGGTGCTTTGGAGAATAGGTTGACGCCCTTTTCCCTGTGACAGCCACTCAATTACTGGAAGGGAGCTATCACGTCGTCACCCCTAAACCTTCTCTTCACTAGACTAAACATAGCTGGTTCCTTTAACTATCCATGGTACGAATTAACCCACAGACCCCTTATCATATTTCTTGCTCTTCTGTAGTAAGTCTAAGCAGGATCTTGGACTAGAAGACCTCCAAGGTCCTTTCCAACTCTGTTATTCTATTCTATTCTATTCTAAAATCTCTGGTTATTGCTAATTAGGGAAACATGTTTCTTCCTTATCTCAGAATCTTACGTGTAACTTTAGAACGCTTCTAAAGGTTCAGCTTATTCCATTTGCAATCAGGATCTTTAAATGGGATCCAAATGTGGACTATGAAACGGAGAAAAATCAGACTATTTAGGTCCATTTCTCTCTGATAATTTCTCTCTGGAAAGCTGAACTTGTGCGTTATCCTGCTTGACACCTTGGGATCATTGCAGGCAATAAACAGTGGCATCTGAGTTATTTTAACAGATATCCTAAAGGGCCATCAATATTATTTCATTAAGAATGAGAAAATGCCAGTAAGCAGCCAAAGGTCACTGTTGGCTTAAAAAGCAATCTTGTTTCCTTCTCTTTCCCTGCAAAGGAAAATACACTGATGGGTAAAAAGGCTTAGTGTACCCCAGCTGCCAAAGGCTAAATTAATATTAATCACCGCCCTATGAATTTGGAAAGGCAGCCTCCCTCTGTCTTTCTCTCCATCCCTTTCTGCAAGACAAGAAATCCTTTTTCATTACGGGATGCTGAATCACCGTGCTGGTGTTTTTGTTTGTGTGTGTGTGTGTTGTTGACAGTAACTAAACATGACCCTAAAGCGAGCAGGTGGTAGCATAGGTTACAGTGATGAAGGGATTCAGGTGTTCATCTATTTCAAGGAGAGATCAATTCCCTGAGATGACACAGATACCACTGGTGTAGTTGTTACTTTTACCCATGACATCACTGATTGAAAAAAAAGAGGGACGTATACTCAGTGCAATGCCTGGTATTGTACCACACACTGAGCAGCATACAATAAGCCTTGGCTCCATGCTTCTTGTGGCATATCTGTTGATGGGTGAAGTCCTCAAGAGTTGTTTTTGGGATCCCTAAAGGAATGCCAGGGGACAGGAAGGAACCCCACAACGTTTACCAGAAGTATCCCCCCTTCTGTTTTGTTTTTTCCTCATTGGTTCTGAAAAAAGTTTCAGATTTTCATCCAGTAGTCTTGGGTGGAACTTGAGTGGCTTTGAGCTGAGCCTCCTTTCTTCCCTTCTCCTTGCTTTTTGAAGGCTCTACCTGTCTGGTAGCTCAGGCTGGCCATGCTGCAGCAAATTTTGCGAGACCTGTACATCGATCCTGAGCTTCTGGCGGAGCTGAATGAAGAACAGAAACACATTCTCTTTTACAAGATGAGGGAAGAGCAAGTCAGGCGATGGGAAGAAGGAGAGCAGGGATGCCAAGAAGGAGACGTTAGCCTGAAGAGGACAAGGAGATTTCAACAGAGTAAGATGGGATATTTTTGTTTTCCTCTTGTCCATAGATCAATCCTGCAAAGTTGTGTGCAGTCTACATATTCTCCTACTTAGCAGTTGCCCATGAATTAAAAGGGTACAAATGAGGGAAATGATATTTACTGATTTATTGATTTATTGACTGACTGACTGACTGATTATTGGTTTGTTGGTTTATTGGTTTGTTGGTTTGTTGGTTGGTTGGTTGGTTCATTCATTCATTCATTCATTCATTCATTCATTCATTCATTCATTCATTCATTCATTCATTCATTCATTCATTCATTCATTCATTCGTTCGTTCCCTGCCTTTGTTATTCTAGTGGCTTGCCCTGTCAGTGTTGCTGGGAGTGATCTTAGAGTTTGCTTGGTTGGGCAATTTACAGTTAGCTTGTTCCTTGATTGGGGCATTGTTTACTTCTTGATTGTTGGTCTGATGTTAATCTTGAAGATAATCTCTGCTCATCTTGGTGTGTTTTGCTCCTTCTGTTCACTTTTTGTTTTCCCTTTTGGCTTTTTGGTTTCCATCCACTGGCAGGGCAAGGCCCTAGAACAGGGATCCCCAACAGGGGTGAGTTTCAAACTTTTTTACTACCGGTTCTGTGGGAGTAGCTAGATGGGGCATGTAACTAAGTGGGAGCCGAATCGGTAGGAACCCACCTCTGATCCGCAACCTCCAGGCCATGGACTGGCAGAAGTCTATGGCTCACCCAGAACCAGGCTTTGCAAAGGAGTGAAGCCACATATGTGCATGTTCAGGATCCAGGCAGAGAATGAAATCACACATCCTCAAGCCTGTGGAAAAACCTCCCTCCATGGAACTGGTCCCTGGCACTGGTGCCGCTGCCTTGGAATACAAACTGAGAGCAAATCCCACTCCTTTTTAGCACTGATGATGTTACCTATTTGGGTAATAAAATGTCTGCAAGAAAAGCACTGAGCTCAGAGAGCACCAAGGACCCCTCAGACATTTTCTGCTTTACAGGGCTTGGAAATTGAGGTTGTCTAGGTTGGATACTTTTTTCTTTTCAGCGTCCTTACTTAATCTCGGCTCATCCCTTTGGGCTTAATGATTTGGTGTTTTCACTTCGCTGGGAAATTTTTCATTCCCTTTAAAAGGGTGCACTTAAAAAGGAACAATTCACATCTCCAACAAATAACCTTGTTATGAGATCTGTGCTGCATGACAGACCTGAGCAATGTGGCAGAACATGAAAGTTATTAAATAGCCCACATTATGTTTAAGCTGCTAGAAGTTCGGCATCACACATTATAATTGATATTTAATGCAGCATTAATGCAAACTTCCTATTTCCCCTCCTGCCGATAAGAAGGCAGAGCATTTCACTTTGCAATCACTGACAAACAGTTCCTAGAAACGTTTGAGAAAATCAGACAGAGAGATGAGGCAGCTCTGTAGAGCAGAGCTTCCCAGAACGAAGTCCTTTCGGTCAATGGTTGAAAAGGAAAATAAATAGAATGTTTTGCTTTATAGTCTAGCCAAAAGCAGAATACCAAGCTTCTAGAAAATCCAGGGGCTTCATCTTTTCTGTGGAGCCTTCATTATGGAGGCTGAGATTGCAAAATTCAATTCTCTTTTGAGCCAGACAATTTAGACTTTGAATTTGAACAGAATAACAAAGGGACCATAGAGGTCTTCTAGTCCAATCCCTTGCTCAGGCAGGAAACCCTATATACTGTACCTTTTCATACAAATGGTTGTCTTATTAAAAACTTCCAGTGATGGAGCACCCACAAATTCAGGAGGCAAGCCGTTCCACTGATTGATTGTTCTCATTGTGAGGAAATTTCTCCTTAGTTCTAGATTGCTTCTGTCCTTGTTTAGTTTCTATCCAACTTAGTTTTTCCCATTTTCCAGAATTCTCCAACCAACACAAGCATTGCTAGGAATTCTGGTTTCTATGTGTGTATATGTGTGAAGTCCACACACTTGGAGGTTACCAAGACTGAATTAGGTCTAGAACATGACTATAGAACAAGACTATCAAGGAGAGAAGCAACATAGAACTAAGGAGAAATTTCCTGACAGTGAGAACAATTAACAGTGGAACAGGTCACCTTCAGAAGTTGGGGTGTCCAATCCCTGGAAGTTTTTAAGAAAAGACTGGACACCATTTGTCTGAAATGCTATAGGGTCTTTTGCTTGAGCAGAGTGTTGGACTAGAAGACCTCCAAGGTTCCTTCCAGCTCTGTTATTCTTCATTCTTTAGTGATGCTTATCCACATATGGGCAACATGTAATGATTGCATGTTCCAAAACGCGAATTAAAAGATATAAACGAGCAGAACTTTCATCTGAAGTGGAGATGGATAAAAACTTTCCTTGCAGTAGAGAGTAATATTTATGAGTCCAATATAATACCTACATAGCTACGAGTAAATTCCACAAAATAAAATTTGACTTGCTTCTCCATGGACCTCTAAAGTGGCATGTTGTGATTTCTTTCTAAAATTTACTGGCTAACTGTAGCTGGTAGATCTAGAGGCAGTGTAAAATAAAAAATACAGATCAATCCATATAAATGAAAGAAAGGCACATTCAAATAAAACCACAGATTAGAAATAGCATAACATTTAATAACAACATTAAATAACACACATTATTTAAGAAGACCCGAGAATTAAACCTCTTTTAAAAAAACACAGCTACAGTTAGTGCACAATTTACAACAATTTTGTGACCATTCAAAGTTACAACGGTACTGAAAGTGACTTCTCACTGTTTTTCACAGTTATGACCATTGCAGCCTCCCCATGGTCATGTGACCAAAATTCAGACACTTGGCAATTGATTTATATTTATGATGATTGCAGTATCTTTATGATTATCGAGCACTGGTAGTAGCCCACTTGAGGACTTACCTAGTGGCGATGAGGGCGGCCAAACGTGAGTATTGTGCCACCTTCATCGCATCCGCAGATAACCGCCCTGCGGCCCTGTTTGGGGTAACCCACTCCCTCCTTCAACAGAGGCCGCGGGAAGCCCCTTTACAGGGCAGAGCAGAGGAGTTTGGAGAGTATCTGCAGGATAAAATCGCTCAGATCCGGAGCGAGCTGCCCTCCACAGATAGTAGTCTAGAGGGATCACCTGTTGCAGGTCTTGAGACAATTTTATGGGATGATTTTGACTCTGTTACTGCCGATGATATGGACAGGTTGGTGAGGAGACTAAAGGCCACCACATGTTTATTGGACCCGTGTCCCTCCTGGCTTGTACTGGCATCCTGGGAGGTTACACGAGGCTGGCTCCAGGATATAGTGATTGCTTCCTTGAGTGAGGGGTCCTTGCCTTCCGCCTTGAAAGAGGCAGTGGTGAGACCCCTCCTCAAGAAGCCTTCCAACTTCCGGTGATGTCACGACAAGCGGAGCAGGCTAAAGACTTCGGTCTGAAGCCGATCACTCTGTTTATCGCGTCTGGCGGCTACCTGAAAAGCCGATTCGCAGCAAATAAGGAGCTGTCGCTGGGCGGGAAGCCCAGTGAACAGAGGGGGAGATTTCCAGCCCCGTTCGGACCCTGCAAACTGAAGGTGAGGCTGAAGACATCCCCCAGTGCCAGCGTGCTAAGAGGGCGATAATATGGCGCCCCAGAGTCATTGACAGCTGCTGAAGGGAAATACCGTGATCCCAGTTCTGACTAACTTTTTCTTTTCGTTGATGCTGATTTGAGAGGACACTGAGGTTTACTACTTAAAACTCCCAAATTACTGATAAAGTGAAGCCAACTTTCAAACGAGTGGCAGGAAATTCGGTGGGGCGGACTGGAGGATTTGTATGACTACAATCAATTCTCAGACCAAAGACCCTTGGAATTCTGCTAATTTAAAATCTTTGGATATCCAAAATTGACAATTAACGGTGACCAAATATCCGAATTTTGGTGTGATTCGATACTTTAGACATTTCCTTTTTGACAATTTTTCTCTCTCTTTTTATTTTTCTTTTATTTTTGACATTTTTGAGTTCCGCTTGATTGCAACAGCTTTTTCCTCTTCCTGCTTATCTCTCAGCTTTCTATTCTGATATTGGGCTGCCATCTAGTGGTTGAAAGCGGAATCACGATTATAAAACAATTGTATTTAGCTGTGATAAGTCAATAACTATTGAAGTAATTGTGACTATATTAGGACTATCAAATATTATAGAGTTGGACTGTTAGACTTTATAATTTGATTTGGAAAATTAATTGATTAATTTAAGTTTAATTATTAGGATAACTGATTAACTGTTTACTATTATTAATTAATATTATTGTGATCTGTAATTATATACTACTTGGTTTAACTAGATAATTAGATAAATTAGATAAATTAGATAAGTCAGTTCAGCTAAGCGAGGGGTTTAGCTAAAACTACTATTGGCGACAATGACTACTACTATTAAAAGGAATATACCAACTATATCTAGCTGGGCATCCTCCTCCTCCCCAGCGACAACCAAGAAAGTTATAGAAGATCTCCCGGCAGTAGGCAAAACACCAGCTATGCCTCAAGCTTTACAAGATACTCTACAAGGGATCCAAGATACTTTAGCTAAAAATCAAGAGACAACAGCTAAAGTACTAGAAAATTTGACAGAAAAGGTGGATACATTAACGATGGAGATCCACAATAAATTTGAAGAAATCCATGCACACCTAGTAAACCATGAAGAGAGACTGCAAACAGTGGAAGATAATATGACAAAGATGGAACATAAAATAGAACGCAATGAAAACCGACATCTCATGACGGAAAAAAAGATGCAAGACAAGATCTTATTTTGGAAATGGACCGTTCCAGATATTTTATACGGGTTCAAAATGTGATAGATAATAATCAAGAAAAAATAGAAGAGGTGATGGAGGAAATTATAGCAGACATTCTCAAAATTGACTGTTCGGAAGCAACTAGATACATTGATGGAGTATTCCGCATATATACATCTTACGCTCGGCGTCACAAGCTCCCTCGTGAGGTGCACGTAAAATTAACTAAGAAATCTATACGAGAGGAAATTCTCAAAAAATCTAGAGATCAAACCTTTACATACAAAGGAAATGATCTTATAATTCTACCTCAAATACCAAGAAATGTAAGAGAATGCAGGAGGAAATATGATTTTCTTACTACATGCCTCAGGAAGCAGGGAATACGATACAGATGGCGCCTCCTGGAAGGTTTAACATTTACATGGCAAGATCAGCACATCAAGTTGGCTTCCTTCCAAGAGGCGCATGATTTTTTAAAATTACAACAATCTCTAAATGCATCGTCTAAATGGTTCCGCCCCAGGCGCCTGATGGACCTGGATAGGTTCCAGAGGGAGCTTGGGCCACTACCTGTGTCCTTGACCCGCGCCCCGATGGAGGCCCTGGTGGCCGTGTGGAATACTGCGGCCACGGGGGCCTTGGATCGGATCGCGCCCTTGCGGCCTCTCCTGTGGCGACGAGCCACCCAGGCTCCTTGGTTCACCGAGGAGCTGAGGGTGATGAAATGCCACAAGAGATGCCTAGAGAGATCCACACGGTCTGAATCTGACCGAACACAGGTGAGAGCCCATTTAAGGACTTACCTTGTGGCTTTGAAAGTTGCTAAACGTCATCATTGTGCCACACTCATCGCATCCGCAGATAACCGCCCTGCTGCCCTGTTTAGGGTGACCTGCTCCCTCCTTCAACAGAGGATGCAGGAAGCCCTTTTGCAGGGTAGAGCAGAGGAATTTGGGGAATATCTGCAGGATAAAATCGCTCAGATTCGGAGCGAGTTGGCCTCCACCGAAAGTGGTCCGGTGGGATGCCCCGAGGCAGATCTTGAGACAGTTTTGTGGGAGGAGTTTGACTCTGTTACTTCCGAAGATATGGACAGGTTACGTGGGCGACTGTGAGCTACCACATGTTTATTGGACCCATGTCCCTCCTGGCTTGTACTGGCATCCTGGGAGGTGCCACGAGGCTGGCATCCTGGGAGGTGACACGAGGCTGTACTGGCATCCTGGGAGGTGACACAAGTAGTGAATGCTTCCTTGGGTGAGGGTTTTTTGCCTACCGTCTTGAAAGAGGCGGTGGTGAGACCCCTCCTCAAGAAGCCTTTCCTGGACCCAGCATTGTTGGTAAATTACCGTCCGGTCTCCAACCTTCATTTTTTGGTGAAGGTTGTAGAGAGTGTGGTGGCACAACAGTTCCCCCATCACCTGGAGGAAATTGATTATCTGGACCCGCGCAAGTCTGGCTTCCGGCCTGGGCACAGCACCGAGATGGCATTGGTCGCGTTGGTGGATGATCTCTGGAGGGCCAGAGATGGGGGTTGTTCCTCCATCCTGGTCCTATTAGACCTCTCAGTGGCTTTCGATACCATCGACCATGGTATCCTATTGAATCGGCTGGAGGGGTTGGGGGTGAGGGGCACTGTATTGCGGTGGTTCTCCTCCTACCTCTCCGGTCAATCGCAATTTGTGTTGGCAGGAGGGCAGAGGTCGACCTCCCATGGAAGATCAAGTGACGGCCGTAGCCAGGAGGGCGTTTTACCAGGTTTGCCTGGTTCGCCAGTTGCGTCCCCTATTGGACCAGGATGCCCTTTGCACAGTCACTCATGCACTCGTGACATCCCGACTGGACTACTGCAATGCTCTCTACATGGGGCTCCCCTTGAGGTGCACCCGAAGACCTCAGCTTGTCCAGAATGCGGCCGCGCGGGCAGTTATGAGAACCTCTAGGTTTGCCCATGTAACACCGCTCCTGCGCGAGCTGCACTGGCTGCCTGTTGTCTTTTGGGTGCGCTTCAAGGTGTTGATTATCATCTTTAAAGTGCTCCATGGCTCGGGACCTAGCTATCTGCGGGATCGCATCCTGCCCCATACATCCCTTCGGCCGATTCGCTCCCACAGAGAGGGACTTCTCCGGGTGCCATCCACTAGGCTATGACAGCTGGCGACGCCCAGGGGAAGGGCCTTCTCTGTGGCGGGCCCGACCCTCTGGAACGACCTTCCCCCCGAAATTAGAACAACTACGGACCTCCGCTCCTTTCGTCAAAAACTAAAAACTCACTTCTTCTGCCTGGCCGGCTTGGGTTAATTGACCCATCTACCTCAAGCTGAATATTCAAACTGTTTTATTAGGGATTTTTAGGGGTATTAGTTTTAGACAGTCTGGGATTTTAGCGCAGGGTCTAGGTTTAATTCATTTTAAATTGTATTATAATGTCTGTTGATTTTATATTTGTATTTTTAATTCCCTGTGCACTGCCTCGAGTCCCTTCAGGGAGAGAGAGCGGTTTACAAATTAAATTATTATTATCATTATTATTATCCGGAAAGTGAGGAAGAAGGTGAAGGAACCAAAAGTGAAGAAGACCTAACAATGGAGAAGACGACAAGAAACCCTAACGGTCGAGAGGTGAGGACAGCAGAGGAAGAAAAAACATCAAATGGAAAGACACCACATCACCAGATTGAAACAAGATAAAAGAAACAGAAAGCTACAAGTAGATAAAAATGGAAAAGAAGAAATTTGTCTCTGCTCTGTTAATATTAATGGGTTAAATAATCCGTCTAAGAAAAAGAAAATTTGGCTAAATTTACAAAAAGAAAAATATGATATAATATGTCTTCAAGAAGTTCACATAAGGAAAAGGCAACTTAGGGTTTTGACTTGTCCAAAATTGGGGAAACTCTATGCATCCCTGGCCAACCAAAAGAAGAGAGGTGTGATTGTCTATGATAAAAGAAATTTAATATCAAAACAAATATATGCAGATAATGAGGGCAGAATTTTACTACTGGAAATAAAAATTGGACCAAAGATGGCCCTCTTAGCTAATATTTATGCCCCAAATGTAAACCAAAGACAATTTTATAAAAAACTGTTAGATAAACTATACCAATTAAACTATGATCATATCTACGTAGTAGGTGATTTCAATGCAATTGCGGACATAGAGAAAGACTATAAACCAGGATCTAAGACACCAAGACATAAATTGAAATGGAAAAAAGTACTTCCCCAAACATGGGGAGATCTGAGGGACCAGCTAGGATTAAGGGATGTATGGCGAGACCTGTACCCCTTTGAGAAGCAGTTTACATATTACTCCCCTAGACATAAATCATGGTCTAGAATAGATATGGCTTGGGCATCGACAGTAGCCACTGAGGAAATCGAATCTCTTGAAATTGGGCCAAATACTTTGGCAGACCACCATCCGCTACTAATGAAATGGGCAATTGTACAGGTTAGGACAAGATGGTCTATGAGAGCTAATCTTATGAAAGATAATAATTTTGTAAAAATGACTCAAAAAGAGCTCCAATACTTCTTTCTCGAAAATAAAAGACAGGATACATCATTACAGAATATATGGGACACGGCTAAGGCAGTAATAAGGGGAGTAGCAATAAAATACATGGCAAGACAATGGAAATTAGAGAAAGAAAAAATAATGGAATTAATAACAGCACTACAAAAATAAGAGAAGGAAGCCCAGAAAGATTCACAAAATATAAGGGTAAGAGAAAAAATTAATCTTCTGAAAAAATCTTCCCACTAGACCAGAACCAACTAGCAGAAAAAATAAAGAAATGTAGGCAATCCCACTTTGAACATGCAAACAAAATTGGAAGATGGTTGACATACAGGTTAAGAAAGGAAACAGAGGCTTCCGGTTCCGGCTCTGGCGGCGACGGGCGAACTTAGGGTTCGCTCGCCGCTTTGTTCCTTTTCCTGCCCCCCCACGGGGGCGAGAAGCCCCTTGTTTGGGGCTTCTCCCGTAAAGCCGGCTCGACAGGGAAGCCCCCCCCCCCACGGCAGTGGGGAGAGCGACCCTGCTCCTCGGCTTAGGCGGAAGAGGACATGCTGCGGGGGGTCTTCCCTTCGCCAAAGGTTGGCGGCACCATTTAATTCCATGAAGAGAGACGATCGGAAGAGTCGGGAGGCTTTTCGGGACCTCAGCTGCGAGCGGAGAGTGAGCGTTTAAAACTTTTTTTCTTGTACTGTCAGCCGGGCTGAAAGGGACTGGAGGGGGGTGTTTGTTCCCAAAAACCCCCCCTTGGACTAAAAGCGGCACTCGGAAATGCCTCGTTGAGAGGAATCGGAAACTTTTAATCCGGATGGTCTTTAACAAGGGAAAGTACTTTGCGGCTTGCTTGCAATTATGTCTCTAGGTCTCAACAGTTTCTTTTTTGCTTTTTAACCGCTTTCTCCCTCGGGCTCTGAGTTTGGGCGGAAAATGGCTTCTCTTTGTCCCCGACTGACTATGACCTATGGAAAATTACCAGTGTCTCTTTGTGATTTGGACTTCCTCTAATTATTGATGAAGAATTTTCTTTTTTTGGATTTGTGTTTTCCTTTCTGGATTGCCTTCGTTATTATACCTATGGAGTTGGAAAAGTGTTTCTCTACTGGTTTCTGAATTTTGCAGCTATACAACTTTAAGAACTTTGGACTCCTGATCTGCCTCACCAGCCCCACCCTAAAAACGCCATTTTACTGGCACGGATTTTAACAGCTAAACATGGCACAAGAAGCAACGCTGGCACGCCTTGAACAAAGAATGACTGCCCTTGAATCTGTTATACAAAATTTGGTATTAGAAATTAAGGCCCAGAGGGCAGAAAATGTCAACTTTAAAAAGGAATTATTGGACACTCGAAAACAAGTGCTTGAGAATACACAGAGGAATGAAGAATTGAAAGGGGGGCTGGAGGGGGCTAAGGGAGAGATTAAAAATGTTTCTAATGAGGTTGTGGAAATAAATGGGCATGTGACTAGGATAGATATGGAAAGGATGACATACTTTTTGAGATTTCAGAATGTTTCTGAGATGGATGGTGAATGTCTCCCTGATCTTATGAGTACAATTATTGCAGACTATTTACATAAACTTAAAGATGAGATCAGAGGGGACATTGACCTAGTCTACAGAATAAATTCTGCATATGCCAGGATGAATGAAGTACCCAGAGAGATACATGTAAAATTTGTTAGAAGGTCAACCAGAGAGGAAATCTTGAAGGCGCAAAGAGGGAGTCCTATGATTTACCAACAAAAGGAGGTTACCATCTTGAAACAGATTCCAAGAAAGATTAGAGAAGCTAGAAGGAAATTTTCCTTCTTGTCTAAAACATTGTTTGATCATGGGATCTGGTTCAAGTGGGTGATACCCGAAGGGATGCTGGTGTTTTGGGAAGGAGGTAGAGTGAAGATTAAAACAGTTGCTGAGGCGGAAGCCTTTCTTAAAAAACATTCCTCTGTCCTGGGAGAAGATCCAGGGGGGGCAGGGGGAGCCATGGCCCCGTCCGCTGGGGGCCCGGGGGAGAAGGGGGAAGATACAATTGCCAAGAGACTTAGATCTAAAAAATAACTTTGCCCGTGTTTTTTTTTGAGTAATATTGTATGATATTTGTAATCTGGATTTTTGTAATTGACTGACAGTATATAACTGAAAAATTTAGGAATATGTACTTGCTCCCAGCTTGTAGTGTTATGTGAAATGTTTCTTTTCTTTCTTTTTAATAATGTAACTTGAGGTACCGGAGGAGCCGACGACTTTGACGTGACTACTCTCAAAATTTCTATGTAACCCTTACCCTACCCCACAAAAAATGTAAACTCAATAAAACTTTTTCAATATAAAAAAAAAAAAAAGAAAGGAAACAGAAACAAGAAAAATAGAATCTCTCCAAGATAATAATGGGAAAATCTTAAACACTATGGAACACAATCTAAAAACAGCACAAGACTTCTTTAGATCGCTCTATGCAGATGAGACACGGAAAAGGATTAACTCTTATCTTACAAAACAACATCTTGGAGTAATAATAATAATAATAAAATTTAATTTGTTGACCGCTCCCTCTCCCCGAAGGGACTCGGAGCGGTGCACAGGGCAAATAAAACAATAAATACACACATATAATTAAAAACAAATTAAACCTTGTGCTAAAATTCCCAGTTAAAATTCACTAAAATCCCCAGCTAAGTTTACTAAAAACCCCATAGATAGAGAGACTACCCTAGGCCGGCCAAGCAGAACAGATATGTTTTTAGTTTTAGACGGAAGGAGCGGAGGTCCGTAGTTGTTCTAATGTCGGGGGGAAGGTCGTTCCAGAGGGCTGGGCCCACCACAGAGAGAGCCCTTCCCCTGGGCGTCGCCCGCTGACAAAGTCTAGTGGACGGCACCCGGAGAAGTCCCTCTCTGTGGGAGCGAATCGGCCGTGTGGATGTATGAGGCAGGATCCGATCCTGCAGATAGCTAGGTCCCGAGCCATGGAGCGCTTTAAAGATGATAACTAGAACCTTGAAGTGCACCCGGAAGACGACAGGCAGCCAGTGCAGCTCGCGCAAGAGCGGTGTTACGTGGGTAAACCTTGCGGTTCCCATAATTGCTCGCGCGGCTGCATTCTGGACTAGCTGAAGTCTCCGAGTGCACCTCAAGGGGAGCTCCATGTAGAGAGAGTTACAATAGTCCAGTCGGGATGTCACGAGAGCATGAGTGACTGTGCGAAGGGCGTCCCGATCCAATAGGGGGCGCAACTGGCGAACCAGGCGAACCTGGTAGAACGCCCTCCTGGCCACGGCTGTCACTTGATCTTCCATGGACAGCCGGGCATCCAGGAGGACACCCAAGTTGCGCGCCCCATCCACTGGGGCAAGATGTTCGCCCCCAATGGCCAGCGATGGAGTCAGCTGGTTGAATCGGGCAGCCGGAAACCACAGCCACTCGGTCTTGGTCGGGTTGAGCTTGAGTCCGTTTCTTCCCATCCAGATCCGTACGGCTTCCAGGCACTGGCACATCACCGCTACGGCATCGTTGGGGTGGTTTGGGGTAGATATATACCGCTGAGTATCATCAGCGTAGAGATGATACTCTACCCCAAAACCACGGATGATCTCTGGAGGGCGCGGAATAGAGGTTTTTGCTCTATCCTAGTCCTGTTAGATTTCTCAGCGGCTTTTGATACCATCGACCATGGTATCCTATTGCACCGACTGGGGGGGTTGGGGGTGGGAGGCACCGTTTTACAGTGGTTCTCCTCCTACCTCTCTGGTCAGTCGCAATTTGTGTTGACAGGAGGGCAGAGGTCGACTTCTAGGCCCCTCACTTGTGGGGTGCCGCAGGGGTTGGTCCTCTCGCCACTCCTGTTCAACACGTATATGAAGCCGCTGGGCGGCTGCCCTGGGTCCTTGCAAGGAGAAGGGTGGGGTATAAATCTGAAAAAATAAAATAAAATAAAATAAATCCGTGGTTTTGGGGTAGAGTACCATCTAAAGACATATCTTTTCCAACAAGCCGGCCTAGCCTAACCTCCCATGGGGACTATTTTAGAGAGTTTTAAATTGGGTATTTTAAAATTTGGTTTTAGCATAGGATTAGAATAGTTTAATATATTTTAAATTATGTATTTATTTTTTGTATGTTTTTAAATTCCTGTGCGCCACCCTGGATCCTCTGTGGAGAAGGGCGGGATATAAATATAATAAAATAAATAAAAAATAAATAAATCTGTACGCTGATGACACCCAGCTGTACATCTCTACCCCAAACCACCCCGACGATGCCGTCGAGGTGATGTCCCGGTGTTTGGAAGCCGTGCGGATCTGGATGGGTAGTAACAGACTCAAACTCAACCCGTCCAAGACCGTGTGGCTGTGCTTTCCGGCGCCCCGGAAGGTTTAGCCAGGTGATTCCATCGCTGGCCATGGGGGGCGAATTATTGGCCCCCGTGGAGAGGGTGCGCAATTTAGGAGTCCTCCTGGATTTCCGGCTGTCCCTGGAGGACCATGTGACGGCCGTGGTCAGGGGGGCGTTTTACCAGGTCCGCCTGGTCCTCCAATTGCCCCCCTTACTAGACCAGGACGCCCTTCGCAGAGTCACTCAAGTGACTTCCTGTCTGGACTACTGTAACGCTCTCTACATGGGGCTCCCCTTGAGATGCACTCGAAGGTTGCAGTTAGTCCAGAACGCGTCCGCGCGGGTAATCATGAGAGCCTCTCGGCAATCCCATATAACACCTCTCCTGCGTGAGCTGCACTGGCTACCTGTGACCTTTCAGGTGCGTTACAAGGTTTTGATGACCACCTTCAAGGTGCTCCATGGCATGGGGCCTAGTTACCTGCGAGACCGTCTGCTGCCCCATACGTCCCTATGTCCAATTCGCTCCCACAGAGAGGGCCTTCTCAGGGTGCCATCGGCCGGGCTATGCCGGTTGGCGACACCCAGGGGAAGGGCCTTCTCTGTGGCGGGCCCAGCCCTCTGGAACGACCTACCTCCTGAACTCTGTGTCATCACTGACCTCCGCCTGTTCCGCCAGCGCTTAAAAACGCACTTTTTTCATCTAGCCGGCCTGGCATGAACTACCCGACACCGAACTGACTTTTAGTTGAGCAAAGTTTTAATTTGGGGATTTTAATTATATTTTAGCGCAGGTTTGGGTTTAATATAGTTTTAATGTGTCTTCGTATTTTGTATATTTGTATTTTTGTATTTTTAATCTTCCTGTGCGCCGCCCCGGGTCCCTTTGTGTGAGATGGGCGCGGGATATAAATTTGAAAAATAAAAAATAAATAAAATAATAATAAAATATCTGTGAGTCATTTGTTTATCTTTTGCCATCTTCTGACAACCAAAATCAACGAGGAAGCCAGGTTCACTTAACAGGTTCACTTAACAAGCGAGCTGCACTGGCTTCCTGTGGTCTTTCGGGTGCGCTTCAAGGTTTTAACGACCATCTTTAAAGCGCTCCATGGCTCGGGGCCTAGTTATATGCGAGACCGCCTCCTGCCCCATACATCTCTTAGACCGATACGCTCCCACAGAGAGGGCCTCCTCAGGGTGCCGTCGGCTGGACAATGCCGACTAGCGACACCCAGGGGGAGAGCCTTCTCTGTGGCGGGCCCAGTCCTCTGGAACGACTTACCCCCTGAACTCCGCACCATCTCCGACCTCCGCCTCTTCCGCAAGTGTCTGAAGACACACCTATTTCACCTAGCCGGCCTAGCGTAACCTCCACACTGACCATTAGATAGTTTTTAAACTTGGGATTTTAATTTGGTTTTAGCGCAGGGTTTATTTATTAAAATAAGTATTTTAAATTTCATATATTTTATATTTTGTATGTATTTTAACATCCCTGTGCGCCGCCCTGGGTCCTAACAAGGAGAAGGGCGGGATATAAATTTAATAAAATAAAATAAATAAAATAAAATAACAATCATCTCACGAATTTAACAACTGCAGTGATTCATTTAACAACTGTGGCAAGAAAGATCTCAAAATTGAGCAAAATTCACTTAATAACTGTTTCATTTAGCAACAGAATTGTTGGACTACAATTGTGGTTGTAAAGAGAAGATCAAAAGGCCTGAGATAATAAGATTTTTCCTGGCACTGAAATATTTGCCCTGGACATAATTGGAGAAAACTTCAAGAAGCCCATTCAGGAAGAAAAGAGCCACTATTATAAAAGTCTTTTTCCAAGTTGTTTTTGGCCAGACTACAGCCAAGAGAGCTCCTAGTACAAAATGTTTGATGATAGTCTTCAAGGAAGAATGGTCTTGCTTCAATTATATCAGGGAGTCAAAACCAGAACAGAGAGTAAAGATCAGTCTCATTTACCACTGATTCCTTTGTGCTCAGAGTGGTCTCTCTCTCTCTGTGATTCTGTTTTGATTTATTCTCTATGCCCTGAAACTGTGTTTTGATTCAAACATGGGTGGAAGGTTTATTCTGCATAACTGATTCAAACTTCATTGTATTCCCATTTCATGGGAGATGGAAATGTGCCAGAATGTTTTTCTCATCATTTAGGCAGCCTCTTTTCCCTCTCCTTTTGACTTTAGCATCAAGAGGAACCGTACCTGGGCTCTCACGTCCTGTAGTATTAGTCTCAACCTCACTGATGTAACATTGCATCATGGAGAACATTCTTCTACGATTGAAAATGCCAGCTACATGGTCTAACATGTGTCTGAAATTAAATACCCAGTCAAAACAATTGTTCAAAAATTATCGAATGGAACTGTTGGCTTTGGGCCATGCCACTCAATTTCTCATCAACTTAGCTTGTGTCAAAATTATAGAATTCAAGTAATACTCTGATTGTCAGTAATTAGCCGTGACTTCCATTTTTTGTTAACAGAGCAGTTTTATTAATCAACTGCTGTCATCAATTATATAATAATTAAAGTATATTTAAAAATCTGATCTTGAAGGGCTGAAAAGGATGATCAGAGTGATTTTACTGATGCTAAGAGAATTGCAGGTTTTAGGAAATAATGTTGTAGAATTGTGCAGCATCTGGCTGGGTTTTGACAGGGTAAAAATTTGCATCTTTCTTTAAATTAATAGCTGTGTGTGTGAGACTGGCAGCATGTTTTGAAATTCCCCTTTGTTGGGAGAAAAATGCTAGTTTCAAATGGCTGGAGAGACTCTAAATCAGTAATAGTTAACCTTTTTGCCATTGGGGCCAAAAGTGGATGCAGTTCAGGGGGCTCATACGCAGACATGCCCACACCCATAATTCTATACATGTGACCCCATCTGCGCACATGTCAGCATGACTCCCATCCTCCCACCGCTTTTGGTTTGTGATGGACCCATTTTTTGCCCTCCCCAGGCTCCAGAGGGTTTCTAGGAGCCTGGGGAGGGTGAAAATGGCCCTACAGACAAGCCGGAAGTCCATTCCTGAACTTCCGGTTTGTGCATTGGCTTGTTTTTTTCCCTCTGGAGGCTTCAGGGAAGCCTCTGGAGGGTGAAAAATGGCCAAAAAAATGAATTGTGAAAAAGGAAAGAAGGCAGCTTGCTAGAATAACAATAAAGCAGTGGCAGTAGAGCCTGCGATGAAGTAGAAAATCATAACAGGCAAATGATACCTGTCTTCTCTATTTGAACCGAATACTTAACCAGAGAGACACATTGGGGAATAGGAGCAGATTTTTCTGAATGGAAGAAGGAAGACAGAACACCATTTCCTTACTGGAATTGCTGAAATGCTGGAAGGAAAAGGTGATAGGCAAAAGGACCCCTCCCCTAAAATTGCAATCTCTATAGAGAACTAGTATTTTCAGGTATATGCTAGTGCATGAGAAGTAACGGAAACAGTTTAGCTAGTAAAATTCTCAAAAAATGGTTGCATATAAAGAAATCCTGATGGTTGCAAGAGCAGGGAACAAATTATCATGCTAATATAGATATATGTTGGTTTTACCGATATATCAAAGGCAATGGTTTGAGGAAAGAGGTTGGCATGCTGTGCTATTTGTTACTGGAAATTAAGGACAAATGTACTGATGATTGCTAGACATTTGCAAATACAAGCTAAGTAATATGAATAAATCTTTTGTAAGGTAACAGGCTGACCTGAGAGGAGAAGTAGAGGAAATACTTAAGAAGTATCTATAAAAACTCTATTGTTGAAGGTGTAGCCTTTGCAAAGGCCTGTAGGAACGATCCCCCTGTGGTGTCCTTTCTTCTGCCTAGAACAGGGGTGTGAAACATGATTTCATTGAGGGCAGCATCAGGGTTATGTTTGACCTCAGCGGGGGTGGGGAAGTGTGGCCAGGTTGGGCATGGTCAGCTTGATGTTGGGGGGTGGGGGGTGCCTGTGGTGGCCCAAGTGCTCTGCCAGTGAAGATGTGCTCCCGAGCTCCATTTCTGGCTGGGACGGCCTCCTGCAACCCTCTGCCAGCGTAAATGGAGCTGCCGCCCTCCTGAGCTCCATTTTCATTGGCAGAGGCACTGTGGGTCGCTCCTTTGCTGTTTCCAGGGCAGCCCCATGGGCCAGATCTAAGCATCCCATGGGTTGGATCCGGTCTGTGGGCTTTGAGTTTTACACCCCTTGTTTAGAATAAAGCTTTTGCAAAGCTCCACCTCAAGGTGTGGTTTATTGGGCATTGCATACCGGGAAGAACCAGTTTTCTGAGACAACAGACTCTTTAGTTTTATGTAATAATAATAATAATAATTTAATTTGTAAACCGCTCTCTCTCCCCGAAGGGACTCGAGGCGGTGCACAGGGAATTAAAAATACATATATAAAATCAACAGACATTATAATACAATTTAAAATGAATTAAACCTAGACCCTGTGCTAAAATCCCAGACTGTCTAAAACTAATACCCCTAAAAATCCCTAATAAAACAGTTTGAATATTCAGCTTGAGGTAGACGCAACTGGCGAACCAGGTGAACCTGGTAAAACGCCCTCCTGGCTACGGCCGTCACTTGATCTTCCATGGACAGCCGTGCATCAAGGAGGACGCCCAGGTTGCGTGCCCCATCCACAGGGGTTAGATGTTCACCCCCTATGGCCAGTGATGGAGTCAACTGGTTGTACCAGGATGCAGGGAACCACAGCCACTCGGTCTTGGACGGGTTGAGTCTGAGTCTGTTCCTTCCCATCCAGGCCCACACAGCTTCCAGACACCGGCACATCACCTCGACGGCATCGTTGGGGTGGTTTGGGGTAGATACATACAGCTGCGTGTCATCAGCGTAGAGATGGTACTCTACCCCAAAACCACGGATGATCTCACCCAGAGGCTTCATATATGTGTTGAACAGGAGTGGCGAGAGGACCGACCCCTGAGACCCCACAAGTGAGGGGTCTTGAGGTCAACCTCTGCCCTCCTGCCAACACAAATTGCGATTGACCGGAGAGGTAGGAGGAGAACCACTGCAATACGGTGCCCCTCACTCCCAACCCCTCCAGCCGATGCAATAGGATACCATGGTCGATGGTATCGAAAGCCGCTGAGAGGTCTAATAGGACCAGGATGGAGGAACAACCCCATCTCTGGCCCTCCAGAGATCATCCACCAACACGACCAATGCCGTCTCAGTGCTGTGCCCGGGCCGGAAGCCAGACTGGCGCGGGTCCAGATAATCAATTTCCTCCAGGTGACGGGGGAACTGTTGTGCCACCACACTCTCTACAACCTTCGCCAAAAAGTGAAGGTTGGAGACCGGACAGTAATTTACCAACAATGCTGGGTCCAGGGAAGGCTTCTTGAGGAGGGGTCTCACCACCGCCTCTTTCAAGACGGTAGGCAGGAACCCCTCACCCAAGGAAGCATTCACTACCTCCTGGAGCCAGCCTTGTGTCACCTCCCATGATGCCAGTACAAGCCAGGAGGGACACGGGTCCAATAAACATATGGTAGCTCGCAGTCGTGGGTGTAGGTCCAAGTGTGTAAGCTTAGTATTGCATTGCTAGGCTTTGCTTACCTAACCTTTACGTTCTTCAAATCTCATATATTAACAAGTTGTTAATATGGTCATACCAGAGGTGGATTTCTGTTGGTTCGCCCCGGATTGGGCAAACCAGTAGTGGCGGCAGCAGGAGGCTCAGAGGTGGGTCCCTGCCAGTTCTAACCTCTTCTATAGAAGAGGTTCCACAAATCTACAATGCCATTTAGAACCGGTTCCAGCTCCCTTCCCCCGCCCATTCACACATCATCAAGATGAAGAGCGAGAGGAGGAATTTTGGGAGTTGAAGTCCACAAGTCTTAAAGCTGTCAAATTTGAACACCCCTGGTTTTTTTTCTAAAGGGTTAGGGGTGCAAGGGTCTTGTAACTTGACAGCTTGAAGACTTATGTGCTTCAATGCCAGAGTTCCAGAGCCAACATTACTGGAGGAGGAATTCTGGGAATTGAAGTCCACAAGTCTTAAAGCTGTCAAGTTTGAACACCCCTGAGGTTTCCCCCCCCCTAAAGGGTTAGGGGTGCAAGGGTCTTGTAACTTGACAGCTTGAAGACTTATGTGCTTCAATGCCAGAGTTCCAGAGCCAACATTACTGGAGGAGGAATTCTGGGAATTGAAGTCCACAAGTCTTAAAGCTGTCAAGTTTGAACACCCCTGAGGTTTCCCCCCCCTAAAGGGTTAGGGGTGCAAGGGTCTTGTAACTTGACAGCTTTAAGACTTGCTTGCTTCAAATGCCAGAGTTTCTGAGCCAACATTTTTGTTGCTAAGCAAGAGTGTTGTTAAGTGAGTTTCACCACATTTTACAAATTGGCCATGCCCACCCAGTCACATGACTGCCAAGCCACTCCCACCCGGTCACATGGCTGGCAAGCCACTCCCACAAAGCAGGCCACACCTACAGAAGAGGTTCTAAAAAAATTTGAAACTCACCACTGCGGAGGCTCCCCCCACCTGTCCGGAAGCATTGCATGCGTGCATGTTCGCAAGCGAAACGGTAGTAAAATGAATTGAAACCCATCACTGGATCATACAATTATTGCCCTGTTCTGCTTCTGTTTTTAGAAGACATGGTAAGGTATAATGGTCTCCAGGCTCACATCCTCTTGTTCTTTATTCTGAAATCCATACTTAATTATGCATAGGGGTGGGGTGGGGAAGTATTCTTAAGAATAATTTCATTTAAACCAGGAATCTACTTTCAAGTGCTTCACCTGCAAGAGTCATAATTTATACATGTGTGAGCTATTCATCTAAACTGGTCTGTATTCACATGCAGAAATTGGATTCTCAGTAAGGGGAATAGAACACAAATTGGCTCAAAGCCATCTCTTTCAAAATACCTAGAAACTCAAACTCCCAAAGTTTCAAAAGATCTAACTGGATAATTGTACAGGTATTCATAAATGATTCCTGCTGAAAACAACGATACTAAATAATGCAGTTGGAGAACATCAAGCAAGAAGAAGTTAAATATAAACCCCAGCATATTTTTGGATTAGGTCTGTAACTAAGAGTCTCTGGCCAAAAAGCCTGGGAGAATTGGAACCTGAAGGATAAAGTTGATATGGCAGAACAAAGTATTTCTTTCTTTTCCCTGCTGTTTGGTTCAGCTGTGTGGTTTTGAGTTTATTGGCCTTTTCCATCTCTCTGTTTCTTCATATACCATATTTTTTAGAGTATAAGATGCCCTGGAGTATAAGATGCACCCAGGTTTTGAAGAGGCAATTTTTAAAAAAATGTAGGTAGGTAGATAGAGGGATAGAGAGAGAGCGAAAGAGAGAAATACAGTAGGTAGGGAGAGAGAGAGAGAGTAGTTAGGTAGGTAGGTAGATAAAGAGAGAGAGAAAGAGAGAGAGAGAAAGAGAGAGGGAGAAAGAGAGAGAGAGAAAGAGAGAGAAAGAGAGAGAGAAATACAGTAGGTAGATGGGGGGGGGGGAGAGAGAAGGTAGGTAGGTATATAGCAGTGGTGGAATTCAGCCGGTTCGCACCTATTCAGGAGAACCGGTTGTTAACTTCCTAAGCAGTCCAGAGAACCGATTATTAGAAGAAATCTCCTTTTGTCTTTTCCCCTCTTTACAGGGGATCCTGCAAGGAAGGCAGGAAGGAAACATTCTGGTGTTGTTTCTAGCTTAATCTTTATTGCTCTGCTTAAAGAAACTGCCTCTCTGGTTAACCTTTATGACATTGTAACACCTAAGACAAGGCACCCATCGACGTGAGTGATGTTGCATTGGCCACACCCACCCAGTCACATGACACTGAGCCATGCCTACCCAGCTGGTCATTAGTGCAGAGAACTGGTTGTTACATTATTTGAAACCCACCACTGGTATATAGGTAGATAGAGAGGGGGAGACAGAGAAACACAGTAGATAGATAGATAGAGAGAGTGTAGATAAGTAGGGGGAGAGAGAGAGAGAAGGTAGGTAGGAAGATAGGTAGATAGAGGGGGGGGGAGAGAGAGAAATACAGTAGGTAGGGAGAGAGAGAGAGTAGTTAGGTAGGTAGGTAGATAAAGAGAGAGAGAAAGAGAGAGAGAGAAAGAGAGAGGGAGAAAGAGAGAGAGAGAAAGAGAGAGAAAGAGAGAGAGAAATACAGTAGGTAGATGGGGGGGGGGGAGAGAGAAGGTAGGTAGGTATATAGCAGTGGTGGAATTCAGCCGGTTCGCACCTATTCAGGAGAACCGGTTGTTAACTTCCTAAGCAGTCCAGAGAACCGATTATTAGAAGAAATCTCCTTTTGTCTTTTCCCCTCTTTACAGGGGATCCTGCAAGGAAGGCAGGAAGGAAACATTCTGGTGTTGTTTCTAGCTTAATCTTTATTGCTCTGCTTAAAGAAACTGCATCTCTGGTTAACCTTTATGACATTGTAACACCTAAGACAAGGCACCCATCGACGTGAGTGATGTTGCATTGGCCACACCCACCCAGTCACATGACACTGAGCCATGCCTACCCAGCTGGTCATTAGTGCAGAGAACTGGTTGTTACATTATTTGAAACCCACCACTGGTATATAGGTAGATAGAGAGGGGGAGACAGAGAAACACAGTAGATAGATAGATAGAGAGAGTGTAGATAAGTAGGGGGAGAGAGAGAGAGAAGGTAGGTAGGAAGATAGGTAGATAGAGGGGGGGGGAGAGAGAGAAATACAGTAGGTAGGTAGATAGATGTTACCAGGTATATTTACTCATGTGCTGGAGAAGGAAATCGTGGCACCTCAAACTTTGTTTCTGCTGACACAGCACTTAATCAATGTAATTCTCATCAATCCCTCTAACTCAGGGGTTCCCAAACTTGGCAACTTTAAAACTTGTTGTCTTCAATTCCCAGAATTCTCCAGCCAGCTATGTCCACAAGCTATGCTGGCTGGAGAATTCTGGGAGTTGAAGTCCACAAGTCTTAAAACTGCCAAGTAACTAAACAGCTTTCTGAAAGGGGAAAAAAAGCTTTTTTGCACTCTGCAAACCTCCCCAAAACAGTCCGTTTCTCGCAAAAATGGGCCTGTTTCCCCCCCAAATAAAAGGCATGAATAGCCTTGGGGGAGCTTGCAGAGTGCTCCTGGGGAGGTGGGGGGGGGAGGCAAAAATGAGCAAAAAAATGGCCCATTTTTTGTGAAAATGGGCCATTTTTATGTCAAAAAAATGGCATGCCTTATGGAGGCTTATAGAGTGCTGCTGGGGGCTGGGGGGGGGCAGTAACGCCCCATTTTAGGTTCATTTCTGCTCTCCCCAGCCCCCAGAAGCTCTCTGGAAGCCTCTATAAGGCTATGCACAGTCATTTTAATGAAGGGGGTGGGGTTTCGGGAGGCAAAAAATGCTGTATTCGATGTATAAGACGCACCCAGATTTTCAGCCTCTTTTTAAAGGAAAAAAGGTGCATCTTATACTCTGAAAAATACAATATTTGTCTAGTTCAGTGGTGGGTTTCTATTTTTTAAAACTTCTGGTTTGCTTGTGCATGCTGCTTGTGTGCAACACTATGCATGCATGCAGAAGCATCTGGGTGGGTGGGAGGAGCCTCCTGCGGCCGCCACTACTGATTTGGCCAAACTGGGAGCAACCCACCTCTGGTCTGGTTCCTAAGTGCTAGCTGGTATGTGTAGATCTGGAGTTCCTGTAACTTTGGTAAGCTTCTTATACCCTAACTTCTCCCTTTGTTGTCGGATTTAAAACGAAAACCTATCATTGTTTTTCCAGTGTAGGGTTTGAACTAGAACCACACCTATGTACAATGATCCTGATGATCCTGTCTAGGGTGCAGGAGGAGGGGGGGGGGAGAAGTAAAGGCTGGGGAGGGGGAAAAGGGGACCTCTTTTCAATCAAACATGTGGTGGATGTTTAACTGCCTGTCTGAGGTGGAATAGGTGGCCAGGTACCCTACAACACTGGTAAACGATCTGGCTGGATTCTGGCAGACTTGTGATATACATTTGTGACTGGACCATTTCTAAGAACTGTGGTAGCACAGCAGTGAGAATGTAGAATTGCAGGCTGATTCTGCCACTGCCAAGAGTTTGATTCTGACAACTCAAGGTTGACTCAGCCTTCCATTCTTCCAAGGGAGTAAAATGAGGACCCAGATTGTTGGGGGCAATACACTGATTCTGTAAACCTCCTGGTGCTGTAAAGACTATGAAGTGGTGTTGTTGTTAGTTGTAAAGTCATGTCTGACCCATCGCAACCCCATGGACAATGTTTATCCAAGCCTTCCTGTCCTCTACCACCCTCCATTTAAGCTCACACCTACTGCTTTGGTGACTCAATCCAGCCACCTCATTCTCTGTCGTTCCCTTCCTCAATCTTTCCCAGCATTAAGCTCTTCTCCAGTGAGTCCTTCCTTCTCATTAGATGACCCAAGTTTTTGAATTTCATCTTCAGGATCTGGCTTTCTAAAGAGCAGTCAGGGTTGATCTCCTCTAGGACTGACTGGTTGGATCATCTTGAAGTCTCTAGTTCAAAGGCCTCAATTCTTTGGCGCTCAGCCTTTCTTATGGTCCACCTCTCACAGCCATACATTGCAACTGGGAAAACCATAACCTTGACTATATGCACTTTTGTTGGCAGGGTGATGTCTCTGCTTTTTTAGTATACTGTCTAGATTTGCCATTGCTTTTCAACCCAGGAGCAAGCATCTTTTAATTTCTTGCCTGCAATCCCCTTCTGCGGTGATCTTGGAGCCCAGGAAAATGAAATCTACCTCCATTTCCCCCCCATCTATTTGCCAGGAATTGAGAGTGCTGGATGCCATGATCTTAGTTTTCTTAATGTTGAGTTTCAAGCCAACTTTTAAGCTTTCCTTCTTCACCCACATCAAGAGGCTCTTTAGTTCCTCTTCACCTTCTGCCATTAGAGTGGTATCATCTGCATATCTGAGGTTGTTGATATTTCTCCTGGCAATCTTAATTCCAACTTTTGATTCATCTAACCCTGCCTTTCTCATGATGTGCTCTGCATATAAATTAAATAGGCAGGGCGACAGTATACAGCCTTGTTAGACTCTTTCCCCAATTTTGAACCAATCAGTGGTTCCGTGTCCAGTTCTCACTCTTGCTTCTTGACCCGCATATAGGTTTCTCAAGAGACAAATAAGATGGTCTGGTTCTCCCATCTCTTTAAGAACTTGCCACAATTTGTTGAAGAAGACGGAGCCTCCCGCGCCGACACAACCGGGCTCCCTAAACTGCAGGGACCCAGCTGGAATTCGCCTCCCCCGTGATTCCATAGGGAATCTAAGCCTCCCCGGAGAGGTGGTGATTAGGAGATCAATCTTCGCTGGGTGCAGGGATCGCGCAAGATCCCTGCCCGACATGAAGCAAAATCTCTGAAGGGAAACGAATTGCATCCCCCCTCTTTTCTGGAGGGCGGACCAAAGGCAAAGGAGAATCTCTGGAAAAGAAAGGATTTGCTGGAAAACATCGGGAAGGTATTTTGTTTTTGTTTCTGAAACACTTTGCTAAGAAACCTTTTTTTAAAATCAAAGCTTTGAATTCTGTTTTTGTTTCTGAAACACTTTGCTAAGAAACCTTTTTTTTAAATCAAAGCTTTGAATTCAAAGATAAGCTGTGAATCTTTTTTTTTTAATTGAAAAAGTTTTATTGAGTTTTACAAATTTTTATACAAATAGGGCAAGGTAAATAAGGTATTAGAAAGACATTGTGAGAACCTCCATGTCAGAGTCATTGGCCCCAACCGAGGCTTCATAAAAGAATATATAATTAATACAGTAAATTTTCATTTGTACTACAAAGTGGAAAGAGATACAAATATATCATTTTAAAATCTATGCTAACAATCATGTATAAACATCCAAATAAAAGTTGTACAATACAGAAATAAAGTCACTTTTGAGATCTAAGTCTTTTGGCAATTGTGTCTTCTTCTCCCTGACCTCCAGTGGGCGAGGCCGCGGCACCCTCCGTTCTCCCATTTTCATCCTCCAGGATTGAGGAATGTTTTTCAAGAAAGGCTTCCGCCTCTGCAATTGTTTTAATTCTCACCCTCCCTCCCTCCCAGAACACCAACATCCCCTCTGGCATCACCCACTTGAACCAAATCCCCTTTTTAAATAATCTTTTGGACAAGAAGGAATACTTCCTTCTTATCTCTCTAATCTTTTTCGGGACCTGCTTCAAGATGGCAATCTCATTCTGCTGGTAAATTAAAGGACTGTCTCTCTGCGCTCTCAGGATCCTTTCCCTTGTTGACCTCCTTACAAATTTAATATGGATCTCTCTGGGTACTTCATTTATCCTGGCATATGCTGAATTTATTCTATATATCAGATCAATATCCCCCCTAATATCTTCTTTGCTCTTTTGTATATAATCTGCTAAAATTGTACACATTAAATCAGTCAAATCTTTATCAGGTGACTCAGGGATGTTCTGAAATCTTAAAAAGTAAGACATTCTTTCAAAATCCATCCTAGACATATGACCAGTTAAATCCCCTATTTCATTAGTAAAACTTTTAAGCTCTTCCCTTGTCCCAGCCAACCCCAGCTCCAGACCATCAATCTTTTGTGTATTTTCCATCAATTTCTTCTGTGTCTCCAAAAGTTCTAATTTGGAACTGACATGGTCCTTCCGCATTTCTTTAATTTCTTTCATAATGTTCTGAAGAGTTTCATCCATTGCTGATAATTTAGCGTCCACATCTGTTTTTTCTGGTAACATCGAAGTGATCTTGGTTTGATGCGTCTGCTTTTTTGAAGCCATAATGAAAGATTTAAGTCTTTGTCAGTAAAATGGCGTCTGCTGGAGAGGAGTCTGTGAGTCAAGGTGGGAGCAGATTTCGGTGACCAGAGTCACAGTGTCATTTAATTATAATCCAGAGAGAAACCAAGTTCTTAAAAGCAATCAGGTAAAAAGAAAAAAAGAAGGCACTTCAGGGAAAGGTCCAATTAATCCATTACATGCAATCGTTAGTGAAAAGAGAAAGGCAGTCCCGAACACAAGGGAATGTCAGCAGTTTTCCAAGAAAAGTATGTCTCCTGAGAACAAAGGAACGCCATCTTCCCCCGCCCATCTGGAAGCCGCCGGGAGTTAACAAGCAATAAATTGTCTCATTGTTGCCAGACTTCGATACTAAGTATCCAAAGGTAATACAGGAAAGACTTTCACTTATAGTTTAAAAAAATCGGATGTTGATTTCTGCGCTTCCCCAAGCCTGGGGAGCATTTTTAAACGCCGCTTTTTTTCCATTCCGAGGGGGGACATTACAAACTTCCCCCTCCATCCTCTTTCAAGCTGAAAGTTGCAAGCATTGAAATAAGATCACTCACAGTCCACTTTGCAGCCAGAGCCTCGGTGTTGCCTCCAACTCCGACGTTTCAGCTCTTCGTGAAAGCGGCTAGATATTCCGGTCCTCCATCGGCAAAGGGGACGATACCCCCCCGCGACTCGTTCCCCTACGCCTAGGTCGAAGTGGGGACCACCCCCCCGACCGCCATTGGGGTAGGGGGATTCCCCGCAAGCCGCCCGTACAGCAGGAGTCCTTTCAAAGAACTCCCTGCCCCTTGGGGGGCCATAGAGGCAACCAAGCAGCGGACGAGCCCCAAGACTCGACCGTCGCCTCCGGCCAACCGGAAGGAAGTCGATAAGCTGTGAATCTTAATTGAATTGTGAGATTTCTCTAGTTCACAGAATGTTTTGAATGGCCGATTGAACTGTAACAAAGAAATAGCCACTTCTGTTTGCGCCAAAAGGGATCGGATTATGACTGACTTTTCTAATTCTTTTTTTTTCTGTCTTTTTAATTCATTTCACTCAAAGCTTTGAAACTTGGAGCACTTCTACAATCCTATAATTATTTGGACACTCTATTGCGCATTTTTAAACTTAAATAAGGACCATATCTTTATCTTTTTTTGTTTCTGTTCTCCTTCCAACAAAAAGGACTGAAACACTTTCAAACGATTTAAACTATTTGTTACATCGTGTCGCTCTCGGAAAAACAGTGGGCGGACATGTACGAACAGATTTACTGGAAACATTGTGTAGGAACAAACTAATAGAGATAAGCTAACAGTTAACAAGATAATTGGAGTTACTTTTTCCTATTTTGTGGATTCGCCAAAATGTCTACGCACATAGATATATACACTGCAGAAAATCAGGAGCTTCTGGCTGAAATCTTGAAAGAATTAAAAAAAATTCATGTAATATTCGACATTATACCAAGTGAAGAAGTTAAAGAAAGTAAAGAAGAAAAGCAAAGTGATGCTGTTTATGGACTGGACTTAACTGAGGAGGAAGGGGAAAGACCAGGAAAGGGGATAATATCAAGACCCTATCAGAAATTTGGACTTCAACCTGACTGGCAAAAGGAAGGAAAAAGAGAAGAAAAGAAAGAGGAAATCACATCAGAGATGGACTTGATGTTTGAAAATAAATCAAATATGAGGAATAGAATTGATCAGCACTATGATTGTACAGCTATATTGGATCACAATGTGCCAATGGAAGTTTATAAAGAACTTGGGAAGAGGAAAAAAAGGAGATGGAGAATGTGGACTTTAAAAGAGGCAAATTTAATTCACCCTTGGAGAGATAACGGCTGAAAAGAGGAACTTTTATCCCTTGATGAGTAATAATTAGGCTGGGTTTAAATTACTATCAAGGATTATTAATTAATTGTTAATAATAACTATAGATGCTTATAATAAGATTATGTTTTTGATAATGATATATATTAGTTTATCTATAGATGGGGAATTACGCTATTTAGATGGTTATAGAAAGATGATGTGTTAGTGAATGATATATATTTGCTTATCTATAGAGGGGGAATTATGCTACTAAGATGGTTATAGAATATTCTTGGTAAATGTCTTTGTTAATGATATATATTTGCTTATCTATAGATGGGGAATTATGTTATTTAGATGGTTATGATGTGTTAGTGAATGATATATATTTGCTTATCTATAGATGGGGAATTATGCTACTAAGATGGTTATAGAATATTCTTGGTAAATGTCTTTGTTAATGATATATATTTGCTTATCTATTGATGGGGAATTATGCTATTAAGATGGTTATAGAATACTCTCGGTAAATGATCAATCAATTAACAGTTACATAAAATTTTAGATAATTATATGGAATCTATAGAGATATGATGGGATTAAATAAGGGATATTAATAGTTAAATAGGATTTAAAATATTATTAAAGAAAAAATAGATTGAGGCTAGAATACTTGAAAAGACATGTGGATATTGGTATTGAATCACAGGATAAATTGTTAGATTTAAAATTCATAAAATGAGACTACTCATGAATAATAACTATTTCTGAAGGGCACAGAGTTTATGGATACCCGATTAGGTCTTTTTATATTTAAATTTATTTAAATTTATTTATATTGTTTTTGGTTCTTTTTTGTTTGGTTTGATAAATAGAACGTTATTATACAATTAGGCTTTACTTAAAAGGGTATTAAAACAACTAGCAAGATTTGGGGTTGATATATAAGAATTGTAATAATGGATATGAAAAATGTGATAAACTTTGAATCTGAAATTATAAATACCATCAACATAAAATAGAGCTGGCTCAGAGGCTGAAATACACCAAGTAAATGAGATGAAGAGTGTGGAGCAGAGGAGAGAGGTAAGGGAAGAAGAGAGGGAAAGGAGAGAGGGCAAGGAGGGGGAAGAGGAGGAGAGAAAGGAGGAGTGGAAAGGGGAGAGAGCAGAAGGAGAGAGGAAGGGGAAGTAGAGAAGGGAAGGGCGACAGAGGGAAGAAAGGAGGTAGGGAGGAGGAGGTGAGAGGGGGAAGAAAATGATGGATAAGACACAATTATGGTGTATGGAGAGCAGAAGAGCCAATAATTGTCTTTTGGGAGTTGATGGTAAAATGAAATGATGTAAACATTTAATAATATAATATGATGTTGACTATGTAATAGTATACATGTGGTTATATGTTTTGAAAATGGAAAATAATAAAAAAAATATTTAAGAAAAAAAGAACTTGGCACAATTTGTTGTGATCCACACAATCAAAGGTTTTAGCATAGTCAATGAAGCAGAAGTAAATGTTTTTCTGGAACTCCCTAGCTTTCTCCATGATCCAGCGTATGTTGCCAATTTGATCTCTAGTTCCCCTGCCTCTTCAAAATCCTGACTGTACTTCTGGTAGTTCCCGATCCACATACTGCTGGAGCCTAGCTTGTAGGATTTTGAGCCTAACTTTACTAGCATGTGAAATGAATGCAATGGTGCGATTCTTTGGCATTGCATTTCTTTGGAATTGGAACGTAAACTGACCTTTTCCAAGCCTGTGGCCACTGTTGAGTTTTCCAAATTTGCTGGCAAATTGATTGTAGCATTTTTACTGCATCATCTTTCAAGATTTTGAATAGCTCAGCTGGAATACTGTCACCTCCACTAGATTTGTTGCTCAGATTCGTATGGCCCATTTGACTTTACATTCTAGGATGTCTAGCTCGAAATCAGTGACCACCCCATCACGGTTATCACTGATGTTATGCTTGTTCTTATATAGTTCTTTTGTGTAATTTTACCACCTCTTCTTAATCTCTTCTTCCTCTGTTAGGTCCCTGCCATTTTGATCCTTTATCATGCCCACCTTTGCAAGAAAGATTCCGTTCATATCTCCAAATTTCTTGAAGAGATCTCTGGTCCTCCCTATTCTATTGTTTTCTTCTATTTCTTTGCAATGTTCATTTAAGAAGACAAGCCACATTATGAAATGGTATATAATTCTAAATACTATTGCTGTTGCTACTATAATGAGGAGCTTCTTCGTCTCTTCCTCTTCTTCCCATTTTATCTTTCTCCTCCTCTCCTCCTCCTCTCCTCTGCTTTCTCCTCCTTCTCCTTCTCTTCTCCTCTTCTTTCCTCCTCCTCCTCCAAAAAGGCAAGCCTGTCCTAGCAAGTACTACCAAAGGCAAGCATTAACACCATTTTAATGTGCATCTAGGAGAAGGACATTCATAGGTGCAGAGGTGAGGGGCGGGGAAAGCACCACATTATAGAAACTTCCTGTATCAGTTTTTATCAGGAAACTCTATCAAGCGTAGAAGTCCTTTAATTTTTCCAGTGATTCCTAAAGCCACATTTTAGTTAAACACTAATTAAATTAGCAGTTAATCTGCCATAGAATAGAATGATGGAAAACTACCTGAACACTGCATTTGGCTGAGTGTTGCAACTTTGTCTAATGAGAGGTATATCTCTGAGATGTGATATTTGGTTGGGCTTGAAATAGACTTTCTGAAAAAGGGAATCAATTTCTGGAGGTGAAGAAGATGGGTAGCAATTAGGATTTGTCAGGGGTGCCATAGTTGCTAAGAACAATGATAAATCAATCTGCTTGCAATAAGCTGATTCCAGCAATATTTCATCAACTGCAGCTCCACTTATTTTAGATGGTGTTTAATTAGCAACACGAATACAAATGAATGTAGGCATCAAATGATAAAGGCATGGCCTCCTTGTATCCACTTGACTCTGGGCCAGACACAGGTTTTCTTACAATATGCTGAATATCTGTAGCTCAGGTGTAGAATGTGGGTGGAGATTGAGTTTGTGGGTTGGTTTCTGAATGTTTGAATACCAGGCTAGGTAATCTCTACAGCAGAATTTGGGAAATGTCAGTGTTTGTGTTCTGCTTATAAGGGCTTCGTGTGGTCTTGTGATGGGAGGATCACATCAGGTGAGGGTCTTGTGAAGAGTCTTGTAATGGGTCTTGTCTTGTGATGGGTCTGGAGATGGGGAGGTCACATTGGGAGGTGAAGTGCTGCTTGGGATTGGTTGTAGGTTGCTTGAAGGTTGGAGATGTCATTGGTTGGTTGTGTAGGTGATTTCAATTCTCAGGGGTTCATAGACTGGTTGTAGGTCAATGTATTTGTTGGTGGAATTGCTTGGCTTGCTAGGCTTCAATAAACTCACATGTGTGGCAGCGTGACCAATTCTTGTATTGCTGCAATCGAATTGGTGTTGTTTGGTGTCAGTGTGGGTTATTAGGGATAGCAATTAGGGATTTTGGATCGTGGTGTTTGATTGCCAGCTGGTGATCATGGATCATGGTTTTCAATTGATGTGATGTTTCTCCCATGTAGAATTGGTTGCAATTGTTAGAGCTGATTTTACATTGTTGTACAATGTACATGAAATTACATTGTTTATTTCATCCTTCTATATCTTGTCTTTGGTTCTGGATAATTCCTGGCAGAGTGTGGCTGTGGGGTTGTGGGATGGTTTTCTTACATTGTCTAAAAAGGTCAGATTATACTGGTAATTGTGGTATTTGCACACTTCATTGCAACAGCTATCTATTGCAAGCTTCTTCAAACAAAGAAACGAATAGATTGCAGGACTTTCAGACTTCAGCACTGACAACTAGGCATAAATAATTTATGTTCGGCCTCACTTTGACAATTTGTGGATTCCTTTTGGCCTTGATATTTTCCATAGCTAAATATCAAGCATGCAAGTGGCCAGAGGGCAGAGGTACAAGGGGCCATTAGAAATTGATCCAATCATATTTAGTTTCTGGTATTGCTGCAGCTCCTACTTCTGTGTAATAAGGCTGGAGGCTTGGTTGATTCTTTCCTTTCTAGGAATCTGTGTTTGGAATTGACTTGGATGTCCAACAACATTTGTTATGGAGTGTTAAGACAGTTCCCATAATTCCCATCATTCCCAACATTCCCATCATTCAGAGGTGGCCTCTCTTGATGTGCAGTGCAAACAATAAACTTTATTCTTGCCGATGGAGCTTGCTAGAGGAGGCAGACAGGCCAAGCAACAAAAGACAATCCTTCACTATTTACCTGTCTTTGTGTGCACATAATTCATGTCATCAATAAGAATAACGAACCTCTTAGGAAAAAATTCAGCAAGTCATACTACTTTGTCCACTAGAGAGCAATTCAGAAAAGGTTTGGCTCAAGTAGAAGGTCCAGGATGTATCTCATGAATGATGATGATACTGATAACAATTATGATGTGAACTATTCAGTTGTGTCCAACTCTTGATGATTTTATGGTCCACTTCTTTCCACATCTTCCAATTTTTCACATCTTCTTTGACCCAAAGGTGCTTTTTCAAGAGGCAACTGGACTTTCTGATTTTTTTTAAAGACATGAAACTTCTTTGAAGAAAAAACAGAAAGTCCAGTTGCCTCTTGAAAAAGCATCTTTGGGACAACCATGACACTTCTTTTTTGAACTTTTCTAGGCTCTGGATGGAGTGAGGTTTTTTTTAAAGTTAATTTTTATTAGTTTTACAATTTTATAAAAGGAAAGGGGTAAATAGGGTATTTTGACAATTTTTTAGAGCTTCCATATCGGGGTTGGTGACCTCCTCTTCTTACGATGTCAAATTCATTGGAAAATAAAGAAATAGGAAGGGGTACATACATTTCAAATCATACATTTCATAATCAAAAATTTCATACATTCAATTATTTTGTTTCTATTAACATCCTTACAGGAATTACCATACATAAAAGAAAAAAGAAAAAAAATCATTTTTGTGATCTGTCTCTTTGCTATTGTTTCTTCTTCTTCCACCCCACCAGTAGGCAGAGCCATGGCCCCTCCCGTTCCCACATCTTCGTCATCTAGGATTGAGGAGTGCTTTTTAAGAAAGGCCTCCGCCTCTTCTACTGTTTTCATTCTAACTCTTCCTCCCTCCCAGAACACCAACATTCCTTCAGGCATCAGCCACTTAAACCAAGCCCCCTTGTTATGTAATTTTTTAGATAAGAAGGAATATTTCCTTCTTATATATCGTATTTTTTTCGGGATTTGCTTCAATATAACTATCTCATTCTGCTGATATATCAAGGGCCCTCCTCTTTGTGCTCTCAGGATCTCATCCCTTGTTGACCTTCTTATAAATTTAATGTGTATCTCTCTGGGTACGTTATTTATCCTGGCATATGCTGAATTGATTCTGTAAATCATATCAATGTCCCCCCAGATGTGTTCTTTATTTTTTTTAGTATAATCCGCTAATATCGCAGCCATTAAATCTTTTAAATTCTCTGTATCTGACTCTGGAACATTTTGAAATCTTAACAAGAAAGACATACGTTCAAAATCAATTCTAGATATATGACCAGTAATATCTGTAAGTTGTTTTTTAAAATCTTTTATCTCTTCCTTCATCCCAACTGCCCCTCCCTCCAACCCCTCAATTTTTTGCTTATTATTTGTTATTTCACTTTGTGCCTCCAATAATTCCAGCCTTGTACTTAAATTGTCTTTGCGAATTTGTTGTATTTCATTCATTATTTTCTGAAACATCTCGTCTATCGATGTTGATTTAGGGTCCTCTGCTTCTGTTTCCTTCTGTAACATTGTAGTGATTTTTGTCTGTAAAGTAGGGCTAGGTTTTGTAGATAATGGTGCAGAAAGCGATTTCCCAGGTGGAGGCTTTCTTGTTGCCATGATTAAGGTTTTAAGTTTTTATGGAGAAAAAAAATGGCGTTGGTGGGCAGACAGTCCGTGAAGTCCGAGACAAAGACAAAGCCTTATTAAAGTTCAAGTTGTTTTTAGAAAGTGCAGAGAAGAAACTAAATTTTATTGTCCCCCCAAAAAACCCCAGAAGGCTTCACAGTAGGTGAGAACACTGAAAGTCACTAGATTAAGTTGTTCTTGTTTAGCTTGTTAAGCTGGAGGAATGTTTATAATCAAAGGAGTTTCCCTTCTGGGAACAAAGAAGCGCCATCTTTCCGCCTTGCTGGTAGCAGTGAAAGGAGTAAAAGTTTGTTACAAGTTCATTTTAACTGTAGCAAGACTCAGATGAAGCGTTTTACAGCAATTCCTTGCTTAATCATGCATTTCCTTTTACTAACAATCAATCGGATGTCACTTTCACTCTCTCCCGGTCCCGGGGATAGTTTTGAAATGCCGCTTTTATTTCCAAGGGGGGGTGTTTCTCTAACTCCCCCCTCTATTCTTCTTTTCAAAATGTTGAATGCAGAAAATCAGAATAAATAAATCACATTCCACTTGCTAATAATCCGGAGTCTCGGCATAGCCATCTAGCCCTGGTATTTCTGCTCAAGTTCAAAATCCTCCATTTGTTCCGGCTCCTTCAGCGAAGGGGAAACGCTCCCCCTGCACTCCGTTCCTTGGCTCCTAGGGCGCAGCGGGATGGCCCCCCTGATCGCGGCCGAAATGGGTGTCTCTCCGCAACTGCCCTTACGGAGGGGGGGCTCTTCGCGCCCCCCCACTCCCGAAGGGGCCCGTCAAGGAAGCCCAGCGGCAGACGTGTAGAGAACACGTCCGTCACGTCCTAAACCGGAAACGCGTCTCTGGATGGAGTGAGTTTTGATGGTGTCCAGTCACCATGTTCTTTGGCAGCCTAGTTTCCTTCCTAAGTCTTCCAAACTATAATTGTTTTCGTCAGGAAATTCCCCTCTTCTCATGGACTACCAACTAATGGCCAGTTGGTTTACATTTTATACAACTGATTCAGGACTTTATTACATTTTAGCACAATTCCCCCTTCCTTCTTCTACAGATTGATCTGCTATTTTAAAGCTGAAACATTATTTTATTTTTATCTGGGAATGGTTTCATTGTCTTCATTTATAAAAACCTCTGCAACTTTTTTGCCGATAATTTTCACCAAGCTCCTTCTCCAATTTTCTTTGCACTTAAAACACATCATCTGATAGAACAAGCAAGTACTTTTTAGGTGAAAGTGGCAAGAGTTACTTCTTTTCTTTCAACTGAAACTGAAATGTTTGGGGAAAAAAAGAATAATAAAAACAACAATAATGAGCACCGTTTCAACATTTGAGGGGCTCCTACAAAGACAAAGGGGTCAAATTATTTTCCAAAGCACCAATACACAAGACAAGAAAAATTGGGTGGAAACTAACCAAGGAGAGACACAACCTAAGAACTAAGGAAAACTTTCCTAATGGTGAGAGCAATCAACCAATGGAACAATTTGCCTTCTGAAGTTGTGGGTACTCTATCACTGAAGGCTTTCAAAAAGAGATTGGACAACCATTTATCTGGAATGGTATAGGACCATGATGGCAAACCTATGGCACGGAGAACCCTCTCTGTGGACACGTGCACCGTCACCAGCTGCACTTCCAGGTTCTATCTCATGCATGCACACTGGCTAGCTGGTCCTCACGCATGTGCACAACAAAATCCAGAACTGCAACTAGTGATGGTGTGCATGCGTGTGTGGCCAGCTGGTATCTTCCAGGTTCCATTGCATGCATGCATGATGACCAGCTGGCAGGCACATATGCACATGATGAAACCCAAAAGTGCAGTTGGCCGCCATGCACATTCGCACCGGCCAGCTGCTCTCTTCCAGGTTTTGGTGGCCCAGCATATGCACTCCTGTTTTGGCACTCCATGCCAAAAAGGTTAGCCACCACTGGTATAGGCTAGAAAACCTCCAAGGCCCCTTCCAACTCTATTATTCTATGTTCTATGATTTGTCAAAAATTTGACTCCTTCCAGATGGGTGAAGTTGCCACCCAACCTACACAGATGGTGCTAATGGAAAGCCTTTCATAAGAAAGTCAGCTGAGCATGCCCACTGTGAATTAACCGTGGTCTTTTGCAAACTCTGAGACTTAAAAAAAAATCTTAGGGTTTTTCCCCCCAAACCTGAGCTTGGAAAAGAAAAACCTCAGCTTCTTATTAGGCAGGGCAGTTCATTTGAGATGAATGATTCTTCAAGAGCCCCATCTTGAACTTGCTATTGCTCTCTAAGGTCTTGTTTCTGCAGTTCATTGCGATGAATTTCAGCCAGAAGCCATTTCTATTAATCTGTTGTAGAAGACTGGAAAAGCACAGGCAAATATTATGGCTCCAAAATGAGGATTCTCTACATTTTACAAGTACTAACGGAGGTTCATTTTCTGGGTTATATTAGTCATAGCCTTGTGCCTTGTGGAAAGCTGATGCTGCAAATTGGGCTGCTGGAAGGAGAATTTGCCATAATGTTTTTGCCCCCATTCATTTAATGTTCAACGATTTGTGATGACTTCTCTGGATGCTTTCCCAGGTACCTCTCCAGATGTCACCTCGGAGGAGGATGAACCAGTTCCAGACATGTTTGGAGGGGAGTTGGTCAATGGCTCCAAGCAGCCATCTGAGAGGGATTTGGTTGAAGCGCAGCTGCAGCAGGAGCAGTGAAGACTCATGAGGAGGCAGCCTCATCCTTCTTGATGGGCTGTACCAAAAGCTGGCTCCTGCCTTTTCTCTGACCTATGTATTCTTACAATACAATACAATAGCAGAGTTGGAAGGGACCTTGTAGGTCTTCTAGTCCAACCCCCTGCGTGGGCAGGAGCCCTATACCATTTCAGACAAATGGCTATCCAACATCTTTTTAAAGACTTCCAGGGTTGGGGCATTCACAATCTCTGGAGGCAAGCTGTTCCACTGGTTAATTGTTCTAAATGTCAGGAAATTTCTCCTTAGTTCTAAGTTGCTTCTCTCCTTGATTAGTTTCCACCCATTGCTTGTTGTCCTGCCCCCTATTGGAGAATAGTTTGGCTCCCTCTTCTTTGTGGCACCCCCTGAGATATTGGAACACTGCTATCATGTCTCCCCTGGTCCTTCTCTTCATCAAACTAGACATACCCAGCTCCTGCAACCGTTCTTCATATGTTTTAGTCTCCAGTTCCCTAATCATCTTGGTTGCTCTTCTCTGCACTCTTTCCAGAGTGTCCACGTCTTTTCTACATCGTGGCGACTAAAACTGTATGCAGTATTCCAAGTGTGGCCTTACCAAGGCACTATACAGTGGCATTAACACTTCACGTGAGCTAGATTCTATCCCTCTGTTTATGCAGCCTAGAACTGTGTTGGCTTTTTTGGCAGCTGCTGTACACTGCTGGCTCATATTTAAATGGTTGTCCACTAAGATTCCTAGATCCCTCTCACAATTGCTACTGTTGAGCAAGGTACCACCTATACTGTACTTGTGCATTTGGTTTTTCTTGCCTATATGTAGAACCTTACTTTTTTCACAATTGAATTTCATTTTATTAGATAGTGCCCAATGTTCAAGTTTGTCTAGATCCTTCTGTATCTTCAGCCTATCTTCTGGAGTGTTGGCTATTCCTGCCAGCTTGGTGTCGTCTGCAAATTTGATGAGTTCCCCATTTATCCCCTCATCCAAATCGTTGATGAAGATGTTATAGAGTACTGGGCCTAAAACAGAGCCTTGGGGGACTCCACTGCATACTTCCTTCCATGTAGATGCAGTTCCATTGAGGACTACACGTTGAGTGCGGTTGGTCAGCCAGTTGCGAATCCATTTGCTGGTGGTGCTGTCTAACCCACAATTTTCTACTTTATCTAATAGTAGGTTATGGTCTACTTTATCAAATGCCTTACTGAAGTCCAAGTAAATTATACCGACAGCATTCCTCTGGTCCACTGATTTTGTCACTTTGTCAAAGAATGCAATTAGATTCGTCTGGCATGATCTGTTTTTGACAAACCCATGTTGGCTTTTGGCTATTACTTTGTTTGCTTCTAGGTATTCACTTATTTGTTGCTTAATTATCTTTTCCAGAATCTTTCCTGGTATTGAGGTCAGGCTGATGGGTCTATAGTTTCCTGGATCTATTTTTTTTCCTTTTTTGAAGATGGGAACCACATCAGCTCTTTTCCAGTCTTCTGGCAGTTCCCCAGTGCTCCAGGATCTCTGAAAGATACAGTTCAGTGGTTCTGAGATCTCGTCTGCCAGTTCCTTCAGAACCCTGGGGTGTAATCCATCCGGTCCTGGTGATTTGAACTCGTCCAGGGCAGACAGATGCTCACTTACCATTTTCTTCCCTATTTCAACTTGTGTTCCTAATCTGATTTTTGTGGTGCTGTTTTTCATTGGTTGGACTGTTTTATCCCTTTGTGTAAAGACAGATGCAAAAAAAGAGTTAAATAGTTCTGCTTTCTCCCTGTTGCTTATCATCTTCTTGCCATTTTCTCCCAGCAGTGGACCAATTGTTTCCTTAACTTTTTTCTTGTTTTTAACATGTTGGAAGAAGCTTTTTTTGTTACTTTTTACTTTTTTGGCAAGCCTTTCTTCATTGTGAGCCTTAGCTTTCCTCACTTCATCTTTACAGGCTTGGGCTGTTTGCTGATATTTTGCCTTAGTTATGTCCCCCTTTTTCCACTTTTTATATTTATCCTTTTTGTCTTTCAATTTGTCAGAGAGTTCTTTATGCAGCCATGCTGGTTTCTTTTGGGAACTGTTATTTTTCTTCTTCATTGGTATTGCGCTGGACTGGGCTTTTATAATCTCATTTTTCAAAATTTCCCAAGCTTCTTGAGTTGTTTTCCCCTTGAGGATTCTCATCCATGGAATCCTTCCCAAGCTCTCTCTGAGTTTATTGAAATTAGCTCTCTTAAAGTCTAAGACTCTAGTTTGACTTTGTTCAACTACTTTTGTTTGCATAATGTTGAATTCCAGTATTTCATGATCGCTTGCCCCCAAAGTTCCTGTAGCTTCTACACCTTCTATCATTTCCTCTCTGTTAGTGAGAATTAAGTCCAATATTGCTGATCCCCTTGTTCCCTTCTCTACCTTTTGGGAAACAAAGTTGTCTGCTAGGTTTGTTAGGAACCTGTTGGATCTTCCACTTGGTGCAGAGTTTGTTTCCCAATTGATGTCAGGGTAGTTAAAATCTCCCATTACTATTGTAGTGTACTTCCTACATACCTTAGTTAGTTGGTTAGCAAAAAAGTTCATCCACTTCCTCTGCTTGGTTGGGTGGCCTGTAGTATAGACCTATGACAATATCATTCCCCCCCCCAACCTTTAATATTGACCCAAATACTTTCAAGATAGTTCTCATCATTGTTGTGCTCTATTTCTGTAGAGATGTAATTATTTCTTATATATAGTGCAACTCCACCTCCTCTTTTATTTGGTCTATTTCTTTTAAATAATTTAAATCCTTCTAGCTGTATGTTCCATTTGTGGGTTTCATCCCACAAAGTTTCTGTAATGGCAACAATATCATATCTGCCCTCATTTACTTGAATTTCTAATTCACCCTGTTTATTCCTCATACTCTGTGCATTGGTGTATAGACATTCTTGGGTCAGGTGAAGAAGCAGTTCCTCTTCCTCATCTCTGACCAATTGCAGCTGCCTGCTTTCCTCACCTGGAGCCTTAGGGCTCTCCTGTTGCAACTGTGCTTCAGCCAAATCCCTCTTAGACAGCTGGTCAGAGCCATTGACCAACTCCCCTCCACACATGCCTGGAACTGGTTCATCCCCCTCTGAGGTGACATCTGGAGATGTCTGGGGGAGTCATCGCACTATTTCACCTAATTCACTACCTTATGAACTTATGTCCACAAGTTTTCTCTTTGTCCACAGTCCAAGAATTGGGTATGTCTACTCTAGTGAAAAGAAGAACTAGGGGTGACATGATAAGCAACGGTCCAACATTTCAGGAGTTGCCACAAAGAAGAAGGTGTCAAGCTATTCTCCAAAGAACCTGATTGCAGAACAAGAAGTAAAGGATGGAAACTTATCAAGGAGAAATCCAACCTAGAAATAAGGAGAAATTTCCTGACAGTGAGAACAATCAATCAGTGGAATGACTTGCCTCCAAAAGTTGTGAGTGCGCCATCACTGGAGATTTTCCAGAAGAGGCTGGACAAAGATTAGTTCCTAATGTATAGGGTTTCCTGACTGAGCAGGGGGTTAGACTAGAAGACCTCCAAGGTCCCTTCCAACTCGGTTGTTCTGTATTAAGCAGGTCTCTTCACTGCCTCTCCATTCTACCGCCTCTTCTTTCAGTACACCATTGCTTCAGTTCACCATTGCTTCTCCAGAAGTCCTCTCTATTTCTGTATCTCTAAACCTGGAAAAAAGAATAAACACGTTTAACAGTAAAGTAAGATAAAATATGAGAGCATGATAAATATAATAAAAAGGAAGATATGAGAATTGTATTCTCTGGGAAAATAAAGATGAGTGCATTTGGGGAAAGGAAGGTTGAGCAAAGATTAGAAGGTTGACTGTTTGATTCAATCGGCAAGTGGATTTTTAAATAAACAACTAACTGTAGTTAACACAAGCTATGTAGGAAAACAGCAATGATTAATAATAGTCATAAAATAAACAGAAAACATGGATCAGAAAATAAAATAAAAGTATTTTTTTCTTTGAACAACCCTGTAATTTCTTGCATTGTGGTGGTCTGCGAGGCTGAAGGGAGCTTGGGAATTTACTGGCTGGATGCCCTGCCTGATGCCTGCATGGAGTTCACAGCAGACAATTATCCATTGAGAGAAATATCTGCCACTACCTAGGATCGAACTCCAGATTGTGAGGCAACCTCTAAGTCACTGTGCCTTTTAGAAAATAAAAGAAAGTATATAACATGAAAAAGATGGCAGAAAAAACAAAAATTGCCCCAGTGCAACAAGGTGTTTATTTATTTCTATAAAGTCTGGATCAACAAAAAAAACCCCAGTAATAACCGTGTTGCCTCTATGAAAGCCAATTTATAAAACAACTACACCTTTATTTGCAGGAATTCAGTTTATCAGCCTACATCCAGAAATAGATTAGCTTGTGACAATAGGGAAGTGGTGAAATTTATTTTATAACTAGCTATACCCGGCCACGCGTTGCTGTGGCCCAGTCTGGTTAAATGGCCAACCAATCTGTGTGTAGATCTACACCTGCACACATACACACAACCACCATATAAGCCCCAACCTACTTACCTACCTACTGTATTTCTCCCTTTCTATCTATCTATCCCTCTACCTACCTACCTACTGTATTTCTTTCTTTCTCCCTCTACCTACTGTATTTCCCCCTCTCTATCCCTCTACCTACCTACCTACTGTATTTCTCCCTCTTTCTCTATTCCTCTACCTACCTACCTACCTGCCAGTGGGCGACGCCCAGGGGAAGGGCCTTCTCTGTGGCGGGCCCAGCCCTCTGGAATGACCTTCCCCCCGAAATTAGAACAACAACGGACCTCCGCTCCTTCCGTCAAAAACTCAAAACACACTTTTTCTGCTTGGCCGGCCTAGGTTAGGCTCCCGTCTTTTTATAGGGCTTTAGGGGTTTTAGTATAATTTAATTTAAGGGATTTTAGCGCAGGGACAATTGTTTAATTCGTTTCTTAACTATTTATTTTTTCTATGTATTTTATATTGGTTTTTATTCCCTGTGCACCGCTCCGAGTCCCTTCGGGGAGAGGAAGCGGTATATAAATAAATTTATTATTATTATTATTATTATTATTATTATTATTATTATTATTATTATTATTATTATTATTATTATTATTATTATTATTATTATTATTATTATTATTACCTACCTACCTACCTACCTACCTACCTACCTACCTACCTACCTACCTACCTACTGTATTTCTCGCTATCTATCTATACACCTACCTACCTACCTACCTACCTATGGTATTTCTCCCTCTCTGTCTATCCCTCTACTTACCTACCTATTGTATTTCTTGCTTTCTCCCTCTACCTACCTACCTACCTACCTACCTACCTACCTACCTATCTACCTACCTACTGTATTTCTCCCTCTATCTATCCCCCTACCTACCTACCTACCTACCTACCTACCTACCTACCTACCTACGTACCTACTGTATTTCTCCCTCTCTGTCTATCCCTCTACCTACCTACTGTATTTCTTTTTTTCTCCCTCTATCTACCTACCTACCTACTGTATTTCCCCCTCTCTATCCCTCTACCTACCTACCTACCGTATTTCTCACTATCTATCTATACACCTACCTACCTACGGTATTTCTCCCTGTCTATCCCTCTACTTACCTACCTATTGTATTTCTTGCTTTCTCCCTCTATCTACCTACCTACTGTATTTCTCCCTCTCTATCTATCCCCCTATCCATTTACCTGCCTACCTACTGTATTTCTCCCTCTCTGTCTATCCCTCTACCTATCTATCTACTGTATTTCTCCCTATCTATCTATCTATCTATCTATCTATCTATCTATCTATCTATCTATCTATCTATCTATCTATCTATCTATCTATCTATCTATCTATCTATCTATCCATCCATCCATCCACCCACCCACCCACCCACCCACCCACCCACCCACCCACCCACCCACCCACCCACCTACCTACCTACCTACCTACTATATTTCTTCCTTTCTCCCTCTACCTACCTACCTACCTACCTATCTACTGTCTCTTTCTTTCTTTCTTTCTTTCTTTCTTTCTTTCTTTCTTTCTTTCTTTCTTTCTTTCTTTCTTTCTTTCTTTCTTTCTTTCTTTCTTTCTTTCTTTCTTTCTATCTATCTATCTATCTATCTATCTATCTATCTATCTATCTATCTATCTATCTATCTATCCACCTACCTACCTACCTACCTACCTACCTACCTACCTACCTACCTACCTACCTACTATATTTCTTCCTTTCTCCCTCTACCTACCTACCTACCTACCTATCTACTGTCTCTTTCTTTCTTTCTTTCTTTCTTTCTTTCTTTCTTTCTTTCTTTCTTTCTTTCTTTCTTTCTTTCTTTCTTTCTTTCTTTCTTTCTTTCTTTCTTTCTTTCTTTCTTTCTTTCTATCTATCTATCTATCTATCTATCTATCTATCTATCTATCTATCTATCCATCCATCCACCCACCCACCCACCCACCCACCTACCTACCTACCTACCTACCTTATTTCTGCCTCTCTATCTATCCCTTGGGGATCATCTAGTCCAACTCCCTGCTAGGCAGGAAGCCCTATACCCATGATGGTGAACCTATGGCACGGGTGCCACAGGTGGCACACGGAACCATTTCTTAGGCCACTCGAGGCATTGCCCTGTCAGCTTCAGTTTGTATGTGTGCCCTGGCCAGCTGATTTAGGCCTTCTTTTGAGGCCATTTTTTGCCCTCTGGAGGTGGGGGAAGGCTGTTTTCACCCTCCCCAGGCTCCTATAAACCCTCTGGAGCCTGGGGATGACGTAAAAAGCATGCCAAATGCAGGGGGTCATGCACATAGCATTATGGATGTGGCACACCTGTGCACATCAACCCTGCACTCCCCCTGCTATTGGCACGTGAGCCAAAAAAGGTTAGCCATCACTGCCCTATACCATTTCAGACTAATGGCTATCCAACATCTTCTTGAAGACTTCCAGTGTTGGGGCATTCACAACTTCTGGAGGCAAGTTGTTCCACTGATTAATTGTTCTAACTGTCAGGAAATTTCTCCTCAGTTCTAAGTTGCTTCTCTCCTTGATTAGTTTCCACCCATTGCTTCTTGTTCTGCCCTCAGGTGCTTTGGAGAATAGCTTGACTCCCTCTTCTTTGTGGCAACCCCTGAGATATTGGAAGGCTGCTATCCTGTCTCCCCTAGTCCCTCTTTTATTAAACTGTATTTGCTGTCAGATGGGTGATTCTTTGTTACAGTTTGGTTCAGTTCGTATTAAACAGTTTAAAGCAGCTGCCTGCCTCCATTTTTTTACCTCAGAGAACAGTCCTGAGCAGAATTTCTCCCCCCGCTCTATGGGCCACCTGGGAGTTTGCTATCCTCTGTACCTTTTTGGCCCCAAGAGGCCGCCATATGAGGCCTCTTCCAACACTGACAGTTGAAAAGCAGTTTGATGGGCGTGGCTACAGGGAAGTTAAAACACATTTCAGTGGGTACATTTCTTTTGGTGTAATTTGCACACAACACACGCGTGCTAGGCACAAAATGAGTAGCTATTCTATTATTGGAAGTCCTTGGCTACATTGTGTGAAAGTTTGGTGTAAATCGGCCCAGTAGTTTTTGAGATTAGTGGATTCGTACAAACTATTTTACATTTTTATTTATATAGATTTAAGGATGCAGGAGATAGACATTGTAGATCCTTATCAAGAGCCGATGCCTACTTTGCATCTTGTTATTCCAAGAACTCAAGGATCTCTTCCAATGCTGTTATTTTGTAATTATGTTATTCTGCATATGATGAAGACTCTTTTCAAGCCCTACCTTAACTAGGCTGTTCAAGATACAGTGGATGTCCCTTCTTCAGCAAAGTAAAACAACTTGGTCCCTCTGTTCATTTTTCTAGAAGCAGGTGGTCAGGTCGCTTTGCAAGGCAACTTCAGAGAAATGCTTTGCTTGCACCATGGCTGGAATAAAGTTTTTCACCATCTTGAACAGGCCCAGTGCTTAGTTCTTATTCCTTGTATTTCAAGGTGTGTGTTGTTTGATTGATGGTCTGAGACTTTCCCTTCTGGCAACATGTTTGCCAGGTGACAGGAAACACGTTCAGTGGCTTCAGGGAGCTGATGGTGAGATCTGGGTTTGGATCATGGGAGAAGCCCCTGGAGACAAGTCATATGAGCAAATTTCAGAGGAGCGTCTTGCAGAACGAGCCAGACAGCAGGCCCAGAAGGAAGCAGAAGAACTATGGTGAGTATCTGCATATTGATCACTTATAGAATATTGCTGTCAAAAAAAATCCTACTGAATGAGAATTATTTTGGAATTCTATTGGATAATGTTGTCTTTGAAATGTATACTCATTTCTGAAAATGCCAAATCTCAGTGGGAAATAATATCTTGCTTGGATTCAGAAATTAAGCTGGGTCATACATAGATACATATGAAGAATGGTTGCAGGAACTGGGCATGGCTAGTCTAAGTTTAAGTTTATTATATTTGTATATCGCCCTATCTCCCTGACGGGACTCAGGGTGGTGCACAGGAAATCAATAAAAACACAACAGTAAATACAATACAAAAAATAAATTAAAAGATATATTAAATTTAGAACCCGTGCTAAAATTACCATTAAGAACCCTATTAAAATCACATTTAAAACTATACCAGGCTGGCCGCGTGAAATAGGTGTGTTTTTAGTGCCCGACGGAAGAGGCGCAGATCCATGATGGTCCAAAGGTCGGGGGGCAGGTCATTCCAGAGGGCGGGGGCTGCCACAGAGAAGGCTCTCCCCCTGGGAGTCGCCAGCCGGCATTGTCCAGCAGACGGTACCCTGAGGAGGCCCTCCCTGTGGGAGCGGACAGGTCGAAGGGAGGTATGTGGTAGGAGGTGGTCCCGCAAGTAACCAGGTCCCATGCCATGGAGTGCTTTAAAGGTGGTTACTAACACCTTGAAGCGCACCCTGAAGGCCGCAGGTAGCCAGTGCAGCTCACGCAGGAGAGGTGTTACATGGGAGTATCTTGAGACTCCCAAAATCCCCCGCGTGGCCGCATCCTGAACTAGCTGGAGCCTCCGAGTGCACCTCAAGGGAAGCCCCATGTAGAGAGCGTTACAGTAGTCCAGGAGAGAAATGACGAGGGCTTGAGTGACTATGGATAGGGCGCCACGATCTAGAAAGGGGCGCAACTGGCGTATCAGGTGAACCTGATAAAAAGCCCCCCTGGCCATGGCTGTCAAATGGTCATCCAAAGACAGCCGAGAGTCCAGGAGGACACCAAAGTTGCAAGCCCTTTCCGTGGGAGCTAATGACTCGCCCCCGATAGCCAGAGATGGAACCAACTGGCTATATCGTGGCGCTGGGAACCACAGCCACTCGGTCTTGGACGGGTTGAGTCGAAGCCTGTTTCTCCCCATCCAGACCCGCACGGCCTCCAAGCACCGGGACATCACTTCGATGGCATCGTTGGGGTGGTCAGGGGTAGAGATGTACAGCTGGGTGTCATCAGCGTACTGATGGAACTCTACCCCAAAATCACAGATGATCTCGCCCAGCGGCTTCATATAAATGTTGAACAGGAGGGGTGAGAGGACCGACCCCTGTGGCACCTCACACATGAGGGGCCTTGACATCGACCTCTGCCCTCCTGCCAACACAAATTGCGACCGGCCGGAGAGGTAGGGGGAGAACCACCGCAAAATGGTGCATCTCAACCCCAACCCCTCCAGCCGGTGCAATAAGATACCATGGTCGATGATATCGAAAGCCGCTGAGAGATCTAATAGGACCAGGATAGAGGAACAACTTCTATCCCGAGCCCTCCAGAGATCATCTACCAACGCGACCAATGCCATCTCCGTGCTGTACCCAGGCCGGAAGCCGGACTGGCGCAGGTTTAGATAAACAGTTTCCTCCAGGTGCTGGGGGAACTGTCGTGCCACCACACTCTCGACAACCTTCGTGAGGAAGCGAAGGTTGGAGACCAGACGATATTTAGCTAACACAGCTGGGTCCAGGGAGGGCTTCTTGAGGAGGGGTCTCACCACCGCCTCTTTCAAGATGGTCGGTAAGAACCCCTCTCTCAATTTGAGAATTTGGGTGGAGAATTTGGGTTAGAATTTGGGTGGAGACAATCAGAGAATCTCAGGACTGTAGTTTAAACTCGAAAGTCAAAAGAATCTCCCAGATCGAGACAAACATGGAGGCAAGCTATCTGTGAACGTGGACATGTCCGTGAAGTCATGAGGAATTCTATTGGATAGAAATTTTAAATTTCTTTCAAAACTCTTCAGAACTTCAAGTCTCTCTCTTAAATTATCTCTCTTAAGTATCTCTCTTAAATCTTAAATCTAAAATGATATAAGAATAACAAGTAGAACTGTTTGGTTTGTACTTGAATATAAAACAATATTTTGTTAGACTTACCAAAATCAGCAACCCCATGGACACCATTCCTCCAGGTCTTCCTGTCTTCTACCATCCTCTGGTAGAAGATCACAGTAAGCTCACGCCTACTACTTTGGTGACTCCATCCAGCCACCTCATTCTCTGTTGTCCCTTTTTTGCCCTCCATCTTTCCCAGCATTAGGCTCTTCTCCAGTGAGTCCTTCCTTCGCATTAGATGGCCAAAGTATTTGAATTTCATCTTCAGGATCTGGCCTTCTACAGAGCAGTCACATCCTTGATGCTTCTAAAAACTCTGGACATGAATTGAGAGCATGAGGATATAGGCAGTTATCCTGATTAGCAATCACCAATGTCCCCTGTGAACTTCAGTGTATGTACATGAGATTCTGTCATTATGATGGCTGTTGGAAAAAATCCCAAGGTTGTCCAGTATTCTTAGACTATTGTTCTAAATGAAAACTCAACTTACCCTTCCTTACCTTGCCTCTCTTTCTTTTTTTGTTTTGGAAGGAAACAAAAGGAAGCTGAAATCACGAAGAAGTTCCGTGATGCTATGGCAAAGGAGAAAGCTCGAATAGTGGCAGAGAAATGGAAGATAGAGGCAGAAGATCGCAAAGCAGCCAAATTGATGGAGGAGGAGAAAATCCAGGAAGAATTAAAGGTTGGGTCATTCTTTCAGCAATCCTGCCTTCTAATGTTTGAGTTTGTACCTCTTAGAATATTTCTGTTCTGTTCTGTTCTGTTCTGTTCTGTTCTGCTCTGCTCTGCTCTGCTCTGCTCTGCTCTGCTCTGCTCCCACCACTCTATTCCATTCATGGTACATTGGGATTTAGTTATTTCCAAGCTACTAGCTATCAGAAAGTAGACAGAGAGGCAATCACTCTCCACCCACATTAAGACAAATATACATACAGAATGATCATGTTACCTATTTATGAAAGTGAAGTAGAAATTACCAGGGCTATTAGGAAATACTAGAAAGATCCCACAATGAAACAATTCTGTACTATTGCCAAGAAAACAGCATGAATGGTTTACAAAATCAGGAGGAGTTAAAATTCTCTTGAGAGAAGTATTGTATTTTCAAAACTTGCTATTGGAGTCAGGTAAGATAGTAAGTAAAAGTGAGAACCAGCACAAGTTGACATTTGAAGCAGAATCCTAAAGATTCTTCTTGTCTATCTTCTACCTACCCGGGATACAAGTTAGATATATTTTATCTCTGAATTTTCCCTGCCCCTTTTATATGCCCCTCATCTACCTCAAGCTGAAAGTCCTTGAATCTTGATTCACTACTGAAAAGGATAAGATATTTCCAGAGTGTATGGGTCAAAATCTACAAGAATAGCATCATAAGAAAAAACTTGCTGATTTTCAAGATGTCTGCAGATTTTGACCCACCTGCTTGAGATTCTTGAAGTCCAAGCTAAAAGCTAACCCAGGTTTTGGAATAACTTCTATAACCAGTTTCCCAGGAGGTAACATTTCTTAGGTTGGAATCTTACAGAAGGATATTGTTTTTGAAAAAGAAAGACTAGGAGAGTAACCTTTGTTGGAATGGGACAACTCACCATGGCCAACTTGCTGCAGGACAATTCAACCATTCAATTTAATTATTTAAAATCATTAAAAATATTTTGATGTTCATCCTCCACATTTCATTTGTCCTTCTTTTTCATTCTTTAACAATTATATTCCACCATCTCTTCAATATTAGTGTACCTTTTGTCCTACAATGAGTTGGCCATGGCAAGTTTGCTGTGGTGAGTTGTCCTTTGATTACATGGGTCTTTTTCATAGAAAATAGTTGCATGAAGAATTTGTATAGTCAAGAGTAGTTTTATCATGCAGCTTTCTGACAGCTTGATATATGCATGTGAGAAAGAGAGGTTATTATATATTGGTTGATTTATGGTAAGTGTATGATAAAGCATACATGGAGGTAAGGTTGGTTGTTATGAATATTAAGTAAAGCTTACCCAAAATAAATAAATAGAATGCATCACAAATGTTTCACATTCAGGAGCAAGCAAGACAAGGATATATGACATTCCCTTGTTCTTTAACGTACTTATGTATAAGGAATGCTTCTTGTGATGTTAGAGGTTGGGAACATGAATATAGATGTACATTTTTATGTGGATGATGCCATGTTGTTGACAGAGAATCCAAAGGATTTTCAGCTAATGTTTAGGTTAGATGATGCAAAGAAGAATTGGACCTAAAAATATTTCAATCATTTATATGCTGCCCTTTTCTCCAGACATTAATAAAATCTCCAGTCCTCAAATTAGCATACATCTATATGTCTACAAGGTCACTGAATAAATGAAAGCATAAAATTATACCTTTCAGGATCGAACCTGACAACCATAATTTTTAAAGTCCATTCTCCCAAGACTTGAAGGAAAAGGTTGATTTTTCCAAAAAGTTGGAGCAGTGATGGAGAAACCCTCAAGCTATCAACCTATCAGAAACTTAGGTCCTTGAAGGAAAAAGAAGTGAATCAATCCAAACTATACCTAAAGAAGTTATCACAAAGAGACGAATCTGAGTAGCATGTTTATTAGCAGTGGAGAAATGGAAGAATAAATTTTAGGTTGCGCAAAACTCGATAAATTTAGAATGGAAACATGAGGTCTGCTGTTGAATGGATGCTTGTAGAAAGAAGCCACAACATTAACCATTGAACTGGAATAGCGGTGACCATGTTACAACGCATGCACCCAATTTGGTCTGTGGCAGCCATAAATATTAGCACAAAGAGAAAACTGTTCAAGAGTATTGTTACACCAACTGCAAAAGAGAATGACAATGTTTTAGCCTCAATTTTTTTAAGGCTACAGGGACTAATTGTCCTCTGCCTATGTAACAGCATTTGAACACCTAGTGGCTGATGGCATTGTGGTCCAGATGTGTCTTCCAAGTACCTTTGATATGTAAAACCATCGCAAGGTATTTAAATACATTGACCTCTTCTAGATTATGCCCTTCTACTCTCCACGAGTATAAAAAACCTCTTTTAGTAAAAATGAGGATTTTCGATTTATTGCAATTGAAGACCGGATTATTTTGTCCATAGTACTTTAACATTGCTACAACAGCTTTCTTCGGTCCAACTGAGGTTTCTGAAATAGCCTCATCGGCATAAAGGTGCATCGAGATTTTGCATTGCACTAAGTTAGGAGGATGCAAGTCTGGGTTGAGAAAGGAGAACATCAAAAGGCAACTCATCATGGAAAAAAGCAACATATAAAACTTTCCTATGGAGTTCATGGAGACAAAGATAGTTTGTACGGATATAAAAATAAAGAGAGGTATATCGAATGGGGGGGGGAGGTGTAATTTAGATTTTCCTTTATTTTTTCTTATCGTCCATCTTCGGTTTCATAGTTTATTACTATTTTCTCTTTATGTTTTTTGATCTCTATAGAGAACAGTGTCAGAAATACATATTGTATGATGGATGCTATCTGTTTGAGCAAAGAACCCATTGAAACCAAGATTTATGCATGCAGAAACACAAAAGACAACATGCCATGACTAGCCTCCCACCTTTTTTTAAAAAAAAGCGAACTATGAGAGGTGCCCTAAAGGTTATTTTTCTGATGTTTTAGGTCTTTCAGATTGTTTATTAAATCAGTGTCATGTGACAAAGAAGCCGAGGAGAACCAGATTAAAAATCAACCTCTCTCAATTCACTCAACATGTGTTTTGTTGAGCTACAGTACGAGCAGAATGTAATAGCTTACAATCAAGCTGTGCGTTCAAAATAATAAGAGGTTGTCTCAACACCCCCCCCCCCCCATTATTATGCAGTTTTCTACTCTGCTTTAATTAAAACTCACTCCGTGATTGAGAACCCAAACAAAAACTTTGGAAAACAAAACAGTTTTCCCACAAAGGAAGAATTCTCCTGCAGCTCCCTGAGGATTCTCGCAGTAGTTTCTAGCGATATTTTTTTTTTGCTCGATCAATTTCCCAAAGATAAGGAAAACTGCAGAGGCATTTATATGATGTGACAGGTCTCATTATGCTCTGTACCAGATTGCACCTGTTTTATGGCTGCGAAATGGGCATAACGCTCAGCTAGAGAAATGTTCATGTCTTGATAAAATAAAATAAAAAGCTGCACTGTCTTTCTGAAGAGTTTTCATTGCTCCCTTAAAATTACATTTTGCAGAAATATACAATCTGGTATTACCGGTCTCTCCCTTTCCTCCCTCAATCTCTGATGTGCTCCCAAAATGTTGAGCAATATGTGAACTTAATTGCAAGCCACCTCTTCCAACTTTTGGGCCAGTCCCTGCTGTTCTCTCCTATTCAATTTGGGAGGGAAAGTGCCCTGCCATAAGCTGGGTCCCAAGGTCGTAGGTCCTTTCCCAATTGTCAGAGTAATTAATCCAGTCATGGTAAAACTAAAGCTGCGTCCCCTGTTGGAGAAAACCCACCCGGTATTTCACAGCAGTTTACTCAAACCGGTGACCACCACTGGGTTACATAATCTTCCAATACCACCGTCTCTGGTACAGGTTGATGGTGAACACCATTATGAAATCGAACAGATTTTGTTGTCGTCATGGCACTTTACAGTATTTAATAGTTTGGAAGGGATACCCATTTATAGATGCATCATGGGTGAGGTCATCTGAGGAGTGCGCATCACGCCTGATCACCCAGTTCCACCATCAATACCCTGATAAACCTATAGAGGATGCCGCTAATAGCACTTTTTGTCTTCCAGGGTCCTCTCCAGTGGTAGGGGGGGTGGCATGTCAGCCCTCAGGCTGACATTCAGGGGGGCAGCTCATCTATCACCATGCCCTCTCAGCCATGTTTACACACCACCATTGCTGCCACATTGATGTTGACTCGTTGATGTTGACTCTCTGATGTCGATACAGCCTGTAGCTGCAGGTAGCTCTGCATAGCTTCCCTCACTACTCTGCAGAGTAACTCTTCTACTCAGGTGCAAATGCCTACTCTGACATAACCTTTCTGCTTGAATGCAGCTGACCAGGAAGGAGGCTATGATGACACTGAGTGAGGGTGTGGCTGAGGATGTGGGTCATGGTAATTGGTGATAGTGGTTAGGTGTCCTTTAGGTGGAGTTGTGGGTGGAGCTCGGTGGGGTAATGGTATATATATATATATATATATGCTGGCATAGCTGGCTTCGGGGATTTTCCCGTGTATAAGGCCTTATACACGGGGAAATCCCCGAAGCCAGCTATGCCAGCATACCTACACCCGTGAAAATCTACGAAAACAAATATATATATATATATATATATATATATATATATATATATATATATATATATATATATATATATATATATATATATATATATATATATATATATATGAGAGATAATTATCACAGCTCCTGTTAAGAGGTCCCTTTAAGGGGAGGAGACTCAACGTCATCCCTCTCTGCCCTTCGACTCATCCTAGAGATCATCCAGACAGAGAACCTAATTAGATTACTGCTGTGTGACATTTTTTAGATATGTGTTAGAATTTTAAGGGCTGAAAATAAAGAGAACAGGATGGATCCATTTCAGGCTTATTAGCCTTCTTCAGCTGGCCATACTCCTTCTACTGGGATTTGAACTGGTGCTTTCCAGCATATGAGACAGCTTCTCTATGCCTTGAGCTATCCAGTATCCCTGATATATCAGCCAATTTACAGGACTCTTAAATGAGAGATAATTATCACAGCTCCTGTTAAGAGGTCCCTTTAAGGGGAGGAGACTCAACGTCATCCCTCTCTGCCCTTCGACTCATCCTAGAGATCATCCAGACAGAGAACCTAATTAGATTACTGCTGTGTGACATTTTTTAGATATGTGTTAGAATTTTAAGGGCTGAAAATAAAGAGAACAGGATGGATCCATTTCAGGCTTATTAGCCTTCTTCAGCTGGCCATACTCCTTCTACTGGGATTTGAACTGGTGCTTTCCAGCATATGAGACAGGCTTCTCTATGCCTTGAGCTATCCAGTATCCCTGATATATCAGCCAATTTACAGGACTCTTAAATGAGAGATAATTATCACAGCTCCTGTAAGAGGTCCCTTTAAGGGGAGGAGACTCAACGTCATCCCTCTCTGCCCTTCGACTCATCCTAGAGATCATCCAGACAGAGAACCTAATTAGATTACTGCTGTGTGACATTTTTTAGATATGTGTTAGAATTTTAAGGGCTGAAAATAAAGAGAACAGGATGGATCCATTTCAGGCTTATTAGCCTTCTTCAGCTGGCCATACTCCTTCTACTGGGATTTGAACTGGTGCTTTCCAGCATATGAGACAGGCTTCTCTATGCCTTGAGCTATCCAGTATCCCTGATATATCAGCCAATTTACAGGACTCTTAAATGAGAGATAATTATCACAGCTCCTGTTAAGAGGTCCCTTTAAGGGGAGGAGACTCAACGTCATCCCTCTCTGCCCTTCGACTCATCCTAGAGATCATCCAGACAGAGAACCTAATTAGATTACTGCTGTGTGACATTTTTTAGATATGTGTTAGAATTTTAAGGGCTGAAAATAAAGAGAACAGGATGGATCCATTTCAGGCTTATTAGCCTTCTTCTAGGATGAGTCGAAGGGCAGAGAGGGATGACGTTGAGTCTCCTCCCCTTAAAGGGACCTCTTAACAGGAGCTGTGATATATATATATGAAGTGGATATTTTGTTACAGCTTCCTGTTAGGCCTATTTAAGGGAGGAGACAAACTTGCCAACCTTCTCTGCCCTTCGACTCAACCTAGAGACCATCCAGACAGAGACCTATTAAATTGCTGCTGTCTTTTTAGATATGTGTTAAAAAATTTTAAGGGATGATTAATAATTAATTAAGAGACCAGGATGGATCCATTTCGGGTTCCTTAGCCCTCGTCAGCTGGCCATACTTTCCTAGTTCAAATATATATATGAAGACTAATTATCACAGCTCCTGTGAAGAGGTCCCTTTAAGGGGAGGAGACTCAACGTCATCCCTCTCTGCCCTTCGACTCAACCCAGAGTCATCCAGACAGAGAACCAAATTAGATTACTGCTGTGTGACATTTTTTAGATATGTGTTAGATTTTTTAAGGGCTGAAAATAAAGAGACCAGGATGGATCCATTTCAGGCTTATTAGCCTTCTTCAGCTGGCCATACTCCTTCTACTGGGATTTGAAGGGCAGAGAGGGATGACGTTGAGTCTCCTCCCCTTAAAGGGACCTCTTCACAGGAGCTGTGATAATTAGTCTTCATTTAAGAGTCCTGTAAATTGGCTGATATATCAGGGATACCAGATAGCTCAAGGCATAGAGAGCTTGCCTCAAATGCTGGAAATCCCTGGTTCAAATCCCAGTAGAAGGAGTATGGCCAGCTGAAGAAGGCTAATAAGCCTGAATATATATATATTTGTTTTCGTAGATTTTCACGGGTGTAGGTATGCTGGCATAGCTGGCTTCGGGGATTTTCCCGTGTATAAGACTCAACCTAGAGATCATCCAGACAGAGAACCAAATAGATTACTGCTGTGTGACATTTTTTAGATATGTGTTAGATTTTTAAGGGCTGAAAATAAAGAGACCATGCATGGTTGAGGTATGGCTAGTCGAAGGGCAGAGAGGGATGACGTTAAGTCTCCTCCCCTTAAAGGGACCTCTGAACAGTAACTGTGATAATATTCTCTCATTTAAGAGTCCTGTAAATTGGCTGATGTATCAGGGATACCGGATAGCTCAAGGCATAGAGAGGTTTGCCTCAAATGCTGGAAAGCATCGGTTCAAATCCCAGTAGAAGGAGTATGGCCAGCTGAAGAAGGCTAATAAGCCTGAAATGGATCCATCCTGGTCTCTTTATTTTCAGCCCTTAAAATTCTAACACATATCTAAAAAATGTCACACAGCAGTAATCTAATTAGGTTCTCTGTCTGGATGATCTCTAGGATGAGTCGAAGGGCAGAGAGGGATGATGTTGAGTCTCCTCCCCTTGAAGGGACCTCTGAACAGGAGCTGTGATAATATTCTCTCATATATATATATATATATATGTTTTCTGAGGTTTTCGCGGGTGTTTGTATGTAGGTCTTTGGTTGTTCGGGTTTTCTCCCGCGTAGAATTGGAAGTAGAATTGGAAGTATCTTCACGACGTTTCGATGAAATCTCATTCATCATCTTCAGGCTGGTGCTTTAGGCTGGTGCTTCGAGCATTGCTCCTGGAAGCACCAAGCCCGAAGCACCAGCCTGAAGATGATGAATGAGATTTCATCGAAACGTCGTGAAGATACTTCCAATTCTACGCGGGAGAAAACCCGAACAACCAAAGACATATATATATATATATATGTGTGTGTGTGTGTGTGTGTGTGTGTGTGTGTGTGTGTGTGTGGAATATGTGGAAACAAGAGAACCGAGCTGGCTTAATGGCAAGGCTCTCGCCTGGCATGTAATACAGCCCCGGTTTGAATCCCAGTAAGGGTATGGCTAGCTGATGAGAGCTAAAAAGCTCGAACTAGATCTATCCTAATCTCCCTGACTTATTTATTGATCGGCTCAAAAACATAACATATTTATATTTATATTTTTTATATTTATATTTATATTTATATTTATATTTATATTTATATTTATATTTATATTTATATTTATATTTATATTTATATTTATATTTATATTTATATTTATATTATTTATATTTATATTTATATTATTTATATTTATATTTATATTTATATTTATATTTATATTTATATTTATATTTATATTTATATTTATATTTATATTTATATTTATATTTATATTTATATTTATATTTATATTTATATTTATATTTATATTTATATTTATATTTATATTTATATTTATATTTATATTTATATTTATATTATTATTTATATTTATATTATTATTTATATTATTATTTATATTTATTTATATTATTTATTTTCTGAGGTTTTTGCGGGTGTTTGTATGTAGGTCTTTGGTTGTTCAGGTTTTCTCCCGCATAGAATTGGAAGTATCTTCACAATGTTTCGATGAAGTCTCATTCATCATCTTCAGGCTGGTGCTTTCGGCTTGGTGCTTCCAGGAGCAATGTGAGATCTCAGCTGTTTCCTCTTTTTAACTGCCAGTGGGGGTGTGAACTGATTGGGTGGGAGCTTGGCTGCATTCTGATTGGGTGGAGGTGTGTTCTGATTGGTAGGGGGCTTGGCTGTGCTCTGATTGGATGGGAGTTTGGCTGTGCTCTGATTGGCTGGGGGCGTGTTCTGTTTGGGTGGGGGCCTGGTTGTGCTCGTGTTAGTCTGAGTTGCAGGGGGATTTGAGCTGGTGAGCTGCGCTACTGTTGTTTGGCTTCACGTTTGTGGTCGTGCCACGTCTCCGTGGTGGGCATCAGTTTGCTTCATGTATGGATTGGAGGGGTTTAAAGTGGCTAATAATGCAGCTGTGGTATGGCTTCTGGTTTGTGGTTGGGCTTCTGGTTTGTGGTCATCATTGGTGTGGGTTTGGGCTTGCTTTTTGCGTGGATGTGTGATAGTGACATCCTGTGTGGTTTTTCGTGAGTGTGGGTCTGGTATCATTCTTAGTGTTAGGGACTCGTTTGTCAGTGAGGGCGGGTTTCCAACTGGCTGGTAGGCGGGAGGTATCATCTCGTTTATACATGCGGCCACACAGCTCACAAGAGATCTAGGTCCAACACACCTTGAATTTTTAGATAAGAATTCAAGGTGAGTTGGAGCTAGATCTCTTGTGAGCATGCAGGGACTTGAGACTGTTGACAGTCACGTTCCTTTAGATACTACCAATTTGCTTTGACTGTTACTAGTTCAGATTCTTGCAAAGAGCATTAGCATGCAATAATCCAGTATTCCTTTGAACTGCTTGGACTCTTGATTTCCTGAGCTTGACATCAGGACGTAAATGCAGTAAGTCTATACATAAATCATTGGAAGAGGAAGAGCACTGAAGGGAGAACAGGCTGTGGAAATTTTACTTTGTTTTTCTACCTTCTCAATAAATGAACACTTTTTCCCCTTTACCTACTCTTTTTTTCCTTTTAAATTGCTGGGTTTTCTGAGATCTGTTATGGCACTTTTAGGCACAGTCTGGGTTAATATCGGTCCCTTACCTGTTCAATATGGCACTTGTAGTATTATTCTTAAAACCTTAACTTTATCATACCATCCAAACAGTGGTGGGTTTCAAATTTTTTTAGAACCTCTTCTGTATGTGTGGCCTGCTTTGTGGGAGTGGCTTGCCGGCCATGTGACCAGGTGGGAGTGGCTTGCCAGCCATGTGACTGGGTGGGAGTGGCTTGGCAGTCATGTGACTGGGTGGGCATGGCCAATTTGTAAAATGTGGTGAAACTCACTTAACAATGCTCTTGCTTAGCAACCAAAATGTTGGCTCAGAAACACTGGCATTTGAAGCAAGTCTTAAAGCTGTCAAGTTACAAGACTCTTGCACTCCCAACCTTTTAGAAAAAAAAACCCAGGGGTGTTCAAACTTGACAGCTTTAAGACTTGTGGACTTCAATCCCAGATTCACAGATTTTCTGGATAAACATTTAAACTGAACAGTGGGGACAGATAATTAATAGATAAAGAACATTTCTGTCCCCAGCAAACTAAAATTCATAGGGTTATTAATGCATGTAACATAGATGTTTGTGCGGGTAATATTATCACCACTGCTGTCAAGCAAAACCAAACATTTAACAGTGAGTGCCATACCATGTGCATGAACCATACAAGTGGCAAAGAAATAGGGGTAAAGAGAACCATAGTCAGGCATAACACAGGATATGTAGACAGTAAACACAGGGTCAATCAAAATGGACTCAAATGTCTATACACCAATGCACAGAGTATGAGGAATAAACAGGGTGAATTAGAAATTCAAGTAAATGAGGGCAGATATGATATTGTTGCCATTACAGAAACTTGGTGGGATGAAACCCACAAATGGAACATACAGCTAGAAGGATTTAAATTATTTAAAAGAAATAGACCAAATAAAAGAGGGGGTGGAGTTGCACTATATATAAGAAATAATTACATCTCTACAGAAATAGAGCACAACAATGATGAGAACTATCTTGAATATTAAAGGTTGGGGGGGAAATGACATTGCCATAGGTCACCTACAGGCCACCCAACCAAGCAGAGGAAGTGGATGAACTTTTTGCTAACCAGCTAACTAACGTATTTAGGAAGCACACTACAATAGTAATGGGGGATTTTAACTACCCTGACATCAACTGGGAAATAAACTCTGCACCAAGTGGAAGATCCAACAGGTTCCTAACAAACCTAGCAGACAACTTTTTTCCCCAAAAGGTAGAGAAGGAAACAAGGGAATCAGCCATATTGGACTTAATTCTCACTAACAGAGAGGAAATGATAGAAGGTGTAGAAGCTACAGGAACTTTGGGGGCAAGCAATCATGAAATACTGGAATTCAACATTATGCAAACAAAAGTAATAGAACAAAGTTAAACTAGAGTCTTAGACTTTAAGAGAGCTAATTTCAACAAGCTTAGAGAGAGCTTGGGAAGGATTCCATGGATGAGAATCCTCAAGGGGAAAACAACTCAAGAAGCTTGGGAAATTTTGAAAAATGAGATTACAATAGCCCAGTCTAGCGCAATACCAATGAAGAAGAAACATAACAGTTCCCAAAAGAAACCAGCATGGCTGCATAAAGAACTCTCTGACAAATTGAAAGACAAAAAGGATAAATATAAAAAGTGGAAAGATATAACTAAGACATAACTAATATCAGCAAATAGCCCGAGCCTGATTTTACAATTGCTTCTCTGGAGTTTATATAACATTTGGTTGGAACTTAAAAGAATTTGCCCTTCCTTGGAGCTCGCAGACTGTCCACCCACCAGACGCCATCTTTAACAATAAAAATTCAAATCATGCCACCAAGAAAGCCTCCGACTGGAAAAAACTTTTCCGCCACTGCTCTTACAAAAGCACATGGAATGCTTCAAAGCATACTGCAAGAAATAAAGCAGATTCGGAAAGACATGACAAGTTCAAGATTGGAACTGCTGGAGGCACAAAGAACAATAATAGATGACAAACAAAAAATTAATGGGTTGGAGGGTGGGACGTTTGAGACGAGCGAAGAGAGAAGGGAATTGCAAAAAAACCCCACAGACAGGGCTGGTCATATGTCTAGAAATGATTTTGAAAAAAGATTTTGCTTTTTGAGGTTTCATAATGCTTCTTAGTCAGATAATTTAAAAGATTTAATGAATATAACTTTAGCAGAATGTACCAAAAAAAGTAAAGAATATACAACTTCAGCATATGCAAGAATAAATGACATACCCAGAGAAATAGATAAAAAATTGATAAGAAGGTCAACAAGGAATGGGATCCTGGGAGCACAGAGAGAAAGGCCTTTGATACATCAGCCAAAAGAAATTGCCAGTTTGAAGCAGACCCCCGGAAAAACCCGAGAAGTATTTCTTCTCCTTAAAAAATTGTATAAAAAAGGGGGGTGCTCCAAATGGTTAATGCCTGAAGGAATGTTGGTGTTCCGGGAAGGGGGTAGAATAAAATTTAAAACAATGGTAGAGGCGGAAGCTTCTCTTAAAAAATACCTCTCAATCCTGGTGGATTAGGATGAGGGAGCGGGAGGGGCTGTGGCTCTGCCCACTGGCGGAAATGAAGAAGAGAATTATAACAAGAGACTCTGATTATCAAAGTGATTTTTCTTTTTATGTATTGTAATTCTGTATTGGATGTTAACAAAACAAATGATTGAATGCATGGATTTAGGATACAATATGTATGTATTTCTTTCCACTTTTTATTGAAATTGTTTTTATATGAAGCATCGGAAATGACCACCATCTCCGACATGAAAGCTCTAAAATATTTCTATTACAACTCTATATACCCTCATAAAATTGTAAAACCAATAAAATTGCTTTACAAAAAAGCAAATAGCCCGAGCCTGTAAAGATGAAGTGAGGAAAGCTAAGGCTCACAATGAAGAAAGGCTTGCCAAAAAAGTAAAAAATAACAAAAAAAAACCTCTTCCAACATGCTAAAAACAAGAAAAAAGTTAAGGAAACAATTGGTCCACTGCTGGGAGAAAATGGCAAGAAGGTGACAAACAACAGGGAGAAAGCAGAACTATTTAACTCATTTTTTGCATCTGTCTTTACACAAAGGGATAAAACAGTCCAACCAATCAAAAACAGCACCACAAAAATCAGATTAGGAACACAAGTTGAAATAGGGAAGAAAATGGTAAGTGAGCATCTGTCTGCCCTGGACGAGTTCAAATCACCAGGACCGGATGGATTACACCCAGGGTTCTGAAGGAACTGGCAGACGAGATTTCAGAACCACTGAATTATATCTTTCAGAGATCCTGGAGCACCGGGGAACTGCCAGAAGACTGGAAAAGAGCTGATGTGGTTCCCATCTTCAAAAAAGGGAAAAAAATAGATCCAGAAAACTATAGACCCATCAGCCTGACCTCAATACCAGGGAAGATTCTGGAAAAGATAATTAAGCAACAAATAAGTGAAGCAAACAAAGTAATAGCCAAAAGCCAACATGGGCTTGTCAAGAACAGATCATGCCAGACTAATCTAATTGCATTCTTAGACAAAGTGACAAAATTAGTGGACCAGAAGAATGCTTTCGATATAATTTACTTGGACTTCAGTAAGGCATTTGATGAAGTAGACCATAACCTACTATTAGATAAAGTAGAGAAATGTGAGTTTGACAGCATCACCACCAGATGGATTCGCAACTGGCTGACCAACCGCACTCAACGTGTAGTCCTCAATGGAACTGCATCTACATGGAAGGAAGTATGCAGTGGAGTACCCCAAGGCTCTGTTTTAGGCCCAGTACTCTTCAACATCTTCATCAATGATTTGGATGAGGGGATAAATGGGAAACTCATCAAATTTGCAGACGACACCAAACTGGCAGGAATAGCCAATACTCCAGAAGATAGGCTTAAGATACAGAAGGATCTTGACAAACTTGAACATTGGGCATTATCTAACAAAATGAAATTCAATTGTGAAAAAAGTAAGGTTCTACATTTAGGCAAGAAAAACAAAATGCACAGGTACAGTATAGGTGGTACCTTGCTCAATAGTAGCAACTGTGAGAGGGATCTTGGAATCCTAGTGGACAACCATTTAAATATGAGCCAGCAGTGTGCAGCAGCTGCCAAAAAAGCCAACACAGTTCTAGGCTGCATAAACAGAGTGAATCTAGATCACGTGAAGTGTTAATACCACTTTATAATGCTTTGGTAAGGCCACACTTGGAATACGGCATATAGTTTTGGTCGCCACGATGTAGAAAAGACGTGGACACTCTGGAAAGAGTGCAGAGAAGAGCAACCAAGATGATTAGGGGACTGGAGACTAAAACATATGAAGAACGGCTGCAGGAGCTGGGTATGTCTAGTTTGATGAAGAGAAGGACCAGGGGAGACATGATAGCAGTGTTCCGATATCTCAGAGGGTGCCACAAAGAAGAGGGAGTCAAACTATTCTCCAAGGCACCTGGAGGCAGGACAAGAAGCAATGGGTGGAAACTAATCAAGGAGAGAAGCAACTTAGAACTAAGAGAAATTTCCTGACAGTTAGAACAATTAACCAGTGGAACAGCTTGCCTCCAGAAGTTGTGAATGCTCCAACCCTGGAAGTCTTTAAGAAGATGTTGGATAGCCATTTGTCTGAAATGGTATAAGGTTCCTGCCTAAGCAGGGGGTTGGACTAGAAGACCTACAAGGTCCCTTCCAACTCTGCTATTGTATTGTATTTCTTCCTCTTGCTCTTCATCTTGATGATTTGCGGACGGGTGGGGAGAGGAACCTGGAACCAGTTCTAAATGGCACTGTAGTTTTGTGGAACCTCTTCTATAGAAGAGGTTAGAACTGGCAGGAACCCACACCTGAGCCTCCCGCTGCCACCACTACTGGTTTGCCCAATCCGGGGCGAACCGGCAGAAATCCACCTCTGTATCCAAACCCCAGATTACAATATTGTAATTCTAATGTTGTTTTTTTATTTAAAAATTTATCAGCAAAACTCACATTTAGACCAAGCTGTGCTGTAAAACCTAGTTTTCATATCAGGAAAATCTAAATCTCCACTTTCCTTTGCATCTTTATATCTAACCCTTGACTTTTCCCCTTTCCATACAAAACTAGGTATATCTGTCTTGCTTAAATGATATATTAGTTGTCAGAACAGGTATTGTTTGAAGCCATGACATCATCCTGGCAAACCATACATTTTTATCATGGAAATTGTCCCCAACAAATGACAATGGCAATTTTCCCCATCTTCATAGGTTCTTCTTAATTCTATCCCATTTGTTAACCTAACTTGGTAATTTGGTTTGGTGAAGTGGTTAAGATGCTGGTGTCAAAACTAGGAGGCTGTGAGTTCTGATTCTATCTTACGAATGAAACTGAGTCATTCAAGATGCTGGACATATCTAATGCTTCTTCCTCCTCCTGTTTTCCCCATCGGTGAGGTGGGTTTGGCTAAGAGTGAGAGACTTGCCTAAAGTTATCCAGTCAGCTTTCATACTTAAAGGCAGGACTAGAACTCATAAGCTCCTGATTTTGACACTAGCATCTTCACCGCTACATCAACGCTAAGATAAATAGCAAATAAATGCTGTCTTCTCCATAGGTTCCTATGAATGGCAGTAGGTTGAGATAAGAAGGTTCTTCTTCTTCTTCTTCTTCTTCTTCTTCTTCTTCTTCTTCTTCTTCTTCTTCTTCTTCTTCTTCTTCTTCTTCTTCTTCTTCTTCTTCTTCTTCTTCTCCTCCTCCTCCTCCTCCTCCTCCTCCTCCTCCTCCTCCTCCTCCTCCTTTTCTATTTATCACATTTAAGTTTTTACATATTTACATAAGAGCTGTGGTGGTGCAGTGGTTAGAATGTAGTTTTTCAGGCTAATTCTGCTGACTGCCAGCGGTTTGATTCTCACTGACTCAAAGTTCACCCATCCTTCCATCCTTCTGAGGTGGGTAAAATGAGGACTCAGATGATTGGGGCCAATATGCTGATTCTGGAAACCACTTAGCCAGGGCTGTAAAAGCACTGTGAAGTGGTATATAAGTCTAAGTGCTATTGCTAAGTGCTAAGATGGCATATCCTTCAGCCCCACCTCATTGATTGATTGACAGTACAGAACCTTGCCTTTGGAAGTTGTGGGAGCTTCATCACTTGAGACTTTCAAGAAGCGATTGGACTGTCATTTGTCAGAAATGGTGTAGGGTCTCCTGCTTGAGCAGGGGCTTGGACTAGATGACCTATAAGGTCCCTTCCAACTCTGTTAATCTGTTATATATTAAAATAGTAAACAGGATAAAGTGAGAAAGATAAGATGAAAGCATTGGGATCAATGGACCAGAAATAGATACTGGCAGAAAGAAAAATCAGTCCAGCTAACACCAAAAACTTAGGATAACTGGATGGTTTTTAATTCATGAGTGAAATTTTTTTTTCTTTGCCTGATGGGGATTTCAGACTCTCAGATTTACCTTTTTTTTTAAAAAAAAGATAGGGATAAAAACACAATCCTAATGCAAATTGTGTTTTCATTTTTGAGTAGAGCACCATTTCTTCTAGGTGATACATATTTTCAATTTTATGCAAAAAAAGAATGAATCTATTTTTACCAGTTGAGTTGGGTTTTGCATATTTAGATACTTTTCTTCAAATGTATTTTTTCCTTTCTTTTCTCCTCAAAGCATTTTCTTATAAAGGAGAAACTTGGGGGTGCCATTATCCAGGGAAACATCATTATTGAGAGTGAAGGTCAGGTTTTGCTGCTTCTCAGCGATGCCCCCACATTTGCACCAAATGTACTTGGTCCTATAATAATAATAATAATAATAATAATAATAATAATAATAATAATAATAATAATAATAATAATAATAATAATAATTTAATTTGTAGAAGGAACTCGGGGCAGTGCACAGGGGAATTAAAAACATACAAACATAGATACATCATAAATATATAAAATCAAATTAAACAATTTATCCCTGCGCTAAAAATCCTAAAATCCTAAAAACTACACCCCTTAAAAACCCAATTAAAACAATTTAGATGTTCAGACATCTAAATTTTTAAAGGCTGGAAGGTAGGTTAGGCCAGGCCGGCCTGTTGGAAAAGATAAGTCTTGAGCTTTTGTCAGAAGGTGCGGAGGTCCGTGGTTGTTCTGAGGCTGGGGGGTAGGTCGTTCCATAGAGCTGGGCCCGCCACAGAGAAGGCCCTTCCCCTGGGCGACACCCGCTGGCATTGCCTAGTGGACAGCACCCGGAGAAGTCCCTCTCTGTGGGAGCGGATCGGTCGGAGGGATGTATGGGGTAGGATCCGATCTCGTAGATAGCTAGGTCCCGTGCCATGGAGTGCTTTAAAGATGGTAGTCAGCACCTTGAAGCGCACCCGAAAGACCACAGGCAGACAGTGCAGCTCGCGCAGGAGCAGTGTTATGTGGAAATGCCTAGGCCGCATTCTGGACTAGCTGCAGTCTCCGGGTGCACCTCAAGGGAAGCCCCATGTAGAGAGCATTACAGTAGTCTAGACGGGATGTCACTAGGGCATGAGTGACCGTGCGAAGGGCATCCCGGTCCAATAGGGGACGCAACTGGCATACCAAGCGCACCTGGTAGAACGCCCCCCTGGCCACGGCTGTCACTTGATCTTCCATAGACAGCCGGGTATCCAGGAGGACGCCCAGATTGCGTGCCCCATCCACAGGGGCTAGATGTTCCCCCACTATGGCCAGTGATGGAGTGAACTGGTTGTACCGGGACGCCAGAAGCCACAGCCACTCGGTCTTGGATGGGTTGAGTCTGAGTCTGTTCCTTCCCATCCAGATCTAGTCTAGTCTATGATTCTAATAAAGATGGATTTAATTTGATTTACCCTGTCCTATACGATTTAGAGGGAGCAACTCCAGTTTCAGAGTTTTTTCTGAAATAACTTCACTCCTGTTGTAGGTCTTTTTTTTTTGGGGGGGGGACTTTGCTATAATTCTAATGAAAATGATTAAAGAATTGTATTTTTAAACTGAAGAGCGCTATGGGTATATTGTTTAACCAACACAAAAATGTTGCAATCCCAACCCAAGCCACTTTTCTCATTTTTTCCCAGCATTAATTTCAGAAGATTGTAAGTAATATTTGAAAGTGCTGATTTATTTATTCATTTTTATACATTTAATCAGAGATTTTTGTCCACTACAATTAAAAGATGGAGGTGCCATGTTAAATGGCAGTAAAAAACCCCACCATCCACATCCAATTTTGGTTGCCACAACATAAAAAAGATGTTGAGACTCTGGCAAAACACAGAGAACAAAGATGGTAAGGCCACACTTGGAATACTGCATACAGTTTTGGTCGCCACGATGTAGAAAAGACGTGGACACTCTGGAAAGAGTGCAGAGAAGAGCAACCAAGATGATTAGGGGACTGGAGACTAAAACATATGAAGAACGGCTGCAGGAGCTGGGTATGTCTAGTTTGATGAAGAGAAGGACCAGGGGAGACATGATAGCAGTGTTCCGATATCTCAGAGGGTGCCACAAAGAAGAGGGAGTCAAACTATTCTTCAAGGCACCTGGGGGCAGGACAAGAAGCAATGGGTGGAAACTAATCAAGGAGAGAAGCAACTTAGAACTAAGGAGAAATTTCCTGACAGTTAGAACAATTAACCTCTGGAACAGCTTGCCTCCAGAAGTTGTGAATGCCCCAACCCTGGAAGTCTTTAAAAAGATGTTAGATAGCCATTTGTCTGAAATGGTATAATCTTCCTGCCCACGCAGGGGGTTGGACTAGAAGACCTACAAGGTCCCTTCCAACTCTGCTATTGTATTGTATTGTATGATTATGGGGGGCTGGAGGCTGAAACATATGATGAATGGTTGCAGGAATTGAGTATGTCTAGTCTGAAAAGAAGCACTAGGGATGACATGATAGCAGCGGTCCAATATTTGAGGGGCTGCCACAAAGAAGAAGGGCTCAAGAGATTTCCCAAAGCACCAGAAGGCAGGATAAGAATGAGATGGGAATTAATCAAGGAGAGAATCAATCTAGAACCAAGGAGACATTTCCTGACAAGAGAGAACAATTAACCAGTGGAACAGCTTCCCTCCAGAAGTTGTGGGTACTACAGCACTGGAGGCTCATAAGAAGAGACTGGATGGGCATTTGTCTGAAATGGTATGGTCTCCTGTTCAAGCAGGGGATTGAACTAGAAGACCTCCAAGGTCCCTTTCAACTGTTATTCTATATTATATGAAGCAAATACAGATTGTTTTATGCTTACACTGCCTTGTTTCACTGCCTTGTTACTGGAATGTAAGATCAAGATGGCGTGCTTTGAACTGGAAATATTTTGAACATGTACAGTTCGCACAGTCCTAAGGCTGGCTACATCCTGCCCCATGTGCTTTTAAGAGTGAAGAAAGGAACGGAATAAAGATGCTTGCAGCTCTCTCTTGACCAAGAATGATATCATTCCTGGGCTCTGCAGCTGTCTGCAGGTGGGAGGTTATATTTGGAAGGCAAATTTCTGGGCTGTTCTCCAAGTGTAAGGAAGATCTTCATCCATAATTCTCCAGACTGAGTTTATCTTTTATAATATAGCTGGGTCTCCATTTATAATCCAGGAAAAAAGCTATAAAGAGCTTGGAGTATTAAAAAAAAAGAAGAGGAGAAAAACCCTTCCTGAAAAACAGAAGCCCTGCAGAGATCTATTAATCATGGCAGTCTTTATGCACCAAACTCTCTGGATATTTTTTTTTTAAAAGCTCCCAAGCTCCCAGCTAGTACAAATAGCTAGGCTTACCTTTTTCAGTGATAGCAACCCTGTTGCAGCTTAAAGAAATGTAAGCCTTATACCATTTTTCACACGCTTGGCAAAGCCTCTTGATTTCTGGCCAATGGTAAGCAACCTGCCCTGATTCCCAATGTTGCATCCCCTTGTGTTTGATAAATGTTCGTAATTAGCAAATTGCTACCCTTCCTACTGCTCATGTTTGAAATGTCAATGGACAAAAAGCATTTTGAAGGTCGTCAGCTCCAGGTTGCTCTGAGCAGGTTATCTTTCTGAAACCCAAGACATCTGTCTTTGTTTATTTACACTTGAAAGAACCCTTCTGTACTCTCTCCTCCTTGCTAACAAGAAATGCCAATATTCCTTAACTACTCGTTCATTTAAAAATAGCTTTGGCCTCTGAACCATCAAGCCACTGGAGTCTGGCTGGTATCTTAAAGGTCATGGAGATCTGCTGGAGAACCTTCTGAAAGATAGTAAATCTTCAGAGACTTCATACTCCTACTACACATATTTGCCAAAGTGCAATGTAGCAAGCTATCATAAAGAGAATTCATGGATTGAAGTGATTTCCCCAGCCTCTGGAGAAGCTTCTGAATCTGCATCAGGTCCATTGATTTGCTTCTGGGTAACTGATTAGTAGAGAGCTTTATGAAAAAAATGTGAAGAATTGAGGTATATTCTTGATATTATATTTAGCCAAGATAAATAGAAGAGAATATTTGTAGCTCAGGGTTCAACTGTGGGGTCCTTGGTGCTCTCCGAGCTTGGTTTTTTTTTTTTTTTTTGGCAGACATTTCATTACCAATGTAGGGAACATAATCCATGCTAGTAACCCTATTCCCAGCACTGGTGATGTTCCCTACTTTGAGAATGAAACACCTGCAAGAAAATAAACCAAGCTCTGAGAGCACCAAGGACCCTACAGCCAAGACAAAGCTAAACCAAGTAAGGGATTCATTGCTTTATACAGTACACATTTTGTAACATTTCAATTTTATTCAACAGGACTTCTTTTTAAGTCCATTTAGATAGGATAGGTTTTTTTTCTTTTTTGTTAATGGCAGATTTTTGGGACAATGTTGAATATCAAAATTTCTGAGGTTCAGCCATTCTGTTTCTCCTTTGCCTTTTTTCATATATTTATCATGCAAGCAAACAAGAACCTTTGGCATATCTAGCATTTTAAGCCTATGCTCCTTCATCAGATACTGAAATCGTTTTTTAAAAAGCAAATACTACTCCAAACCCTTGCTTCGGCTTACCAAAGTTAGGGATGGTAGAATTAGAATATGATAACTGCCTTGAAGATTGAAATATTGGAATGAAGATCAGATCCAAATTCAGGACACAAATGTTTTCAAAACCAATTTACTCTGCAACAGCCATAATCATTCTCAAGGAATCTTACCAACTTAATTGGCATCCATGTTACCTATTCTGCCTTTTGAAAAGTATACAAATGCTCCACATGAGTAGAGAGAGTGAGTGATAACTTTGTTTCTTGGTTACTGGAATCATCATAACTCTACAAATGTAGGATAAACATGTTTCCTTCTGATGCCTAAAGTCTCCAGAGAAAATCAATATCTGTGGTGTCCACACTCACTCACATACATGTAACTATGGTTTAGTGGGTTTATTAACATTTCCCACCAACACCCTTCACTAAAAACCCAGAACGGTCTCAAATAAATCCAGCCAAAAGCAGACTGATGCAGATTGCCAGAGCAATGGCCAATGAGTTTACAAGGCACTTGAAAGTTTCCCAAACAAGATAAACCCATCAGGCAAAATGAAATCCACAATACAAGAGGATTCACAGGGCGAGAAAAGTCCAGACTTTACAAGGCATGATCCAAGTCGAGGCATGGTGTTAATCCAAAGCAAGGCAGGGATCACAACAACCAGGAAACACACAGCTAGGAAATGAACAGGTTGTTCCCAGCATGGCCTCCATCTCTCTGCTGTGTAAATAGTCAGATTCTGGTACAGAAGGGTGAGGCTGCCTCCTTGCAAATAGTTGGGCTGGCCTTCTCTGCTCCTGCCTTTTCTCTGCCCTATGTGTTCTTGGATCAAAGCAGAATGTAGTTCCTCTTCCTCATCACTGACTGGCTGCAGCTGCAGCTGTGCTTCAGCCAAATCCCTCTCAGCTGGCTGCTCAGGGCCACTGACCAACTCCCCTCCTGACATGCATAGAACTGGTTCATCCTCATCTGAGCTGACATCTGGAGAGATACCTGGGGAAGTGTCCAGGGGAGTAATCACAGGATCATGGCCTGGTATGACCATGCTTATTCAATTCAAATTCAGTTCATTGTTTATTTTGCCTTTCCAATGTCCCAAATTGTCACTTAAATAGCACAGGTTGATTGGTGGTGGCTCACAGCACAGTGCTTAGGACTCCTGACAATAACATTCTTTGAGAACAGCATTGTAGAAAAAGGAATTGTCAGAATTGCCATCCCACCAGCTGTGCTTTGCTTTGCTGGCATCCTGCCATAAACCAGGGGGAGGAGGGGGAAGGAAGAATACTGGGAGGGGGGATGACAGGAACCAGAAGTGCCAAACAAAGAGAATGACTGAATGATCCAAACACACAGACATGGGAAAGCATGCAAACGTTCACCAAAAGCAGAACTCTTACCAAAAGAAGAAATCTAAGTTTCATTGGACATTAGCATGATGGGGTGGAGGGTGGGGGAGAGCCTGTGGGAATGGGGAAAATTAGTCAGTTTACACAGAAACTTTCAGATCTGACTTTTCTTGCACTTTAACTACTACTTGAAAGTATACCTTTCGCTACAAATGTTCTTTCCTAAACAACCAAGCTGGGACAGGTCTGACAGGAATCTTTTTCATGTGCTTCTCCCCACTTCTCAAATTTCTTGTTCTCCTCTTATTTTTAGAGAAGAGAAGAAGAAGAGAGGCAAAGAGGAGAGGAGCAGATTCGAAAGCAGGAGGAACTCAGAGCTCAGGAGCTATACAGGAGTCTCAAGGAGGCCCACCAATGCAGCAAATACAGTGAGAAGGAAGACCACGAATGGAAAGAACAGTGTGAGTAAAACTGGAGCTTTGGAGGATTTCAAATGAGGCCAAGATCTTCATGCAGCCTGAACAAATTCTATATTTATTTATTTATTTTATTTATTTTTCACATTTATAACCCGCACCCATCTCACCATAAAGGGACTCGGGGCGGCGAACAGAGATTTAAAATCAATTATACATAAATACAAAATATTATTAAATAATAACTAAATTAAATCAATACCCTGCTTAAAATAAGTTTAAATTTAAAACCCAAGTTACAATTTTGATTTGTTATAAAATAATGGGTGTGGAGTAGATCATGCTAGGCTGGCCAGATGAAAATAATAAGTTTTTAGGTGCCGGCAAAACAAGCGGAGGTCTGTGATGGAACGGAGGTCGGGAGGTAGGCCATTCCAGAGGGTAGGGCCCACCACAGAGAAGGCCCTTCCCCTGGGAGCTGCCAACCGGCATTGTCCGGTCGATGGCACCTGGAGAAGACCCTCTCCCTGGGAGCGAGTCGGTTGAAGGGATGTATGGGGTAGAAGACGGTCTCGAAGGTAGCTAGGCCCCGTGCCATGGAGCACCTTGAATATGGTCATCAAAACCTTGTAACGCACCCGGTAGGTCACAGGTAGCCAGTGCAGCTCGCGCAGAAGTGGTGTTATGTGGGAATGTCTTGAGAGTCCCATGATCACCCGCGCGGCCGCATTCTGGACCAACTGCAACCTCCGAGTGCATCTCAAGGGGAGCCCCATGTAGAGAGCGTTGCAGTAGTCCAGACAAGAAGTCATGAGTGCTTGAGTGACTGTGCGAAGGGCCTCCCGGTCCAGTAAGGGAGGATGTAGGAATTGAGTCTTCCTTGAAGGAAAACTCACAGGTCTAAGAGCCTTTCTCCACTTTTATGAGTTGAAGTGTTGCATCCTGACGGCATTCAAAAGCCCCGGTAACAGCCTGCCGTTTAATTGGCTTGGGTGCGGCTGGCTGTGGCCGAGGGCGGCTGACGCGTTGATTGGCCAGCTGCCTAGCAGCTCTCCATAAAAGGAGCTGTAGGGCAGAAGGCCCCCACCTTTTTAACTAGTCACTTTTATAAGCAACCGTTGCTGTTTGGAATAAAGAGAGCTTTTTAACCTTATCGGTCTGGACTCACTCTCTCTCAGCAGAGAATCTAACACTGGCGACGAAGGACTGGGGCCGGTACTGATTACACGGAACGAAGCTCTTCTCGCTGCGGACTGAAGAGTCTCTCTGTCTGACTATCCTCCGGCCTCGCTATTTCTCCAGCGAGCTTACTGGCCTGTTGCCGCGCACAATGGCCACCTTGCCGCCGTTCGCCCCCTATGACACGTCGCAAGAATCGTGGGAAGCCTTTCTCGCTCGATTCGAGTGCTTCCTCCTCGCGGGCGACCACGGAGAACTCACCCGGGAGTGTCGACTGGGGCTCTTCCTGGGCTGTGGAGACCGCACAGTTTTCGCCGTAGCGCGGAATATTGCCGCGCCCGCACCGGTCCATACCTTGGCATGGGACACGCTGCAGGCCCGTTTGAAGGCCCACTTCGCCCCCGCACCCTCGCGGATTTCTCGACGGTTCGCGTTCCGGCAATGCCGCCAGCTGCCCACACAGTCAGCGGCGGATTTCCTGCAGGCCCTGAGAACCGTGGCCATCTTGTGCGAATTCACCGCCCCGTACCTCGACGAATCGTTGGTCGAACAATTCGTCTGCGGGCTAAAGGACGTGAAGCTCAGGCGTCGGCTGATGGCCCGCTCGGACATCACCTTGGAGCAGGCTGTGGAAGAGGTCAGGGGCGCCGAGTTGGCCGAGGCCGCCTCCTTTGATTTAGGCCCCGGCCAGCCAGCAATGCCGTTGCCCGCCTCGACCCGTCGGAGGACTTCGAGGCCTATGACCAGGTGGCGCGCATTCAAGCTACGGGCCGGAGCCGTGCCAGAGCCCAGCCATCTCGCCGGCCACCCATGACTTGCATCGGGTGCGGTGGCGGCCATGTGAGGAACGACTGCCCCTTCCGGGCTACTATTTGCCGACGATGCGACCGCAAGGGCCACATCGCCCGCGTCTGCAGAGCCAACCTTCCAGCCCTGGCCCCCCCGCCGGCTCATGACGCGACAATATCTGCGCCTTCCCGGAACTACGGTCAACGCCGCTTGTCCCGCAGGCCGCAGCCTGATGCCGACTGTTTCGCCGCGACGGAGCTCCAGGACTCCATTCCGCTTCCGACGGATGACTGTAGGCGCATTTCCACGTCCCTTTTTATAAATGGCAGGTCTATTACCATGGAGGTCGACTCGGGCTCGTCTCGGTCCCTTGTTTCCTGGCCACAGTTGGCCCGCCTTTGCCCTGCCATTAGGCTTGCTGATTTGACACAGCCCGAGACTCTGTTGAGGGACTACCAGGGCAACCCCATCGACGTGCTAGGCCAACTCCGTGCCCACGTCCGCTATGGTCGTTTCACTGGGTTCCTGCCAATTCTGGTCGTCAAGCGCCCTCTGACCGCCCTTATAGGTTTAGACTGGTTCGCTGCCCTGGGTCTCTCGGTCCAGCGTGTGCACCGGGTGCCAACTGCCTCGCCGGTGGATGCGGTACTGGCGGACTTCCCCGACATTTTCGACGGCACTTTGGGCACTTACAGGGGTTCCCCGGTTTCCCTTAACCTAGACCCTCAGGTTGCTCCAATTCGGCTCAAGGCCCGCAGGCTGCCTTTCGCACTGAAGCCGAGGGTTGACGCGGAACTTGATCGTCTAGTGGCGCAGGGCGTACTGGAGCCGGTCGACCAGGCGAAGTGGGAGACCCCCATCGTAGTTCCCATCAAGCCCGACGGTTCCATACGCATCTGCGCCAATTACAAGTCGACGATCAACCGCGGGCTTCAGGCGAACCCATATCCGGTTCCGGTGGTGCAACACTTGTTACACTCCTTGGGACAGGGTTGCATTTTCGCAAAACTGGATATGGTGCAGGCCTACCAGCAGCTTCCGGTGGACGATGAGGCGGCTGAAGCGCAGACTATTGTCACCCACCGAGGAGCTTTCCGTTGTCGCCGCCTCCAATTTGGCGTTTCCGTTGCCCCGGGGATTTTCTAGAGCCTCATGGAGCGGCTGCTCCATGGGCTTCCGGGGGTTGTCCCGTATTTTGATGACATCTTGATAGCCGCCGCTAGCGCATTAGATCTCGCCAAAGTACTTCGGAAGGTCCTTACCATCTTCAGGGGCGTGGGTTTTAAATTGAAACTTAGTAAGTGTAAGTTCGCTGAGCCGAGGGTAGAATTTCTGGGGTTTATGGTGGATGCCCAGGGCATTCACCCCACTCCCTCCAAGGTCGAGGCGATCCACGACGCCCCCACCCCTGCCTCCAAACAGGAGCTGCAGGCATTCCTCGGCCTGCTCAATTTTTACGCGCCCTTTATTCCGCATAAGGCGTCACTAGCCGAGCCGCTTCACCGATTGCTTGATCGCTCGGCGGTCTGGCACTGGGGCAGCCGAGAGGCGCAGGCGTTTGCGGCTATTAAAAACATGCTAACGTCTAAGGCCGTGCTTGTTCAATATTCGGACCGCCTACCCTTGGTGTTGGCATCCGATGCCTCCCCCTTTGGAGTGGGGGCCGTCCTGAGCCACGTTCATCCCGATGGCTCGGAGGCCCCCATTGCCTTTTATTCCCGGACTCTGTCTCCTACGGAGCGCAACTACAGTCAGATTGACAAGGAGGCCCTGGCTGTAGTGTCCGGGATTAAAAAATTCCACGAGTACCTGTACGGCCGCCACTTCTCCGTTTTCACCGACCACAAGCCGCTCCTTGGGCTTCTGGCCGGTGATCGGCCTACCCCTTCCATTCTCTCTCCCAGGATGACCAGGTGGACGGAGTTTCTGACTGCGTACGATTACTCGCTGTTCTACCGTCCGGGGAAACAGCTGGGACATGCTGATGCCCTCAGTCGCTGCCCCCTCCCCCGGACGGACCAGGCGCCGGTGCCGGCCCTGTCCGTCCTGTCAGTGGCAGATTCGGATCTCCCCCTTACCTCGTCCGTCGTCGCGGCGCAGACCAAGGCAGACCCTGTCCTGTCCCAAGTTTCCACCTGGGTCCTGCGAGGGTGGCCCCTGGGCTCGCTGCCGGACGTGTATCGGCCTTTCAAGTCCCGCCAACTGGAGCTATCGCTCCACAGCGGGTGCTTATTATGGGGAGACCGGGTCATCGTTCCCCCGCCCCTCCGCCATCAGGTACTCAGCTCCCTCCATGCCACCCACCCGGGCATAGCTCGCATGAAGGCGTTGGCCAGGAGCTATGTCTGGTGGCCGCGCATGGACGACGAGGTGGCCGCCTGGGTGGGTGCTTGCCAGGCGTGCCAGATCTCTCGCCCCGCACCCCCCTCCGCTCCCCATCGGGATTGGGACGCCCCCAGGTCACCGTGGTCCAGGGTCCACATTGACTTCGCCGGCCCCTTCCATGGTCAGACCTTCATGGTGGTAGTAGACGCCTACTCTCGCTGGACCGAGGTCATCCTGATGGCCTCGACCACGGCTGAGAGCACCGTGCGCGCGCTTCGGCGCCTTTTTGCTACGCACGGGTTGCCGGACTCCCTGGTCTCCGACAACGGGCCCCAATTTCACTCTGCCATTTTCCAGGAATTCCTGGCCTCCCAGGGGATCCGGCACGCGCCAATGGCCCCCTACCACCCTGCCGCAAATGGCCGGGCGGAAAGAGCCGTCCGCTCGGCCAAGGAGGCCCTTGGGAGGATGGATAGGGGGGATTGGCAGTCAAGGGTAGATGCTTACCTTATGGGACAGCACTCTACGCCTTGCCACGCGACAGGGAAGAGCCCCGCGGAGCAGCTGATGGGCCGCTGCCTGCGGACCAAATTGGACAGGCTGCACCCCCAGTATAATGAGGTGCAGCCGTGCAAACTGGGGGTCCCCTCTCCCCGCCGTTTCTCCGTCGGCGACACAGTTTTTGCCAGGAACTTCACTGGGGATCCGCGGTGGGTACCCGCTGTCGTCCGCGAACTAACGGGCCCCTGTTCCTACAGGGTTGGACGACCGGATGGATCCGAGTGGCAGCGCCACTTGGATCAATTGAGGCGCCGCCCTCCGTTTTCAGCCCCGCCGACGCCATCACGGCCTCCAGACCTGCCGACCGTCGAGGCCTCAACCCAGCGGGACGACTGGCCCATCACCGCACCATCCGGGCCATCTACCACCTTCTCCGACCACTCCACCCCTGAACAGTTTCCGGGTCTGCTTATGCCGGAACCGTCGCCCCTGGAACATCCACAACCCGATACACAGAACACCCCAAGTGCGCAACGACGACGGTCCGATCCATGTCCGGACCCGGCCGATTTGGACCCAACACCCAAGGGACTGGAGCATGATGCCAACCCACAGAACGCGCCCCCGGACGTTGCCCCGCCGTCTATAGTGGCACGCGGTGACATCACAGACCACGACGACACAGTTCGTCCTCCTCCATCGGCCCCGGCAGAGACATTGAGGCGCTCAGGGCGGAGTAGACGCAGCCCCACCTACCTCAGCGAGTACGTGTGCTAGGGACTGCGTGCGTGCTCGCTGGGGGGGAAGGAGTGTTGCATCCTGACGGCATTCAAAAGCCCCGGTAACAGCCAGGCGTTTAATTGGCTTGGGTGCGGCTGGCTGTGGCCGAGGGCGGCTGACGCGTTGATTGGCCAGCTGCCTAGCAGCTCTCCATAAAAGGAGCTGTAGGGCAGAAGGCCCCCACCTTTTTAACTAGTCACTTTTATAAGCAACCGTTGCTGTTTGGAATAAAGAGAGCTTTTTAACCTTACCGGTCTGGACTCACTCTCTCTCAGCAGAGAATCTAACATGAAGTACTCTTAAACTTGTTTGGTTTCCATCTTTGAGTAGGCACAAAATAATGCCAGTATGACCTTTTCTGTACCCATTAGTTCCTTTTATCTTCAAACTTCGAAGTCCCTTAACTTTTCCACAAGATAATAAGCGACAGAACAACAATTTTCACTGTGTTAGAAAAAGGCAGGAAAAATTATTTTAGTCCTACTCCAAGTACAAATGACTTAATCTGATCTTAGTCCTGAGCCGCAGATAAGAGGAAGGCAGAGACATGGGGAAGGATCTTACAATCATTTATGAAAACTAAGCAAGAATTTTACCAAACTATCTGTATGGTAAGCATGAGTAAATGTAATATGAAGGTCCCATATTTTGCAATGAGTGTCAGGTCCCAGATATTTCTACAGGGACACCAGCATTTTGGTGGGAGGAAGGGGGAAGGAATGGAGTGATTTCTATATGAAGATTCTGTTTCCCTGAAATGATGTAGTGTGGTAGGGGTTTGGCTAGCATTGCTTTAAATAGCTGGTCTTAAGTGAGAAGCTGGGGGAACGTATATGTTTATTGTCGGTAAATATTAACGGCTTAAATGGCCCCTCTAAATGAAATAGAATTCTGAATAAATTGACTAAGCTCAAATATGATATTATTTGTTTACAAGAGACTCATATAAAAAAGGATCATGCGCATCTACTAAGACATCGGAAATTGGGTAATATGTTTACTGCCTTAGCAGAACAAAAAAAGAGAGGTTTAGTGTTTTATGTGCAACACCATTTGAAAGCCCAACGAATATTTGCTGATCAGGAAGGAAGGATCTTAATGATAGAGATAGAGATTGGACAGAGGAAGTGCCTTTTGGTTGGTATATACGCCCCCAATGTCAATTAAAGGGCCTTTTATGAAGATCTGTATGGGAGACTGGGGGAAGTGGAATATGATCATATCTGCCTACTGGGGGATTTTAATGCGGTGGTGGATAAAACTCAGGATTATATCCGGGGGGGAAATCAAGGAGGTTTGAAAGAAATAAAAAAAAACCTACCAAGGATATGTCATAATATAAGGGAGGAATTCAGCCTACAAGATGTGTGGAGATTACACAACCCTGGGAAAAGGCAATACACCTATTTCTCCCACAGACACCACTCCTGGACATGTTTAGACATGGTCTGGATGTCTCCAGAACTGAGGGGAATGGTATCCGGAATAGAAATTGGTACTAATGAATGGGCGGACCATAGTCCTATAAGGCTGACATGGAAGATCCCTGGATACAGGCAAACTAGATGGAGAATGTGGGTGGGGGCTCTGCAAGATGAAGACTTTATGGGGTCATTTAAAAAAGAGATGAGATGAGAACACAAAGGAAAGAACTCCTGAATAATCTGAGTAGAGTTGAGCAGAGAATGCAGAAAGGGCAAGAGCAGGAACACCTGGTCGAGGAAAGGACGTTCTGGCAACACCAGATTAGCTTGCTAGATAAAGAAGAGTTAGCCTCTAAGATTAAATGGTCTAAACAACATTATTTTGAGAATGTCAATAAGCCAGGCAGATGGCTCTCATACCGCCTAAGGAAGGAAGGCGAACAACGTATGATAGAGGGGTTGAAGGATTTGGATGGAAACTTCCATACTACTAAGGAAGGGAAAAAGAAAGTGGCTCAAGAATTTTTTACCAAATTGTATGAGAAAGGGGGAGAAGAGACACAAGGAATCAGACAGTTTTTGATTAAATCTGACCTACCACAAGTCCCTGAATCTATGAAGCAGCTTCTTAACGCTGATATAATGGAAGGGGAAGTAGAAGCAGCCATGATGAAACAAGCCAATGGGAAGACAGATGGGCTACCGGTTGGGCTACCGGTTGAACTATATAAGGCGATGTTTGGGGTACTGGGTAAATATATGACAGAGTTGTATAACAGAGTGATGAGGGATACCCAGATTCCAGCATCGTGGTCTGAAGCGTTTATTTCCATTATTCCCAAGGAAGGGACTGACTTGTCACTTATTAGAAATTATAGGCCAATTTCGCTGCTAAACTCTGATTATAAAATTTTTGCGGCAGTGTTAGCAGCAAGACTTACCTGTTTTCTTAATACCTTTATACACTCAGATCAGAATGGCTTCCACCCCAACTGACACCTACGGGATAATTTGAGGATGATTATGAATACCCTGGAATATTTTGAGGCCTGCCCGGATAAACAGATGGCCGTAGTTTTTGTCGACACCCAAAAGGCATTTGATCGGGTCTCCTGGGACTTTATGATATCCCAGAGGGATTTATGAATTTTGGCACAAAATTCATAGGGGCAATTCAGGCCATATATCAGAAGCAAACAGCAAGGGTATTGATTGAGGGAGACCAAACAGGGAAGATCGAGATACATAGAGGTACAAGACAGGGTTGCCCCTTATCCCCGCTCTTATTTGTCTTGACTTTGGAATCTCTACTGAGAGAAGTAAGACAGAAAAATGAGATAAAGGGACTGAGGATTAGACGGGAGGAGGTTAAGGTGCAAGCCTATGCTGATGATCTGGCCTTCATTCTAGAGGAACCAAGGGAATCAGGACCGCATTTGTTAGAACTAATTAGGGAATTTGGGAGCATTGCAGGTCTACTTCTTAACGAAGATAAGACCAAAATGCTTGTCAAAAATATGACCCTAAGACAGAAACACCAACCTGAAGAACTAGTGGGTCTGAAGATCGTAAATAAGATCAAATATTTGGGAATATGGCTGACAGGGAGATGTAGCTCCATAAAGGAAGATAACTATGTTCATCTTTACAAACAGATGGTCCAAGATTTCGGCAGATGGAAGAACCTGCAACTCTCCCTCATGGGGAGAATAGCAGTTATTAAAATGTGTATCCTTCCCAAATGGTTATTTCTATTTCAATCGGCCCCTGTAAGATTGGAAAAGAAATTCTTTAATGAAATGAATAGAGCCGTCTCAAAATTCATTTGGCAAGGTAAAAAACCCAGAATTAAACTGAAAATGATGCAGGAACCTAGAATTAGAGCGGGATTTGGCCTCCCCAATTGGCAGCTTTATTATCAGGCGGCTTTATTAATTTGGATTAAAGAATGGATGACCCTGAGAAGAACACGGCTCCTGACTATTGAAGGCTGGGGCCTACAGTATGGTTGGCACTATTATATTTGGCCCGGTTCTGAGCGACCCAAACACTTCAATGACCATCTTGTGCGTAGGACCTTGAGTTATACTTGGGAGAAGTTGAGGAGGAAGTTATATTTGAAGGTGCCGTGCTGGATCTCTACTCAGGAAGCCCTTGTCTACCCAACACGATATAGAAGATCTTGACATATGAGGAGATCTTAGATGCACAGGGGAATTTGAAGACCAGGGAAATATTAGCCTCGCAAGGATACCATATCGACTGGTGGCCATACTCTCAAGATACAAAAAAGATCAGAAGGCTGAAGGGATATATCCCTATAAACAAGAACTGGACATGGTTCTTTTTGGGAAAGAGAAAGAGATGCTCTCCAAGTGTTATGCACATCTATTGTTATTAGATGTAGGGGAGGAAGTGGTCAAAGACTGCATGATTGCTTGGGGACGGAATATAGGACGCACACTGGACTTTCAAAGTTGGGAAGAAATCTGGTTCAAAAATATGAAATTGACAATGGCAGCCTCGTATAAGGAAAATACATATAAAATGATATATAGGTGGCATTTACCCCTGGCAAGACTTGCCAGAATGTTCCCTGGGACCATGCCTAATTGCTGGAAATGTGGTCACAGAGATGGGACCTATTTCCATCAGTGGTGGACCTGCCCAATGGCGATTAAATACTGGAAAAAGATCAGGCAGTGGTTAATAGAAATCACCCAACATCGATTAGATTTGAAACCGGAAACCTTCCTGTTAGGACTTAAACCCCCAGATATCAACATGGAGATATGGTTTTTGGTGTTGCACATAATTATTGCGGCAAAATTGGCATTTGCCCAGGAATGGAAGAGTGATCAAATACCGATGGATAGGGCAGTAATAAATAAAATTAATGAGTGCGCAGAATCGGACAGATTAACAATTTATTTATTTATTTTATTTTATTAAATTTATACCCCGCCCTTCTCCTAAAAAAGGACCCAGGGCGGCGCACAGGCATCATTAAAAACATACACAGTACAAAAATCCAAAATTTAAAAAACCAATTAAATAATTCCCTGTGCTAAAATACTAACATTCTAAAATTTAAAATTATTAACAAAATTAATTAAAGGAAAAAAGGACTCAGAATTCTATAACTCGTGGAAGAGGTGGTGTAACTGGATACGGGAATGACCGAATAATAACAACTGAAGCAATAATATATGTTTAAATCGGATATTGGTAAATAATATCAGTCAGAAATTAAAGGACGAATAAGAATTGATGAAGTAGGTAGGTTAACTAGATGGGCTGTATATAGTGTAAATGTTGGTGTTAAATATTAGGCCTACTATTAGGACTGTAATGTTAAGTTTGATTATTTAAATGTTATCGCTTTCTCGCGCTGTGACGGCAATATGTTTAAAATTATGTTTGTATGATTTTCTTTTTATAAGAATAAATAAAAAATTATTTATAAAAAAAAAAAGATGCACCGGAGCTCCACAACTTCAACCATTTCATAACAGCTCTGAGACAGCAATTTGAGGACCCCTTAGCTGACTGCAAGGCTAGAGACCACATATGGCACATCATACAGGGTCCAGTCACCGAGTACATCGAAGAGTTTTGTGATCTGACTTGCCACATAGATTGGCCAGAGGAAATACTTGTGAGTTGTTTCAAAGATGGCTTAAACGATGACCTATACAATGCCTGCTTTGACTGTGGAGCCTGCACAGCTGTTGTGTCTTAGCTGAGGAAGTGGACATCAATCAAGTTCGAAACCAGTACTGCACAAACTGCTCCTGGAATATCTATTATCCCAGCAGAAGGGAGAAGGAACGAAACCAAACCACGCTTTGCCCCGTCGCACTCAGCTGCCTGCTTTCATTTTAGGAAGGAGGGTCACTGTGCAACGAGTGCCATGTGAGAATGTCCACCCGAAAAGGAGAGAAGCAGGTTGAAGGGAAGCTCTCAAAGCCACCACTATGTTCCAAAAATATCTGTCAGGCCTGAAGCCATATTTTCTTGTGGATCTCAGGTCTGCCACACTTTCTATTATTCTACTATGCATTTTCTATTGTGGGGAATGGGAGGGGGGATTGTATGGAGTTAGATGGTATGTAGCCAAAACAAAATTCTTTCTAGAAAGCCAAGGTCATCCTTTGTCTCTGCACCTCTGCACCTGACCGGAACTGGATGGGTGGAAGCTGCCAGCAGGGCAGTGGAAGATTGGACCATGTGATGTACTTGTGGGTGTGGGAGCAAAATCTTGAACTTTCAACTGGGTGGGAAAACTGACAAGTCTTCAGATTTGGGTTTTCCCAGATGTGCCAACATAGCTCTCTTAATAAATTGGAACTTAGAACAATACTTTGCCTTGGACTCTGATTTACTTTTGGATGCTATTTGGAACCCTGACAATATCTCTCTGAAGACCCATGCAGTCATTGAGTTCCCACCGGAACCAATTACAGTGCGAGGAACTTTGACCTCTCTGGTGGAGGAACCTAGTCAGTTGGAGACCAACTACAAAGACCCTTCAGTGAGTGAGGTTGTCGAATCCTTTACAATCCCTATAGAACTGTTAATTCTGGTAACAGGGAGAAAAGTGAGACTTAAGGCATTGCTAGATTCGGGGTGCATGAGAAACCTAATAAGTCTGACCCTGATTGGGGAATTGGACATTCAACTATGGCCACTAAAAGCCCATCTTGTTCTGCCAATGGGTCCATTGCAGGGGGTCCCCCAGCCACGTTTGCCACTGAACCACTTGAACTAATGATGGTAAATCACTCTGAAAGTATTGCTTTCATTGTGACACCAGGGATGGACTGGGCCCTAGTTCTGGGGCTAACCTGGTTAAAAAAGTGGAACCCAATGGTGGACTGGTCAGAGGGGACCCTCCAATTCCCTAATGATGAATTAATTCAGAACAAGGAACCCCACCAGACTGAAATACCATAGAGGGAGGAGGTAGCTGTGGCAAATGGACCCCTATTGGGCATCCCTAGGAAATACCAGGATTTGATGGATGTTTTCAATGAAGCAGTCTCAGATGAACTCCCTCCCCCCACCCATAGGTCTATGGATTGTGGCATTGAGATTTTACCGGGGGCCAAACTACCTAAGCCAAAACTTTATACTATGACTACCTGGGAACTGGATGAATTGTGGCAATTCATAGACAAAAACCTCAAGCATGGGTTCATTAAACTGGTGAGACCCAAGGTGATGGACCTGTTCCTGTTCCGGCAGAAGGATGTCTTGCTATGTTTATATGTGGATTATAGGAATTTAAATGCTATTTGCAAGGAAAATTTTTATCCACTACCCTAGTGATGGCGAATCTTTTTCACCTTGGGTATCAAAAGCATGCACATGCATGCTATTGCACATGTGTGCATTCCCACCCCCATAATTTAATGTCCCCCCATGCCATGCCCCCTGCACATGGGCACATGACCCCCCTTCTGGAGGTCAGAAATGGCCCATTTTCCAACTTCCAGTGGGCCCAGTAGCTCCATTTGTCACCCTCCCCAGGCCCCAGAGGCTTTCTAGGAACCTGGGAAGGGTGAAAACGGTCTCCCTCGCCCCCCTGGAGGTTGGAAACGGCCTGTTTTGTGACTTCTGGTGGGCCCGGTAGGTCTGTTTTTGGCCCTCCCCAGGCTCCAGAGGCTTTCTAGGAGCCGGGGGAAGGGTGAAAAATAGCCCAACATGCACACCTGAAGTTTCAGAACGTTTCATCCATGGCACCTAGAAGCTGCCAAAACTGCTGTTCATAGCTTTCAGCGGTAGATATGCATATCTATATCGAGATACATCCACATCTGCCTCAGAGTCTGCATTCCCAATGACCAGTGAAATCAGAAAAGGCTCTGATTTCATCTACTGACTATGCTATTTTTCCTAAAACAGGGATCCCCAACCCCTGATCCATGGACTGGTATGGGCCGTGACATGCCAGCAACTGGATTGCACAAACAACCGAAGCCTCATCCATGGAATGCAGGCAGGACACCAAACAATGCCCCCTCCGGTCCTTGGAAAAACCTCTCCCCAAAAGGATTGGGGGCCGCTATCCTAGAACACAGTGTAATAAAGCGAGAAAGTGCACCTCTTTCCCAGAACTTGAGAGGAATAACAAATGATGAGGGATCTAAAAGAGGAGAACCTGCACTCTGAATTAAAAAGATGGCAGTTGAGTTGTATGTTCTAATTTCATGGCTCTCTTCGTCTCACTTTTGCTTTGTGTTTCGTCCATTAGCAGAGTTCTCTTCAAATGGATGATCTAGCGATACATCTGAATTCAGGCTGCTGCCTCCTTGGATGACAGGGAATTTAGTCTGAAATCTGTGGCGGGTGCAAGTTTGGTAAAAGACCATTTTAGATCATTTTTTTTGTATAACGATTTGAAAATAGTCTCTCATTTTCTGTGACATACCTAGAATTCTGGAGTGTTCAGGGATTTGTGGTTTTAAACATCTATTTTAAAGAGCAGTTTGAGCTAAATTTATCCACTGAGAGAGAGTGTGTGTGTATCTATATAACTATGTCTGTCTGTCTGTCTGTCTATCCAAATACAAACACATACACACACACATACACACACACACACATGATTTCTCTGCTGGGATTGTGTTTAGCAGTGGAAACATGAGTTGTAATTTTATAAATAAATGCATATCATTAAGAAATATTTGTAATTATGCAACTAAATGCTGTTAGTCTAAATTCTAATTCCACTCCCTTTTAATGATATTTAGAAGGGATCTGTCCCTGCCCAAAAGCCAGGCTGCCATGGTGACCTAGCAGCATCTAATGTCATTAGATATATTGGATTTTTTTAAGGATTCATCCTCCCTTAACTTTTAAAAACATTCTTGATACCACCTTGGTACAACATAGGATAGTACAAGGACTATATAATTGAAGGTGTGTGTGTGTGTGTGTGTGTGTGTGAGAGAGAGAGAGATGATACGATTGATCAATTGATAGATAGATTATACAGATTATAGAGATAGAAGGATATATAGAGAGAGACGACCACAGCTTTTTATTTGACTGGTTTTTTATCCTTGGGTGGAGGAAAAATGTCAAATTCCAATTTTAATGTGGATTTATACATTTTATGCTTCTGAAAGCTGTGGACAAATCAGAATAAGCTTTCCAATTGCCGCTTGTAGGGTCCTGGATTATATGACCTCATTTAGGAACAGAGAAATGGAAAATTGTCAGGTTGAGGAAGTCTGAGAGCAAGATGCATTTTTCATAATATGCTAGTTTATATTAGTGGAGAGTGTTCACACAAATATTTAGCCTGCAACAAATAATGTGAACTACTTATATTTCTTTCTCTCTCTCTTATCTATTTATCTACCCATCTATCTATGTCTCTCTCTGTGTCTCTCATCTCCCTCCCTCTTTGTCATCCATCCATCCATCCATCCATCCATCCATCCATCCATCTTTGTCTATCTACCCACTCACCCACCCATATCCATCCATCCATCCATCTCTCTCTCTCACCTCTCTTTCTCATCTCTGTGTTGATAACAATCCCCCAACTTTTAAGCATTTGTTTTACTTAAAAGAAAATCCAAAGCAGACAGGCGAGAGAAGATAGGGAAAAAGCAGAGAAAATAAGTCTCAGCATCACACAGATTAACCCATCTCTATGCACTTATTCTTATATGCTAATTATCTGAAAGGCTATGACCTGTGTTTGATATGAAACCCAGTCATTTTGCCCTGAATTAAATTTGCATGGGATAAATGATATTCCTATTAACCCTGACTGTACCTGACCTCTCACATTCCTATTATTAAAATAAATCCTGAATAATTAACGTTCATGATTAAGAGAGTAGAAATTATGTGCGAAATTAGAAAATAAGGCCTGGCTTATTTTTCAGTTGAAGCAGAAGAAGGCATGATCCCTGTGAACCAGCATTTGAGTCCCAAGGCACACAGTTGGCCTAGGTCTGTTTTTACACGCACACATCGAGCTTGTTCAATTCTGTTGGTACAATCCCATATTCCAACACTTAATTTCTTTTCTCCCAGGTCACAAAGTACTTTTGGCTATTTTGAACAAATCATCCAGCATGAAAAAAGTAGTCTTAAACCTGTTGGTTCTTTAGAAATATTTAAATACAGTATGTATTGATGTTGATCAGTGCTAATAAACAGTGACTCTATCTACAGATCTCTCATCTCTCTCACATACACGCCAACACCTCTCTATCTCTATCATTTCTGTCTGTCTATCATAACTCTCTTATATATCTATCCCTCCATCCTGCCATCTCTCCCTCCCCCTCCCTCCCTCCCCCCTCTCACACACCCCTATTTCTAGAGAAAAAAATCTAGAGAAAAGAGAGAAAACCTTGTTACAGTTCTTAAAAACTTTGAGAAATCCCTGTAACACTTTTATCTGATTCATATGAAAATATGCTTGTTGAATCATTCAGGGTAGGGTTTCCCAACTGGATGCCTACAAGAGATGTTGGACTCCCACTGCCATCATTCCTATTCCATCACTTTTGGAGAGTTGCACCTGGATCAATATAAAAGGTATCTAGGAGTGGGCATCAAGGTTGATGGAGCATTCAGGAGAAAATTTCCAGGTTGATGAAAGGTATCCAAAAGATGGTATCTGGGTTAATGAAGGGCTTTCAGGTGGTTTCCAGGTTCATGAAGGCTATCAGGTTGATGAAGAGTATCTAGGAAAAGGTTTCCAGGTGGATGAAGTATATCCAAAACCTGGAATCCAGGTTGATGAAGGATTTTCAAGAGAGGTTATCTGCATTTATTTTATTTATTTATTTTATTAAATTTATACCCCGCCCTTCTCCAAAAGGACCTAGGGCGGCGCACAGGAAAATTTAAAAATACATAACAAAATCAAGTAAGAAATTTAAAAACTGATTAAATACCGTCCTGCGCTAAAACCAAATTAAAATCCCAAAATTTAAAAACTATCTAAAATAGTCATTTGTGGAGGTTACGCTAGGCCGGCTAGATGAAACAAATGTGTCTTTAAACACTGGCGTAAGAGGCGGAGGTCGGAGATGGTGCGAAGTTCAGGGGGGAGGTCGTTCCAAAGGGCAGGGCCCGCCACAGAGAAGGCTCTTCCCCTGGGTGTCGCCAGTCGGCACTGTCCAGTTGACGGCACCCTGAGAAGGCCCTCTCTGTGGGAGCGTATCGGTCTAAGGAATGTATGGGGCAGGAGACGGTCTCGCATGTAACTAGGTCCCGAGCCATGGAGCGCTTTAAAGATGGGCGTCAAAACCTTGAAGCGCACCCGAAAGACCACAGGAAGCCAGTGCAGCTCACGCATGATAGGTGTTATATGGGAGTGTCTGGGTGCTCGCGTAATCACCCGCGCGGCTGCGTTCTGGACTAACTATAGCTTTCGAGTGCACCTCAAGGGAAGCCCCATGTAGAGAGCATTACAGTAGTTGAGTCGGGATGTCACGAGTGCCTGAGTGACTGTGCGCAGGGCAGCCCGGTCCAGTAAGGGGCGCAATTGGCGCATCAGGCGTACCTGATGAAACGTCCCCCTGGCCACGGCCGCCACATGGTCCTCCATGGACAGCCGGGAATCCAGGAGGACACCCAAATTGCGCGCCCTCTCCACGGGGGCCAGTGTTTCGCCCCCAATGGCCAGAGTTGGAATAATCTGGCTGAACCGGGGTGCCGGAAGCCACAGCCACTCAGTCTTGGACGGGTTGAGCTTGAGTTTGTTACTACCCATCCAGATCCGTACGGCCTCCAAACACCGGGACATCACCTCGACGGCATCGTTGGGGTGGCCTGGGGTGGATATGTACAACTGAGTATCATCAGCGTACAGATGATATCCCACCCCAAAACCATGGATGATCTCGCCCAGCGGTTTCATATATGTGTTGAATAGTAGGGGCGAGAGGACCGACCCCTGAGGAACCCCACATAAGAGGGGTCTCGAGGCCGACCTCTGCCCCCCTGTCAACACATATTGCGACCGACCAGAGAGGTAGGACGAGAACCACCGTAAAACGGTGCCTCCCAGCCCCAACCCCCCCAGTCGGTGCAATAGGATACCATGGTCGATGGTATCAAAAGCCGCTGAGAGGTCTAACACGACTAGGATAGAGGAAAATCCTCTATCCCGCGCCCTCCAGAGATCATCAATCAACGCGACCAATGCCGTCTCGGTGCTGTGACCGGGTCGGAAGCCGGACTGGCGCGGGTCTAGATAATCAATTTCCTCCAGGTGTCGCGGAAACTGTTGGGCCACCACACTCTCTACAACCTTCACTAAAAAGTGAAGGTTGGAGACCGGACGATAGTTCTCTAATAATGCTGGATCCAGGGACGGCTTCTTGAGGAGGGGCCTTATTACCGCCTCTTTCAAGACGGCAGGCAAGGACCCCTCACTCAAAGATGCATTGACAATGCCCTGGAGCCAGCCTCGTGTCATCTCCCAGGATGCCAGTACAAGCCAGGAGGGACACGGGTCCAATAAACATGTGGTAGCCTTAAGTCTCTTTGACAACCTGTCCATATCTTCGGTAGTAACAAAGTCAAACTCCATTGATGAAATTGTGTCTTGCTTTTAGCAGAATTCTTTCCCACACCTACTTTAGTTAGCATCTCTGGGCTGTGTTTGACCCAGGTTTATGCTTTCACACAACCCAAGAGATGATGGTCGATTCTTCCTATGTCCCTCCTCTTCCCCTTCAGCTCTACAGCAATGCTAACCTGGCTTTTCTCAGCCAGCCTTGGCAGCCAAGAAGATGCAGAGATGTTAGTGTAGACCTTAATTTGCTACTTTGTGCTGTCAGTAGAAGCCAAATTTATCCATGAGGGGCAGAGCTGGCCCCATCAGGTCTTTCAGCTTTCAAGTCAGCTGCTCTGCTCAGCACTGCCAGGGGTCAGAAGGGATGGTGTTGGACTGAATGCAGCTGCTGTGAGCAGTGAATGTTGCAGGGATATTGACGATGCAACTAATTTAGTTAGTGGATAGAATTTCTAAATGAATGAGGATTCATCTCGTCCCAATGCTACTGACTGCCAAGTCAATAGGCGAAGCGTTACTAATTTCGGTGTTCCGCTTAATTCACTGCTGTGGTTCTTTTTTTGCTGAGCCAAACAAGTAATAACATTGCTTACTTCTAGGTAATTGAGATAAACCCTTTAATCCTCTTTTTTTTTTTAAAGGAAAACCAACTTTTTAAAATGCAGAAACGGGCTCTCTTCTGAATTTCCATCTGAGAACTCCAACTTATTTCAAAATAAGATGGAGTTTAAAATAAGATCTATCTGGTCCATTACTTGGACAGTGGCCCAGTCAGATACCTTGGCTTTCTCCAAGCAGGTGTGATGACTCTGGTGGCCTTTTTCTTCTTGCTTAACTTAGGATCTAAAGTACAGGGGAATTGCATTCTGTGAATGCAATGAAAATTCAATTTAGCTGTCACAACTAATAACCATGGAAAAAGCTGCCTTCCATGAATTAATCTAACCCCTCCCTTTAAAAAAAAGCAAATGAAATTTGAATGTTTGAAAAGGGAGAAAAGGTTTACTCTTTCCCTTGCCTGTTTATAACTTCAGAGATATCTCTACTGCTGTTTCACCACAACCAATTTGCTTCTTCTAAACAATTATGCAGACAAACAGAAATAAAATTCTCACCATTCTTATATTCTGTCTTCAAAAGTTCTTTCTGCTGCAGCAACCTTTTTTCCAGGAGTTCAAAGTCAAATGCGTAGTGTCCTCTCCTTCTCTCCTGTGGGAAAAGTAGAAAATGGATGGAAACTAATCGAGGAGAGAACCAATCTAGAACTAAGGAGAAATTTCATGAGAACAATTAATCAGTGGAATGACTTGCCTTCAGACATTGTGGGTGCTCCATCACTGGAGGTTTTCAAGGAGAGTGGGTGCTCCATCACTGGAGGTTTTCAAACCAGCTCACCTCTTAATTGCAATCAGTTCCTAAACAGATACTTTGGTGTATTAATTCAGGCGCCGGACTGGAAGACTGTCTCTCAAGTCAGATCACCTCATATGTTTTTGTGAGAAATTAGGAGTTTGGGACATTGTGTACTCATCTTGAACTGTAAAAAAAAGAAGTTAGGAGATGATGGTGGTGGTGGTGATGATGATGGTGATGATGGCTACTGAAGGAAAATTCAAGAAAATTCTTAACACTCAGCATCTGGTTTGAGTTAGATAAGGAGGATTGGAGTTGGAGTTTGCTTGTGGCTACATAGGGGGTTTCTAGGCTGATTCCCCTTTTCACTCCACCCCCAGGTTTTGCCATGTCTTCTCCTACAGCTACACAGAATTAGATTGACTTTTAATTACTCTGGTTACTCCTTACTCATATTCTATTTCCTAGCTATGTGTCTTTGCTTCCCATGAGATCAATGAACAGCGTCATTGTTGACTCTCCAACATTTCCATGGAGTACAAGGAAGCACTGCAGTTGGAAACTCAGGGGAGGCTAAAACATTCCTTCTTCATCTGGAATCTCATTTATGCTCACTGGAAATGATCACATGAAAGTGTATGTATGAGAGAGGAGGAGGAGGAGGAAGAGAAGAAGAGGAAGAAGAGAAGAAAGCAAAGGAAAGGAGAGCAAGAGGGATTTATAATCTGCTTGCAAGACTCATATCTTAATGGGACTCATTGGGTAATTTTGATCCAGTCAGTTCTATTCCATCCAATCCATTTCTTAGAGCTGAGCGAAGAAGAATGAGAAAAGATACCCAAGAAGGTTGTTTTGAGCTCTCAAATGAAAGATGAGGCTATCATTGTGAAGGCTCATCAATTCAGATACGATCATTTCAAACGTAATCAATATTAGCCAAGATCTGCTTAAGTTTTCATTGGGAATCTCATATTTTTTCAAGAGTCAGATTTTGTTTTATGGCTGAAGAGAATCATACGATGCAACATTTGCAGCTAAATACAGTTCGAATCCAAATTATTTGTTGTAAGTGCAACTCATTCCCAATTAGCTGCAGACCAAGGACTATTAACAAGCAAGCAGCTGGAGGAAATGATAAAAAAAGGAAATGCTTATTAAAGGACCTCTTTATGATATGTTTCCCTGTGACTCGCAGCTCTTCAAAACAGTAAACGGAACCATAGCATATGAACATCTTCTAATCTGTCCCAAACGATGCCATTTTTCTCAAATTCAGCCCCAAGAGCAGGAATTCATTGATGTCTTTATATTAAAAAATGCAGTTGGATATCACATCAAAGCAGTTCATAAAATTTGCTGTTAAACGGAACTAGAGCAATAAAATGTTTATGCGCTTTTTAAACGCAGTGCTTCATTTTGGACATCGAGAAACAAAAATGAAGGAGAAAGAATTTATCCAATTTTTTATTTTCTAAACATTCAGAGAAGTTTAGGATGAGTGTCTTAAAGGTGCTTTTTCAAGAGGCAACTGGACTTTCTGGTTTTTATTTGAAGACATTTTTTTTCTCATCCAAGAAGCTTCTTCAGCTCTCTTGATGAAAAGCGAAACACGAGAAGCTCTCTTTAACAGATTAACAGAGTTGGAAGGGACCTTGCAGGTCATCTAGTCCAACCCCCTGCCCAAGCAGGAGACCCTACATGTGCCTCTACCTAGGATCGAACTCTAGGCCACAGCAGCTTTTCCTGGATGAAAAGTGAAACATCTCCAAAGAAAAACCAGAAAGTCCACTTGCCTCTTGAAAAAGCACCTTTGGGACAACCATGACTTGGATGGCTGGGAATCTTCATAGACATAGATTAAGTAATAGTTCTTTGAAAAACATTTGAACTCACAATGCCCCATCAGATATTATAGTGGGGGCAGCATCCAGGCTGCCTGCAGAAAGATCTGGAATAAAGGTGATTCAACCTGAAAGAAGAGATCTAAGTTTATTTAAAAAAAGGATATAGCTTCTGAAAGAAAGAAAAAGAGAGGGAAGAAAGGAAGGAAGGAATGAAGGAAGGAGGGAGGGAGAGAGAGAGAAAGAAAGAAAGAAAGAATGAACAATTCTGCAAAGCATTTTCATTTTATTTTGCAATTGGTGCTTTCATTGATTAACTTCCCTTTACAATCCCAGATTATAAACCATCAACTCTGTGGGGAGGTCTTTGTGATAGAGCTCGAAATTAGCTATTTTTGAACAAACTCAAGATTGTTGGCCTTTGTGCATTGAGACTGACTCTTTAGCCCCATTTGGAGAGGCTTCAACTCCATCTTACTTGATGCCTGACTCAGTGGCTTTTTGAGTTTGATCTTACTTTGGGGAAACATTATTTCCTGGACAAATTTTAATATGGTAGCTCAGCATATAGAAAAATAAAAATGAAGTTTCAAGTCGTATTATGGCAATTTTATTGGTGATCGTATGCCACTAGTTTGTTCATAGCATCCAGGATGCTTTTGATTTCCCAATCCTACTTAGTTACCAAGTCTGGGCAAGGCTAGCAATTACTGCTACCAAATGAGATTCTGCATATTGATTGATTGATTTATATCCCACTGTTATTTTTTACAAATAACTCAAGATTATGGATGTATCCAAAACACTTTCCTCCTCCTATTTCCCCCATAACAACAACACTGTAAGGTGGGTTGGGCTGAGAGAGAATGAGTGGCTCAGGGTCATGCAGTTGGCTTTCATGCCTAAGATAGCTCTATTTGAGGTTGTGAGTTTGATCTTTCTTCCTCAGCTTCCTTCTGGATCCTGAGGGTTCACTCTTGAGCATCTACCTTTCAGAGCACAGGTGGGTAATGTCATGGCATAATAGTATGTGTGAATGACCTTGGAAGATGGGGGGAGGGAAAAGATGCTGCCTATGGAATGATCAGATAAAGGGGAGGAGAACCCAAAGATGCCCAACAGACAGAGAAAGACCCACAGAAAGGATCCTCCTGTCAACTCAGAACCCTGACACCTCCCTAACTTATCAGGCTACAAAAACAGATGATGAGAGATTTATACTTTTAGGCTTGTAAAATTCTGTTAATGCAACCTTGCAATGACATTGAATTAGCTCATCCACTCTGGTTTTTTTGTCTGGGCTTCCTGGGAAGGCTGACATGTGACTTCACCTTGCTCAGAAAAGCTCCAGAAACCCAGACTTGGCCTGATTGCCATTCTCCACCTGGGCATCATCTTCACTATGTGAAGGTGTTTTAGAGGTTTTTTCCCACCCTGAAGGCCAAGACATCGCTCATCTGATGGTTGTTTGGTTTGTAGGTTCTCCTCCTGCATCTCAAGGTTCTTCTCACAGACTATTACAGTAGATAATGCAAGGGATACATTTATGATTCTTTCTTTCTTTCCTTCCTGTTGGCCTGACTGCAGTACGTCGTTCCAAGGCAGCAGATGAAGAAAGGAGCAACAAGGCTCGCCAAGCTCGCGATGAGTATCAGAGGCACTCCTTACGGGCCATCCGTAAAGGAAAAGTGGCTGATCTAAGTAGCCTGTTCCAGGCAGCTGGTTTGAATATCGAACAAGAAACCAAGCTGGCCAATTCTTGCACAATCCCATCCTTGAATGTGATGACACCAATCAGGTTGGTTGTATTCCCATAAAGGAAAGTGGAATTTAGAATTGATTTCCCTATCGTATTCAGCAAGGTCATATGGAATGGTTTTCCAATAAAAGGGATTTTGGGCTGAATAGTAGGAGAACTGCTGAGAAAGTAAGAGCTCAAAAGCTGAACAATTGGGAAAGTCCTCTTTGCTGACTGTTTTCAATTGGGGCTGGATAGTCAAAATCAGGAACAGATGCATGGAGTGAAAGGTTAAAAAAATGGAATATCACCATAGTCCATTCAAAAATTTGAAACCTACCACTGACCCGGAGGCTCCAGTTAGTTCAGAATGTGGCCACGTGGGGGATTTTGGGAGTATCTAGACACTCCCATGTGACACCTCTCCTGCGTGAGCTGCACTGGCTGTCTGTGGCCTTCCAGGTGCGCTTGAAGATTCTAGTGACCACCTTTAAAGCGCTCCATGGCAAGGGACCTGGTTATCAGCAAGACCGCCTCCTGCTGCTAAATACCTCCCACCGACCAGTCCGCTCCCACAAAGAGGGCCTCCTCAGGGTGCCGTCGGCCAGACAATGTCGGCTGGCGACCCCCAGGGGAAGAGCCTTCTCTGTGGCAGCTCCTGCCCCCTGGAATGACCTCCCCCCTGAATTACGCACAATCACAGACTTACGTCTCTTCTGTCGGGCCCTGAAGACACATCTATTTTGTGCAGCTGGCCTCTCATAGTCTTTTAATTGGGTTTTAGCATTGGGTGTTATAATTAAGAGGCCAAATTATTTAATATTTATTAATCTGCTATTTTAATTTTTGTATTTCTTCTTTTTATTGTGTCTGTTCACCACCCTGAGTCCCGAGAGGGAGAAGGGTGGTATATAAATTAAATAAACCATAAATCATATTTCTTTGAGTGTTTTTAGCTAAACGCTCCTCAAAGTCTTGCTTTGCTTTCCTGATTGTTGCCTTGCATTTGTTCTGCCAGAATTTATGTTTCTGCCTGTTGTCGTTTGGAGAAGCCTTCCATCTTTTAAATGAGCTTTTCTTGCTTTTGATCACTTCCCGAACAGCTCCTGTAAGCCACATTGGAGTCCTCTTGAACCTGGCGGTGCCCTTTTTCCTTTTAGGTATACATTCCAATTGGGCCTCTGTTATTGTTTTTGTGAGCAGCCTCCATGCCTCATGGAGTGTTTGGACTTTCTCAATCCTCCCTTTCAGCTTCTTTTTTACTAGTTTCCTCATCTTCGGGAAATTTCCTTTATGAAAATTTAAGGTCTCTGTGTTAGATTTTGTCGGTGATTTGCAGTCTATGATTAAGTTAAAAATAATTGTGTTGTGGTCACTGTTCCCTATTGGATCAGTCACATTAACATTTTGCACCAGATCCTGTATATTGCTCAGAACCAAGTCAAAGATTCTTGTACCTCTAGTTGGGTCTTCAACCATCTGTTCCAGGGAACAATCATTTAGCATATCTAGGAACTTTATCTCTTTGTCATGTGCTGAACAACAGTTCGCCCAGTCTATGTGAGGGTAATTGAAATCCCCCATTATAACCAGGCTTCCCTTTTTTGATGCCTCCTTTACAACATTCTCCAACTGCCAGTCTCTCTCAGGGGCTTGGGTCAGAGGCTTGGGTCGAAGGCTATCAGTATGGTCTTTAGCCACATTTCTATCTTTGTCTCTTTTCCTCCCTCTCTCTCTCCCTCCCTCCCTCTCTCTCTCCTTCTTTTCTTCTCTCTCTCTCTTTCGTCTCAACACTACTCAGATAAGTAGGATAAAAATGCATTCTAGGTTCATTAGAGGAAGCTCTGGTTTTCTTCATGGGAAGAAAGCTTGATTGCATTTCCAAGTCATTTTAACTTTTCTAGTTAGATCTTTTCATGGATTTGTTTGATCCACCAAGATCTCTGGTAGTGGATTTTGTAGTGAGAAAGATGACAGATGAGATACCAAGATATCTTTCAACCTTTCTATGATTTCAGGAAGCTATGAAAATATCTTACAGTGGAAAATTCTCTATTTTGCAGACACACTGTATGAATTAATTCATCTATTGCATGCCAACATCAATAATTAAAATAAGGGATAATATTGACCCATCCATCTATTTCCAGTCTGCTTCCCTTCTGGATGCATAGATTCAAATGTCAATTCTGTCTACTTTCATCAATAGTTTAGATCTTATTTTAAAATAGGCATGTTGCTGCAAGGGTCCTGCCTGAATAGGGGGTTGGACTAGAAAACTGCCAAGGTCCCCTCCAGCTCTTTTCTGATTTTAATTGATTGAAGTCAGCATCTTCCAACCATGTTGACTACAACACCAGAACACCCCACTCAGCCTTTGGCATGCTGTTAAATGGATGGAAACTAATTCAGGAGAGAATCAACTTAGAAGTAAGGAGAAATTTACTAGTGACAAATGATACTGTGAGAACAATTAACCAGTGGAACAACGTGCCTCCAGAAGCTGTGGTTGCTCCATCTCTGGAGGTTTTCAAAAAGAGTCTGGACAACCATTTTCCTGAAATAGTACAGGGTCTTCTAGTTAAGCAAGGGATTGGACTAGAAGAACTCCAAGGTCCCTGTCAACTCTGATATTCTGTTCTGTTCTATTCTAAACAGACCCCACTTCCCCCTTTCTCATCCTACTTCTTCCCTCCCCATCACATAATTGGGGCTCAGTAATTGGATCCTTACAGTATTTTATTTAGGTCTTCTAGGTTTGCATAGTTTTTACCTTTTTAAGATTCTAAGCCACTCAGTTACCCTATGGTAAGATGGGTGGCCAATAATTTGATAAACAACAGAGCAAACACACACACACACACACACACACACACACACACACACACACACACAGAGTGAGATCCTTGGTGCTCTTTAAGTTTGGTTCCTCCCAAGCTCTGAGAACACCAAGGACTGCACAGTTCAACCTTGAGCTATCAATATTCACTTTTGTTGGTAGATTGAATTGAATGGTGCTTCTAGGTGTCCCACCTGATAGCCAGGTGACCGGTTGCCTTCAAGGAACTTTCCTAATCTCATCCAAAAAAGCTTTTGCTCCTGACCACCACAATATTAACTGCAGCAATGTCAGTTTTCTCTGTTATCGTGTTCTCTGCCTCTTTCAATACTTATTATCTCAGTTGTGTGTTTTAGAGAGTGTTACTGTTTCCCTGTACCTGGTGTCTCCACACTATTCTTAATTTTAAGCATCTCTTACCTCCCTCCAGATGGCTTCTTTTCAAATGGAAACATCTCAAGTGCCTGGGGACATGGACAGTCCCAATGATACTATTAATATGTGCCAAACCTCTCTCTCCGAGACAGCACAAGGGTTTTCCTTTCAGCGTTTCTTAATGGGTTGCATCCACAGGTGCAAAATCAAAGTCTTTGACCCATTGGTTTCCCTCAGTTGTAGTGGACAAAATTATCACCAAGAAGTCTTCTTTTGTCTGTCATACTCATCACCTCTCTTCCACATTCCTACTTCATTTAAAGGAGAATATTTGCATCTGAGGGTTGAACAGTGGGGCCTTTGGTGCTCCCTGAGCTTTTTTTTTTTAAGGTGGCGACAAACAAATGTTTTCTAAGACAGATTTTTACTGATTTTACTGGAGGGAGGGAGGAAGATGGAAGGGAAGGCTGGCAGGAGAAAGACAGCAAGAAAGGAAGGAGGGAGGGGTGGGGTGGGGGCAGAAAAGGAAGGAAGGAAGGAAGGGGAGAGAAAAAGAGAAAGCTCTAATATATTTTATGAACTGTAAGCTGCCCCAGAATCTTTGACTGAGATGGGCAATCATAGAAATTGAACAAATAAATAAGTACAAGATGCAGAATTGTTACCCACTGCTCTTTGAAAGAGTTTTCCTTTCAGATGCTGTTGCTTTTTATTATTTTCCCTATCGCCCACCTCCTTGTCACTATCAATCCATCCTTCAACCACCTCCTTACCAGGACTTTAATAGGTGCCCTCATGTTTCAAAAGCCCCGGGATGAGAAGAATAGAGAAATTGACTTATTCAAAATGCTGAAAAGGCTTTCTCCAGGTGACCTTGCCTCTCCTGGCTTGCATTGGGTCTAGATTTAATACCCAATTATGGCTTCACTTTACTTACAGAAGGTGGAAAATATTATTGTCACCTTCTGTGAACAGAACGACAAGTCCCTCTTATTTTGTAACTACAATGTGGTTTCTTCCTAATGCAGCTCCTCCCTGCATGGCCTTAACCTCTATTTCTTTTTAATTTAATACAGCAAAGCATGGGAATGGCCCCAGAGGCCTTTGTCCAGAGAAGTCATCATTCAGTGGTTCAAAGAGGAACAGATTCCACGGCGGGCTGGCTTGGAAAGAAACTCCAATGCAATCGCTCCTTGGTTCCATGGTAAAAAAATATTCCTTATTAGCATTCTGAAGTTTGAAGGTCCTTCACCCATCATCTGTTCTCTGGGTGATGGTGAATTTCTAGACATGCTTTTTCTCTGAAAGGTTGATGGCTTTGAAACGTGTCCAGCATACGTTTATAAGCAGAAGTGCCTTTTTTTGTATTTCCTTTTTAAAAAAGAAGCTGATATATCTCCAAAAGGTATACCTCAGCTTCACGCACACAATATTTATTAGCTGGAGTAACCTAGTAGCTAATGGTGACCAACGTGGTGACCTAGAGATGCTCGCCTCCAACTCAGAAGGTTGAGAGTTCGATTTTAGGCAGTGGCAGATGTATCTTTATCAGGGCATCAAGAGAAAATATTTGCTGTGAACTCTGTGTAGGCATCAGGAAGGGCATCCAGCCAGAAAATGCTCAGCTCCATTCAGTTGTCCTGACTCCACCTTGATAAAAGGGATTACCGTTTTTATGACCAAATAACTTTATTCTCCATGTGGTTTACAGCAATGGTGGGATTCAATTTTTTTTACTACCGGTTCTGTGGATGTGGCATGGCTTGGTGGGCATGGCAGGGAAAGGGCACTGTAAAATCTCCATTCTCTCCCCACTTCAGGGGAAGGTTACTGCCCTATAGGAAATCCCTATTTCCTCCCAATCAGCTGGGACTTGGGAGGCAGAGAATAGATGGGGGCAGGGCCAGTCACTGGGGGTGTTTATTGGTTCTCCAAACTACTCAAAATTTCCACTACCGGTTCTCCGGAAGTGGTCAGAACCTGCTGAGTACCACCTCTGGTTTACAGTATGAAACAATAAACTACAGTTTATAAATACAGTAGCGTATGTTGTCCAGGATAAAAATTGGCAACTAGATAATCAGAAACATATATTCACAGTGGTACAGAATGCTCAAATACATTTGACTAAGAAGAGATAAAGGGGTTCATAATACTTTGAAAAAAACAAACAAACACAACCCTAACCCTTTCAGGTATTTAAAAACTCTTAAAAGCTTTTTCTAAGTAACAACTCTGTTCATAATTTGCATCTCACCAGAGCAGAACTAGAGAATTTGTGGTGGCTGTTTTTAATACCAGGCACTTAAAAATAAATGACTTGGAGCAAATGTAATTGCATAGAAGGGGAGGGGGCATAGAAAAGAGCGGGAGGAAGGGAAGGATCTCGGAGAGGAAAAAAAATCGCATTTGATCAAAAATATAATGTGCAAAAAAAGGAGGATATTCTGAACTAGGTACTACTCTCAGAAAATATCTTTTCTGATAGACATCAATTTCTGGAACAGAGAATTTCAAACTTAGTCTGTAAAGTTAGAAGGAAAGTGATCTTTCAGCATATCAAGCTACCTGAAAAATGTTTTCAATATTATTTCAGTAAAAGTAACAGAGTTGGCAGGGACCTTCAACCCCCTGCTCACTCTGAAGACCTACCGGTATACTATTTCTGAAAAGTGGCTGTCCAGTCTCTTCTTAAAAGCTGTCAATGAGGGAGCACCAACAACTTCCAAAGGCAAGCCTTCCACTGATTGATTGTCCTCACTGTTAGGAAGTTTCTCCTTAGTTCTGGGTTGCTTCTCTCCTTGATTAGTTTCCATCTGTTGCTTCTTTTTCTGTCTTGAGGTGCTTTGGTAAATAAGTTGGCCTCCTCTTCCATGTGGCAGCTCTTCAAATATTGAAACACTGCTATCATGTCACCCCTGATCCTTCTGTTTACCAGACTATACATATCCAGTTCCTGCAATTTTTCTTTGTATGTTTCATGCATTCTCATCTCACTGTTGCCTTGGATTACAGTACTGCTAAGGTTGTAATGATAAGCAGGATCACCCTTTGCTGAATTGGAGAAATCAGGATGTTGGATACAAAATATGGACAAACAGTTCTGGTGTGTCACGAATTAATTCAGAATCATTGATGCTTGTTAAAAATTAGGGGTGAATGCAGACTAAGCACATGCTTAGGGCACCAGGCCCAAGGGGGCATCACAAAGTTGAGGAAAAAAAACCAATGAAGATTTGTACAGTATGTACAAAGGAGGGGGGGCACCGAGATTTGTCGATGCTTGTCACTTCAATCTGCCACGAGGTGAATGTACAAACAGTTCTGGTGTTGATGTGAGAGGTATAGTTGTATTTTTGTGTATCGATGATGCTGTGTTGACTTGCAGGGAATGTTAGAAAGAGGAATATGGACTTGAATATTAATGGATCACAGATCGAAAGAGTTGAGTTGGATAGGGAAAATGCAGCAAATAGTGGCAAATCATATATGAATGAAAAATGGTTGCAAATATTGAGTATTTCTAATCTAGTGAAAAAAAGGCGTAGGGGGTCACAATCTTTGAGGGTCTGCTACAAAGAATAGGGGGTCAACTTATTTTCCAAACATCAGAAGGCAAGACAATGGATGGAAACTAATCAAGGAGAGATTCCTAACAATGAGGACAATTAACCAGTGGAACAGCTTGCCTCCGGATGTTGTGGGTGCTCCATCTTTGGAGGCTTTTTGGAAGAGACTGAACAGCCATTTGTCTGGAATGACAATGGGGTTTCCTGCCTGAGCAGGGGGCTGGACTAGAATACCTTCAAGGTCTCTTCCAACTCTGTTATAGAATAGAATTCTTTATTGGTCAAGTGTGATTTGTCTCTGGTGGACACAAGGAATTTGCCTCTAGTGCATAAACTCCCAGTGTACAAACAAGTAACAAGTGATACATTAATAAATAAATCATTGTTCTGTTATTCATCCCCTCTATCAAGTAGAATTTTTTTGCTTTCAACAGTAGAAAATTTTCTAATGAATAGAAACTGTTAATATGTACAAATGACGGCAGAAAGACAGTAGGTGGTATCTAGTCTATGGCAAGGGATAAACCTTTGTTGAAGGAAACTGACGTAATTGAGGCCTCAACTGGACTTAAGGGTTGGGACAGCTAGGAGAAACATCAGAATAAGTTGGATGCCACGATTTGTTTATGACCATTTTTCCTCCTTCTGCTTTATGGGATCTTCAGTCATGTTGGCTAATGTAACCTTAAATTTAACCTTCCTGGTTGTGACAACCCATGAAATTTGTTAAAATTGATGAAAGGATGACATATGAAATGCTTGACATATGGAATAAGACTGCATAGCAGGCCCAGACTAGTTCTGGAACAATTCTGGAAGGAACATCAAACTGGGAAGGAAGGAACTTTCAGGAAGTTTCTGAAAACAACAACAACAATTGCTCAATTGAATTGAACGGAGTAGATGTTATGTGAAGTGTCTTCAAGGTGAAATCAACTCCCCATGTCTACATGAGTAGAAGCAATACAGGAAACTATTTGTAGCTCAGGGTTGACATAAGGAGTCCTTGTTTCTCTCTAAGCTCGGTTGTTTTCTTGTACACATTTCATTACCAAATTAGGTAACATCACTGCTAATGAAACATCTGCAAGAAAACAACCAAGCTTGGAAAGCACCAAGGATTCTCTCATGAATATAACTATCAGTTTTCTTCTGAACAATATGGAAATGGTTTACCACTATTGTCTTCTAGATTGTGTCTCAATTTCTCAGTTTGACCTAAAGGCCTGGACTTCCTTGGTGTTCTACCGGTCAAATATTAATAAGGTCTCGTTCGGCTTTGCTTTTCCAGGGTCAGTTACAGTTAGGACCAAATTTGAAAATTCAGCATACACTTACAGTCATTGTCTACCTTGTTGTATGGCAATCGGATATCTTCCAGTAATTCTAAAATTTTGGGAAGTTTAGTGCATAAAACTAGCGAACCAGTTTGGTCCAGGGGTTAAGGCACCAGGCTAGAAAGCGGGAGATTGTGAGTTCTAGTCCTGCCTTAGCTATGAAAGCCAGCTGACTTTGGGCCAGTCACTCTCTCTCAGCCCGAACGTTGTGGGTAAAATAGACAGAAGGTGCGTTGATATATTTGCTGCCTTGAGTTATTTGTAAATATAAAAATGATGGAATACTGATGAAAGAAAGAAAGAAATAAAATTCTTTCTGCAAATAACTATGGCCACTTTCAAGATTGCCTCTTCAATAATATAAAAAATGCAATTTCCCCTCCTCTTTATTCACAAATACTTTCATTCTTCAGGTAGTGCTTTGTTTCACTCTAATTCTGAATAATTGTTTGTGTCTGTTCATCTTTCTGAATGGACGGTTATTCTAAAGCTCTTGTAATTCATGAAAGGGGAATCAAGACATTATCAGCCAACTTGATAAATGTTTCAGAGCTGCACCCTCCCAAAGGAAGCAAGCAGAATATCGAAGTAAGGTAACATGAGCTGTGACATATGGCAAGGAGAAAGGAAGGGAAATATATATAAAATACTAGCATTGCTATTACGGTGAAATGAGAAACTAGAATCCTGAATTATTCATACTGATGATCTAATTGCTAATGTGAAGATAGGTTTTGCTAACCTCCTACAACAGGCCAAACATCCTTGGTTTGTGTTTAACTCAGACTCAGGTGTTTATGTACTAAGACCAAGGATGAAGTTGCTTCTTGTGATTCAAAAAGGAAAAGAAAAGAATGATGGCATTAGGATGAGGGGTTGGCATACACATATTCAAAGGTTTATGAATTAAAGCAGAGGTTCCCAAACTTGGCAACTTTAAGACTTGTGGACTTCAACTCCCAGAAATCTCCAGCCAGCTCTACTGGCTCTAGTGGCTGGAGATTTCTGGGAGTTGAAATCCACAAGTCTTAAAGTTGCCAAGTTTGGGAACCTCTGAATTAAAGCATAATTTTGGCTTTGGGTCCCATTCCCTGACTTCAAGATGAGTTTCCAATTCAGTATAAGCTTTTTATCTAACATTGTGATTAAAGCAACAAGAAGCAGCATGGAGGCCCAGTGGTGAAGACACTTGCCTCCCACTTGGAAGGTTGAGGAAGGTTCAATCCTAGGTAGCAGCAGAGGTTCCTCTCCAATGAGGGAGAATATTTATAGTTCAGGGTTGAAATGAGGAGTCTTTGGTGCTCTCTGAGCTTGTTTGTTTTCTTGCAAATGTTTCATTATGCTAACTAGGTAACATCATCAGTGCTAGCAAATGTTTTATTACCATAACCTAGTTAGGGTAATGAAGCATTTTCAAGAAAACAAGGAAGCTCAGAAAACACCAAGGACCCCTCAGATGTTTCTCTCCTTGGGAGCAAAGAAGAAAAATGCCTGCTGTGAACTTCATGTACACATCAGGAAGGACATCTGGCCAGTAAACACAGTCACTCTGACTCTACGCCGAATTAAGGGATTACAGGGTCAAAAAAAAGGAAGTTTTTTAATATTGTCATTAAAATAATAGTAGACTCATTAGGCAAATGGGACCTTAAAAATATCCATAGTCATCTGTAGAGATGTTGTAGTTTGTATTGGCTACATTTACTATAAATATTTTTTCATTAGGAGCATCACAGTGATTGAATGAAATGATATTGGTTCAAAGACTAAATTAACATATTTTTGTGCAAGTGTTTTAGTAGTCCAGAAATTGATCAAATTCAATGCAGAGATTTACTCCCAAAGATTTGGGCATCTCAGGCAAATAAGAAGAATTTTCAGAATATTTATGAACATCCGAATTAGACCCACTTTGCATAACTCTGATACTAATGAAAAACTGTATGGAACAAGCTTTAACATCGGACTAGTGAAAAATCCCATTTTACATGATTAGGCTCTGGATTTAATGTGTCCAATACCTTCTTTTTAATGATAGCTTCTATGGGAGACAGAAGATATTTTCTCTTTGGTCAAGGATTAAAATAATTAGCATATTTCTTCATTAAAAATGGGGGATGAACCCCAGAGGTTTGAATGTGAAAGGAAGTAAAATGGATAATTCATCTCTCCTAGGGCAAGGAGTGGTCAGTTTGCTTTCTGCTTATTTGTTTACATATTTATCATTTTTATATACCCCTGCAATCTTACAAGGACTCTTGTCTGCTGAGAAAAAAAAATTTAACCACAGTTCCTGAAGTGACTGTAAAAAGCTCTGTGTGCATTCTTCCAAACCAAATTGGAATTAACAAGAGCTCTGATTAGAAGTCAATTGACCCCAAAACTACTGAAGTTCTTAGAAGATTTCCAGTAGCAGTTCCTCCTTTGGAAAAAACAACAACCCCAAGATGTTGGATGTTATGCAATGGGCTATTAAAATCCTTTATTCCTCAGAGAATAAAAATGTTGGTAAAATCATCAGTGAGAAGCAGGATGTTTCTGCCTATTTTCTTGGTTGCATTGCATGTTCGTGAGATGTTTGTGCTTTGCATGAAAAAGATATAAATATTTTCTGGTATCTCTAGCTAGGCATGGGACAATCCCTAGAGGATCCAGCATAATCTGATTTGGAATGTGATCATTTTTGTTGCTACACTTTTCTTGAAAAACATCCTTCTCATAGTCCCAAGGAAGCTTCTTGGCTGAGAAGTGAAATGTCTTCAAGGAAAAACAAAAAACATCCAGTTGCTTTTTGAAAAAGCATCTTTGGGACAACCATGGATGACTGAGAACCTCCATAGAAAAACTTCCTATAGGCTGTCCATCTCCTAGTAGAAAGGAAAAGGGAAATGAACAATTAAATTAGAACATTTAAGTCTTCCTATAAGCTTGACATTCTCTCAAGCATTGCTGAGACTGCAACAGGAACATAGAGGGTCTCATGTGGTCCTTGATGTAGGGCTATAATTGAGTCCAGAATTACAGTCATAAGTCATGCCTGTCATTATGTAGGTCATCATATGATGAACACAATTTTATGGTATTTTCTTTGCAGTAGATGTTAAACAAACACAGCACTCATTAAAATGAGTCCAAAATGTGATCATGTGACTCAGAGGGGGTTGGGATATCAGAACTTCAAATCCAGGTCATAAGTACCATCTGTTGTGGGGATGGTCTGTCAGAACCTGATATGGTTGCTAAGCAGTAAACAGTAACAGAGTTGGAAGGGACCCTGGAGGTCATCTAGTCCCCTGCTCATGTAGGAGACCTGAACTAGGGATTCAAACCACCAAACTGCTGACCTTTCTGATCGACAAGCTCCGTGTCTTAGCCACTGAGCCAACACCTTACCTGTATAAATATCACCAGTGCTTTAGTGATAGACACTAAAAAGATGTGTGCCTGAGTAGTTTAAAGATAGATTTCTTTTTTATATGGCATTAAATGTTTAAAATAAGTTTGAAAAAAATAGAATTGAGCAACCCTTTTGCTATTCTACAGTTAATGTCAGTGGAATTAGGCAGCAAAATGGGTGAATTTTGGTGGCTGGTAGTTGATTGCCTTTTTCTTTTTTTAAATTATTATACATTTGATTATTTCCAAAAATAACATTGTAAATGAAAGTATGAAGTCACTGGGAAGGGACAATTCTTGTTCTAACTGATAGAAAATGCTAATGATTGTTTACATAGTTGGTATTCCTAACTTGAAAAATTAGTCTCCAAAGGTCCTCCAGCACATTGGCAGCTGAATCTACTAGGGATCCTATAATCCAGTGATCGAATTACACTCTTTCATAAGAATCCATGGCAACAATGTCACTGAAATAGTGATGGAATTTTCAAAGTTGAAAATCTTGCTAGCAATAAATTGCAGGTGTTAAATCCATCTGTATAATAAATGATCTGAATCTAGCATTAGAAATGTTAATATCCACTTCATCCAATGTTGGCATTCATTTCATGGTTTTTCTTTCTCATTTGATTTAATTGGAATGCTATGAACATAATAGCAAAATGCTGACCCTACAGGCGACTTCCTTACAAACTGTCTCCCTTTTGACCCACCTCATGGCTGCACAAATTACATGGAATATTTTATTGATTCCGCCTTTAGGCAGCAGCCACTTAAACTGTCAGTCTGAAATCTTCCTTGGCAGGGATGAAATTCCTGAGGTTCATGTAGGCAACATTATGCTCATGATCTTCCCTCACTGGATTTGCTTGCAGTTGTAGAATCATACAAGGGAAATGTGTGTGATTATGCTGCACTATAAGGAAGAGTCAGACAGCAAAACCGTTGCTATTCAGGAAACAGTATGAAGCTGTATTAACCGACTTGATATTCCAGTGAAGAAGTAACAGGAAACATTGGGAAATAGAAAGGCTCAAAGAGTGCATAGAAAAGCAACAAGGATGATTAGGGGCCTGGAGGCTAAAATATATGAAGAGCAGTTGCACGAATTAGTTGCACTAATCTAACATGACATTGAGAACAATTAATCAGTGGAACGGCTTGCCTCCAGAAGTTCATCACTGGAAGCTTTTAAGAAGAGCCTGGACAGTCACTTGTTTGAAATAGTATAGGGACCTGTGGCATGGGTGCCAGAAGTGGCATGCAGAGCCCTCTCTGTGGACATGCACACTGTCGCCAACTGCTCTTCTAATTTTCAGTGCACACATGCATGCTGGCCAGCTGGTCTTAATGGGCGCTGGAACATCAGAAAATGGCCAAAAATGGCCCGAAAAATGGCCTGAAACCAGCCTGGGAAATAGCCAAAAAACAGCCTGCTCATGCCAGCCAGCTGCTCTGGGCATGTGAAGACCAGCTGGCAGGCGCGCATGTTGGAATGTTCCGGTGCTCCAGTGCATGTACATGCATACGTATGCACTAACATTCCAGTTTGGGCACTCGGTAATAATAATAATAATAATAATAATAATAATAATAATAATAATAATAATAATAATAATAATAATAATAATAATAATAATAATAATAATAAATAACAACAACAACAACAACAACAACAACAACAACAACAACAACAATAATAATAATAATAATAATAATAATAATAATAAAATTTATTTGTATACGGCCTCCTCTCCCCAAAGGGACTCGGAGCGGTGCACAGGGAATAAAAAAACAATATAAAATACATAGAAAGATAAATAGTTAAAATACGAATTAAACAGAATTGTCCCTGCGCTAAAATCCCCTAAATTAAATTACACTAAAAACCAGAAACGTTGGCCATCACTGGTATAAGGTCTCCTGCTTGAGCAGAGGATTGGACTGGAAGACTGCCAAAGTCCCTTCCAACTCTGTTATTCTGTTATATTCTCTCTCTCTTTCTCTCTCTCTCCCTCCTTTCCTCTAATATACACAACTCATGAGTTCACTTTTGTAGACAACAGAGATTAGATATGTAAATGAGAATAAGTAACCTATTCCCGACTTCCAGACTGTGTAAAAACTGGAGCTGCTGACCACAGTAGAATTAAGAGTCAGTGAGTAGAATGCAGTGGTGGGTTTCAAATTTTTTAGAAACTACTCTGTAGGTGTGGCCTATTTTGTGGGCGTGGCTTGGCAGTCATGTGATAGGGTGGGAGTGGCTACCTTTTAAAATGTGGTGAAACTCATTTAACAACGCTCTTGCTTAGCAACCAAAATTTTGGACTCAATTGTGATAATAAATTCTTTCTTTCTTTCTTTCTTTCTTTCTTTCTTTCTTTCTTTCTTTCTTTCTTTCTTTCTTTCTTTCTTTCTTTCCTTTCTTTCTTTCCTTTCTTCCTTCCTTTCCTTTCCTTCCCGTTGGGTCACTGGCAGCGGCAGGCCAGATTTACTTCCAGGTATGCCGGTGGAACCCCCTCTCACCGGTTCTCTAAATTTCACCAACCGGCTCTCGCGAGTAGGTGCAAGCCTGCAGAAACCCACCACTGCTCTGGGTGCACTTCAAGGGAAGCCCCATGTAGAGAGTGTTACAGTAGTCCAGGCGGACTACTGTAACGAAATAACAAGGACTTCTTTAAGTACATTAGAAGTAAGAACCCAACTGGGAAGGCCATTGGACCATTAGATGACAATGAAAGGCAAGGGGTTATTAAGGAGGAAACAGAGATTGCAAAGACACTCAATGAATTCTTTGCTTCAGTATTCACTGAAGAAGACAGAGATCACATGCCTAAAACAGAGCCTATCTTTGTAGGGAGGGAAACTGAGGAATTAACCCAGATAGAAATAACCAGGGAGGAGGTCCTTGCATGTCTTGTTAAACTAAACACTAACAAATCACCAGAACCAGATGGCATCCATCCATGAGTTCTCAAGGAACTTAAAGATGAAATTGCTGATGTCCTTGCCAAAATATATAATCTTTCCCTCAAATCAGGCCTTGTGCCGGATGACTGGAAGCAGGGGTGGGTTTCAAAATTTTTGGAACAGGTTCTGTGGGTGTGGCCTGCTTTGTGGGAGTGGCTTGCCGGCCATGTGACCGGGTGGGAGTGGCTTGCCAGCCATGTGACCGGGTGGGAGTGGCCAATTTGGAAAATGTGAAACTCACTTAACAATGGTCTTGGTTAGCAACCAAACTTTTGGGCTTAATTGTGGTCATAAGTTCTCTCTCTCTCTCTCTTTCTCTTTCTTTCTTTCCTTCTGTCTTTCTTTCTCTCTTTCTCTCTCTCTCTTTCTTTCTCTTTCTCTCTTTCTGTCTCTTTTCTTTCTCTCTTTCTCTCTCTCTTTTTTCTCTCTTTCCTTTCTGTCTCTCTTTCTTTTTCTCTCTTTCTCTCTGTCTGTCTATCTTTCTCTCCCTCCCTCCCACTCTCTGTCTCTCTGTGTGTGTCTGTCACTCTCTGGTTCCCCCCTCCCTCCCTGTCTCTCTGTGTGTCTGTGCCTCTCTCTCTCTGTCTGTCTCCCCCCCCCCAAGCCTCCTCAGCCTCTCTCACCCATCCACCGGACGAAGGAACCTGGCGAAAGGCTTCAAAGGCTGCCGGCTAGGAACAGCGCGCTAGGCTGTGCGACCCCCCCCCCAGTCGCGGCAAAACTTTCCCTGTTAGCGCGACTGGCAGGGGGCGGGGAGAGGGGTTCGCGCAGCGTAGCGCGCTGTTCCTAGCCGGCAGCCTTTGAAGCCTTTGCTTCAAAAGCCTTTGCTCGCTCGCTCGCTTGCTCACCCATCGGACGCCAGGTTCCTTTGTCCGGTGGATGGGTGAGAGAGAGAGAGAGAGTAAATACAGCCACCGGGCTGGCCGGTTAGGCTACTTCCAGGAGCTGAGGAGGTTTGTGGGGGGGGAGACAGACACACAGAGAGACAGGGAGGGAGGGGGGAACCAGAGAGCCAGAGAACCCGCTGGCTGTATTTACTCTCTCTCTCTCTCTCACCCATCCACCGGACGAAGGAACCTGGCGTCCGATGGGTGAGCAAGCGAGAGAGCGAGCAAAGGCTTTTGAAGCAAAGGCTTCAAAGGCTGCCGGCTAGGAACAGCGCGCTAGGTTGCGCGAAACCCCCCCCCAGTCGCGGCAAAACTTTCCCTGTTAGCGCGACTGGCAGGGGGCGGGGGGGGGTTCGCGCAACCTAGCGCGCTGTTCCGCCGCGCCTAGCCGGCAGGGCCCCTCCAACTCAGCCAGACTAATCCCCTCCAAAGAGTTAAGGTGAGAGAGTTCGTATTCCTGGAAGGGCAGGCGGGTAGGAAAAACGCTGAATAACAAATAACTTCCGGGTCCACGGTAGAAAGGGATCGATGGGGTTCTGAAAATTTGACGAAAGGGATCGCGGGAACCGCCGCGAGCCCGGAGAAACCCACCCCTGACTGGAAGGTAGCGAATATAACACCTATCTTCAAAAAAGGATCCAGAGGTGATCCAAGAAATTACCGACCGGTCAGCTTGACAAGTGTCCCAGGTAAAGTGATGGAAACCATCTTAAAAGATAAAATTAATAGGCACGTAGAAGAGAAGGCGCTGCTGAAGGAAAGCCAACATGGCTTTTGCAAGGGCAAATCATGCCTCATTAATCTGCTGGAATTTTTTGAGAGTGTCAACAAGCACGTGGACAAGGGAGATCCAATTGACATTGTTTATCTGGACTTTCAGAAGGCCTTTGACAAGGTCACACACCAAAGGCTCTTAAATAAACTTGCCAGTCATGGAATAAAGGGACAGGCTTTGTCCTGGATTAGCAACTGGCTACCTTTTCATAAATGATCTAGAAGTAGGAGTAAACAGCAAGATAGCCAAATTCGCCGACGACACTAAATTATCCAGGGTAGTAAAAACTGAGAGTGTGAGGAGCTCCAGAGGGATCTTTTGACACTGGGGGAGGGGGCAACCAAGTGGCAAATAAGCTTCAACATTAGTAAGTGCAGAGTGATGCACGTTGGGGCAAAAAAACCCAATTACATCTATAAACTGATGGGGTCTGAACTCCTTGCAACTAACCAGGAAAGGGACCTTGGTGTCCTGGTGGACAGCTCAATGAAGGTGTCAACCTAGTGTGCCGCAGCAGTGAAAAAAGCAAACTCATTGCTAGGGATCATTAGGAAGGGTATAGAAAATAAGTCAGCAAGTGTCATTTTGCCTCTTTATAAATCTATGGTGAGGCCCCATCTGGAGTATTGTGTACAGTTCTGGTCACCATACCTTCAGAAGGATATTATGAAAATGGAAAAGGTGCAGAGGAGGGCAACCAGAATGATTAGGGGGCTGGAACACCTTCCTTACCATCTGAGACTGCAACGGCTGGACCTCTTCACTCTAGAATGGCGGCTCACTGGTCTATGGAACTCCCTGCCAGAAGAAGTGGTGACAGCTGTCAGCCTCGACACCTTTAAGAAAGGATTAGACGAGTTCATGGAGAACAAGGGTATCAATGGCTATCATTATGGATGCCTAAGGACACCCTCTGGGTTGGAGAGATAGGCAGGATATTTCTCAATGTCATTTGCAGAGAATCATAAGCAGGTGAAGACATCTGCTTGGGAAGACCCTGCAGCAAATGGTGAGCCACTGTGTGAGACAGAATGCTGGCCTGTTCCAGCAAGGCTATTCTTATGTTCTATGTTCTTATGTGATTCATTCCTGCTCCATATATAAAATAATTTTTATTTCAACATTCTTGATAGTGGCATGTCCACCACATATGGTAGTATGAGCCTGGTGTCTGATTGCATTTCCAACATTTAACAGATTTGTTTTTATACATGTTTGTTAATCTTGGAGGTGAGTAATGTCATCTATAAAACATCTATAAAATACTGGAAGAAATACACATATGGCTGGAAAGTATGACAAGACAACATATAAATTTGAATCTGGGATATTTTTGTTGGGCATGCTTCCAGGAAATTATAATAAGGATAACACATTGTCAGCATTCGAAATATCATCCAAAATTGAATCAGAGTTCAAGGCAGAGCTTTTCTCAAAGTTCCAATTTATTAAGAGAGACATGTTGGCACATCTGTGGAAAACCTGAATCTGAAAACTTCCTGCGTTTCCCACCCAGTTGAAAGTTCATGATCTTGCCTTCACACCCACAAGTCCATCACATGATCCAATCTTCCACTGCCACACTGACAGTTCCACCCATCCACTTCCAGTCAGGTGCAAAGGTGCAGAGACAAAGAATGACCTTGGGCTTCTAGAAAGGAATGTTTTATTTTGACAACACATTCTACTTCTTACTATTTCCCCTCCCAATCCCCCATTAATGAAACAGCATAGTAAAATAAGAGAGAGTGTGGCAGGCCAAATATCCTAAAAGGAAAATGACTGCAGGCCTGACACACATATCTGGTGTTACATAGCCTAACAGCAGTTAGGATTGTCTATGCACAATGTTGGAGAAACCCAGAAACTCCTGCAGATCATACTATAATCAAAAAAATTCTGGAATGTGCAGAGATGGATAGGTTTAACCCTAAAACTGAAAGAAAAAGAAGATTCAGATTATTTTTCAACATGGGAACTATTCTACGATTGGTTAAATAGATAGATATTGAGGTTAGAGGAGTGGAATTAGGTGAAATATGGTCTTCATGAGAAAGAAAAACAGATGAGTAAATATTTTGATGGTTGTATAATCGATACTATAATGGAAGATAGTATATGTTGTAAAATGATTGATATTATTGCATCTTTGTTTATAGATTATTGCTTATTTGTTTATATATAATTATAATGACGATGATTATGTTTGTATGTTAACATCTTGAACACCCGGAGAACACACTGCTCAACATAGAAATGGAATATATGATATAAAACAATTAAAAATATTTAAAAAAAATCTTGATAGGATAGCATTTCCTCTCTAGAAAAGAGATAGCAAGGTTCATGTCAAACATTGTTCTGTCCTCTGTCCTCCATAATAGAGAATTTTGGGGGATATTTCTAAGGTAGGTGGTTGCCATAGAGTCCTAATTGTTCTACCAAAGATAATGACCATGTTCTATTTCGTAATTGAAAAAGAAGAAGTTCAAAGGTAAGAGATGAACCCATCTATTTTTCTTAAAGAACATGGCTTTTCCTGATTTTTCTGGAGTCTTTTTACTAGTTGCATTGGTTTATTACAAGGGAGGCAAATCAAAGCAAAACCTTGAACAGACTTTGCATTTAAATGCCATCTTACCAATTCAAAATTGCAAGATTTACTTAGAACTCAAGAAATTTGTTTTCATGGTGAATGCTCTTGATTGAAAAATAAATAAATAAATAAAGCACAGGAATATTTTCAACTTCCTTAAACTTTTGCTAAGGAAAAATGTCCATCACAAAACAATCTGTTTTGTTTAATTACCTACTGTGATGGAGCGGCAAGACAGCCAGAAATGGTAAAGGAAGCTGGTGCTGAGATATATTTTTTATGCTATTTCAATATATCCCTCAGGATCTGGGGAAAAAAAAAAGATATTGCTCTCAGTGGGATTTTCTTTGATGAAACTCTTCATAGTTTTTGAGTGTTTAGGCTAGACTTTTGTAAACATTTTGTTTTCTGGCTGAGGAAAATTGCACTTGAAATGCTTGGAAGGGTTTGCTAATCAGGAAAAAAAAGCGAGAAGTGCAGAAATGATAGAAAAACACATTTTTATCTTTGTTTTTATATATACATGAATTATTTTTCTTTATTTTTTAATGCAGTTGAATATCCCCTGCTTTGGAATCTTGAGAATTCTTTAAGATAATAATAACAACAACAGAATAATTTAATTGGAAGGATAATTCATCTAGTCCAGTGGTGTCCAAACTTTTTTCAAAGAGGGCCAGATTGGATGAAGTGAACATGGTGGAGGGCCGAACATTTTTCCGAACATTCTTTGAACCATTACAATTAAATGCAAATAAATTATTTTCTGCCAAGTTAATTGCAAATGACATACTTTTCATTTCATAACATTAAGATCAACTGACAGTTGAGTTTTCACAATGTATTGAAAATAAATTTAAAAAAAACTTACCTACCTCTTTCTCTCTTTCTCTCTTTCTTCCTCTCTCTCTCTCCATTTCTCGCTCTTTCTCTTTCTTTCTCTCTCTTTTTCTCTTTCTTTCTGTCTCTCCTTCTTTCTTTCTTTTTTTTTTAAATTATTATTTTTATTATAATTTTCAACAAAGTATACATCTACACATAAAATTTACTTTTTTTTTTTTTTTAACAATAATCAATAATCCACCCGGTGCTATACAAAACGAAAGGAAGAGTTGGTTCTTTGGATATCTTCAATTGTCTTTAAGATCTCCAAAATCCGCGTTCCCTGGGTACAGGTGTCGAGGCATCCAAAGTTCCAAGTGCATAGTCCACAAATGGGTTCCAAGTCTTCCAGAAAATGTCTTTTTTATAGACCCCCTCTCTGAATTTAATATCACACGTCATTTTATCATTTAAGGCTAATTTCCACATTTCACAGAACCATTCTTCTATTTTAATATTTACCTCTATTTTCCAATATCTTGCTATTACAATCCTACCCATTATAATCATAATTCTGATCAATTCTTTCTCCTGTTTTGTTAACTCAGGTTCATTAATTATCAATAACAATATATTTTCTGATCTCAATATTATTATTCTTTTCATCATTTCACCCATTATTTTTTCTAATTGCTGCCAAAACTTTTTAATTTTCACACATTTATACCACATATGTTCATAAGTTCCCACTTCCATATTACATCTCCAACATTTATCGCTCATTTTTTTATCTATCAATGATAATCTTAATGGGGTCCAATACCATTTCCAAACAACCTTAAAATTATGCTCTTTAATCCTTATAGACAAAGTTCTCATGATTCGACTCTTCCAGTTCTCATTCCAATCCAAATCCAATATTTTAATCTTAAGGTCTTCCTCCCAGTTCCTTTTCATTACCATTTGTGGATTTCCATCAAAATTTATAATCTTATATATCTTACTAACGAGTCCTTTTAACCCAATTTCATCTTTAATAATTTGAGATACTAAACTTTCAAATTTAGTTTTATTTCTATCTATTTTACATATTCCCTTTGCTTTCATAGTCCATTTTTCTACCTGTATTTTTTCGAACCAATTCAACTCCAATCTTTGGATTACTTTTTTTTTCCTACTCTCAATTCCTAGAGCTCTTAACCAATTTACTATATTTCCTATATTTTCATCCTCAATTACTTTATCCCGACTTATATTAGTTTTAATCGGCCAACTTTCAGTTGTCTTCCCCAGGAAAGCTATATCCGGGATCAATTTTTTAACAAATTTATTCCAAATTTTGCTCAGCCCCTTTAACCAATAACTATTAATTGCCTTTGTTTTTGCTCTATCTAGAAACCATATAGACCCAAATCTCTTAATGTCTTTTAGCTCCAGATCACCCCAATGACCATCTCCACCTTTAAGTATTTTTATCACGGTTCGAATATTATACGCCCGATAATAATTAAGTAGATTGGGAATTCCCAATCCACCCTCTTTTTGATTTTGATACCACATTTTCTTCATTATTCTTGGTTTTTTCCCACCATTACAAAATTTATCCAATTTCTTCTGATATTCTTCTATATCTTTCTCTAACAAATTTAGTGGTAGCATCTCAAACAAAAAATTGAACTTTGGTAACAACATCATTTTACACATTGCAATTCTACCAAACCAAGACAGCTTTATCTCTTTATACTTATCTATCTTTCTCTCTACTTCCTTCAACATCACCTCATAATTAATTTTTTTCAATTCTCTAACTTTAAGTGAAAGTGTTATCCCCAAATATTTCAATGTATTCTTAACTCTTATCCCAAATTGTTCTTGCATATTTTCCCACTCCTTACCATCTTTATTCATTAGTAGTTCAGATTTTGACCAATTTACCTTTAATCCTGTCATTTCTTCAAATTCTATCAAATGTTTATTTATCCTCTTTAAATCTTTCTCTATATCTTTCAAAATAATCAAGGTATCATCCGCATACAAATTTATCTTATATCCCTTGTACCCTTCCAATCCTTCATCTTCTTCTATCAATTTAGTCAAAACCTCCATAACTAACAGGAATAATGTTGGGGACAAGGGACATCCCTGTCTCGTACCTGCTTCCAATTTAATCTCTCCCGTCATTATTCCATTCACCTTTACTTTTGCACTACTTTTTTGATACAATTTTGAAATAACATGTATAAATTTATTACCAAAGCCTAATGCCTCAATAATTACCTTAATAGTTTCCCATTGTACAGAATCAAAGGCTTTGAAAATATCTAACGATATTATACCTATTTCATCACCATTATTTTCAGCAACGTCTATAATGTTCAATACTCTTCTAATTATATCACTCATATATCTACCTTTAACAAAACCTACTTGATTATAACTTATATATTTATCTATAAAACTATTTAATCTATTACTTATAATAGCTGTAAATATTTTTGCATCCTGGTTGATTAAAGAAATGGGTCGGTAGGACTCGATCCTCTCAAGATCTTTATCAGGTTTAGGAATTATAGATATTACTGTCTTATTCCATGACATCGGGACTTCTCCACCATGTAAAATTCCATTAAATAATTTTTGCAGTCTTGGTATTATTAGTTCTTTAAATTCTTTATAGAATTCAGCAGGTAATCCATCTTCTCCTGGGGTCTTCCCTAGTTTTAATTCTTGTATTATTTCGTTGATCTCCTCCTGTGTTATATCTTTTTCCATCAAATCTTTATATATTGAATCTATTTTTATAGCATATTTTCCAAGATGATTCTTCAATTTTTCTAAATCGATTGGTTTCTTTAAATATAATTTTTGAAAAAAATTCCTAGCTATTTCACATTTCTCCAATCTCTTATAGCACCTTGTACCTTTTTCATCTATCAGAGAACCAATTTCTCTCTTTTGAGTTTTATTTTTCGCCATCTTTGCCAATAACCTAGAATTTTTATTACTAAATTCAAAAAAATCCCTATTTAAATATCTTAAATTTTTTTTAACTAATTCAATATCTTCTTCTATCAATTTAGTTTTTAATAAATTCAATTCCTACCTCTTTCTCTCTTTCTCTCTTTCTTCCTCTCTCTCTCTCCATTTCTCGCTCTTTCTCTTTCTTTCTCTCTCTTTTTCTCTTTCTTTCTGTCTCTCCTTCTTTCTTTCTCTCTCTCTCCATTTCTCTCTCTCTTTCTTTCTCTCTTTTTCTCTTTCTCTCTCTCTCTCTCTCTCTCTCTTTCTCTCTCTTTCTTCCTCTCTCTCTCTTTCTTTCTCTCTCTTTTTCTCTTTCTTTCTGTCTCCATTTCTCTCTCTCTCTTTCTCTCTCTTTCTTCCTCTCTCTCTCTCCATTTCTCTCTCTCTCTTTCTTTCTCTCTCTCTTTTTCTCTTTCTTTCTGTCTCCCTTTCTCTCTCACTCTCTCTTTCTTCCTCTCTCTCTCTCCATTTCTCTCTTTCTTTCTCTCTCTCTTTTTCTTTCTGTCTCTCTTTCTTTCTCTCTCTCTCTTTCATTCTTTCCCTTTCTCTCTCTCTCTTTCTCTCTTTTTCTTTCTTTCTGTCTCTCTTTCTGTCTCTTTCTTTCTCTCTCTCTCTTTCTCTTTCTTTCTTTCTCTTTCTCTTTCTCTCTTTCTCTCTGTCACTCTGTGTGTGTGTCTGTCTGTCTGTCTGTCTCTCACTCACTTAATCAGTCTCTATCTATCTGTCTCTCCCTCCCTCTCTGTCTCTCCGTCTCTGTGTGTGTCACTCTCTCAGATTCTCTCCCTCCCTCCCTCTCTCTGTATGTCTGTCTCTCCCTCTTTCCCCATCTGTCTCCGATTCAATCCCTCCCTGTCATTATCTATCTGTGTCTCTCTCTGTCTCTCTCCTCCCCTTCTGTCTCTCTCTGTGTCTGTCAGTCACTCCCTCTCTCCCCTCTCCTTCCCTCCCCCACCCCGGGAAGCAGCAGAAGGGCCGGTATGCCAGAGGTTACGGACGCCTCCTCCCGCAGTGGGCGAGGGAGCAAGCGGGGTGAGCACCCAAGGCTACCTTCATCTTAAGCACCACCGAGGCTGTCGCCCGGCAGGGGCGTCAGGCAGGGAAGCCGGTCGCGTCTCCATCGCGGCTCCCTCCGGCAGGCTTACGTTCTGAGGCCGCGCATCCGTCTTCCCTGCCTGACACCCCTGCCAGGCGATCTTGTGCGGCGGGAGCTGCACGTTCTGGGGCTGCGTGGCTGGGGGGGAGGTGAACGCGCAGCCCTAGAACGTAAGCCGTGGTGCCCGCCGGAGGGAGCCGCAATGGGGACGCGACCGGCTTCCCTGCCTGACGCAGGCAGGGAAGCCGGTCGCGCCTCCATCGCGGCTCCCTCCGGCAGGCACCAAGCGGACGTTCTGGGGCCGTGCGTTCACCTCCTTCCCAGCTTCGCAGCCCCAGAACGTGCAGCGATGGAGGCGCGACCGGCTTCCCTGCCTGACGCCCCTGCCGGCGACAGCCTCGGTGGTGCTTAAGATGACGGTAGCCTTGGGTGCTCACCCCACCTGCTCCCTCGCCCGCTGCGGGAGGAGGCGTCCGTAACCTCCGTCCACCTCCCTCCCTGCCACACAGCCCCAAAGACAGAGGGAGGAAGGGAGGGCCACATTTACACAGAGCAGGGAGGGCTGTTGGAGGGCCGTATTAAACTGACCCCCGGGCCGCAAATGGCCCCCGGGCCGGACTTTGGACATGCCTGATCTAGTCCAACCCCCCCCCCCCAAGCAGGGGACCCTACACCATTCTGACAGAGGACAGTCCAGTCTCTTCTGAAAAGCTTCTAGTGATGAAGCTCCCAGAACTTCTGGAGACAACTGTTGCACTGGTTGATTGGTCTCACTGCCAGGAAATTCCTCATTTCTAGGTTGAAATGATCTCTCCTTGATCAGTTTCCATCCATTGTTTGTCTAGCTTTCGGGTGTTTTGGAAAATAGATTGCTCCCCTCCTCTCTGTGGTAGCCCCTCAAATATAAAAGGGTAAACCAAAACAACCCACAAGTAAATTCACAGGAAACATATAGAACATAAGAGGATTTCCATTGTTATGCCTTCTTGATCTTCCTTTCCGAAAATTTTCCTTAATCATTGTTTTAAAAATGGGTTGGCTTTATTGATAAACATGAACAAAGGAAGTAAATACAGATAAATGGAGACAGGGACGAAAAGCACCCTGGTGCGCTTATGCACGCCCCCTTTATGGATCTCTTAGGAATGGGGTGAGGTCCACAGTAGACTGTTTGAGGCTGAAGCTGTGGGGGGTTGAATATAACAACGGAGTCATGTAGAGCATTCCAGGCTCAATACCTTGAGTTTGTATTGATTGTTTCCCTGTGTATTATTGTGGTTGAAGCTGAAGAAGTTGTTGACAGGCAAGATGTTGTAGCAGATAATTTTGTGAACTATGCTTAGATCGGACCGCAGGTGCCGCAGTTCCAGACTGTCCAAGCCCAAAATTTCAAGCTGGAAGCATAGGGAATTCTAATTTGAGTAGTGGAAGACTCTTCATGAAACACCGCTCAAGCATGTTAATGTCTGATATACAGTATGGGTGCCAGGAGGATGAGCTGTATTCAAGAATCAGCCTGGCTAAGGTTTTGTATGCCCTAGTTATAGCAATACAATGTTACCACAGAAGAAGCTTCACAAAATTAGGTTAACAACTCTTAATGCCTTTTGGCAATGCTGTTACAGTGAGCTCTGGGGCTTAGGTCATTTGAGATGAGTACTCCTAGGTCCTTGACAGAGTCTATGAGATCATTTCTGCCCAACTTATATTTGGTGTTCTGATTTTTATTGCCAATCTATAAGACAGAGCCCTTATTAGTTGAAATTTGGAGTTGCCAATTACGTGACCATTCAGACACATAGTCAAGGTCTAAACTTTATAACATGTTTAATGCAGGAGAGAAAGACAACTGCAAAAGAAAGAAATGTTTTATGCAGATAGACCACCAATAACCATCCTACTCATAAAACTCTCTAGGGACTTTGCAGTACAGCTGTATTTGTTGTAACTTTTTCATCCAGACCTTTTTCACATTTTGACATTAGAGTTGAAAATCTATTGCTTAAGGAAGTCCCAGTGCCTTCCATAGGTTTTTCAGATTTTATTCAAAGGCAGCAATCTATTTATCTGAATAGAGGGCTGTTGGAGTTTAAAGTTCAACTAGATCTTCACAGAATCGCATTAGAAATCTGTCAAAATCATAGATTTAACAGATTAACAGAGTTGGAAGGGATCTAGCCATCTAATACAACCAGTGGTGGGTTTCAAATTTTTTTAGAACTTATTCTGTAGATGTGGCCTGCTTTGTGGCTTGCCAGCCATGTGACTGAGTGGGAGTGGCTTGGTAGTCATGTGACTGGGTGGGCATGGCCAATTTTTAAAATGTGGTGAAACTCACTTAACAACGCTCTTGCTTAGCAACCAAAATGTTGGCTCAGAAACTCTGGCATTTGAAGCACGCAAGTCTTAAAGCTGTCAAGTTACAAGACCCTTGCACCCCTAACCCTTTAGGGAAAAAAACCCCCAGGGGTGTTCAAATTTGGCAGCTTTAAGGCTTTTGGACTTCAACTCCCAGAATTCCTCCTTTCACTTTTCAACTTGATAATGTGCGGATGGGCGGGGGCAGGGGAGGGAGCTGGAACCGGTTCTAAACAGCACTGTAGATTTGTGGAACTGGCAGGAACCCACCCCTGAGTACAACCACACACACCCCGCTCAAGCAGGAGACCATTTCTGACAGATTTCCAGAAATTAAAACACAAGTGAAATGATCAGACCCTCCAGGAATTCCCCCAGATGTCCCTCAGTTGGGTGTTTCTTCAGTTAGAATACAGGTAGTCCTTGACTTATAACCATTTGCTTAGTGACTGTTCACAAAGTTATAATAGCACTGAAAAAGTTACTTATGCCCATTTTTCACACTTAAACCATGTGATTGTTACAGAGATGGCCAAATTAACTACACACACACACACACACACACACACACACACACACACACACACACACACACCTGCCTCTGAAAGCTCCATTCATTTTCCCATCCATTCTTCTCTTGTGAGGCATTAATCTATTTTTCCATTTTTGTTCATGAAGAATTCTTGCTGCAGTCAGCATTTAACAATAACAAAATTCCAGACTTTTTTCCCCAAGCTCCTTGTCCAGTAGTCCTAAATGAAAAATCTCTAGTTTCAGGTTTATATTCATTTTAAGAATCATCTGCATTAAAATACGAACCTGACCTTTCCATGTTCTTCTAAATGGCAAGTTTTATGTGCTCAGGTGTGGTGGAATGCAGTCTGGATTCCCAGGAAGGAGGGGCTGCTTTCCAGAGGACCAAGAGCTTAAAGAGTTGGCAGAAAGAGAGTTAAGATGGTTCTTCCCTAGAAGTTCTCAGAGTAGAACTTAATGATGCAAGTAGTTTAATTTGATAAGATTCTGTGTAAGGAAGCTGCTTTGGAGAAACTCAGTGTGTTTTTCTTGGATTTTGGGGACTGACACCCAACCGATTTTAATTTAACCCACCAGTGTAGTATGTATCCTGGACCTCATTCATTTTCCCTCCCTGATGCACAGCATTGGTGAAACACAGTCTCCTCAGATCAGTGGTTCTCAGTTATTTTCTGTCAGGCCCCCCCTAGGAAGAAGAAAACATTTCGCGCCCCCCCAGCCCCGGAAAGCGCCCCCCCAGCCCCGGAAAGCGCCCCCCCCAGCCCCGGAAAGCGCCCCCCCCCAGCCCCGGAAAGCGCCCCCTCCCTTCTTTCCCTCGCCTCCTTCCGAGCCAAGGATATTTATTCTCCTTGGTGCCGCCCGTTGCCTTCTCCGCATGGCCCGAGCGCCTGTTCCTTACTGCGATGGTCTCAGCAGCTCCCAGCGCTCCCAACGCAGCCAGTCGAAAGCCGGGAGGGAGGCCGCTTTTCCACGCCGTGGAAGGGGGTCGCCTCCCTCCCGGCTTTCGACTGGCCGTGTCCAGGCGGGCAGCGGGCAAGAGCCGTGAGCGGGCAAGTCGGGCGGCGCGCTGGGAGCTGCTGAGCCGGGCGGCACGCTGGGAGCTGCTAAGGAACAGGCGCTCGGGCCATGCGGAGAATGCAACGGTGGTATCGGTCTTTCCGGGTGTGCGGCTCCGCGCCCCCCCTTACGGAGCCTCGCGCCCCCCTAGGGGGGCCCGCCCCACTATTTGAGAAACGCTGCCTCAGATGAATGGATGCCTATGTGTCATTGACAAAAGCAAAGGCTGTGTGTTTGCTCCTAATGTATGAGCATCTAAAATAAGTGAGAATAAAATGCCCGTTGTTTCCCCCCCTTTCCACTGCCAGCTAATTAACTGGAACAAAGGCTTTGTTGGCTTCATGTGAAGCGAAATAGAGGTGGCATCCCAAATTACATATTTTTCTTTACAAGCGTTCATAATATGGAACACACAATGAACCACATGCTTTAGGTTAATAACTAGTTTCACACTTTGAAAAGAGCTGTGAAATGAAAATCAACATTGTTCTCTTCGCCTATGTATCATTTTCTCTCTCTCTCTCTCTCTCTTTTTCCTCTTTCTCACTCTCTCTTTCTCTCCCCACTTCTTTCTCTCACTCTTCCTCCTCTTTCTCTCTCTCTCTATATGTCCCTCTTCCTCTCCATTTCTTTTTCTCTCTCCTTCCCATTCTTTCTCTATCTCCTCTCTTCTTTTTCTCACACTGCCCCTTCTCTCTTTCTCTCCCCCTCCCTCCTTTTCTCTCTCTCTCTCTTTCTATATCTCCCTTTTGCTCTTCTTCTCTCTTGCCCTTTCTTTATCTCCTCTCTTCTATTTCTCACACTCTGTCCTTTCTCTCTCTCTTCTTCCTTCCCCCTTTCTCTCTGTCTCTTTCTCCCTTTTGCTTTCCTTCTCTTTCTCCCTCTCTCCCTCTCTTTCTTTCTCTATCTCCCCATCTCTCTTTTATTTCTCTCTCTTTCTCTCCCTTCTCTCTTTCTGTCTCCCCCCAGTCTCCCCTTCCCTCTCTCCTTTTCCTTTTCTCTTTCTATATCTCCTTTTCCACCTTCTCTTTCTTTCTCTATCCCCTCTCTTCTATTTCTCTCTCTCCCTCTCTCCCCCTTCTCTCTCTCTACATCTATCTTTCTCTCCCTCTCTATCACACACTTTCATAACTTCTGAAAAAATTCCCCAAATTGTATTGCAGAAACAGAATATTTTATTAATCTCTTTTGAAATAAGGATATGGCTATTAGCTGCAAATAGGTTTTTATGCACTGGACTGTGCTACACCTTGCATATGAAGATCACTTGCTTGATGGAGTCCATTTATTATTATTACTGCACACCTCTCTTGCTAGAAATTCCTATTTTTGAATGTTTATAATTAGGTTGCACTTTTTACAGTTGGTAGTGCTAGAATGCTTGCAGTTTGGCACTTCTCAGGCAGATCTGTGAAATTTTACACTACTTTCCAGCTGATCTCTCTCTCTCTCTCTCTCTCTCTCTCTCTCTCTCTCTCTCTCTCTCTCTCTCTCTCTCTCCCTTCCTCCCTCCCTCCCTCCCCCCTCTCTCTTCTGTCTGTCTGTCTGTCTGTCTGTCTGTCTGTCTGTCTGTCTGTCTGTCTCTAAGGAGGGACTGTCCTAAAAGCAATCTTTAATTGAGGAGAAGATTGACAGTCAAGTCAGGAACAAAGGACATCTATATGAAACTGAACACAGGCATTGACTGAAATGTTGAAATTTAATTCATCAAGAAAACCAATGAGAGGTTGGAAGAGACTAATTGCCATAAAACACTTAAAGCTAATTTGGAAAAGGGTGAACTAAATAATTTAAAAGAGACTGAAGCAGAGACAGAAAGTAGGTGAGCAGAAGGAAATGCAATTAATAAAGCAGATGGACAGCAAAACTGAACAGCCACAGATGTGGGTGGAGAAGAAAATCGGGACATCCATCAGGATACATGTTAGTTGCATAGACATTTATCACAAGTCATTACATATTTTTTCATAAACAATTTAGTAAAAAAAGGAATAAGGAATTAATGTTTGCATCTGTGTGTGTGTGTGTGTGTGTGTGTGTGTGTGTGTGAGAGAGAGAGAGAGAGAGAGTTTGATTGCGGGTCACTGTGTATTCATCTAAGGGTATGGTGTTACTAACAAATAAGACGAAACAAAGTCTTCTGCTTTATGTTGAGATTTAAAAAAAAATCTTCTCATCCTTATGGGTGGTGTGTGTCTTCTTTAATTTTGGGTACTCTACCCAAGGCCTGGGGGGAATTGAAGGTTTTGCCTAGGACCGTACCTGTTCCTAGCACTACACTCTCCTAGACAGAGAGCTGTTGTTATTTCCTGGGACCTGTTAAAGCAAGACTCTCAGTTTAAAAGTCACAGCCCTGTGTGGTCCTACCACCATTGGGACTGCTTTTGCCTTTACTTTCCATATCTTCTCTAGCTCCTCCTTTAGGCCCTGGTGCCATTCCAGCTTTTTCCTTCCAATGTTGCTTGTTGCTTTCACCACCACTGTCTTCTGTTCTATGTCTACTACCACAATATCTTGTTGATTAGCTAATACCAGCCTGTCTGTCCGGATCTGGAAATCCCACAGGATCTTAGTGTTCTTGTTATCTTTCTTAATCTACACACACACACACACACACACACACACACAGAGAGAGAGAGAGAGAGAGAGAGAGAGAGAGAGAGAGAGAGAGAGAGAGAGAGAGAGAGAGAGAGAGAGAGAGGGAGGAAGTCGCTGCTGGATTGATGACCAACTCCATCCCCCACAATCCTGTTCTCTACTTTCCATCTGTCCATCTTTTTGGTTATAATCTTGATGTATTCTCATAGTGTTTCCTTTTCATTGTGTTCCCTTTTTACCATTATTCCAGAAACAACTGGAGAGTCAATTGTCTGAGATTGTATAGGTTCTCCTGCTTGAGCAGGGGTCTGGACTAGAAGGCCTCCAAGGTCCCTTACAAATTCTACTCTACTCTACTCTACTCTACTCTACTTTACTCTACTCTACTCTACTCTACTCTACTCATTGTTTACTTTATGGTTCTACTTTTTTACTTCTGTTTTCAAGCCGTTTCCCCCCCCCTCCTTTTTATTATTGTAAGCAGTCTTGACTAGCTCCACGATGACATAGGCAACAAATAAATATAACAACAACAATAAACACACACACACACACACACTTTCCCATAATGTGGATAATTTTGTACTCATATAATATGCATCATTCTTCTAGACAAGTTTTATATGTACATTTTTCTATACAAAATCCAGACAATTGGGAAACAATCTAGACAGTATCACAAGGAAAGTTTGCTTAAAAGTGGGAAACAATTTTCTCCAACATTTAAAACATGTTGAGTCTGGCAAAGTGGGGGCTGTCACTAACTTAGAAGTGGAAAAAAGAAGAAGTGGCATCTTTTATTTATCTCAGTGAGTAACACAGCCAAGTCAATGACTGGTAGCAGATCCTTGCAGTCTTCGGTAATAGTTGAAAGGGAAGACAGGAGGACGAAGGCAAAAAATAGAATCAGCACCAACAGTTTGTTTCAAAGAGGCATTAATTTGCAACTCCACTTTGCAAGCAACGTGCATCAACAACTAATACGGCAGACTATCTTCTTGTGTGCAGCACAGCTTGTTAGTGAACAGAGGGAAAATATTTTGACAGCATGAGAAATGCTCTGTAGTGCTCAATAGCCTGGATGGAACGAAAGTTCAGGGATAATGGGAACCTAAGTACAAGTCAACAGTAGTTGCATAACTAATTTGCAAGGAATGCTGGAAAACTACAGAGCCAGTTTGGTCTAGTACAGTGAAGTCAACCTTTTTATACCTACCACCCACTTTTCATTTTCATTTCATTTTCATTTTATTAAATTTATATACCGCACCACTCTCCCAAAAAGGGACTCGGGGCGGTGCACAGGAAAAATTAAAACCATGCATATACATAAATACCGATAATAAATATGTCATAAATATTAAAAACTTACTTTTGTATCTCTGTTAGTAGTAAAATTTTCTAACTACCTACCAGTTCCACAGTAATGGTGATTTATAAAGTAGGGAAGTCAATTAAATTATAAAAAGGAAAGTGTTTCAGTATTGGACAAAACCCCTACCACTCACCATGAAAGCTGGAATGCCCACTAGTGGGCAGTAGGGACCAAGTTGACTACCACTGGTCTAATGGATAAGGTACCAGACTAGAAAATGGGAGACCATGAGTTCTAGTCCCGCCTCAGCAGGGTGACTTTGGGCCAATCACCAGGAGACATTGAGTTCTAGTTCCGTCTTAGCCATGAAAGCTTCCTGGGTGATTTTGGGCTAATCACTCTCTCTCAGCCCAAACTCAAAGGGTAGTTGTCCAGGACAAAATAGGAGGAGGAAGGTGTGTTGAATATATTTGCCACTGTGGGTCATTTGTAAAAAAATATTAAAGGCTGAATACAAATAAATAAAAATAAAATCAAGTCTTGAACTAGATAATTCCTTCTGATCTTCTGGAAAGAGAAGTGACATTAGTGATACCAATGGCCCCAATAAGCCATAATATGACTTCAGATTTGATTCTACTTCCATCTCTGTATTGAAGGCTTGCCTCTCTGGTATCTGCTCTACAAGGACCCAAACTGCAGCCTTTCCCAACTGGGTTGGATAGCATCTCCTTAATTTAGATCCAAGAGAAAGAGATTTTCCAAATGGCAGAGGTTTATCTGTGCCAAGAATTTTGTTTGTTCTTTTGATCTTAGAACATAGAATCATAGAGTTGGAAGGGACCTTTAAGTTCTTCTAGTTCAAGCAGAAGTGTCAGGTCTGCCTCTGACATTAACCAAGAAAGAAGCCACTCAATTCCATTTTGAAGAATTAAGAGTACTTTTACTGGTTATGAAAAGAAAGCAGCTAAGTAAAGCAAGGTCTGAGACCCAAGCACGCGAAATCATACATATCAATATATGTCCAGCTCCCTCCCCTCAACAGTCCCCACCCTATTGTCCAATCTGCAAATCCCTTAGGTGTCATGTGGGTTTCATCTCCAGGAGCATCATCAGGTTGGTATGCAGGACGGTTGGCCTTGACCATCTCAAGGCACCGGTATGCAAAGTAGATGGTGAGAACATACTCCCTTCTCCAAATCTCCCTCTTGCACCATATAGTCCCATTCCCAAATACCATAGCCCCTCCCTCCCCGTTTCAATGGCAGCCGAAGCAAGCAGCAAAGCAGAGGCTGACATCCAGCCCTCCTCCAGAAAAACGAATCATCCCTGCAAAGAGAGAGAGAGAAAACAACAAAAAGGACATAACAATTAAGACAGTTCAATTAATAGCAAGGCTTATCAGGGACCTTGATGTAGAACTTCTTCAAAAGTCTAGGAGCCTTAACATGAGATTTGTCAACCCATTCAGTATGAGAAGGGGGAAAATGCTTCCAAGAAACCAGGTATTGGATCTTATTTTGGTGTTTTCTGGAGTCCAAAATTTCTTTAACCTCAAAATGCTGTTCACGCTCAATCAAAAGGGGAGAAGGAGGTGCCGGTTGAAGTGGACGAAAAGAAGAAGAGTGTTCAGGTTTCAACAAGTTCACATGAAATAAAGGATAAATCCATCTAAGAGTCTTTGGCTAGTCCAACTTGATGGAGACAGGACTGATGATTTACAATAGGGAATGGACCGACGTACTTTGGCCCTAGTTTCTTAGATTTCTGGGTAGTCTGTAGAAACCTGGTAGACAAAAAGACATGATCATCCACTTTGTAATCCTTCGGTTGAACTCTCTTCAAGATTTACATCCAAGATGGCGGCGCGCTTAGGTGTAGCGGCTTTGAGCTCCTGATGTCACAGGAGACTTTTCCATCAAAAACTCGCTCTGAACCTACTGTGAATTATAGAGAAACAAACATATCAACTGATTGTGACACATCAGTTAAAGAAAAAAAGGATTACTCGGATTTTTTAGGACAAGTAAGAAAACAAGTTTCAGGCAGAGAAATCCTCAAGAAGAAGCCTAGATCTGGGTAGTGGAGAATTTTTAAAACCCATGTTGTATTGTAAACAAAGCCTTGATGAAACAATGATCGCAGATTCTTCACGAAGTTTATGTTCTGTAACGGTGGCACCATCATTATCTCTTGGGAATATACAAGGAGCAACTGCAAGAATTGAAATGAAGAAGCAGAGAGCACCACCCCTACCAGTAATTCCATCCTTTTCTGTTGGGAAAGCTGAGAGAGAAGAAGAAAAAATGCCAAGTGCGATTCCTCAAAGTTCATTGCAACAGGAAATAAAAAAGAAAAAGAGACGTGCTCCTCTTCCACCAACTCCTAAAATGCCAAACAGATTTGAAGAAATGGATAATAAAAGACAAAGTACAATTGATCCTTTTCAACTGTCATTTGTTGGCCATTTTGTTTCAACTGTCATTTGTCGGCCCTTTTGTTTGCCTGGAGAGATTCCTGTTGTGGATGTCACTGCTGTCTGTATCCCACCTGGTGCAGGTGTTGGCACGGCGCTCAAACCAATTTCATTGTAATTTTATTACAATATTATTACAATGACAATAAAGATTATTATTACTATTATTATTATTATTACTATTATTATTATTATTATTATTATTATTATTATTATTATTATTATTATTATTATTATTAGCCTGTTTTTTATGAGACTGATGGGCATCGTCCAGCGCTTTACGTGCCATGGGCCAAAATCTTGCAAGTTGATTACTCCTCTTGAGAAGGGCTAGCTCTTGAAAACTGAAAACTAAATTCACCAATGTGTCCTATTTTAATTCAAGAACATTTGATAACTCTCTCTAAGAAATGTCCATAGCATTCATTGGGAAACCAAGCTGACATTTTGAGAAAAGTTGAAATGATCTCTGAATACATAGTACACCGTGTTTATTTCCTTCCCATTTTTCTCCTCAAATACGATTATTTTTATAATTGTACGATTATACGATTGATTGCCTAGAAGGATTTCTTTCTTTTACCTAATTTCATTTGTTTCATTTCATTTGTTAATCCTCATTGCTTCTTCCCAGCGTCAAGATTGTCCTTTTGCCAGTAGCACAACAAGCAATTGGGTATTATTTTGTGCCGGTGAGTCCACGAATTCAGCTTTTTTGTACTGGCAGATGGTATATCCTTCCAGCAGTTTAGTTTTCAAGGCCAGCTGTTTTTGATTTATTCTGCATTGCTTTGTTGAAAAAGAGGTTTTTAATTTTCTTTTAATGCTTCAAGTGAAACAATAAAAGAGCCGTAATATTTTGGAAAGATCATTTGTAGTGTGGTAGATGGGATTCATTTTTTCCACCTGTTCTTCCTTCCTCTTCCAAATGCACATCTGTAACACTCAAGGGAAAACCACAATCGTTTTCTGCATCACAGAATTTTTGTGAAATTTTACCATTTCAAACCAAGGTTGGGTTTTCTGAATACGATATTATTCAATTGCAGTATTCAACCAGAAATGAATGCCTTGTTAAACAGTTTCAACAGTGTCTATCATCTAATTTCTTTGTGTAAGTAACAGAATAACAGAGTTGGAGGGGAGGTTGGATGTCTTCTAGTCCAATCCTATGCCATTCCAGACAAATGGTTTTCTAGTTCAGGGGTCCCCAACCTTTTTTGGCACCAGGGACTGGTTTCATGTTAAAAAAAAATCTGTGGACTGGTGGCCATGGCTCGGCCAGTGTAGAGAGGGAGTGGGGGGGAGGGGGAACAGGTGGCACATGCATGCATGGGGGGGTGAGTCAGCTTACTCGCCCCTCTCGGGCCCCCAACAGTGCGAGCGGCCGCGCCTGCGCTCTCCCGCCTCTGCCGTGTGCTCTGCCCAGGGGACTGGCCCCTCCTCCTCCTCTCCGGCCCTTTCTAAGAGTTGCGCCACTCACTGCGGCCCGGTTCCTATCAAGCCACGGACCGGCACCAGTCCACGGCCCGGGGGTTGGGGACCCCTGGTCTAGTCTCTTCTTCAAACCTCCAATATTGGAGCTTTCACAACCTCTGAAAGCAAATAATTCCATGGTTAATTGTTCTCACTGTCACGAAATTTCTCCTTAGTTCTATGTTTCAAAAATTTTATTGGTTTTTACAATTATATAGGAAAAGGGGAAATGGTAGGGTTCAATGATAACATTTTAGGATTTCCATGTCGGGGTCGGTGGTTGTCTCCGGGAGTTCATAAAAATACATTTTTAAAAAAAAATTATATAGTGGTGAGAATTATATATATCATATTACATTTCATACATTCAATCATTATTTTTTTTAAGCATCCATCTTAGTTATAGTGAATTTCAAAACATACTTATTTTTGAGATCTAAGTCTCTTAGCAATAGTGTCTTCTTGCTCCTTCTCTTCAATAGGTGGACCCGGGCTCCCCCTGTTCCGTCTCTTTCTTCTAGGAGTGGGGAGTGCTTTCTAAGAAAAGCCTCCGCCTCTCCTACTGTTTTAATTCTGACTCTACCCCCTTCCCAGTATACCAGCAATCACTCAGGCATCAACCATTTAAACCAGATTCCTTTTTAAATAGCTTTTTAGATAAGAAGGAATATTTCCTTCTAATCTCTCAAATCTTTTTTGGAATCTGTTTCAATATAGTGATCTCCTTATCTTGATATTTTAATGACCCACCTCGTTGTGCCCTCAGTATCTCATCCCTTGTAAATCTTCTTAAAAATTTAATATGAATTTCTCTTGGTACATCATTTATCCTAGCATATGTAGAATTAATTCTATAGATCATGTCTATATCCCCCCAAATATATTCTTTGTTTTTTTAATAAAATCTGCTAAAATTGTGCTCATTAAGTCCCTAAGGTCCTCCCCTTCCTCTTCAGGAACATTCTGAAATCTGAGGAAAAAAGACATTTTCTCAAACTCAATTTTTGACATCTGCATAGTAATTTCTCCCGTTTCTTTGCGTATTTCTCCTAACTCCTCCTTCGTCTCCTCTGCCCCTTTCTCTAACACCTCAATTTTTTGTTTGTTTTCTATTGTATTTCCTTTTGTCTCTTGCATTTTTAATTTTAAATCTGTCAAGTCCTTTCTAATTTCTCGTATTTCTGTCATTATCTCCTGCAGCATCTCTTTGGTGGTAAGTTCTTGGGAAGTCTCTCCAGTTGATTCTTTTTGGAACATCTCAGTGATTTTCCCTTGTTGTGAGATCGGACTGGGCAGAAAGAGACTTTCCAGCTGGAGGTTTTCTATGTGCCATTGTTCTTTATAATTGTACAATAAAAATGGCGCCAGAGAAGTGAGCAGTCAGAAACGTCCAAGGTGCATAAATTTCTCCTTAGTTCTAGATTGCTTCTCTCCTTGATTAGTTTCCATCAGTTGCTTCTTGTCCTGCCTTCAGGGGCTTTGGAGAATAGTGGTTAAATATTCTGTAAATCTTCTCAACCATTAAAAGCCAGCTTTGCTTTTAAGCCTCATCTTAAGTCCAACTTTTCAAACAATATCTGAAGATAGTTGTTGAAGAAATTGTAAATAAAAATAAACAAAATAAATATACCCAATTTTTCATGTGAACCTCTTTTGCTTTAAAGCAGTGGTTTTGTAAATCCCTTTATATAACTATTTTTTTAAAAAAATAAATAAATCTGAAGGGACTATGAAAAGGAAAAGGTCAGCCTTCCTGATTGCCTCAGACATCAAAATTGTTCAAATAAACCAAATAACACAATGGTGGTTCAGAGCAGAAAATTCTCTGGAGAGACAACGAGGAAGCGAGATCACTTGATTTCAAATGTTCAAGAAGGATTTTCACAGGTGGTGTTTATTTTTCAATAGTTATCCCGAGGCAAACAGCAACACATTTGTGAGTTTTCTCCTCTTCTCTAGTTGCTTTCTTGTTGCCATGAAAACAGCACAGTCTCTCTCGGAGCCCTAGAAAGTAACATTTCCGTTGCTGTAAAAGGCACCGCCTTGGCAAATGGTAGAGCCAAGCAAAACCCAACTGGAGGAGGAGGGAAGAAAAGGTTTTCTCCAGCTGTGGGGGAATATCAGAAGATTAAAATCCATAAGTGAAGGGTGTGTTGAGAAATGTAATAATCAGAGGCATGGAAGAAAAAATGAGAAAGTGAAATCAGAATTATTGGAGAGAAAGGCACTGTTAGTCTTAGCCACCTTAGTGAGAATCAGGCCTTATTTATTTAAGAAGAAACTACTTGAAGAGTTTCTCCGCTTTCATGGTAAGGTAATTCAGGCTCACTCCTCTTTCCTCTCTCCTTCCTCTCCTCTTTCTCTTTCTTTCCCTTCTCTTCCCTCTCCTCTTTCTTTCTCTCTCTCTCCTCTCTCTCTTCTCTTCTCTTCTCCTCTTCTCTTCTCTTTCTCTTTCTATCTCTCCTATCTTTCCTCTCCTCTTTTTCTTTCCCTCCGCTCTCTCTCTTCTTTCTTTCTCTCTTTCTCTCTCCTTTCCTCCCTCCCTCCCTCCCTCTGTCTCATCTTTTAAATCTGACATTTCTCATCTTCACTTCCACAATGGCTGACTAGGGATGAAATTAAATAAAAGATACTCTGGTGAGAAAAGTAAGCTGAACTTAAGCCAACAGTGATTTTCCAGGAGTAGTTGTATTTGAGAGGAGGCAAACAGCTTCTTTGGAATAAAGAAACAAGATTTAGAGTATAGTCGGTGTGCTTTATCTGTTAATCATGGACAAAGAAAAGCTGGGTAGTTTTGAGTTCAGTGTTTCTATGGTAATAGCAGGTTTTAGTGTGCGAAATGGGGCATGGGTTAAATTCATGACTTTTCTCACTGCTTTTCAGAAGAACAATTTTTATTTTTTTTAATTTTAATCACATTTATATCCCGCCCTTCTCCACGAAGGACCCAGGGCAGCGCACAGGAATTTAAAAACATACAAAATGTCAGGGTTCACTTCTTCTATTACTCAAGAAAGACCACACTTAAGCATGTTTCAGAATGTTTAAGGTTACTTTTACTGAATACAGAAGAACAGCAAACGAAGGTTAAGCAGGGAGTGACTAGTTTAGGTGCGAAGGGTGTATATCAAAGCATTAGCCAACCCCAATAACCCATGACCCCCACAATAGTGTCCAATGCAATATCCTCCACGATGTCAGGTGGGCATCACGTCCAGAGCAGTCATCAGAATGGAATGTGATACCGTTAGGTTTGCGATATCACCGACTCGCTCCATCTTCTTCCAGCACACATAGTTAACACAACCCCCACCCTCCCCGTTTCCATGGCAGCCGAGCATGCAGCAAAGCGAAGACTGACATCTGGACCTCCTCCAGAAGAAGGGAGTTCAGTCCTGTAAAACAGACAGACAAGACAAAACCACACAACAACACAAAAAAAAACACGGAACAAAAGAGGTTAAGGCTTATTAGGATATTTGGCATAGAATTGTCTCAGTAACTTGGGGGCTTTAACGTGCTGTTTATCCACCCATTCGTTATGGGAGGGAGGAAAATCTTTCCAAATTACCAGATACTGTATTTTATTTCTATGCACTCGGGAGTCCAAAATGTCCCGGACTTCATAATGTTGTTGTCCATCCACCATCAGGGGTTTAGGAGCATCAGAGTAAGGTTTGCGAAGATGTGACAAGCATTCAGGTTTCAACAAGTGGACATGGAAAACTGGATAAAGACGTTGATAGGTTTTAGGAAGGTCTAATTTAACAGAAACAGAGCTGATTATCTTAGTGATCGTAAAAGGTCCTACAAATTTAGGACCTAGCTTCTTGCATTTTTGAGGACTGTCCAAATATCTAGTAGAGACGTATACTCAATCACCAACTTTGTACTGCGGAGGCACCGCTCATTTTTTGTCGGCGTAGAGCTTGTGAGATTGATGAGCATCATCCAATGTTTTTCGTATAATGGGCCAGACAGCAGATAATTTACCACTCCAATCCGCGAGCGAATGAATTGTGGGAGGGTCGTGAGGAAGCTCGGGGATTGGTACAAAATCCTGACCATAGATTATTTTGAACGGGGTCATGCCGGTACTACTATGAACAGAGTTATTGTACGCCACCTCAGCGTGAATCAAGAGGTCAGCCCAATCATCCTGTTGGAAGTTGATAAAACAACGCAAGTATTGTTCCAGAACGGAATTTGCCCGTTCACAAACCCCATTAGTCTGCGGATGGTGGGAGGAGCTTAAGCCCTGGGTGGAGCCAATCAGTCTCAAAAATTCCTTCCAAAATTGCAAAGTAAATTGAGTACCTCTATCTGAGATGATACGGTTTGGGACGCCATGTAAGCGATAGATATGAGTCAGAAAGAGCTTAGCTAACGATTTAGCCGATGGGATTTTTGAGCATGGCACAAAATGAACTTGTTTGGAAAATAAGTCTGTAACAACCCATATAACAGTAGAGCCTTGGCTACTTGGAAGATCAACAATAAAGTCCATAGAAATTTCTTTCCAAGGAGCCTCTGGTCTCGCTACAGATTGGAGGAGACCGTGGGGTTTTCCAGGAGGACCTTTAGATGCGGCACAGACAGGGCAGCTGGCAATATAGGATTCAATGTCTTTTTTGAGCAAAGGCCACCAAAACTGGCGTTTAACTAAATGCATAGTCTTTACAAATCCAAAATGGCCAGCAAGCCTGGAATCATGCGCTTTTTGCAACACAAATGGCCGAAGAGCTGCGGGGACATAAATTTTCGATCCAATCCAGGGTACGTTATCCCTCAAGGTACAATCCCCAGAATGTGTGGAATACCAGGCATCGGTGAGAAGTTCCGTCTTAATCTGAGCTATTAGCTCTGCAGGCGGTTCAGTCTGTAGAATGGAGTGACTTCTGGTTACAACTGGAGTCGCCATGCTACACAGTGGAATCACGGGTTGAACGATCGAGAGCTTAGAACTGTCGTATTGAGGTAGCCTGGACAAAGCGTCAGCCATAAAGTTTTTCCCTCCAGGAATGTATTTAAGAGTAAAGTTGAAACGATTGAAGTATTGGGACCAGCGTACCTGCTTTGGGGAAAGTTTACGGGATGTGGTTAGTGACTCCAAATTTTTGTGATCAGTCCATACCTCAAATAGGTGAGGGGCACCTTCTAGAAAATGGCGCCAAGACATAAGTGCCCAACGAACTGCAAACGCCTCCTTTTCCCAAATCGCCCATCGCCGTTCAGTGTCGGATAACTTACGGGAGGTGTAAGCACAGGGTTGTAGTTGGCCTTGTTGGTTGTATTGTAATAAGACAGCTCCCACAGCCACGTCGCTAGCATCAGCTTGAATCACGAAAGGTGCTTTGACATCTGGATGTCTAAGGACTGGTTCCGCTGCAAACAAATGTTTTAGTTTTTCAAACGTGGCTTGGCATTCCATAGTCCAGTTCAACGGTGAACCTGGTCGTGGTTTGGTGTCTCCGTTTGTTTTGAGTAGGTTCGTGATTGGCAGAGCAATGCTAGCAAAAGAAGGGATAAACTGGCGGTAAAAGTTGGCAAAACCCAAGAAACTTTGTAATTGCTTACGGGTACGAGGAGGGGCCCATTCTGTGACAGCTTTGACTTTTCCAGGATCCATCTCAATTCCCTCGGCTGAGATGCGATACCCTAGGTAGTCTATCTTTTCTTGGTTAAATTCACACTTAGAAAGTTTAGCATAAAGTTCAGCTGCTCTCAGTTTACGCAAAACAGAACGGACTAGTTTCACGTGTTCCTCACGTGTTTCTGTGTAGATGATGATGTCATCAAGATAAATGATAACGCCCTTGTACAGGTGCTCATGTAACACTTCGTTGATTAGTTGCATAAAAACAGATGGCGCCCCCTGGAGGCCAAAAGGCAATACTTTAAATTGAAAGCACCCTAAAGTTAAATGCAGTTTTCCACTCGTCTCCTTCTTTAATTCTTATTCTGTAATAAGCTTCTCTGAGATCAAGCTTAGTGAAGATCTTGCCTGTAGCTAGATGCGCTAACATGTCCTTCATGAGAGGCAGGGGGTACACGTTGTGCTCACATATAGTGTTCAAGAACCTGTAGTCCTGAACCAGACGAAGAGAACCATCTTTCTTTTCTCTAAACATTACAGGGGCGGCCACACGTGGTCTAGCACAGGGGTCCCCAACCCCCGGGCCGCGGACCGGTGCCGGTCCGTGGCTGGATGGGAGCCGGGCCGCAGGGCTAGAGAGGAGGAGGAGGGAGGAGGAGGCAGCCCCCTGAGCACAGCGCGCGGGAGAACGCAGGCGCGGCTGTTCGTGACGTTGGAGTGTGCCTCTTCCTCCACCCTCGTCGACGGAAGGATTCCTGGACGCCGCCGGACCGGCCACCGATTCCCTCCCCTGCTGGCATGCCGGCCACTCATTTTCTTCCAGGGACTGCGGAGGCTCTGCGGGCTGGGGAGGGAACTGGCGGGTTGCTCCGGCGGCGCACAGGAGTCCCTCCGTCGACGAGGGTGGAGGAAGAGCCCCCACCATCCTCCTGCGTTCTCCCGTGCCCGTTCTCCCCAATGGGCTGCCCCCCTCCCTCCTCCTCCTCTCCAGCCCGGCACCTATCCAGCCACGGAGCCTGAACGAGCGACCAAGCGTGGCAGGCGGGATGAGGAGGCTGGGGGCGGGGGGACGAGACGACGATGACGACGACAGACACACATAGAGAGACAGAGGGAGGGAGGGAGAGAAAGATAGACAGAGACACAGAAGGAGTGATTGAATGAATGCAAGACAGACAGACACACGCGCACACACACACACACAGAGTGACAGAAATGGGCGGATGAAGGAGAGACACAAAGAGAGAAAGAAAGAAAAAAGTGGGAGAGAGAAAGACAGACAGAGAGAAAGAGACAGAAAGGAAAGAAAGAGACAGGAAAAGATACAGAAAGAGGGAAAGAGAAAGAAATAGAGAGAAAGGGAAAGAGAGAAAGAAAGAAATAGCGAGAGAAAAAAAGAGAGACAGAGACAAAGTAAGAGAAAGAAAGAGAGAGAGAGAAAGAAAGAAAGAACTTATGACCACAGCTGAGGCCAAAAGTTTGGTTGCTAACCAAGATCATTGTTAAGTGAGTTTCACATTTTCAAAGTTGGCCACGCCCACCCAGTCACATGACTGCTGAGCCCCTCAGCCGGTCCGCAGAATTTTCTTTAAAATGAAACCGGTCCCTGGTGAAAAAAAGGTTGGGGACCCCTGGTCTAGCAGGTTCAATGAAACCCCTTTCTAAGTTTTTGTCAATAAACTTGCGAAGTTCAACCATTTCGCGGGGTGTCATAGAGTAAATACGAGGTTTAGGAAGTTGCACTCCCGGGAGGAAATCAATGGAACAGTCTGTAGCACGGTGGGGGGGAAGTGTGTCACAGGATTTCTCACTAAAAACCTCTTTAAGGTCCCAGTACTCTTTTGGGATCTTTTCTTCACCTGGTATTACTTCCAGATCGGGAACAGCCCGGCCCGCGTTAACAGGCTCTTGGAGAGGTATTGGTTCAGCCAGAGGTTGCACATTGGGGTGTTGCGGAGCTGGTTGGGTGGGCGTAGTAGCAGGCAAAGGTAAAGGAATGCGGACCCACCCCTCTTGCCAGTCAATTAGAGGATTCCATTTCCGTAGCCAATTCAAACCTAAAATGACTGGGTTGTCAGCAATGGGGGCTACAATAAAGTTAATGATTTCCTGATGGGTGTCCCCAATAGACACGTGAATCGGTTCAGTTACATATAGTGCAGGATTACCATCTGCTACAGTACCATCCATTTGGCAAAAAGCAATAGGAACTTTTAAATTCTTTAGGTGAAATCCCATTTGTTGCACTAAGTCCTGACTGATGAGGCATCGTGAACAGCCAGAATCTAAAAGAGCAAGTATTTTAAAATTGCGGCCACTAGATGGAGCCAAAAGATGCAAAGGAATAGTAAGGGGCCCAGAATGGGGACTCACCCAGTTCTCGTCAGAGGAGGCGGTATCCTTCTCCCAATCATCCGGCTGCACCTTCTGCTGTTGATCGCTGGTAGTTAGATCCAGAGGCTCTGCTCCAAACATCAGTTGCTTCGTGCGCATGCTTGGGGTTTTCGCGGGCTTTTTTCCTTCAGTAGATGATTGCGGGCGCGGTTTCTGTTTCATTTTGCAGTTATTGGCCCAATGCCCCTCCTTTCCACAGCGAAAGCAAGCACCAGAGCGAGGCTTAACAGATCTCCGTTCTTTACTTTCCATTTGGTAATCCCGCCCAAAAGATTGGGGGGGGGGAACCCCATATTCTCTTTCTTTTTCAAGATCTAACAGGGGTTTTCTTCTAGCTAGATCTATTTCTACATCAGCGGAAAGTTGAAACCAATCCTCAAGGTTATTGGGCGTGCGTCTGTTGATGCAGCTTTGATATATAGTCGGGTTTAAGCCTTCAGTATAATTATCAATAAGAGCTTCAACACTTCAGCTGCGCATATAAATAGCCAGCTCACGAAAACGTTGAGTGTAAGCTTGAACTGATCTGCTTCCCTGGCGCAGATTCTTCATTTCAATCCGTGCCTTTCTATGAAGGAGGGGGTCTTCAAACCGCCTTCTAAGAGCGGTCATAAATCTATCAAAGTCCTCCATTAAAGGGGAATTATCATTATGCAATGATACTATCCAATCAGCCGCTCTACCTTCCAGAGCCAGAGACACAATTCTTATCTTTGATTCATCATCTCGCAAGTCGGTGGCAAATTGTTTAACGAAGTTGCTGACTTGCAGTAAAAAAAATCCTAACTCAGTAGAGTTTCCCCCAAACTTAATCCCAAGGGGGGGGAGTCTTGCAACCCTGCATGGTGCAGGACTTGGATCCCTCTGTTGAGCTGCCATTGGGGTACCTCCCTTAGGAGTATCAGCGGGTGGTTGGGGGCTCTCCCTCTCTTTTTCCTGGGGAGGGGGTCTTTTGCTGTTGTATCATTCCTTCCCACTCCCAAGGATTAGGATTCCTCCCCCACATTTTCTCTCGGGCTTCCTTACTGTCATCCGCTTGACGGAGTAAATCTCTTGCCATCTCTCTCAAGTTCCTCTCTTCCTTTATCATTTCGGCCAAGGGGGGGGGAGTAGGGTTGCTGGCGCCTGGTGGTTGTCACCCCGGGGGCAATGTCTTCTTTAGCAATTCCCTTCATTCCCACTCCCTCAGACCAACGATGGCGAGTTGATCTTTCTTCGGGTTTAGGTTCCACACTAAGATCAGCTAATAATTCCATTACTGACCTTGGCTCTTCTTTCAGGACGGGTGGGTGGGGGGCTGCCGCTCCCAGCGGTTCTTCTTTCCCGGGCTCCGACATCTGGTTCCAGGGTTTATTGTTTTATTACACTCACTACAGAAGTTGTTAGCTCGGAGATGATTGTGAAAAATGACTCCCTGCTTTATGTCAGGGTTCGCTTCTTCTATTACTCAAGAAAGACCACACTTAAGCATGTTTCAGAATGTTTAAGGTTACTTTTACTGAATACAGAAGAACAGCAAACGAAGGTTAAGCAGGGAGTGACTAGTTTAGGCGCGAAGCGTGTATATCAAAGCATTAACCAACCCCAATAACCCATGACCCCCACAATAGTGTCTAATGCAATATCCTCCACGATGTCAGGTGGGCATCACGTCCAGAGCAGTCATCAGAATGGAATGTGATACCGTTAGGTTTGCGATATCACCGACTCGCTCCATCTTCCTCCAGCACACATAGTTAACACAACCTCCACCCTCCCCGTTTCCATGGCAGCCGAGCATGCAGCAAAGCGAAGGCTGACACAAAACGATAAATACAAAATTTAAAAACATATTAAATTACAGTCCTATGCTAAAAGGTTAGGCGGCTTGCTGAAAGAGATGTGTCTTTAGACACTGGCAGAAGAGACGGAGGTCCGAGATGGTACGCAATTCTGGGGGTAGGTCGTTCCAAAGGGCAGGGCCCGCCACAGAGAAGGCTCTTCCCCTGGGTGTCGCCAGTTGGCATTGCCCAGCCAACGGCACCCTGAGAAGGCCCTCTCTATGGGAGCGGATCGGCTGAAGGGATGTATGGGGCAGGAGACGGTCTTGCATATAACTAGGCCCCGAGCCATGGAGCGCTTTAAAGATAGTCATCAGAACCTTGAAGCACACCCGAAAGGCCACAGGAAGCCAGTGCAGCTCGCGCAGGATTGGTGTTATATGGGAGCATCTAGAGGTGTTATATGGGAGCATTTAGCGCGGCTGCATTCTGGACTAACTGTAGCTTTCGAGTGCACCTCAAGGGAAGCCCCATGTAGAGAGCATTACAGTAGTCGAGTCGGGATGTCACAAGAGCTTGAGAGCTTGGATGGGTAGTAACAAACTCAAGCTCAACCCGTCCAAGACCGAGTGGCTGTGGTTTCCGGCTCCCCGGTTCAGCCAGATAAGTCCAACACTGGCCATTGGGGGTGAACAACTAGCCCCCATGGAGAGGGCATGCAACTTGGGCGTCCTCCTGGATTCCCGACTGTCCATGGAGGACCATGTGGCGGCCGTGGCCAGGAGGGTGTTTTATCAGGTATGCCTGATACGCCAGTTGCGCCCCTTACTGGACCGGGGGGCCCTTCGCACAGTCACTCAAGCGCTTGTGACTTCTCGGCTGGATTACTGTAACGGTCTCAACATGGGGCTCCCCTTGAGGTGCACTCGAAAGGTACAGCTAGTTCAGAATGCGGCCGCGCGGGTGGTTATGGGTGCCCCAAGGCAAGCCCACATAACACCTCTCCTGCGCGAGCTGCACTGGCTGCCTGTGGCCTTTCGAGTGCGCTTCAAGGTGTTGACGACCATCTTCAAATCGCTCCATGGCTCTGGGCCTAGCTATATACGAGACCGCCTTCTGCCCCATACATCCCTTCATCCAATCTGCTCCCACAGAGAGGGCCTTCTCAGGGTGCCGTCGGCCGGGCAATGCCGGTTGGCGACATCCAGGGGAAGGGCCTTCTCTGTGGCGGGCCCGGCCCTCTGGAACAACCTACCCCCCGACCTTCGCACTACCTTGGACCTCCGCCTCTTCCACCAACGCCTTAAGACGTACCTATTCCAACAAGCCGGCCTAGCGTAGCCCCCCGTTTCTGACTATATTTATAAATTTTTTGGGGTTTTAAAGGGTTTTTAGCACGGGTTTTAAGTTAATTTAATATGTTTTTAATAGTATATATTGTTTTGTAATGGTTTTTTAATAATGCCTGTGCGCCGCCCTGAGTCCTAACAAGGAGAAGGGCGGGGTATAAATTCGAAATAAATAAATACAAATAAATAAATAAATAACTGTGCGGAGGGCAGCCCGGTCCAGTAAGGGGCGCAATTGGTGCATCAGGCGTATCTGATGAAACGCCCCCCTGGCCACAGCCGCCACATGGTCCTCCATGGACAGCCGGGAATCCAGGAGGACACCCAAATTGTGCGCCCTCTCCACAGGGACTGGTGTTTCGCCCCCAATGGCCAGAGTTGGAGTAATCTGGCTGAACCGGGGTGCCGGAAACCACAGCCACTCGGTCTTGGACGGGTTGAGCTTGAGTTTGTTACTACCCATCCAGATCCGTACGGCCTCCAAACACTGGGACAACACCTCGGCGGCATCGTTGGGGTGGTCTGGGGTGGATATGTACAGCTGAGTATCATCAGCGTACAGATGATATCCCACCCCAAAACCACGGATGATCTCGCCCAGCGGCTTCATATATGTGTTGAATAGGAGGGGCGAGAGGACCAACCCCTGAGGAACCCCACATAGGAGGGGTTTCGAGGCCGACCTCTGCCCCCCTGTCAACACATATTGCGACCGACCAGAGAGGTAGGACGAGAACCACCGTAAAACGGTGCCTCCCAGCCCCAACCTCCCCAGTCGGTGCAATAGGATACCATGGTCGATGGTATCAAAAGCTGCTGAGAGGTCTAACAGGACTAGGATAAAGGAATATCCTCTATCCCGCGCCCTCCAGAGATCATCAACCAACGTGACCAATGCCGACTCAGTGCTTTGACCGGGTCGGAAGCTGGACTGGCACGGGTCTAGATAATCAATTTCCTCCAGGTGTCGCGGAAACTGTTGGGCCACCACACTCTCTACACACTTCACTAAAAAGTGAAGGTTGGAGACTGGACAATAGTTTTCTAATAATGCTGGGTCCAGGGATGGCTTCTTGAGGAGGGGCCTTACTACCGCCTCTTTCAAGATGGCAGGCAAGGACCCCTCACTCAAAGATGCGTTGACAATGCCCTGGAGCCAGCCTCGTGTCGTCTCCCAGGATGCCAGTACAAGCCAGGAGGGACACGGGTCCAATAAACATGTGGTAGCCTTAAGTCTCTTTGACAACCTGTCCATATCTTCGGTAGTAACAAAGTCAAACTCCTCCCAGGATGGTGCCTCAAGAACAGCCTCGGACAATCCGACCGGACCACTCTCGATGGAGGGTAGCTCATTCCGAATCCGAGTGATTTTATCCTGCAGATAAATCCCAAATTCCTCTGCTCGTCCCTGTAGAGGGGCTTCCCGCGGCCTCTGATGAAGGAGGGAGCAGGTCACCCCAAACAGGGAGGCAGGGCGGTTATCTGCAGATGCAATAAGGGTGGCGCAATACTCACGTTTGGCCACCCTTATCGCCACTAAGTAAGTCCTAATATGGGTTCTCACTAGTGTTCGGTCGGCTTCGGAGCGAGAAGATCTCCATCTGCTCTCTAGGCATCTCTTGTGGCGTTTCATCTCCCTCAGCTCCTCGGTAAACCAAGGAACCTGGGTGATTCGTCGCCGCAAGAGAGGCCGCAAGGGCGCGACTCGGTCCAAGGCCCCCGTGGCCGCACTTAACCATGTGGCCACTAGGTCCTCAATCGAGTCGCGGGGCAAGTCCACAGGAATTGGCCCAAGCTCCCTCTGGAACCTTTCCGGGTCCATCAGGAGCCTGGGGCGGAACCATATAGGAATATCAGGCTCTGCCTCCCCGCGGTGAGGTGCTGCGATTGGAAAGTCCAGCCGAAGGAGAGCATGATCTGTCCATGACAGGGGTGTGATAGCTAAATCCCGTATTCCCAGATCACTACTCCACTGCCCCAAGACGAAGATTAAGTCCAGGGTGTGTCCACCCTTGTGAGTAGGGCCTAAAACTACCTGGGTCAGGTCCATGGCCATCATGGAGGCCATGAACTCCCGAGCTACACCGGAGGCTTTGCCTACTGATGTCAGGTTAAAATCCCCCATGACCAAAAGTCTGGGGGTCTCAACCGCCACCTCGGCTATCACCTCTAGGAGCTCGGGCAGGGCTGTTGTTGCATAGCGAGGAGCCAGGTATACAACTATCATGCCCAACTGCCTCCCTAGGCCCCACTTCACAAGGAGGGACTCACACCCAGTCGTCTGAGGGACCGTGGTCTCCTTTGGCTCAAGACTTTCCCTAACCATAATCGCCACCCCCCCACCCCTCCCTAGGGCCCTAGGCTGATGAAAGGCTCGGTAACCTGGTGGGCACATCTCTACGAGGGGTAATCCTCCCTCGTGGCCCAACCAGGTTTCCGTTATACCCACCAGGTCCGGGTCCCCCTGTGACACAAGGCCACAATATTGTTAATTGCACACAACTCGAGAGTTGATGATGTTAACTAACCTAAACTTAAATTAACTCAAATGTGGAGAATCTTACATTCAGATTAGGAAGAAGTTTCTATGTTTATTCAGTAAGTTATGAGGTATTGAAAACTCATCAACATTGGCTTTAAACCTCCAACAACACTAACTTTTACCCTGATTCACTGCCTTCCTTTTCCAAAATTTCCTGCATTGTTATGAAGCAGATGCAATTTTTTCCCTTAGTACAACAAGCATATTGTTACATTGAGCAGTTCCCAGCCCTTAGGATAAAAATGTTGGATATCAGTTTTGGAGGCATTTGATTTCTTACAAGCTATTATTTCAATGTTTGGCCTCTTTGGGCAACAATGCATGATGTTAGATTACTGACCTGGTGGAGAATGAGAGAGCATGAGAGAAGGGAAAGGTTTGCCTAGGGAATGGCAATCATTACAAAAATCTCAGTGGTTGCCTTTGAACTAATGCAGTGCTTCTCAAATAGTGGGGCGGGCCCCCCAGGGGGGGCGCGAGGCTCCGTAAAGGGGGGCACGTTTGACCTCGGCAAAGGATTTAATTTTTTTAAAATTTCTAATGCACTTTAAATCTTTTCTGCTACAGTTAATAAAGCTATTCTTTGTTGTAAATTGATCCACATTTCTTTTTTTAAATTCTCTTATACGTTAATAAGGATACAGTGTTATGCAGAAGTGTACTTATAACAATTTTATAGACAAATGATACTATTTACAGTCGCGCGGGGGGCGCGAAATGTTTTCTTCTTCCTAGGGGGGGCATGACAGAAAATAATTGAGAAGCACTGAACTAATGTGATCATACTGGATTCAGAACAAACAGTTGCTTGATCTATTGGTTGGGGAACACTCAACAGCTGGAGGTTGAAATTTTTCATTAACCAAGTGAGAACTTGCTTCAAGGAAAATATTGATTGAATATATTTGACTTTGAAGTATTCCCTTTATTAGTGGCTGCTTAATTGTCATGTGTGCATGTGTATAAGAGAGAGAGAGAACCCCATTTAGATGTAAAAGTCAAACTACCAATCTAAAAAGCAAGACAGAAAAGAATATTTGTAGCTCAAGGTTGAACTGTGGGGTCCTTGGTACTTTATAATCTTGATGGTTTTCTTGCAGATGTTTCATTATCAACTACTATAGGTAACATCATCGGTTTTAGAAGGTTGAATACTAACTCTCCTACTTCTAGCACTGATGAAGTTACCTCGTTGGGTAATGAAGCACCTGAGAGCATCCAGGACATCACAGAAACCAAGACTTTGTGAATTCTAGTCCCAACATAGCCAACAAAACACTTTGGACCATTTACCTCTCTCAAGCTAAAAGGACTAAAGCCATGACAAACTACTTCCAAAAAGATTACCAAGAAAACCTGTCCAAGACCGAGTGGCTGTGGTTTCCGGTGTCATGATATAGCCAGCTGGCTCCATCTCTGGCTATTGGGGGCGAGACATTAGCCCCCACGGAAAGGGTTCGCAACTTGGGTGTCCTCCTGGATTCTCGATGACCATGTGACAGCCGTGGCCAGGGGGGCTTTCTATCAGGTCTACCTGATATGCCAGTTGCGTCCCTTTCTAGATCGTGACGCCCTACGCACAGTCACTCAAGCCCTCGTCATTTCCCGACTCGACTACTGTAATGCTCTCTACATGGGGCTTCCCTTAAGGTGCACCCAGAGGCTCTAGCTAGTGCAGAACGCAGCCACGTGGGGGATTATGGGAGTTTCTAGATACTCTCATGTAACACCTCTCCTGTGTGAGCTGCACTGGCTGCCTGTGGCCTTCCGGGTACGCTTCAAGGTGCTAGTAACTATCTTCAAAGCGCTCCATGGCTCGGGACCTGGTTATCTGCGGGACCGCCTCCTACCACATACCTCCCTTCGACCTGTCTGCTCCCACAGAGAGGGCCTCCTCAGGGTACCGTCTGCCAGACAATGCCGGCTGGCGACCCCCAGGGGGAGAGCCTTCTTTGTGGCAGGCCCTGCCCTCTGGAACGACCAGCCCCCCGACCTCCGCACTATCATGGACTTTCTCCTCTTCCATCGAACTTTAAAAACACACCTATTCCATGTCACTGGCTTAGCATAGCTTTTATGATAGTCCCAATTATAATAATTTTAACTGTTTTTAAGTATAAGTTTTAGCACAGACCCATTGTATTTAATGTATTTTTAACTTTTATATTATTATTGTGTTTACTACTTTTTATCCTTTCTGTGCACCGCCCTGAGTCCCTTTTGGGAGATAGGGCGGTATAAAAATCCGAATAAATAAATAAATAAATAAATAAATAAATAAATAAATAAATAAATCTGCAGAAATTTGTCCAGAGACATGAAGGTATACAAGGACACATACACTTTTTGGGATGTATATGATCTGAGGTAATATCAACTTCTCTCCCTAAACTGTAAAATATTTCTATGCTAACCTTCACTATATTCTCTCTCTCAAAGATCAGCTTCAATAGCAAGGTCATATTTCTAATATCTGATTTTTAACAATCCTTCTTTTCTCCAAGTTCCTCTGATATATCAGCTGGATAATGAGGTCAAAGTTAAGAAAGAAAGACAAGTTGCAATCTATCAGTATAGCTTCTTTTCCAGAATTGTTTTTCATTTTGTTGACAGTCATTTTCTCCTTCTAAATGTTTGATATTTGATCCACTAACATTGCCATCCAAATTAATTTATACACTGGTGTTTCCTCTGTATAAAATATGATTCCTTTTGCCTCTAGTATTGGACAACTAGAGATACTGAATTATCTCCAGGCACGTTTCATTAAGATTGCTGGTTTGCTGTCACTGGGAACTCTGCTTCATTACCAGCATTGTTAGCAGAGGTGGGTTCCAATTCAGACCGGTTCAGGAGAACCGGTAGTGATAATTGGGCATGGGTCACTGAACCAATAATGACAGCTGGCTGGCTGGCTGGCCACGCCCCTGAACCAGCTTGTTTGGATACTCGTCCTGCCTTGCCTTTGCTACAAGCATCCACACAATTGCCTCCTCCTGCCTACACACAGGTAAGCAGCATTCGTGATAGCATAGCCTCCATCCCCACCAGCCAGTGTTGCAGCCCAACAAGTTTCACATGCTGGAGAGGGCAGTGGCAGGAGGAGAGGGCATTGTCAGGAGAGGGCAGCAGGCTCAGCTACAGCCCGGACAAGCCAAGGAACTGTGGTGTTGCACCTTCCTCCCCACTGGCTGCAGCTCAGGCCCTACCTGATCACTAAGCAGCCAGCCAAGAAAGTGGCAGGTGAGCAGGCAGGCAGCCAGGACCGGCCTGGCCTCCAAGCTCTGTTTGGCAGAGGCAGCAGCGGTGAGCGGTAAGGGAAGTGAGCCCCGGGATGGCATCCCTTCCTCCTTCCTCTGAGAGCTGTGGCAGCAGAGAAAGCGAGGCAAAATGGGAGGTGCCCCGCCACAGAGGCTCTGCGTGGATGGAAAGGGAAGGGTGCAGTGGTGGGGGAAGCTGGCTGTTCCCCAAGCTGGCTCTCGGAGGAAGGAGGCAGGGATGATGGCTTGCGGCTCACTTCCCTTACCGCTGGCCGCCACTTGCCGCAGCTGTCCAGCTGTCCAGCTAAGTAGGCGGGGCCCAGGCTGCAGCCGGTGGGAAGGGGGCACTAAGGGAAGTGAGCCCTGAACTGGCATCTCTGCCTCCTTCTTCCGAGACCTGCCTTGAGGGACAGCCAGTCTCCCCTGCCACTTTTCTCGCCTTCCACGCAGAGCCTCTGCCAGTGGGGTGCCTCCCATTTCACCTCACTTTCCGTGCCACTACGGCTCTCAGAGGAAGGAGGAAGTGATGCCATCCCAGGGCTCAAAGGAGCAGCTGGCAGTGTCCACAGGTTGGTGGGGTGGCAGGGGTTGAGACCACCCTAGGCACCTGCAATGGGACATGGCAGCTCCCCTGTGGGCAGTTCAGGCCCTGCTCAAAGGAACAGGCACCGGGGGTCTTCCTGCCACCAAGCCTGGACAAAGTGCCCCAGCCTTCTGTGATGTCCCAGCAGCGAAGCACCACTTTCTAACTTTGGAAGGGAGTAGGGCGACATGAGGCTGAGCTGCGATGCTCCCCAAAAGGCTACCTGGTGGGTGAGGTCCAAGCCTAAAAGCCATAGGCTGAGCCTCTCGTGGGAGCAGCAGGTTGGGTTTCACAGTGTGAAAGTGTCAGGCATGTCTCCTTCAATATCCTCAACTCCATTTGAATAGAGATGAAGTACTTTTACTAGATATGAATTGAAAGCAGCAAAAAGGAAAGTAAGATCTGAGCCAAAAAGGCATGAACATGTACATATAAAACATTTACCCAGCACTCGCATGCCAAAAGCGGGGGGAGCGCATTGGGGTCGTGTGTGGGCTTGCCATACCCATAATGCTATGTGCACGATCCCCTGCTATTGGTGCGCTTTTCTCACCCTCCCCAGGCTCCAGAGGCTTTCTAGGAGCCAGGGGAGGGTGAAAACAGCTTCCCCCCACACCTCCAGAGGCTTCAGGAGCCTCCCTGAAGCCTCCAGAGGGCGAAAAATGGCCTCAAAAGAAGGCCTAAATCAGCTGGCCAGCGCACACATGCACACTGGAGCAGACAGGGCAACGCCTCGTGTGCCCTAAGAAATGGTTCCGCGTGCCACCTCTGGCACCCGTGCCATAGGTTCGCCATCATGGCCCTAGGTGTCATGTGGGGTGCATCTTCAAAAAGCCTAATCAAGTTGGTATGTGAGATGATTGGCCTTGACCAAGTCATGCGCAGAAGATGGTAAGAACAAAACGCCTTACTTCATACTTCTCCAGCATCAGTAATTCCCCCTCCCAAATATTTCAAGTCCCCTCCCTCCTCGTTTCTATGGCAGCCGATAGCAAGCAAGGAAAGTAGAGGCTGACATTCAGCCCTCCTTCAGAAAGGACATCATCCCTGGAGAAGAAGATAAAATAGACAGCAACAATAATAAATTATATATATATCATACCTAGGGTTTATCGGGATATTTAGAATGTAATTTTCTCAAGAGTGTGGGAGCTCTAACATTAGACTTATTCACCCACTCAGCATGGGATAGAGGGAAATGTTTCCAGGCTACCAAATATTGAATTTGTCCCCTTTGTTTCCTAGAATTCAGGATTTCTTTAATCTCAAAATGTTGTTTCCCTTCAATAAGGAGAGGAACAGGGGGTGGGGGTTGAGGTGAGCGTATTAAAGATGTATGTTCAGGTTTCAATAAATTCACATGAAACACAGGATAGATTCACCTAAGGGTTTAAGGTGTCATGTGGGGTGCATCTTCAAAAAGCCTCATCAAGTTGGCATGCAAGATGTTTGATCTTGACCAAGTCCAAACACAGGCCAGCAGCATGCACAGAAGATGGTGAGAACAAAACTCCTTTCTTTATACTCCTCCAGCACCAGTAATTCCTCCTCCCAAATACCTCAAGCACCCTCTCTCCCCATTTCTATGGCAGCCGATACCAAGCAAGGAAAGTAGAGGCTGACATTAAGCCTTTGCGCAGCTCTGAGACGGCTCAGCAAAACCTCCCAAGGCCCTTCCTGGGAAAGTGAGTGAGAGGGTGGGCAGTGGCGAGTGGTAAGGGAAGTGAGGCTGCCTTCAACTCAGAGCTGCGGCAGCGGGGAAAGTGAGGTGAAATGGGAGGTGCCCTGCCAGCAGAGGCTCCGTGTGGAAGGCGAAGGAAGGGCATAATGGCAGGGTATGCTGGCCGTCTCCCAAGCCAGCTCTCGGAGGAATGAGGCAGAGATGCTGGCCCAGGTCTTGCTTCCCTTACTGCCCCCTCCCTGCTGGCAGCAGCCCGGGCCTCACCTGCTTAGCTGTGGGGCTGGGTTGGAAAGTGGTGAGTGGCAGCAAGCGGTAAGGGAAGCGAGCCCCAGGCCAGCATCCCTGCCTCCTTCTTCTAAGAGCAACTGCAGTGGGAAAAGTGAGGCTTCTTTGCCAGCCTCCCAGCTGGCAAAACATAAATTTTCACAGTTCTGTGGGGGGCATGTGACTGAATGGACAGGTGTGTGAATGATGTCAAGTTGGCCATGACCACACAGTCACATGCACCCCCCTCGCCACGCCCACAGAACCAGTAATAATTTTTTTTTGAAACCCACACCTGATTGTTAGGATACTGTGGGAAGCAACACGTCTTCCCTCTCACTCGTAATTATCCTGAGCAGGGTTGCTCAGGGTTTATCAGTGAGTCTGATAAGCATTATGGAGGGAGCAAAAAGAACCCTGGTTTCTCCATTTGTTATCAATTCTGGGATTCGAACCAGGGAAGTATTACATATGAGGCAGCTGTAACTGCCACCAGACCACTGGTTCTTATCCTGATCAGCTGAGACAGGAGGATAAGTATATGCTTATCCTCCTGTCTCAGCTTCGAATCCCAGTAAGGGTATGGCTAGCTGATGAGAGCTAAATAGCTCGAAATAGATCTATCCTAGTCTCCCTGATTTATTTGTTGATCAGCTCAAAAACCTAACACACATATTAAAAAAGTACACAACGGAACTAATAGCTTTCTGTCTAGATGGTCTCTGGTGATGAGCCAAAAGGCAGAAAAGGAAAGCAGTATGCTTCCTCCCTTAATTGGGGCTTAACAGGGTGTTGTGACACACACACACACACACACACACACACATAGCATGCAGGCCAAACTTACAGACTGGATTCAGGAATAGTCTGGGAGCATCATGAAAGAAATGTCTCCCCTATGTGTCAGAAAGATGGACCTCTGAAGTGTATTCAAAAGGGCTTCTCCTACAGATTTTAGTTGCATGAGGTCATGAGAATGTTACATTTGCGCTATTCATGGCTTTAAAAGTCAAACTCTGCTAGAAAGTAAATTTTCAAACAGTATTATTTTGAAATGGCTCAGGCGATAAGACTGGATTAATTGCAAACTATTACCAATGAAGCTTAATCCTAATAACAAAGATGATTAGGGGACTGGAGACTAAAGCACATGAAGAATGGTTGCAGGAATTGGGTATATCCACTCTAGTGAAAAGAAGGACTAGGGGTGACATGATAGCAGTCTTCCAATATCTATGTGGCTGTCACAGAGGGTGTCAAACTATTTTTCCAAACACCTGAAGGCAGGACAAGAAGCAATGGATGGATTTTGCCTTCAGAAGTTGTGGCTTCTCCATCACTGAAAGTTTTAAAGAAGCGATTGGACAGCTATTTGTCTGAAATGGTATAGGGTCTCCTGTTCGAGCAGGGGGCTGGACTAGAAGACTTTCCTATGACTAGCATTAAGTGTTGTACCCTATGATTCTTGACGAATGTATCTTGTCTTTTTATGTACACTGAGAGCATCTGCCCCAAAGACAAATTCCTGTGTGTCCAATCACACTTGGCCAATAAAGAATTCTTTCTTTCTTTCTTTTTTTCTTTTCTCTCTTTCTGGAAGGCCAGAATCTGTTAGAACTGTCAGTTACATAAGTCACTTTTGCTTTATTTTGATACTGGTAGGCATTATTACTCGTCAAGAAGCAGAAGAACTGTTGATTCACAAGCCTGAAGGGACATTCCTCGTGCGGGTCAGTGATAAAATCTGGGGATATGCCCTCTCTTACCGGCATCACAACGGCTTCAAACATTTCTTGGTGGATGCCTCAGGAGATTTCTACAGCTTCTTGGGAGTGGATCCAAACCGTCATGCGACACTCACAGATCTTATCAATTTCCACAAGGTAAGAGTCACTAGGGAAAGAAAGATCAGCCCCTGAACTGGACAAATAAATAATTCAAAAGAAAGGAAGTGTTTTCCAGTGATACAGGTTTATCAGGGCAGCCTGGTCTATCCAAGTATATGATAGAGCATACTGTTTCCCCTTTAGACATTCAACCCCAATCCAGGGGTTTTTGCAGGCAGTCACATTCACGACAAACTATTTTTATGTTGAATTTACATTTTAAATTTGTAAAATATAAATTCAACTCAAAAGAATGGAGTAATGAAGCATTTGATCTATGGACAAAATTCATAATTATCAATAGACTATCAGGGTTCCAATTAACATCCAAAATTATATCAGAGTCCAAGGCAAAGTATTGCTCAAAGTTCCAATTTATTAAGAGAGCCATTTTGGCACATCTGTGAAAACCTGAATCCAAAAGCTTCCAGGTTTTCCCACCCAGTTGAAAGTTCAAGATCCTGCCCCCACACCCACAAGTCCATTACATGGCCCAATCTCCCACTGCCATGCTGACAATTTCCATCCATCCAGTTCCGGTCAGGTGCAGAGACAAAGGATGACCTTGGATTCTAGAAAGGAATTTTATTTATTTACATTCTACTCCTTACTATTCCCCCTCCCAATTCCCCACTAATGAAACAGCATAGTAGAATAGAATATTAGTGTGGCAGGCCAAAGATCCCAAAAGGAATTGGCTGCAGGCCTGACACAGACTTAACTCCAGGTAGGTGCTAGATAAACTGGATCTAGCTCCAGAATAGTTAGAGGCAGCTGTGATCATTGCATAAGATTGCAGCAGGACAGGCACCAGACACTCTAGCTTGTATTTCTAAATTCAATTTGCCCTTTAAATATGATTCCAAAAACAAGGTTTGTCTGCATTCAATTGCAACACAGCATAGCAGGAAACTGACAGGAAACTATGTAGATAAGGCAGGGGTATCAAACTCAAGTCTTGGAAGCTGGATCCAGCCTGCAGAATGCTTAGAACTGGCCCACCCTGGAAACAGTGAAGGACTGCCCGGCGGTGCCTTTGACAGCAAAAATGGAGCTTGAGCGGGCCACATGCTCCATTTTTGCTGGCAGAGGGTTGCAGGAAGCCATCCCAGTTGAGCCTATTTTCACTGGCAGAGTGCTCAGGCCACGACAGGCACCCCTGACATGAGTGACGTTAAGCTGGCTACACCCACCCTGGCTGTGCCCTCTGAGGTCAAACACAACCCTGATGACATTGAGTTTAACACCCCTAAGATAAGGTGAAGATTTTGTGTGAATGTCAACTGTGTTATGCCTGTGTGTCTAAAATTATTCTGTCAGTTACTAAGTGAGCAACAACTTGGCTGATCTTGGATTTTAGAAGATAAGCAGGGTCAGCCTTGGTTAGAACTGAGATGGCAGACCACCTGAGAAATTCAGAATAGATCAGAGATGATGGTGACAAATCACACAGCCAAGAAAACAGTATAAATGTCACCACTAGATACTTGATTCCCCTCAAGATCATCCATACCTTTCTCCCATTCTTTCATTTGGTCTGATTGGGGAAGTTGCGATGGGACTAAGTAAACAGAGTTATTTTGAAGCTCTTTAAATATACCTCAAAATCATGCTAATATCCCCTCTACCCCCTGCTTAATTCGTACTCAAACACAGCCAATTTTGCAACACAACAACATGGTTTTAAGTTTGTAGACTGAGAAGCACTTCAAACTTACTTGAGATACCTATAGACCTGGTGACTTGTGCTAATCAATATTTTTCATCCTGCTGATGACATTTATTTTGCATTTGCAGGAAGAAATAATAACATCTTCTGGTGGAGAGTTGCTTCTGGAACCTTGCAGACAGACGAAGAGCACTCCTGACTATAATTTGTTATTTGAATGACTGCTTTTATGGTTTACGCATCTCCTTCAGGACCCCAGTAGAGGTTCTGAAGAACCAAAATTATTAGCAAAAGAGCCCCTCTCTGAGAAGTAAGGTACCTATTATTGCCAGATCATCATCTGCAACCTGTACAAGCAGATGCTGTACGGAGACGGTCCAAGTTTCTATCTGTATGCATTATTTATGTCATACATAATACAAAGCTGGGAGCAGCTGGACCTGGTGGTTCTATGATTGTTCTCCCAAATATAGTAAATGCCCAGTAAAAATCAAATCCCTTTTGATTTTTTTAAATAATGTTCATTATGAGCCATTACAAAATTATATGATTGATCCTATAGCAATGGTCTAAAGGCTTGTTGAAGTGTATCACCTGTTGAAAATTAGGAATGGCTTTTTGTTGTTCTGATACCTTGTATATTTACTGAAGACAATATAGTTAAAAATACTTACTGTCAACAAGAAAACTGCCATTGGCTACCTTAATACTAGGAGATAACATGTCTACCAATTGTCTCAAGATAGACAAGGTATTTGTCACCTACTCACTTGCAACCATGAGAGGTGTCACCAGAATTTTTTAGCTGATACATTTTGCGATTGTTGGACAAATACCTATGGAGAGTCTTAGTCACTCAGATCACGGTTGTCCCAAAAGTGCATTTTCAAAAGGCAACTGGAGTTTCTTTGTTTTTCCTTGAAGACATTTCGCTTCTCATCCATTCGTCAGTTGAACTGAAGTCCAGTTGCCTTTTGAAAAAGCACCTTTGATGATCTGAATGACTCTCCATAGGTATTTGTCCAAAAATTGCAAAATGTAACAGCTAAAAAATTCTGGAGACACCTGTCACAGTTGCAAGTCAGTAGGTAAGTTTGTGACTTCTGAAATGACATTTCATGATATATCCCTTCACTCAGCCTCTCTTATTTTGGTGGAAAAATGGTTGAAATTCTCCATAATGAAGGAATGGCAGTAAAGATGTTGGAATTTGTTGAGAAAGCCATTGTTTATTTCATCTGACTTCTTTGAGGAAATAAAACACAATATCTACATTTATTGCTGACCCGAAACCCCTTAAAGAATTTTTGCCTGAAACAAGAGGGGAGGGGAAAGGGGGGGGGGAATTATGATTGTGGTTTTGATGATTAGAAAGGATAGATTATAGAAAAAAGAGAATCATGTGATAACTTTAGAGGTAATTGCATAATTGTACTTATAACTGCTGTAAAGTAGACTGGAAGTTACTTCTATTTATTATTTTTCTTTCTTATCTATTTTTCTTTTACCTTTTTTCGTTTCTTGCACTTTTTAGTTTTCTCCTTCATTTCTTTTCTTTGTATTGCTTTATATCTGTTTGTATTCATTTTTAGCTTCTTTTAAAAATTAATAAATATTATATATGAATATCTATATATGAAATGAAGTTGGGTGTCTTCCTTGTGCTGCGAATGTCAGGCGTCAGTGCAAGAACCATTAAAATATTCTCTGCTGGGCTCATTCTGAGTGGATTTTAAATTCCTCGGAGATTCATCCACATTGGAAGGAAGAACGACTTTCCTTGACATGAGACCCTTGGGTCGTTTTTCACTTGCTTCACTGAATTCTTTTTGTCACTGAATTTTGAGACGTAAAATCTGTCACTGGGAGACTGAGAAACATCTTTTAATGCAAAAGTTATCTACAACCAACTGTACTAAAGTTGGTGTATTTATGAAAGTGAGTTTATTTTCAAAATTGTGGGTGAAAGTATACCCTCAAATACCATTAATACCCTTTCAATATCTAATACCTCAAAAGTCACATACGTAGACACAATTCCATTAAGCAAACATTGAAAACTTTCAAAGTAAACAAACCAAATGCTTTAAAATGTAAAAATAAAAAGAATATTAACAAAATGGTAAATCTGTTGGAATTATTTTGAAATTGTTGTTAGTTGTGAAGATGTGTCTGACCCATCGCGACCCCATGCACAATGTTCCTCCAGGCCTTCCTCTCCTCTACCATCCTCTGGAGTTCATTTAAGCTCATGCCTACTGCTTTAGTGATTCCATCCAGCCACCTCATTCTCTGCTGTCCCATTCTTCTTTTGCCCTCAGTTGTTCCCAGCATTGGGCTCTTCTCCAGGGAGTCCTTCCTTCTCATTAGGTGGCCAAAGTATTTAAGTTTCATCCTCAGGATCTGGCCTTCTAAAGAGCAGTCAGGGTTGATCTCCTCTAGGACTGACCAGTTGGATCGCCTTGCAGTCCAAGGGACTCACAGGAGTCTTCTCCAGCACCATAGTTCAAAGGTCTCTATTCTTTGGCACTCAGCCTTCCTTATGGTCCAACATTGCAACTGTGAAAACCATAGCCTTGACTATATGCACTTTTGTTGGCACAGTGATGCCTCTGCTTTTTATTATGCTGTCTAGATTTGCCATAGCTTTCCTCCCCAGGAGCAAGCGTCTTTTAATTCCTTGGCTGCAGTCCCCATCTGTGGTGATCTTGGAGCCCAGGAAAATGAAATCTGTCACTACCTCAATTTCTTCCGCCATCTATTTGCCAGGAATTGAGAGGGCCAGATACCATGATCTTAGTTTTCTTAATGTTGAGTTTCAAGCCAACTTTTGCACTCTCCTTCTTTACCCACATCAAGAGGTTCTTTAGAGTTCTGATTAGTAAGATGTGCTAGAAAGAAAGCTGAAGTAACAACCCCAGAATTTTGTGACTTTTCCAATAGAAAACAGTATTTTTCCCCACCGATTGGATAGTGTCAACCTCTACTTTGCTTGCTTGCTCTTGGCTGCCATAGTAATGGGGAGGGTGGAGGCTTGTGGTATTTTGGGGGGAATTCTTAGGTGTTGAGGAGTTATCATGAAGGGAGTTTTGGGCTCACCGTCTTCTGTGCGTGCTGATGGCTTGTGTTTAGGCTTGGTCAAGGTCAACCATCTCTGCATACCAACTTGATGAGGCTTTTAGAAGATGCACCCCACATGACACCTTTGAGAGTTGCCGATTGGACATTGGGTTGGGGTTTGGGGGGGGCTGGGCAGACATTTGATATGTACATGTTCGCACCTTTTTGCTTCAGATCTTGCTTTTCTTTAGCTGTTTTCATTTCATGTCTAGTAAAAGTACCTTTATCTCTAATCAAATGGAGTTGGGAGTTTTCTTTCTTGGATACTGAATGAGGCATGCCTGACAGATAGGAAGCTTCTGGTTCTTTTTCTCCTGGTGTTTTGAAGTAAAGTGAAAAGTCTCATGACATCTCCTACAAAATGAGGCTAGCTTGCATGGTAGATTATTTTCGAAATGGTGACTTGACTTCTTAACAATCTAAGAATCAGGTCTTACAAAGCCAGCAACAGGCAAGCAGACTGAACGATCTGTGCCACTTTTCTTTCATTTACCCATCTCGTTTCCAGAAGCTGAGTCTTTTGCAGAATACCTTATTCTGTGACTTGAACACATGAGACGATGTATCAGGAGACATTAATATTCTCAATTATTTTAAACCAGTAGCAATTTTTGTTGGACTAAGAACATATCTAGAAAGCAATGGAACACCTTGCTGTAAATATGGCTGATCCCTGCAACTTTGGATATATTTCTGAATGTATTTTAGAAAATAGTGTACTAGGAACAAATTGCAATATGACCTGCCTCCTTCTATCACAATGGCCAAAAATAGTGTCCTTTGCTTTGCACTGAGATGGAAACACATACACATTATTTTTTAAAAAAATTATGTTTCCACCTTTAAAAAAAAAATCACTCACACTCACCCATTACTACACATGTTACAGAAAACAACACAACCCAGAAGTGTCAATAAAGGAGAATATTTGTAGCTCAGGGTTGAAATGAAGGGTCAATGATGCTCTCTGAGCTTAGTAGTTTTCTTGCAGATGTTTCATTACCCCCCACTAGGTAACATGATCAGTGCAGCCTCAGAGCACTGATCATGTTACCTAGTTTGGATAATGAAACGTCTGCAAGAAAACAACCAAGCTCAGAGAACACCATGGGCCAGTCACTTGGAAGTATGACAGAAGAGAGGCAGTTAAGTCTAGTGGTGAAGGCACCAGGCTAGAAAGCAGGAGACAGTGAGTTCTAGTCCCACCTTAAAATTATCCATTCTTATAGTAAACTTTTCAAGATATTGTCTTGAAACTGCTACCCTGGAGACTGAAATTATTGTCTAGGATTGTTCTCAAGGGGTAATAGCTGGATTTTTAGGGGCATAATACACCTCTGGAACAATTCCTAATGTGGTAACAGATTATAGATTATTGCATGATGCTAACATAGAGGAGAGTGAAAAGTTGTCCTTTGGCCCCAACTACTTTCTAATGAATATATATACCCTAGCAATATAATTTTTCATGCTGCTGTCTATCCCTCCCCCCCTTTAATGGGCACTTCATCCATACCTCATATTTTTTAGGCTTTACCTGGCTTTAAAATAAATTCCTTCTAAATTCTCTAGCAAATGAAGTGACTGGCTAGAAAATTGCAATTTCATCTAGAGAGTTTTATTATGCTAATAAATGTCAGGGTTTTCAAATAAAGGAACTGCTTTTTCTCCCCGCAAAAATAATGGGGGAAAAAACAACAACCCTGAGCCAACTCATAGAGTACCAGCAAGGAAAATCCTGACCATATATAACCAGAAACCACCTAATAGAGAAGGACGTAGCTGATGATAAATGTACAAGAAACAGAAAGAGATCCCAACAGAGAGGAATTTAAAAGAATAGAAGTCTCACCAGGAAAAGAAGATGCATAGCCACTCTGGGGGAAGTGAAAGGAATCAAAATGAATGGGGGTTATGTCTTTTCCTAAGCTTAGAAGGATGTCCAGCTGAATTTCAGAAAAATACTCAGAGGTCATCATTGGAGGAGGAAGAGGAAGATGAAAATTATTCTGGAAGTTCCTATATTTGACCAGATATCTCATGAATAACATAATAGCAGAATTGGAAGGGACCTCAAAAGTCTTCTAGTCCAACCCCTTGCTCAAGCAGGATTCCCTGTACCAGCGACGGCAAACCTTTTTCTTATGGTGTGCCAAAATTGTGTGCATGTATCATGCATGCACGTGTGCCCACACCAATTCAATCCTCCCCCCCCCACCTGCACATGCATGCACGACCCCCCTGCAGATGCGCACACGACCCTTCAGGTTCTCGAGGCTTTCCTGAAGCCTGGGGAGGGCAAAAATGGCCTCCCCCCAGCCCCCGGAGGCCCTTTGGAAGCTGGGAATGGATTGTTTCCAAACTTCCAGTTGGCTCATTGGGACCTTCCCCTCCACCCCCTCCAGCCGCCGGAGGCTTTCCTGAAGCCTGGGGAGGGCAAAAATCAGTTGGCTTGTGCACACATGTGTGGGGCTGATGGGTGGACAAGTGGTTGTCCAATCTCTTCTTAAAAGCCTTCTGTGATGGAGCACTCACAACTTCTGAATGCAAGCTGTTCCAATGATTTATTCTCACTGTCAGGAAATTTCTCTTTAGAAATTGTTTAGAAACTGTCAGGAAATTTCTCTTTAGTTCAAGGCTGGTTTCCATCTATAGTTTCTTATCCTACCTACAAATTGCTTTGGAGAACAAATTGTCCCCATCTTCTTTGTGGCAGCCCCTCAAATATTGGAACTCTGCTATCATATTGTCTTTAGTCTTTCTTTTCACTAGATGAGCCATACCCAATTCCTGCAATTATTCTTCACATGATTTAGCCTGCAGGCCCCACATAGTCTTCGTTGCTCCTCTCTGCACTCTTTCCAGAATCTTAACCTCTTTTTTATGTCATAGTGACCAAAACTGGATGTACTATTCCAAGTGTGGTCTTATTAAGGCCTTATAAAGTGGTACTAACACTTCATACAATCTTGATTTTTTTCCTCTGTGCAAGGCAGCCTAGGATTGCATTGGCATTGATTGTGCACTTCCAAGATCCCTCTCATGGTTACTGCTATTTAGCCAAGTTTCACCTAATCTGTACCTGTACATTTGGGTTTTTTTCTTGCCTAAGTATAAAAATGTTACTTTTCTCTACATTGAATTTCATTTTGCTCCATGTTCAAATCTGTCAAGATCCATCCAGTCTATCTTCCGGGCTGGTGGCTATTGTTTCCAGTTTGGTGTCATCTGAAAATTGATGGTCATCTCAGTCTTTGACCAGCTGATATATTTTAGACATGTGGAACTATCAGAACTTAAATTCTCAGCCAGATGAGTGGCAGCTGAAGTCCCATATTTATATATGGAGGGCAACATGTTGGAAAACATGGATGGATCTAAGTTTGACCTCTATAGAGACTCAAGTAAAAGGGTTTCTTTCTCTCTCTCTCTCTCTCAGCAATTATATGAAATATTGTATTCATTAATGCTGAAAATAACCTGAGGTATTATTCAGGTTACCCATTACTGCTTTTGCTAATAAGAGGTTCTGTTGGAAAGAGGTGTCAAGAATGGGAGAAAGGAAGAAACAAGACAGAGGTATTAGTTTGCTTGGTTAGGTAAAAAGGTAATGATTTCCCCTGTCCAGTGACATTTAGGGCATGGTGCTCATCTCCATTTCTTGGGTGAGGGAGCCATCATTGTACAAAGACATTTCTGTGGTCATACAGCCATCATGGCTATGCGCCAAAGGTGCACAGAACATTGTTACATTTCCACTGAAGTGGTACCTATTCACCTACTCGCATTTGATGCTTTCGAACTGCTCGGTGAGCAGGAGCTGGAGGAAGAACAGGAACTCACCCCATCATGTGGTGCTCAGGTCTCAAACCCAGCTGACAATCTGTCTCTTTGACTGCTGAGCCATCACACCCGCTTGAAGGATTCCATTATTATTACCATATTAATAGCAATAGCCATTAGACTTATATACAACTTTACAGTGCTATAAAGCCCACTCTAAGTGGTTTACAGAGTCAGCATATTTCCCCCAACAATTGGGGTCCTCATTTTATCGACCTTGGAAGGATGGAAGGCCTTTGAGCCTGATGAGATTTTAACTGCCAAATTGCAGGAAGCCAGCAGTCAGCAGAAGTAGCCCACAGTACTGCATTTTAACCAATGCACCATTGTGCCTCTTTTATTATTATTTTATTAATATTAATATTTAGAGGCTGCCATTCTTCTGGATGATTACAGGGCACATATAATTAAAAGAAAGTATAGTCAGTTATGTGAGAATGAGCCAGCTGATGAGGACCCATTTTTAAACAGTAACAACTGGCTTTTTTCCTCAAAATATTTTATGTACAATAGCCTTTGGCACATTTCCATCCATTTCCCTCCTTTCAGCATTGTCAGCTCTCTTTTCCTCCCACAAACCTTCTCCATATATACACAAAATCTTAGTCATTGGTTACAGGGAATGGATCTTTTATGGTCTTTAAAGAAGATACACTGTTTGACATGACATAACTTACTGTAAGTTATGTCTAGAAACTGTTTCTAGAAGCCAGAGTTGCTTTTCACGAAAAGAGCAATCTGTTCCTTCTTCCCTGACCATTCTCACAAGTATTTACTTTGATTTGTTGTTCTTGGCCAAACTGACCAGCATCAGAAACATGGCACTGGGCACTGGGGACAATGCTGATTTAGCTCATCTAGCTAAAAAACTCCAGGTAACCATATTTTTTGTATGAGCATTTAATAAGATCAAAGACATATAGAATACTGACTATCCTTTGCAGCCACATAATTGATGTGAAACATCACTGGAAAATAGAAAATTGGAGGTAAGTACAGTCATCTGAATACCAGAGCAGATATCTGGGTGTAAACCCTAAGTAGAAGCTATTTACTTCACGTGATCTTGATTCAATTCTTCTGTTTATGCAGCCAAGAATTTTGTTAGCTTTTTTGGTTGCCGCTGCACACTGCTGACCCATGTTTAATGGTCGTTTCACTTAACTTCATCAACTGCTTCAACTACTTGAAGTAGTGAACGACTTTGTTAACTATTGCATAAACTGGCGGGGGGGGGGGCAGTTGGTGATAGCCAACCTGTTATCCAGAATATTTCTGTCAGAGAAAAGGATGAAAAATGTAGTGAAATTCTCATCGGCTTGATAAAAACAAGCTTTGCTGTATCTTAAAAAAAATATGTGCCAGTAGTTTGCCAATACCCTTCCTACTGATGTATGTTATAGACCCAATTATTGTACTACACGTTCAGCCTTCAAATATTGTCAATGTTCTAATGGAGAGATATAGCCAGGCCCTTAAAAAATATAGAAACAAATATAGCAAATGTTAAGCAAGGTCAACATTTAAGCAGGAAATCCCATGGATGTGGGCTTAATCACCAAAGAATACACACAGTCCTCTAACTTACAACAGTCCATTTAGTGACCTTCAAAGTTACAATGGCACTGGAAAAACTGACATGACCATTTCCCACACTTTCATCCTTTGCAGCCTCCCTGTGATCATGTGGTCTAAATTCAAATGGTTCCTACTTATGACTGTTGCAGTGTGTCCCCTGGGGTCACGTCACCCCCTTTGGAGACCTTCTGACAAGCAAAATCAATGGGGAAGCCTGATTCACTTAACAACCAGGTTACTAACTTAGCAACCACAGTGATTCACTTAAACATGGTGGCAAGGAAGGTCGTAAAATGGGTCAAAAGTCACTTAAGAAATGTCTTGCTTAACAACAAAAATGTTGAGTTCGATTGTGGTCGATTATGCCGCCCTGGGTCCTCTGTGGAGAAGGACGGGATATAAATTTAAATAAAATAAAAAATAAATAAAAATGGTCGTAAATCCAGGAGCACCTGTATAATGCAAAACTGCTTCTTCAGGATGTTTTGTGAAGAAAATAACAAGAAAATAACATGATGCCATGAAGTCAGCTCAGCTCAAAGAGGGTTGACATTAACTAGGGAGGTTCAGCTGCTTCGTCATACGCTGAGTGATTTGAAACCAGTTTGTAATGTAACCAGTCATTTAGCTATATACATATAAAGTAACAAGACTGGGCTCAAAATCTAAGTCTCTTCTCCAATAGATATCTTCTATTTTCATGTTTTATATTGACCAGACTTCAGTAACTCCTTGTTTATAGCAGGCAGGTTCAAGGAATGAAAAAGAGGAGGAAGAAGGCTGTTACACTGAACTTCAAATGTAAGTTTAAAGTACAGATTTGGGATTTGCAGAAGGATTTAACTATCAGGAAGGAATGCATTTCCAGGACTATTATCATTTTATGTCCTTTGGACATTGTTTGAATTATGATTTTATGAAGCCATTGTCTTAATTAAAAAGCATCAAACTAGTCCCTTTTTCTTTGTTTACATCATAAAACAGAGAGATGTGAAATCTAATTGCTAATCATTTTTTTTATTTAAAAAAAGTATCCTCTCCTGCAAAATCCTAGGAACCTAAAATTAGTCAAAGATAATAACTGAAATATCAAGCAATAAATAAATCTCAGCATGAAATAATATCAACTTCATTATTATTGTTATTTAATAAAGGTAAAGATATCATTGTTATTTAATGGTTGGATGGAATAGTTTCCCCAATGCAGATATGAAAGAAGCTGTCTCATAAAAAGAGTGTGTGCGCGCCACACGCACATATGTGTACTATAATAAAATATATTCAATCATAAATAATAAAACGCAATATTTTATAATGTTACTATGCATTCATAAATATCAATATCCAATAATAAATGCAAGTATTGTAATCAGGTTTGTTACGTGAAAAATGGAAACTCTTCCTTCATTTAGGGCAGTCTCCCTTTAAAAAAGAAAGCTACTATTGTTAAAGAGTAAGTAATGAACTTATGGAACTCATAACCTCTCTCTACTCATAGTTTGAACTAGTTGCGAGTGTCCCCCCTCGCCTCCTGATACAGGTCCCAAGCAATATTTTAGATATGTACTCTAAATAAAATTGACCTCTATAGTCTAGACCAGGGGTCTGCAAAGTCGGCTCTTTTAAGACTGGTGGACTTCAACTCCCAGAGTTCCCCAGCCAGCATAGCTGGCTGGGGAATTCTGGGAGTTGAAGTCCACCAGTCTTAAAAGAGCCGACTTTGCAGACCCCTGGTCTAGACCATCAATCAAGAAGCAAAAAATATCCCAATCAAAGAACTACCAACTCTGACAAACAACCAAGAAGTAAATGACAGTCCAATGAATGAACCACCAAGAACACTGACAGGGCAAGTACATAAAATGAGAGCAATCCCCACTGCCTACTAGCATTGGTGATGTTACTTAGTTTGGTCATGAAATGACCAAGAAAATATCCAAGCTCACTAAGAACCCTACAAATAGATCTGTTTCTGTATTCTGGCATCTGTTTTAAAAAATACAGAAAAATCATTAGAATCTGTCCTTGTTTTGTAGGTTTTCAGAACAATTTTGCTAGGATTAGAAGTTCAGGACATTTCAAAGATATTCGCCCAAAGTTTTTGTATTCTAGGTGAATCTCTGAACTCTTGGAGATTAATCAACTCAAATAAAAAACAAGTCCTTATATAATTTTTAATCTAGTCTGACAGAATCTTGGTATGAAGTTATTAAATGCTTAATATCTCTTGGGAAACCATCCAAATGTCAGATTGTATAATACCGTGCAATATTTCGCAAAATCTAGAAGCTGGTTTATCTCTCTCTATGAAGTAATACCAAGGGAGATCATAGTGGATTACAAGCTTTGGAAAATGTCAATTGCAAATTGCAACAAATCCCATTATTATCAATATTGTAGCATTGATTTAGAATAAAAAGACTGGCATGATACATTTAATTCCCTTTGACGGCAACCATGTTATTTGTAGCTATCCAAGAGAAATGGATGTGAGATCCAAAACATTTTTAATGATACCTGGTGTACAAGTAGGTACTTTGGAGTAGGTTATATGAAACTTACAATGGTGGCTTTCCTCAATGTTCAATGCAAGGATAAATCCCCTCTTTTGCATATAACGAATGGATCACTATGAGAAAGGAATGGCCTGCTTTCAATTTGGAAGCAGACTTTCCTCCTGCATGATTATTTAACTGATTATTTATTCCAGTTTGGTGATTCTGATGCTACTGTTTGCTGCAGAGGAGCAAATTGGACAGGCACGCAAGACAGCTTATTATAATGGAAATATTAGATATAGCTGTGGCAATATCACAGGGCATGCCAGGCGTGGGTCCATGTGTGAAGGTTCAATTAAGCTGATTTATTGCTAAAGGCCTATGCACAGGAAACTCCTCAACTAACTAACTCTCTCTCTCTCTCTCCCTTCCTACCTTTCTCTCTTACTCTTTCTCTTTCTTTCTCACTCCCCCTCCCTTCTCTCACACACATATCTTTCAGTTGGCAAAAAATTCTGGTTTTTTGGCCTCATCTCTGCCTCCTTCCTTGAGAGCTGGCTTTAGGGATAGCCAGCCTCTCCTGCCCCTGCACCCTTCACTCACCCTCCACCTGGAGGCTCTGCTGGTGGGACGCCTCCCATTTTGCCTCTCACGAGATTTGGTGCAGTGAAACATACAGCGAAGATGCATCTATGTCATCACCACCAGCAACAGTGGGGTGGCAGCAGCAGTGGCAGCTGGTCTCTGCTTCTGTGGGTGTGGCTGCTCTCTGCTCCGTGTGCTTTGCAGCCTGACTGGAGATAAGCACCACTGAAGTGGCGCTTCACTTGCTGCAGCTCAGACACCGGGGAGGCGGGAATAGCGCTGTCTGGGTTTGGGGAAAGGCCACTGGGGCCGGGCTGCCACAACTGATCCTCCGCTGACCACTAAAATAGAAGCAGTGGTGGATCCTCTTCTTTAGGAGTCAGCGGAGAAACAGCTGCAGCAGCCTGGCAGAGCAGCATGTGGAGTTGGTCTCCCCAGGGCTTTTCCTTCAGCTAATAGGAGGAGGAGAGAGAAGCCGCTTTGGCCACTCTCTTCCAGAATCCCCGCTGGGATGGAAAAGATGCCCTTTTGGCCAGGAAGGTATCAGCTGCAGACGTGGAACTGCGGGGTGTTTTCAAGTGTGTAAGCTGAGCAGAAGGAATGGCCCTTCTCAAAAGATGGTCTCACTCACTCCAGACTAACTTGTGTAAGACAAGACGGGCATGCTGGCGGGCACATGACTCTGTCTGGAAAAATGTAGAAGATGCGGAATCAGCTCTGCTTGAAGGCAAAAAGGCTTGGAGCTCATCCCGTGCACCTGCTAGCCAAAACCTCCCAGGAGGCTTCTGCTTGTGGGAGAGCAGGGTGGGGAGGGGGGCCTTGGAGCCTTCATGCCTTCAGGCAGAGCTGATTCCGTACGTTCTACGTTTTCCTGGGCAGAGGCACACACCTGCCAGCCTGCCTGTCTTGTCTTACACAACTTGGCCAGCTGAAGCCTCCTGTCTTCCCTGAGCAGCTGGTAGCTGCAAGAGGTGAAAAGGGAGGCAGGCAGGCCATGGCTGGAGGGCCCAATTCGCACCACAGAGATGAAATGCCAGCCTTCGGATTGCAAAGGTGAGAGGTGCTCTCCCACCTTTGCTCAGCTTCGCATGGGGGCTCCCGATGAGCCAAACAATTAAGCATGAACAGCTGGGCTCTTTCTCCTCCCTTTCCCTGCGGCATTGCCTGTGCATGTGAGGGAGTCACCGTGGGTGGATTCAAGCCTTGCTCTCGAGGAAGGAGGCAGAGATGAGGCCCTGGGCTTGCTTCCCCGCCTCCTTCCTTTGAGAGCTGCAGGCAACAGGTTGCTACCCATTGCAGGTGCCCAGGGCAGCCTCGACCCCTGCCTTCCCACTGCCTCCAGGCCCATGCAACCTTCCCACCAGCCCACCAACCTGGGGATGCTCCCAGGTCTGCTGAGCAGTCACTTCTTTGTGCCCCATTGCTGGCTGCAGTTGGGCTTTTGGCGGCCCCACTTTCTCCTGGCACCCCTTCCCAGCTGGGAGATGCTCCAGAACAGCCCCACCACCCTGGCCAGGTGCTGGGTCGGTCAGCAGCCCATGCACCACCACCAGGTGACCTTTATAAATGGAAATTAACCAAACTTTTTTAAACTTTCCATTTCAATGAGAATTTTTCTAGAACTTATTAAATTCTCATTGAAGTAGAAAGTTTAAAAGAAGGTTAATTTCCATTTACAAATTGGCAGCTGGATGGGAAAGCATCCTTGGGAGCTGAGCGGGCTGAGTGTGGCTTCGGAGGCTGAAAGGGAAGCTGCGCCACCTGCCAGGTGCCCCCTCCCCTTCTTGCCAGACTTTTTGAGCTTCCCACCCACCCGCTTCAGCCACCCAAGGTCGGCAGAATATGCCTGAGGGCACTTCACCTCAATGTGATCCAAGGGATGTTGTTGCCTTCATAGGACATCTTCCCCTTTAGGCCACACCTGCAGTGTGGGAAGGAGAGCAGCGGAGGCAAAGCAGCTTTTTTGGGCTCGTCTGAAGAAGTCTGTCCCCCTCCCCCCTTCCTTCTCTTTGAGAAGTGGTTTGCAAAGTCCTGGTTTTGAAAGGCACTTGTCAAAGAGAAGGGAGTGTGGACTTCTTCCAATAGCTGAGTCCGGCAAAGGAAGTGGGTGGGTGAGGCAAGCATGGTGCGGACAGGCGGCATGAGAGAGAGAGAGAGAATGGCGACTGGGCAGGCTGGGAGAGCAAGTGGTGGAGGCAGGCCAGAGGAGGGGCTGTTTCCGTACAGGGCCTCCAGAAGCCCCAGTACAGGAAGGCACGCTAAATTCTATGACCCGGTACACGTGTACTGGTGTGTACTGGCTGAAACTCACCTCTGCTTTGAAGGGATCACCCTGAGTCTGGATTCTCCTGCATTTTGGCTGAGATTTATTGATGGATGTCAGCCCACCAAAGCTGAGCAGCAGAAAATTTCAAAAATATATATTAAGTCTCTTGTGAGGAATTGGAGATGCAAATATCCCTCTGGATGGCCCCAGTTATCTGTTTCGGAGGGCTCTAAAAATATTTTCCTGATGTTTAGTATGAGGCTGTAAACTAAGGGAGCTCTAAGATATAATGTTTCAGATAGGAATATTGGCAATTATTTGAAAAAAAAATACAGTCATCTCTATTGATCCAACGTCAGGCATTTAAAAACTAAAAAGAGATATTAGAGATGCAGTTAATTAGGTGTCTCTGTGACTGTGTAGATAAACCTTTGAATCTCATTAATTGTTCCCCTGTGCTGAAGAGGAAAATATATTCCCCAAAGCACAGAGCTGAAATCAAGAGGAGAAAGAAGAAATATCTCTCCTTTTTGAAACAAAATGCTCAAGGGGAAGAAAAAGGAAGCAAAATAATGTACAACCTCTCAGAGAATGTTAGTGTTTAATACAGACAGGAGATGCTCCGGGTATATAAAATTCCAGGTGTTGAACTAATATAAAAAGAGGCAAGTTCTCCACTGTTGAATGTCTTTTTCTTACACTTTGCTGAGTGCCTATTCAACTGGAGTAATCATTCAGAATGATACTTATAGACTAATAATTCTCAACAGCCTTTGGTTAATTTTGTGGTTGGTGAGTTGAGAAATTGGGGAGATGCACTGTGAAAACTTTGAAAGGAATTGTCAGCCTCCGCCTTTGCTGCTTGCTTCGGCTGCCATTGTAACGTGGAGGTGGGCAGGGGGGGGCAGCTGTGGTATTTGGAAATGGGATTAAATAGTGCAGGAGGGAGTTTGGAGAAGGGAGTATGCTCTCATCATTGACTGCGCATGCCGAAGGCTGGTGCCTTGAGATGGTCAAGGCCAACCATCCTGCATACCAACCTGATGATGCTCCTGAAAATGATGCTCCTGGGGGATTTGTGGATTGGACACTAGGGTGGGGAATGTGGGGGGGAGGGAGTTGGATATTATTGATATGTATGATTTTGCACGCTTTGGCTTCAGACCTTGCTTTACTTTATGGTTTGGTTTATGGTTTATTAAATTTATATACCGCACCCTTTCCCAAAAGGGACTCGGGGTGGTGCACAGGCAATTTAAAAACATATATAAACATAACAATATACAAAATATAAAACCAAATTAAATTAATATCCCTGTGCTAAAAAATTTAAATATGTTACAACAATATCCCTAAAACCAATTTAAAACAATTTAACTGCAGACTGTGGGCTAGGTGATGTAAGTTAGGCCAGGCCGGCCTGTTGGAAAAAATAAGTTTTAAGGTTCTGGCGGAAGGAGCGGAGGTCTGTGATCGTTCTCAGTTCAGGGGGTAAGTCGTTCCAGAGAGTTGGGCCCTCCACAGAGAAGGCCCTTCCCCTGGGCGTCACCCGCTGGCATTGCCTAGTGGATGGCACCCGGAAAAGTCCCTCTCTGTGAGAGCGAATCGGCCGAAGGGATGTATAGCTGCTTTCTTTTCATAACCAGTAAAAGTACTCTTAATTCTTCAAAATGGAAATGAGTGGTTTCTTTCTTGGTTAATGACAGAGACAAACCTGACAGGAATGTATTTTCCTAGACCTACTTCTGGACAGAATTCAGAGCTCTAAGGATATGTGACTGGTAGTATGCCAAAAAAAACCCTCTAATACAATCTTTGGTTGCATAAACAGAGGCATAGAATCAAAATCACATGAAGTGATTAGAACCACTTTGTAAATCCTTAGTAAGGCCACACCTGGAATACGGCGTCCAGTTCTGGTCACCACATTACAAAAAAGATGTTGAGACTTTGGAAAAAGTGCAGAGAAGAGCAGCTAAGATGATTAAAGGCCTGAAGATAAAAACACATGAAGAATGGTTGCAGGAATTGGGGATGGCTCAGCTAGAGCAAAGAAGGACTGGAGTGATGTGATGGCAGTGTTCTTGTATTTGAGGGATTGTTGCAGAAAAGAAGTGGTCAACTTATTTTCCAAAACACCAGAAGGCCAGACAAGAAACAATTGATGGAACCTAATCAAGGAGGGAACCAACCTGTAATTAAGGAGAAACTTCATAACAGTGAAGGACAATTAACCAGTGGAACAACTTCCCTTAGATGACTCCCCACCCCTGTGCAATCTCGTACAACCCCCCCCCCCCCCCCGGTGCATATGCAAGCATCTCCTGCCTATGCAGCAGAGACCCAAAAATAACTGGCCTGCGGGAGGTGCACGTGCAGGCGTGTTGGAGCTGAGTTGGGCGACAGCTCGCGTGCCCACAGAGAGGGCTCTTCATGTCACCTGTGGCACGCATGCCATAGGTTTGCCATCATGGGTCTAGGAGGTTACAAGGTGATTGCAAATTATTCCCATGGTGAGATATCAAAGGATAATTTTCTTTGTGTACTAAAAACTTCATTACCTTTTCCTGTTTATTAAATATTATAGATTATTTAGTTTGGAAGGAGAGTATTCTCAAATCAGGGAAAGTATCTTTCTTTTACATGGAAAGGTTGCAGTCATTATTTGGGAAAAATAATCTTCTATAGCAATCTTTTTTATGATACTGACATACAGGAGACCATCTAAGCAGCTGTTGGCTGTTGGTTTCAAATATTGACCTAAACAACATTTCTAGATACTTTTAATCACCCAAGCCACAACATAACACACAGCCAACTACTATGCAAAAACTAACCCTACCATACACAAAAGGTGTGTTGGAAATGACAGCCAGAATTCTCCAACCTTTAGGAATAGCAATAGCCCACAAACCCACAGCTACACTCCTCCAGGAATTATCCAGAATCAAAGACAAGATACAGAAACCCTGTAATTTACAAAATCAACGGTAACCATTGCAACCAATTCTATTGTGGGACAAACATTACATCAATTCAAAAACATGATCCACAAACAACAGGTGGCAGTCAAATTCCACAATCCTTAATCTTTAATCTCTACCCACAATGACACCAAACAGCACCAGTTCTATTGGAGCAACACAAAAAACATCAGCCAAGCTGCCACACCCACCATGCTCATGAGTTTATTGAAGCCTGATACCCCACAAGCAATTCCATCCACAGGCACATTGACCTACAACCAGCCTATGAATCCCTCAAAATCCAAATCAAGCACAGCCAACCAGAGACAGCACCAACCCTCAACCAATCCATGCCAGCACTTTACCTCCCAATGACACTGACCTTATGTAACTTCCCCATCAGAAGACCCACCACAAGACCCTAACTTGACACACCCACATCTGACCCATCACAAGAATCTAACCTACTGAGAGGGAGGAGCCTCCCTCACGTCAGCACAATGCAGGGTCTCAGTGCTCTGAGACCTCCGTTGACACTCTTGCCGCCCCTTGGTCCATTCGGACCTAAACTATCCTGGAGGGATGGCAACGAGGAAGACAAAGCCTTGCTGGTCACAGGGGTACCGCAAAACCCCTGTTTGACCCAAGGGAAGAGCTTCTGCAAGGCGGCAAACAGGCAGCCCCTACGGGCTGACAAAGACGGGGCGGCTCCGGAAGGAAGGAACCTGAAAGGGAAAGTGCGAGACCAGGAAGGTATTTTTTTTCTTTTCTTTTGAAACATTTTGCCTAAAGAAACTTTTTTTTTAAAGTAAAACTAAAGCTTTTAAACAAGAAATAAGCGGCGGAATTAATCTAATATGTTTTGAACTGGAAGGTTTTCTTTCGCCCTGAGTCCCTGTGGGGAGAGGGTGCGGTTTAGAAATATTAAAATTATTATTATTATTATTATTATTTCCCCCCCCCTTATTTTTCTGTAATTGTGGATTGAAGCATTATGTACTAAAGCTGCATGCTGTGTTGATATCTGAAACTAAAACTGAAAGTGAAACTTCTCTTCCCTGCTGAATATATAATAATATAATATATATAATATAACACATTAAGTAAATTTACAATACCAAAAGCAGGTTTTCCAACATGGTAGTTAAGAGAAGTTAATGAGTTAAAGAGAAGTTATTGAATCTTGCTGAATCAGTTACTTGTGTGTGTTTTCTGAATGCGATTGCTGCTGCAAACTCTGACAGGTCCTTGCAGCAAATAGCAAACAGCCTGGTCAGCTTCAGCACATTATTGCAGTCTGATTCAGCATGAACAGCTGATTGGCGGGTGGATTGGCCTCCCAGTATACCCCCAATCAGCTGTGTTAGGCTGTAGGGATTGCCACACATCATCGCCTTCTCTGTGCCTCGCATTTTTGGCTACATTCTGTGTAAAAGAGGCACAAAAATTTGCACCCTCTTTTTTGGGGGGGAAGTGCATCTTGTACTCTGAAAAATATGGTAATGGGACCTTCGTCTGAAGTGACCTCACCATCACAAGGCCTATATGGAGTCCTTATAAACAGAAGAACACTAACATTCCCTACCATCCACTGGAGATGTTACCTAGCCTGGTAACAAAATGTGTCAGTGTAGAAGAATTTATGCACTGGAGTAGTCATAACAAGAAGTCAGTCAATGGGAATTGTTTGGTGACTGAGACACAGGATTTGTTGTGAGCCATGTCATATGGCCTGGAGCCTGGGCGTGGCTTAGCTTCACTGTTCTGTGTATATAAAAGTTTGCTTCTTTTTCTTGTTCTTGTACTTGATACTTCTTCTCTCTACCAGGTTGCAAGAACTGCATGGGTATTGTATACATGCATCATGTTTTATATTGTATAATCCTATTGAATTATTTACTTATGTGCCAGCTGGCTAGCTACAGATGCAACAAAATGTTCAGAAACCAACCCATAAGCTCAGAGAACAAACCTTCATCCTCATACTTTTAGTCACTCAATTGTTCTCATAATATCCACAGCATACTAGGAGTTTGACAGAAACTTCTTTCCCTTTAGGGCTTTCTGAAGTTTTATTTTCTCCCATTTCCCTCACAAATAAGTCCCCCAAGGCACCAGGGATGGCTTTAAATTGAAAACGTCCAATGCTTGAATAGAAATACTTGCAATTAATTTGGATGCCAGTCAGAGGTTAATTAGAAATTGTTAGGCTCTAGTATAACTTGCTTAATTAAAGAACTTTAATCGTGCTGTGTGACTGTGATTGGGTGCGTTTCCTTGCTTTTAGCTAATTTGGTTGCTTGCAGTGTGTAATCTGCAGGAGCTGCTGTGAAAATTTCAGTTGATCAAAGTAAGACAGCAAGATTGTCGAAACCAGCCTTGGTCAACTGGTTGAATCTTTCAGTAAGATACAAATAAGGAACAACTGTTTGTCATAATTCCCCAAAAGTTTCCTGGCATCTAAAAAACCCAAGCAAATAGATGTTGCATTGAGGAAAATGACCACTGAGTTAATTAAAATAGGCACCCCTATAAAGGGCCCTGAAGAAAGCTTTCACACCCCTACAACTTTCTTCCATATTTAGTCCAGTTGTGTGATCTGGAGCTGATAAAAGAAAGCTGTGGTTCCTGGAGCTGCTCAATTTTTATGGGGCCCCTGATTCATAAGATTCATTAGAATAACATTAGAGTTGGAAGGGACTTTGGAGGCCATCTAACCAAAGCCCCTGCTTGAGCAAGATAGTCTATACCATTTAAGACAAATGGTTGTCCAGTCTTTTCTTAAAAACCTTGTGGGTGACCCACAACTTCTGAAAGCAAGCTATTCCATTGGCTGATTGTTCTCACTGTTAGGAAATTTCTCCTTAGTTCTAGGTTGCTTCTCTCCTTGGTTAGTCTCCATCCATTGCTTCTTCTCCTGCCTTCAGAAGCTTTGGAAATTAGGCTGGCCCTTCTTCTTTGTGGCAACCCCTCAAATATTGGAACACTGCTATCATACCACCCATAGTCCTTCTTTTCACTAGACTAGAAATACCCATTTCCTGAACGATCCTTTGTATGTTTTAGTCTCTAGCCACCAATCATCTTTGTTGCGTTTCTCTGCCCTCTTTCCAGAGTCTCAATAGGGCTTCATGTTGAGGCCCACAGTTTTAATTGTACCATTATGGCTGCCTTGTTTACATTTTATACCACATCCTGCAGACAGTTGTATACCTGGATGTCCCCTTCCATCTCTATGAGTCCAGAAGGAAATCAAAATAAGAAGGGCAGATATTGTCCTTTGGAATGGCCATTGGCTTCAAAGTTCACACCCTTCTGATTTGGTATCCTTGAAATTTGGCCGTTAGCAATTTAGAACAACAGCGGATTGCTGTGAAGTTTACCCACACTTTGTTTTAGACAGCCTGGAAGCCATAGCACAGTTTTAAGAAGAGGTTCCCTTAATATCGAATGATGGTAATTGTATAAAAAAACCTTTTATATAACACTTCTTATACATTTCATATTTTGGGGGACATTTAGTTCTCTGTACCTATTTTTTTCCCCCTTTGTTTTCCTGCCATACTATATTCTTGGTGTCTCTTAAATGACTTGGATGGTGATGGTGATTAGAACACAGCATATTCCGAGAGTCACTGATGTTTACCAATAGGAAAGGACAGCATTTCAGTAAAGAAACTCTTTTGCCCAAGAACAGCATTAACAACTATGGCTACTTGATGTAATAAATCTTTGTAATGAGAGATGGGGGTAAATGAGGACTTAGAGAAGGAAATGTTTTCACCCTATCCCTTCTCAACCTACACAGACTTTTATTTTGTATTTTGCTTTCTGGAACAATAACTGACAAGAATGACATTGTGGTTGGTGTGCTGTGAATTACACAACACCGGAAAAAAAATATGAAAATGAAAATTCAAAGTATGAAAAGAGAGATGCTGTGGAGCAGTGTTTCTTAAGCTTGACAACTTTAAGATACGTGGACTTCAACTCCCAGAATTCCACATTCAGCCATGCTGGTTGTTGAATTTTGGGAATTGAAGTCCATACATCGTAAAGTTTCAGCAACATACATCAGTCCATACATCTTAAAGCTTCAGCAACACTGTCTGGATCTGTTCAAGGGTTCATGTCCTTTGTCCTTGTGGCTGGTGTAGTTGAGCTTATCTTTCTTGAAAATCCATTTTATTCTGACACATGCCATGTGTGCATGCCTGCACCTTATATTGAAGATTGTAATGCATTATTTGATGCAGCTGGGCTGCATCAAAATTAAATGAATGAAAATTGAATCAGATTTGAAATTATTTTCATTTATTCCCAAAGAAAAGCCATAAGCAATAAATTGAGTTAATTACATTCATACTTGTTCACTGATAGTTCCTTCTATAGTAGTAGCTGAAGCCATCTTGCTTCAAATACTATATAAATAATAGGGTTGGAAGTCTTCTAGTCCAACCCACTATTCAACTAGGAAATCCTATAGCAGTGATGGCTAACCTTTTTTGGCTCGCGTGCCAAAATTGGGGGGGAGGGCAGGGGGTTGTGCGTGAGTGTGCCACACCCATAATGCTATGTGCATGACCCCCTGCTTTTGGTGTGCTGTTTTCGCCCTCACCAGGCTCCAGAGGCTTTCTAGGCACCTGGAGAGGGTGAAAACAGCCTCCCCCACACCTCCAGAGACTTCAGGAGCTTCCCTGAAGCCTCCAGAAGGTGAAAAACAGCCTCAAAAGAAGGCCTAAATCAACTGGTCAGCGCACACAAGTGCACTGGAGCTGACAGGGCAACATCTTGCGTGCCCTAAGAAATGGTTCCATGTGCCACCTGTGGCACCCATGCCATAGGTTCGCCATCACTGTCCTATAGCATTCTGGACAAATGGCAATCCAATCTCTTTTTGATAACCACAATACAATACAATACAATACAATACAATACAATACAATACAATACAATACAATACAATACAATACAATACAATACAATACAATACAATACAATACAATACAATACAATACAATACAATAATAAGAAGGCGGAGCCTCCCGAGCCGACACAACTGGGCTCCCTAAACTGCAGGGACCCGGCTGGAATTCGCCTCCCCCGTGATCCCATAAGGAATCTAAGCCGCCCCGGAGAGGTGGTGATTAGGAGATAAATCTTCGCTGGGTGCAGGGACCACGCAAGATCCCTGCCCGACACGAAGCAAAATCTCTGAAGGGAGACGAATCGCATCCCCCCCCCCGCTTTCTGGAGGGTGGACCAAAGGCAAAGGAGAATCTTTGAAATAAGAACCCTTTCTGCTGGAAAATACCGGGAAGGTACTTTGTTTTGTCTCTGAAACACTCTGCTAAGAAACCTTTTTTTTACCAAAACTTTGAATTTAAAGATAAGCTGCGAACTTAAATTGAAGTGTGAGATTCCTCCGGTTCACAGAATGTTTTGAAATGGCCGACTGAACTGATAACAAAGAAATAGTTACTTACGTTTGCGCTGAAAAGGACTGGATTATGACTGACTTTTCTAATTCTTTTTTTTCTGTCTTTTTGATTTATTCCACTCAAAACTTTGAAACTTGGAGCACTTCCATAATCCTATAATTATTTGGACACTCTATTGCGCATTTTAAAACTTAAACAAGGACCATATCTTATCTTTTTTTTGTCTCTGTTTTCCTTCCAACAAAAAGGACTGAAACACTTTGAAACTATTTAAACTATTTCTTACATCGTATCGCTCTTGGAAAAACAGTGGGCGGATATATATGAACAGATTTACTGGAAATATTGTTTAGAAACAAACTAACAGAGATAAGCTAACTGTTAACAAGGTAATTGGAGCTACTTTTTCCTAGTTTGCGGATTCGCTAAAATGTCTATGCACATAGATATATACACTGCAGAAAATCAGGAGCTTTTGGCTGAAATCTTGAGGGAATTGAAAAAATTTCATGTAATACTCGACATTACACCAAGTGAAGAAATTAAACAGATTAGAGAAATTAAAGAAGAAAAGGGAAACGAGGCTGTTTGTGGACTGGATTTAACTGAAGACGAAGGAGAAGATCCAGGAGAGGAGATAAGATCAAGACCCCATCAGAAATTTGAATTTCAACCTGACTGGCAAAAGGAAGGACAAAGAGAACAGAAGACAGAAGAAATCACATCAGAGATAGACTTGATATTTGAAAATAAATCAAATTTGAGGAAAAGAATTGGTCAGCACTATGATTGTACAGCTATACAGGATCACAATGTGCCAATGGAAGTTTATAAAGAACTTGGGAAGAGGAAAAAAAGCCGATGGAGAATGTGGACTTTAAAAGAGGCAAATTTAATTCATCCTTGGAGAGACAACGGCTGAAAAGAGGAACTTTTATCCCTTGATGAGTAATAATTAGGCTGGGTTTAAATTACTATCAAGGATTATTAATTAATTGATTGTTAGCAATAACTATAGATGTTTATAATAAGATTATGTTTGATAATGATATATATTAGTTTATCTATAGCTGGGGAATTGGGTTACTTAGATGGTTATAGAAAGATGATGTGTTAATGAATGATATATATCTGCTTATCTATAGATGGGGAATTATGCTACTAAGATGGTTATAGAATACTCTTGGTAAATGTTTTTGTTAATGATATATATTTGTTTATCTATCGATGGGGAACTATGCTATTTAGATGGTTATAGAAAGACTATGTATTAGTGAATGATATATATTTGCTTATCTATAGATGGGGAATTATGCGATTAAGATGGTTATAGAATACTATCACTCTTGGTAAATGATCAATCAATTAGCAGTTACATAAAATTTTAGATAATTATATGGAATCTATAGAGATATGAGGGGATTAAATAAGGGATATTAATAGTAAATAGGATTTAAAGATATTATTAAAGAAAAAATAAATTGAGGCTAGAATACTTGATAAGACTTGTGGATATTGATATTGAATCACAGAATAAATTGTTAGATTTAAAATTAATAAAATGAGATTACCCATGAATAATAACCACTCTTGGAAGGCACAGAATTTATGGATACCCGATTAGGTCTTCTTATATTTAAATTTATTTAAATTTATCTATACTGTTTTTGGTTCTTTTTTGTTTGGTTTTATAAATAGAACGTCGTAATACAATTAGGCTTCACTTAAAAGGGTGTTAAAACAACTAGCAAGATTCGGGATTGAGATGTAAGAATTGTAATAATCGATATGAAAATTAAGCGATAAACCTTGAATCTGAAATTATAAATATCATCAACACAAAATAGAGCTGGCTCAGAGGCCGAAATACACCAAGTAAATGAGATGAAGAGTGTGGAGTAGAGGAGAGAGGTAAGGGAAGAAGAGAGAGAAAGGAGAGAGGGCAAAGAGGGGGAAGAGGAGGAGAGAAAGGAGGAGTGGAAAGGGGAGAGAGGAGAAGGAAAGAGGAAGGGGAAGTAGAGAAGGGGAGGCGTCAGAGGGAAGAAAGGAGGTAGGGAGGAGGAGGAGAGAGGGGAAAGAAAATGATGTACAGTATAAGGCACAAATATGGTGTATGGAGAGCAGAAGAGCCTCTGGGAGTTTTCTGGGAGTTGATGGTAAAATGAAATGATGGTAAAATGGAATGATGTAAACATTTAATAATATAATATGATGTTGGCTATGTAACAGTATATATGTTGTTATTTACTTTGAAAATCGAAAATAAAATAAAAATATCTTTAAAAAAAACAATACAATACAATACAATACAACACAATACAATACAATACAATACAATACAATACAATACAATACAATACCAGAGTTGGAAGGGACCTTGGAGGTCTTCTAGTCCAGCCCCCTGCCTAGGCAGGAAACCCTATATTCAGACAAATGGCTATCCAACATCTTCTTAAAGACTTCCAGTGTTGGGGCATTCACAACTTCTGGAGGCAAGCTGTTCCACTGATTAATTGTTCTAACTGTCAGGAAATTTCTTCTCAGTTTTCAGTTGCTTCTCTCCTTGATTAGTTTTTGCCCATTGGTCTTGTAGTCCAGCCCCTGCCTAGGCAGGAAACCCTATACCATTTCAGGCAAATGGTTAGCCAACATCTTCTTCAATACTTCCAGTGATGGAGCGCCCATAACTTCCAGAGGGAAGACATTCCACTGATCAATTGTTCTCACTGTCAGGAAATTTCTCCTTAGTTTTGGTTGGATATGTCTTTAATGATCTTCCACCCATTATTTTTTGTCTTGCCCTCAGGACAATGCTTTGGAGAATAGGTCAATACGCTCTTCTCTGTGACATCCCCTCAAGTACTAGAAGACTCCTAACATATCATCCCTAGTCCTTCTCTTGGTTAAACTAGACACACCTAGTTCCCAAAGTCATTCATCATAGGATTTAGCCTATGTCATACCTCGTATTTCATTTGTTAAAAAGAAGAGGTATGGGATTTAACCATGTCATGGTTAAATCTCAAAGAGGAGAAGAGAACAAGAGCCAGATTACTCCAGTATCAAACAGTCAGGACATAACACATGAGAGAAGGAGAGACAGAGGAGAGGCATGCACACATCTCCAGAATGACAAACAGACATAAAAGAGAAGAGAGGAAGAGCCAAAGAACCAAAAATAAAATGAAATAGCCTCAAAGCCAGTAAAGAAATATTTCAATTCAATATTCATTCTGGTCACATCAGACCAAACTAACTGTCTTTCAAAGGATGACCCAAGAAGTCATAGGTTGTCTAGTTACTATTTAATTTTAGATAGAAATGTGTGAACTACAGCTATAGAACTTTTTGGTATAGAAATTTTGCTTGAAGCTGGTTTCCCTTGAACTCTTTTTTCCCCTTGCCGGCTTTGAGGATGTTATAAAGTTCTTTAAATTCTCTTCTGAATGCTTGCACTTGTTCCACCATGAATAAAACTCTCCAGATGTCACTGAGATGTAATTTTAAAAAGTAAAAAAATAAAATCACAACCAGATTTAGCCAACCTCATGCCCTGGGAATAAATAGAGAAGTAAAATTAATGCAATTGAAATATTTTCAGCCTCTTCTGTATTACCCACAGCTGGACTATCCAAATTCTCTAATTTTGCTGTAGGTAAAATTGAATCACAGTAAGCATGACAGCTGAAAAAAATGGAATAGTTGAAATTCACAATAATATTTGTGAATGCTAGAAAGTTTATCTGGAATCCACTTTTTAACTCAGGAAAAGAAATACAGTTATTTGATTCCAGAAAGTTCACCTGCTTTTAATAGATGCATCTTAAATTAAGGCTTATTTTATTATACAGGATGTATCCGAGACCAGAATATTAAAAAAAAGGATATCAACTGACAAAGTTTGAGAAGGATGCAGGGTAAGATAAAATAAAAGGGCATCTAATTGAAAATAATCAGCTTTCAAAGCAAAGAAGGCTTATATTTTCTTTTTTGATGCTATGTTCAAATTTTATAGAACTGAAAGTATTTCATTTTAATAAAAGATGCCTATTTTTAGGAGCAGATGGAGAAGATATAATAATACAATTTCAGGTATTTTTGTAATATTGTTCAATCCACTAAGAAACATTAGCTGTCTTGAAGCAAAGCAATTTTATCTTATATTTTCTTTAAAAAACCTTGTTAGTTTCTATGCCAATCACCTCTCATTATAGAAAAAGAATATTCTCTCTTTGTCTGTCATATTGTGTGTATATTTTGTCCACTATGACAAATGAATCTTTGGGACTTCTAAATATCTGAGAATGACAATTGGTTTCTTGTTCAGAAAAACAAAGTCAGAGAATAATGACAGTATTGAACTTCATCTTAACATATAGGTTGTCTATTATTTATAGTTTGAGTTTTAGGAAAGTTTTTGCTTATTCCCAAACCAATTTAATTGTCCATGCTTGAAATATTTGGGAATAAAAAATATTGGCACTTCACTTGTGTTTCCCTGAAAATAAGACGTGGTCTTATTTCTTTTGACCCTTGAAATAAGCACTTGGCCTTATTTTTGGGGAGGTCGTATTATTTTTGAGGTGCAGGAGGTGGTGAGTGTGGTCACCTCATGGCTGCTGCTGTGTTGCAATATTTTGGGACTTATTTTGGGGCTTATTTAGCTGTGACTGAGAACTAGTTAGGTCTAGTGGTGAGGTTTTTGCCCTCTGGCCTTAGCCATGAAAGCTGGCTGGGTGACTTTGAGTCAGTCCCTCTCTCTTAGTTCAACCCACCTTCAAGGGTGGTTGTTGAGAGGAAAATAGAAGGAGGAAGGAAAATTGTATGTGTCCATCACACCTTGAGTTATTTGTAAAAATAATAAAGGCAGGATATAAATAAATAAATAAACAAATAAAATGACCTTTGTCAACCTATGAGAAAGATGCCAATAAGAAATGTTGGTCTTATTTATTCAACTTTTGGCAGAGATGAAATGGTGGTAGCGTTCAAAGACTCAGTAATTTCAGTACCATTGATCACGGTATCTTTCTGGAATAGCTCCAGGGTTTGGAAAATGGGACTCTCTTATTGAAGTGGTTCTCTTCCTTACTTTCTTTTTGTCCTAGTCAGTGTTGATGTGGGGGAGCAAAGAAAGGTTACATCTTTGCCTCTTTTTTTGTGGAGTGGCATTGAATTCAGCACACTTTTCTTCCTTGTTCCACACTCACGATGGGGTGTTTCCATCAGTAGCACCATCAATATGCTAATGATACCAGTTATACATCTCAACAGGATACCAACCAAGTGATGCTATCAGTCTCCTGCCAATGCCCAGAAGCTGTTAGGGTGGGGAGAAACAGCCTCACTAAGACCAAGTGATGGTGGATATTAGCACTCCTTAGATTTGAGGAATTTCCATCATCAGGTATAGAAGAGGTTGCACATTTCGAGAAAGGTGGTATTTTGGGAATGGCATCTGGGTTCAAGTTCCATCTTGTGCACCAGCTGTGCACCAATTCTTGAATCAAGAGGCCCTTCACACATTCATGTATTGCCCTAGTCATCTTGTGGTTAGACTATTGCAATGTTCTCTCTAGGGAATTAACTGAAGGCCATTTGGAAACTAGAGTGGTGCAGTGATGGACATGCCTCAGTATGCCCATGTGCCATTACTGCTCTATAAGTTAGACACTGGCCAGTGAGATTCTTGGTGCAATTCAAGGTGCTGTTTCTTATAAAGCTCCTCATTGCCCAGAACCAGGTTATTTGAGGGACCATGTATTGTCTATTTGAGGGACATCATTCTACTTCTCTGGTAGCATCAGGCAGCCTCTGTGTAGTAGAAGACCTATCTATTAAGCAGCAACATAGATCTTCTAGTATACAGCGATGCTACCAGATAGGTAGAAATATGTCCCTCAAATAACCTGTTTGACATCTCTTGGAAATCAGGAAGTAGGTGCACCGTCTCAGTTTGGCATGTGCCCTCTGGAGTAGCATCCTCCCAAAACTCTCTGAGGTTCATCCTCTGATGGGGTTTCATAAATTCCTCAGAAATCTGGTTATTCTTCCAGACTGCATTGTAGGGTGGCTTCTAATCTCTTGTCAAGTATATTTTATATATTATATCCAATTTGGCTTGTCTGGATACACATGGCTTCTTCTGTCTGTATTATTATTTTTTATTCTCTCATAATGCAAGCTGCCCAGAGATGTTCTGGAATCAAAGTTTAAATCAATCTTTCTTGGTGTAATTGTCTTTGGGATAAAAAAGCATATTGTATGTCATTAAATTCTGGATCTAGAAGGTGCTTCTAGAAGGTCTTCAGTTTAAGTAACACATGCCAGGGAAATCCAATTACAAGATGACAAGTCCTTTATTTCAGAAAGCTCTCTTTTAAACTTTTTAATTACCTATATTCTTGGTTTTGCTCTTGAAATTTCCTTTGTAAAGTGAAGTTATTTTTTTAAACCTATTTTTAATCCTTCTTTTCATAACTTCTGCCAGTTCTGCCCATTTTTCAGGTTTATTCTTTATCTCCCCCCCCCCCCCCCGAAAATGTAGTCATTGTAGGCATGTGACTGTCCTGGGTGGGGTGGGGGATAAGAAATGTTTTAGAATAGAATGGAATGGAATAGAATAGGAGTGGAATGGAACGGGAGAGAACATGATGGAATGGGATGGGACAGGATGGGACAGAATAGAACAGAACAGAACAAAACACAACAGAACAGAACAACAGAGTTACAAGGGATCTTGAAGGTTTTGTAGTCCAGCTCAAGCAGGAGAACCTATACCCGTGATGGCGAATTATGGCATGCAGTGGCCATCTCTGAGGCCATATGCCAGCTGATTTGCAGCCTTTGAAGGGCCTCTGGAGAGCCAGGGGAAACTGTTTTTGCCCTCCCCAAGCTTCAGGAATGGGCCTACTGAGCCTACTGGAAGTTCTGAAGCAGGCCATTTCCGGTTTCTAGAGGGCATCCAGGGTGGGTTGGTGTTTTTGCCCTCCTCAGTCTTCAGGGGGTGGGGTCACGCACACACGTGTGTGTGGGGGGGGGGGCAGGACAATGTGTGTGTGGGGGGGTCATTTTGCTAGTGATCTATGAAGAGATAATTTTTGCTATTATCTCTTCATAGGTCACTATTTTAAGTTCCATTCAATAAATAAGCAAATAAAAGACGAGGCTGTAATATCTTGTTCCAGCAGCCTTGAAAATATTTGTCGCATTACCAAGCACCGCACAAAAGGTTTCCATACCATCTCTGGTCAAAGAAATGACCATGAATCTCGTAGCCCAGCCTGTGGTGAACTCAGAGTTGCTGATTTGTGCTTTAGTTACCCCAGAAACAGATGGCAGGCAGGGATTATTGTAGTGGGTGGGAAGAGATTTTTGTGCACAATAACTAGGACATTTTTAAAATACTCCGTTTGACACCAGATAAAGTTTGTAGGAAACCACTCGTGGCATCCAGGCTTTTAAAAATAACAACACGCATGGAATTGGTGTGGTTTATGAGCTGTGGGAGAGAGCTCCCTTTGCTAGCTTCTGTTTATATCTTGATCCAGGCTGAAAACTAGAACGTGCATATTTTAAGGTGACAGAATGAAAGCTGTGGGAAATCATCACATTTAATGTAATGTTTTGCCAACGAAAACTGTTTGGTTGCTGATCTAGTACTTCCCCTTCCTTTCTTTTTCCAAATGCAGGTAGAAAAGAAGCAGGGTTCCATCTTTCCTCTTTAGGCAGGATTTTTGTATTCCCCCCCCCCCCCCCCCCCCCGCAAAATACTTAAAGGGCCAAGTTAACAGAACTAAACTCTTATTGATTTCAATGTGCGCAGACTAAGTTGGACCCAATCTAGAGCCAGACCATTATGCCCTGTCTCTCAAAAGGCTTTTTTACAATGAAATTAGAAGTGAAGCAATGGTACATATAATGTCTATTTCCTTTCTTCTCGCCATCTACAACTTGGTTATTGTTTTTTCCTGGCAAACAATTCTTTCCAGGGTAAGATTATAAGAATTTTATTTCCTTCAGTCATATGTGCTCTGCACCAATGCTGAAGAATGCATGGGATGGATGGTGTAGGAGAAAATCAAACATTTTTAAATCTCCCTCCCCCCTCCCCTCCCTCTTTCCTTCCTTCCTGACAAAAATATGATTTCCTGCCTAATTGTTTCAGGTTTTGGAGCTGAGCTATTCAGAAGAGACAAAGAGAGATGTTCAGCTTTCTTGCTTGTGATACTGCATAATCCCACGTAAAATTGCAGGTTTTGTAACTTCAAAACATTCTGTCTGTCTATCTATCTATCTATCTCTGTCTATCTATCACCTATCATTTACCTATCCGATTCTATCCTTCCCTGCCAAGAATGCTTGCCAGAACTTAATTTGCAGCCTTTCAGCTGGGAGCTCAGGGCCTTGTAATTATCTCAAGGAACTGATAAGGTCTGTTGCTGCAGTTAACTTCTTGAAGGACTCTTGCGTGGACTTTTGCAATTAATTCACAAGAGGTAAATAAAGAGGTTTTTTCCCCTAACCTAGTGACCTAATGGATCACTTGGTTAGGAAGTGGCAGAACCATCTCAGGAACCAGAATTGAGGTTAGGAGATCTGGGTGAAGAGTCTTAGAAGGAAAGAGTTTGGCATTCCAGCGTGCAAATGATTAAGTGAACATTCTTCTCTAAATTATTAAGTTAGATTTTACATGCTCTTTGGAAGCAACTTTAAGAGATCCACAACTGACCTCTGAGTCTTAGGAGACTTTTGTTTACAATAACCAATGCTTCCATAAAAACAGAATGTTAACTGATATGCAGCCATCTGGTAGAGATAAATACTTGCTGCATTGATTTTTCCTCTTCTACACAACCAAGATGTGTAAACAATAAAACATAAATTTCAATCTAATTAAACCCACAACACATACACACACACACAAAAGAGAGTCCATTGCATTGTTTTATTGGCTCATAGGTGAGAGGGCTGTAAGACTAAACCGCCTTATCATGAGTAAATTCCACTGGAATTGTTGTGGATACCAACTAATTAATATATTTTGAAGAGGTGGCTCTCCATTTTAAAGCAAAGGGCAAACTATGTTAGTCTTTCACTGTATTAAAGATTTGATTTGAAATGGAGTCCATGTTTGCAGCTAAGGCATTTAATTTTCATATCAAAGATCATCTCGGTGGCCAGATGCCCCTATAATAGGCCTTCTGTATATAGGTTGTTTGGATTATGCATTGGATTTGATTGGATTGTTCTAATGGACAATCACTTAAATATGAGCTAGCAGTGTGTGGCATCAGTTAAAAAAGGCAATGCAATCATATGTAGAATTGACAGAGGGATAGGATTGTGGGTGCTCTATAACTGGAGATTTTATAGAAAAGAGTGGAGAACCATTTGTCAGCAATGGTATATAGGGTTTCCTGCTTGAGCAGGGAATTGGACTAGAAGACCGCCAAGGTTCCTTCCACTCGGTTATTCTGTTATTCCCATTGCTTCGTGCCTCTTCTACATAAAAGATTTGGAGGTACATGTATGCAATTCTTTAGGAAGTCATATTCTTCCTGCTAACAGTTTGCATTGCTCTGTAAGACAGTTTGGAATTCAACCTATTGGGGTCAGTGTCTCCATAGAGATAGTTGCATTTATCCAGTGGCTTTGGGTCTTTGGAAGCAGACTCTATTTGTAAAATGATCACAACATCAGCTTTGAAAATCACACCCCATCACAAAAACGCACTCACAGCTCCTTGCCAATGGTGAGCGGTTGCCTCCAGGCAACCTAAGAGAAGTTTCTCTAATAATGAGAATTGATTTTCTTTGTTTCTTTATTTCAGGATTTTGGTGGCCTAGAAATGATTTGCATTGATCTGCAAGGGCAGGTAGCAGCTGATTCGGTCAGTTAGAAAGCTGTATGGATTCACTTGCAACAGTTAAAGATGGAGGTGGGGAGGAATAAAACAAAAAGAACAATTTATATACTTAGCTTGCTTGCTTGCTATTAGTTTCCCTGTTTTTCTTAGTCCATTTTCTTCTGTTTAGGAAAATTTTTGGATGCTACACTGCAATCCATGTATTCTTTTATTATTGCTTATTTATTCATTTAATAGTGTTAATAAGCTTATCTGCTGCAAAAGAACTCTTGTGGGGAGTTAGCAAGCAAATTTAAACCATATGACATATACAGAAAGCAACAATATTGTGGCATAAATACATATTGCATTTATGCTAAATCATCTGTTAAAGTAAACAAGTTTTACCTGTCCCATAATACAACTGGCAAATATTGCAATAATATACAGTTGGTTTAATACTTGACTTTATATAATAACTTTCTTTTTAAGCCAACCTTGAAGAGGTGACTTTGATTCTTCTTCTTTTGTGGGGAGAACACCTTAGTTACAGAAAAACATAATAATTGAGTGGGAAGGGACCTTGGAGGTCTTCCAGTCTGTTGGACTATGAAACATCCTGCAACTTTAATAAAGCTTGTGCCCTGCATCCATGAGGTTTATAACACTGCAACACAGCAACATCTGTGCAGTTTCTTCAAAAGACAGGAGAACGATAGCATCATGTGATCAGTATGCAATTGAGATGTGTAACTGGCATCATTAGCATGTTGATGGATGCTATTATCTATAGCATAGATAGATGGCTAGATGGCTAGATGAATAGGTCTGCCTGCCTGCCTGCCTGCCTGCCTGCCTGCCTGCCTGCCTGCCTGCCTGCCTGCCTGCCTGCCTGCCTGCCTGCCTGCCTGCCTATCTATCTATCTATCTATCTATCTATCTATCTATCTATCTATCTATCTATCTATCTATCTATCTATCATCCAGTTATCCATCCATCCAGCTATCTAGCCATCTATCTAGCCATCATTTATCTATCTATCTCTATCCATCCATCCATCCAGCTATCTAGCCATCAACTAGCTGCCTGCCCGCCCGCCCGCCCGCCCGCCCATCCATCCATCCATCCATCCATCATCTTTCTATGTATCATCTTTCTTTTGGGGTTCTGTAGCTGCTATTTCTGAAGTCAAAAATGCTTTAGAACACCTGATGGATTAAGGCTACTGAAGATCTTCCTGGCCATAAGAGGTCTACATAATCCATATGTTTGTGAACATGACATTATGATTGTGCACATCCTTTTTATTGGGGCTGCTGCTTTGCAAGTAGCATTCCATGGCTAGGAAGTGACAGAACCATCTCAAGAACCAAAACTGAGGTTAAGGTGAGAGGGAATCTAAGGTCAGAGTTCACCCAGAGCAATGTGAATCTGTTGATGTCTTTTATGATTCTAGGTGCAGTTAAGGCTGCCAGGCAGCTAATATGCCAAGGGTGAATATTTGTTCTTCCACCCAAAGGCCAAGAGGTGCATTGTCAGTATGGGAGAACAAGATGGTTCTAAGGGCAGATTGGTTCAATTGCTGGGAATTCAGATATTAATTTTGCAGTCCCATCAGCGCTGATTCATATTGTATGAGTGAGTTTCAGCCATTATTGCATTTAGGTCCCCTTCTCAATTTAGCTGCAAAACATATTAGCATTTCTTTTATTTACAGTTCAATGCTAAATTTTTCACTGGCATTGTGAGTCTTACCTCTTCATCCCCAAAAGGTTGCAATTCTTTCAGAACTGGAATTAACCATGAATGCTGGTGAACAAGCTGTGATAATTAATGGAGATGCTGAATTACACCAGATTGGAACAACACTTGTTTTTTTCCCCTTCTTCTTTTTCCTCCTCTGCCCAACATTGATCCATCTACCTGACCTTGCTTCTGGCAAAGTGAGCTCAAGGATGATGCAATGTTAGGGCCTCTCTTACAAAAAAGGGTAAATCATATTAAAAGGCAATTAAAATGGCATTAATTTCCTTTTATTGGTTTTTCCCAAGTGAGCAATGCTGAATGTTTATGAAAGTAAGAATCAATATTCTGTGGGCATGTAGCATTTGCTTTTTAAAAAATCTTTCCATGAACCAGAATCTTCTCCTCCTTCTCTCTTCTCCTCCTCCTCTCTCCTCTTCCTCCTGCTCCTCCACCACCCCTCTCCTTCCCCTGCTCCTCCTCTCTCCTCCTTCACTTCCTCCTCCTCTCTTCTCCTCCCTTCACCTCCTCCTTATCCTCCTCCTCTCTTCTCCTTCTCTTCCTCCATTGAATGAATTCCGATGACCTGGAAGAACAAGCAAACTCTTACAAATCCTCATGAGATGCCTCCCAATTCCAAACATAAACAGTTTCACAGCTCTGACAAATATCGCTGGCAACACAATATATCCTATGGAGGGGCAACTATATTAGGAGTTTAGTTTATAAAACTAGATTGGGTTGCTATAATCATAGTGTTTTATCTGAAGTTCAGTTCCTTCTCTGTTTTGATGGCATGCAAAACTTAATTTGTATTTGTATCATTTTTGGGAATAAAGAAGACATGGTTTTTCTCTTCTTCCCCATTACTGATTACTGTGATGTTTTCTTTCATTCCCTTATTGATAATTATCATAATTATCATTCATTATCAGCTCAATAGCCATCCATTGCATCCTCTCTGTCTCTCTTTCACACACACAGAGATTTCCTAACGCATTTAAAAAACACAGCTTAAATTTTATTTGTTTTTATTTGAATTAACAAGATAATTCATTACAATGAATGGAATGTTGCAGGCTTAAACATCTGACCAACCTCCCTGCTCAACCTGACCTCCAGATCTATAATGAAAAAAATATGGCCTACCCATCTCAAGAGACTTGCTTTCAGCGTGGAATAGCCAATAGAATGGAAGCCAATAACTCTTATTGTTTTGCTTTCTAGCAACCAATTAATAAAATGACCATTTTTCTCATCTAGTTGCAGCTTTTGGCAATGGCACCTTTCTCCCTTCCTCCCTCCCTCTCACCAATATGATTGCACTTGAGTTTATTTGAGGGACATCTTTCTCTCTGTGTGTATATTTCTGTGTTTATATCAAGCACTCTCTAGATTTCTGGAAAGATTTTTCTTGCTAGCTGGGTGTTGTAACAGAGTCTTGAAAGACTATGAAAATAATTCTCCTGTGCAACTTACACCTAGAGTAATTAAGGTGGGTTTACTCTGAACATCTTTCTTGAGCTTCCCTGGCTTCTGGGTTCAAGCATCTCTCTTCTAATGGCCCTGTGTCTTCCTTTAACTGCCCTGATCCCACTACATTTTTCCTGTTTCAAACTGGTAGGAAACAATGGCTCTGATTTTTGAAAATTGGGCTAAATGCAGCTGCAGAAAAAAAAAGCTTACAGATACATCTAGGTCAGAACCTTGAGATCTCCTATTTCAGCTCACCACCTATTGTCCTTTTGGTCCAGTGGTGGGTTTCAAAAATTTTAGAACCTATTCTGTAGGTGTGGCCTGTTTTGTGTGAGTGGCTTGGCAGTCATGTGACCAGGAGGGAGTGGCTTGGTGGTCATGTGACTGGGTGGGTGTGGCCAACTTGGAAAATGTGGTGAAACTCACTTAACAACGCTCTTGCTTTGCAACCAAAATTTTGGGCTCAATTGTGGTCATAAATTCGCTCTTCCTTTCTTCCTTTCTTCCTTTCTTCCTTCCTTCCTTCCATCTCTCTCTCTTCCTTTTTCTTTCTTTCTTTCTTTTGTCTCTGTCCCACTTTCTTTTTCTTTCTTTTTTCTTTCTTCCTTTCTCTTTCCTTCTTTCTTTCTTTTTCTCTTTTTTCTCATTCTCCCTCCATTCCTTCATTCTTTCCTTCCTGCCTTTCTTGTGTATATCTCTCCCCCTTCCTTCCTTCCTCTCTTATTTTCTCTCTTTTTCTCTCTCACACTCACATCCCTTCCAATTATATTCGTAGATATATTCTATGAACCAAAACCAATAAATCCTACTGTATTTCCATAAAAATAACACCCTGCCTTATATTTTTTTGAACCCCAAAATAAGCATTTGGTGTTATTTTTATGGAGGTTTTACTATTTTGGGGCACAACTTGCAGGTGGTAGGTGGGAAGGGGGAGACACAAGAGAACATTTAGACATAGTGAATGTAGACTTCGGCTAAGTTTCAAGTTGTTTGTAATAGTCCCCCCTTAGTAAAATTATACAATGTAGATTAGGTAGCACAGTTGGCTGAGAAACCACACCCAGAGTATTTGTTAATGGCCATCATTCAACATTTCTATCAGTGACTTTGATGAGATAGTTCAGAAGTTGCTTATCAAGTCTATAAATGATGCAAAGCTGAGAGATATAGGTTTTCTCTTTGCAGGAGAAAGAATATTTTTAAACTCTAAAGAGATTTGGGTAATGATTGAAATGAGTAGAATTTAACCAGAAGAAATATAGACCCCTGCATCTGGGTAGGAAAAATGAAAAGCAAAAGCAAGGAATGGGACTTGGTTTGGCCAAGAAGTTCATGTTTGCTCAGTAGAGATGATGTTGTAAATCCTGCAGTGAGTAGGAAGTTGAATTGCATTACTCCCAGCTCTGATTTGAAGACCAAGATAACGTATTACCTGACTTCCAGCTCAGTCAATGCTCTGTCTTGCTTCTTCCATGCCCCACCCCGCCCCACATGCCACCCCCAAGTTGCATCCATAAAGGGGGCGAGGGGCAGGAAGCCCTGCCATGCCCCTTTATGCAGCCCACCTCTCTTTCAAGTGGACAGGAAGCTCCCTCCTACCATGTAGCCGGCTGGTTGAGAATCAGGCAGTCGTGGGAATTGCCTGCAATTCTTGTTACTGTGAGGTTGCGCATTGCAAAGAATGAGGCAAGGCGGTGGGGGCTGGGGGTGGAGGATGAAGCAAGGCAGGGGCTGCCCGAGCTGCCCCAATGCCCCGCACCGGCTTACCTGAAGGCCCTTCAGCCAGGCCACCCATGCCAAGCCCTTCCCCCTCCCCAGGGGAACCACATCCCTTCACTAACCTGCTTTCCAGCTCCATTCTCCACTGTGTGTTAAGGACAAGAAAATTAGTCTGTGCGACCATGGTAAAAAAAAATACCAGAAATTCAGACCTTCCAACTTCTCGCAAAAAAAAAAAAAAGTCTCGCAAAGTTGGAAGTAGTCCCACAGACTACTTTTCTTGCCACTGACATAGTTGAGAATGGAGCAGGTAAGCAGGTTAGTGAAGAGATGTGGCTGTCTTGGGGTGGGGGCAGAGGGAGCTGTATGTGTTTGTGTGAGAGAGAGAGAAGCAGGGGAGATTGAGAGAACATTTCTGACAGCCCTGGATATCTCTCCGAGGTCGGATCTCTCTCTTTCTCTCTCTCTCTCTCCCTCTCTCATACACACACACACACACACACACACACACACACACACACTTTCTTTGGGAATGCAGCACAGACGCCCCCTCCCAGGATCGCTAGGCTGAAGCCTCTGGATTGAGGCTTTTGGTGGTGGGGTGGTGGTCTCTGTGCTAAGTCCTTTGCAGGCAGTTTCTAGGATGCCTGCCCACCAGTAAGGGACCTCCATGCACAGCGCTTTTCTTAGCACAGGGAGACGGATGGGGCAGGCGTTCCAGAACTTACTTCCGGGTCCACTCTGGAACCTCTTCCCTCCAGATCGGTAAATTTCACCATCCGGTTCTCCTGATCCGGTGCGAACCGGCAGAAACCCACCACTGTTTTGGTCCCAATGAAGATTTCATTTGATAATCTGTGACCACAGTGTCTGCTGTATTTGCCGTAGGGTCTTTTCTATTGTTACAGGAAATGTGGCGATGCTTTAACATAATCTGAAACTGGCTTCTGCCCTTAAATATTTCTATGAGAGAATTGGATTGCTCCGAATAAGGCATTTTCCTAAGCATGAAGGAAACCAAGCTGTACAAATGAAGGGGAAATGATCTTATTTTCTCCTAATGCTAAAAGTAATCAGTTTATTAAGGAAAGTCATAGATAGAACTAATGTTGTGTTAAATAAAATGCCTTAGTAGGCTATAATAGGGAAAGCCATTCTCTGCATATGCCCAATTTAATATGTAATGAAAAGGTTTATCTAGGACCTCATTTGATATCCCCTTTCAGATGTTCATTTAAGAGGTACTGAGATTAAGTAGTACTAATAAAGCAACTTTTAATGTTAGTCTCCAACCAGCAGTCAGCCAGGTTAGTGATAGCTGGCCTCTAACCTGAGTTGAAAGACAATGTTCAGTCTGTTTGCTACCTTCTTGTTTAAACAGTATCACCAATTTGAGCGGTACGGTGGCCTAGAGGTTCAGATACTCACCTCACACTCAGGAGGTCACAATTCTAGGCAGTGACAGATGTTTCCCTCTCAGGGTGCAAAGAGAAATTATTTGCTATGAACGCCATATAGGCGTCAGGAAGGGCATCCAGCCAGTGAATGCTCAGCTCCATTCAGTTGCTTCGACTCCATCCCAATACAAGGGATTATAGGTTGTAAAAAGAAAGGGGGAAAAAGTGTATTGCCAAATTGTTAGCAGGGAAGAGCATCCTGGTATCCTGGTATTTTCAAATCCTGCTATCCAACAGACTTCAGCTCTCATAACTTTTTAAATCATAGATATACAGTATGCTTGCAGTGAAAATAACTTCCATGATGTCAAACATATTGTGCAAGTCTTTTGTTATCATTTAAGAGGGCAGAAGGTGACCAGCTTCACGAAACACATGCATATGCTGATAATAAGCCCAAACATTTAACATAGAACAAAAAATAATAATCTGAGTATTATAACAAGTGAAGAACTGAAGAACACTAATGAATAATTATTCTGAATTAAGACATGCAGCTGGAGAGAACCACTTTAAAGGCAACCCAAGATTTTACAACACAGCCTTTGTTGCAAGAGGCAACAAAATCAAGTCAAGTTAAAATTTATTAAAAGTCACTGACCCAGATTTCATTAAAAATAGAACTAGCAAAGTAGAATGCACTATGCATAATAAAAGGCCTACCCTTGTGCATAATTTATTATTATAACAATACACAAATTCTCCCTCCTTTTGATGGTATGGTATGAAGAGACCTCTAAAGTTGGTTATTTATTTATTTATTTATTTATTTACATTTATATCCCGCCCTTCTCCACAGAGGACCCATTTATAAATGGGGCATGGCTTAAAATGAAACTTGCCATGCCTTGATTAAGGTCTAAGCAACTTCTTAGTGTGCTCTATTTGCAATTCTATGTCAAGAATAGAACTACCATTATCTGATTCTTGTCTCAGTTTATGTAGTTTGATGTTTATGTAGAACTTCCAAGAAGATTCATCTCACAAGACAAGATGTATAGTATCAGGACTTGGAGCTGAAAGTGAATATCTGAGTGTACATAGCCATATCTTGTTCTCTATTTTTAATAAACTCTACTTCCAAAGGTAGAATATTAGGTATGTCTACCTGAAATAACTTATTTAGGAAGTCAGTTTGTCCTCTATCTAGTTTCTCAAGGGTAACCCCTGGATTTAACTATGCTCTATGGAGGAGCTGTCCAACCTCTTGGCTGCAAGCAAGAGATGACAGATTTAGCCATAGAGGTGATGTAATCAATGGAGATTGTAAGGATTGCCTCTCCTAGCTTAAGAAAGTGAAGACTCTTGAAATGGAGTAATTCAAAAGGAAACTTTTAGTAAGTAAAAGGGAAACCATTAAGCTCAAAGCAACGTCTGAATCCCCTTTGGCAATGCAAGTAGAATTAAAGCAGTAGAGACCCCTCCCATTAGTTAGAATGCAGATTTTAGCCATTACACAAGTGTGAAGATGTTCCCTTTACCAACTGCCCTGAGAACTGAATAAACATACATTCCCATGGCTATCTTCCGTTAGACATTAAAGTGAAACCTCCCACATGGCCATCATAAACATTCCCCCAAAAGGTGAGGGGATCTCAAGGTGCTTCGGGGCAGGAAACCAGTTGTAAAATATCAGTTGTCACAGGCACTGCTAATAAATCAACTCCAAGGCCCCCCTCCTCCCAGATGAATGGCAGTATCACTTTTAGGGATCTGACAGAGATGCTGGACACACAGACATAAAGGCAAAGGTTTGGGAGAAAAACAACAACTCTGAATAATCAATAGATGTTAAGAGGTACATACAAGAAGCCATCTGCCATAAAGACAAGATTCTATTCTATTTTATAGAATCTTTTACCGAATCTATAGTAATAAGCAGCCTGCAAAATTAGGTAACCAAGATTGCAGTTAAGATATGAGAGAATTGCCTATATGTGCTTGAAATATTATTTTAACAGCCCTGAATTATTGTACAGAGATTTAGCTATTTCATAATGTTTCCTATAAGGTAATTGGCACATGTAGATACACATTAGGGTTTTTTTAAAAATATATATTTTTAGACAGACATAGACAGACAACACATAAAACATAAAACCACTTCAATTACATACAGTGTGTCGATTGGTTACAAAACTTTTGCATCTTTTCCGTAGTCCTCACTTACAATTTATATAAAATCACATATTATCAATCTAATATGTATATATAACTTATCATCATTGTACATATTTTCCTGACTATAAGTATTATTTCTTCATTTTATATGAGATGTTCTAGATTTTAAATTCATTTATGTTATAACAATTCATTATATCATCCTGGATCTATCCAATTTTAGTGCATCTTTATATTCTGTAACATTCGATTGTTTGTATTATAAAATTCTCTAGCATCTTTTATTTCCATGTTTTTTTATCTAACCACTGATAAAATAAATTCCATATCTTATAAAATTGTTTATCTTCTAATTTCAAATGTCAATTTACTCATTTTGGCATATTCCATTATTTTCTGAATAACTTCATCCTGCATTGGCATTTTTCCAGTTTTTAGCAAATATAATTCTAGCTGCTGTTAACACATTTACAATCAAATATTTTTATTCTCTACTATATATTTCCGGTAAAATCCCCAATAAAAAAATCTCTGGTTTAAAGTCTATATGTTTTTTCCAACTATGTGTGGATTTTAGTCCAGTATCTTTCAGCTTCTGCACACGTCCACCACATTAAGATTTATTCTTAAACATTCTTGCTATTCTTGTCAGGGATAAGTGCCACCTTTAAAATATCTTATACAAATTTTCTTTATATACTGTTGACATTGTCATTTTGTAATTTTGAGACCACAATTTTTGCCATTTCTCTAAGTCAATCCCATGTCCAAAATTCCCCTCCCCAAGCAATCATAGATTCTTAACTTGTTCTTCTTCTAGCTTAACCTCTAATAAGTATCCATATAGTTTTTTAATCATCTTTTCATCAGTACCTGTCAACATTTTATCTAAATCAGTCATTTTATCATAAAAGCCTTCTATTTTAATATCTTTATCATATCTAGAATGTATTTGCACATATGAAAACCAGTGCAACTTCTTAACATCCCTGGATATCAATAAATCATCCTTCAGATGATTCTGGATTCTAGGCTGAATGTTGCTAGATAGATAGGAAAATCAGAAAGCAAAATCAGCTCTGTGCCATTGAGAACAGAACAGAATAACAGAGTTGGAAAGGATCTTGGAGATCTTCTAGTCCAACCCTCTGCTCAAGCAGGGAACCTTATCCCATTTCAGATAAATGATCTTTTCTTAAAGACCTCCAGTGATGAAGAACCCACAACTTGTGGAGGCAAGTCGTTCCACTGGTTGATTGCTCTCACTGTTAGGAAATTTCTGCTTTGCTCCTTGATTAGTTTCCATCCATTGCTTCTTGCCCTGCTTTCAAAATTTCCAATTTGGAACATCCACTGGTTCTCCAAAACTCACTAGATCTAGTCACAATGCACAAGTTACAGTCATTTGTTTAGAGACCATTCAAAGTTATGACAGCAGTGAAAAAAGTGACTTAAGACCAGTCCTTGCAATATATGACCATGGCAGCCTCTCCAAGGTCACCTCCTCAAAACGTGAAAACTTGGCATATATTTTTGATAGTGGCAAAATCCAGAGGTCCTGTGAAAGCCACTTGCAACCTTTCCAGATAAATCCTGACAAGCAAAGTCAATGGGGGAAGCTGGATTCACTGAATGATCATGTGATTCACTTAGCAACCATTGCAAAAAATGATTGTAAAATTGGGCACAAGTCACTTAACCATTGCCTTGCTTAGCAACAGAAACTCTGGCCCCGGATGTGATCGTAAGTCAAAAATTACTTATATACCACCCTAAATCAGACTTCCCAGGATTTATTTTTTTGCTGTGGGGTGGGGGAGAATAATCCTTCATTCTTAAGAATTTATTGCTTACAACAATATGTAAATCCCAGCAGCAAATTAAGACATATTGACTTGAACTTTTATGAACAAAGGGATTCAGTCTATAAAAGAATAGCTCTTGAGCTCAATGAATATTTAGAAGGATATACAAGAACCAGGATTTTTAAAAAGATCATGGTGTAACAGAACGTAAGTAAAATACCAACTTTAAAAGTAAGGAGAAAACTCAAGAGCAACATACAACACCCAAAGCTAAATGGAGCATATCACCTTAATTAGCCAGAAGACAGCACAGCCTCCCTGAAAATCCACATTTGGCAATAATAATAATAATAATAAAGTTGCATTTATTGACCGCACCCTCTCCCCACAGGGACTCGGGGCGGTGCACAGGGAAATTAAAAAATGAAAAATATACAAAATACATACAAATTAAAACGAATTAAACTCAATCAATCCTGTGCTAAAATCCCCTTAACTAAAAACATCCAATAAATATAGTATACATTTAAAAACCCATAGACAGAGAGACTACCCTAGGCCGGCCAGGCGGAAAAGATGAGTCTTCAATTTCAGGCGGAAGGAGCGGAGGTCCGTGGTCGTTCTAATATCGGGGGGAAGGTCGTTCCAGAGGGCCGGGCCCGCCACAGAGAGAGCCCTTCCCCTGGGCGTCGCCCGCTGACAAAGTCCCTCTCTGTGGGAGCGAATCGGCCGTGAGGATGTATGAGGCAGGATCCGATCCCGCAGGTAGCTAGGTCCCGAGCCATGGAGCGCTTTAAAGATGATGATTAATACCTTGAAGCGCACCCGGAAGACAACAGGTAGCCAGTGCAGCTCGCGCAAGAGCGGTGTAACGTGGGTGAACCTGGTGGTTCCCATAATTGCTCGCGCGGCTGCATTCTGAACTAACTGAAGATATTGAAGATATTGTCAAAAGGGTCCTTTGTTGTGAATCACCTGCAATACCATCTTCCTGGCTTATGGGACCAAGAACAGGAGTCACCAATAATGACCAATTCATTCAGTAATTCTAACTGGCTATTTTAGGCTTCCTATAGGGTTTTGGTTTTTTTTGACCTTGGAACTGCATCAAACATTCATCATCTACAATTATAGCAGCAATGACACCTCCAAGAACTGAGAACTTTGTTTCCTCACTGTTAAAACTTTCAAGTTGATGGAAACTGGCATCATTTCTAAGAGTTTGATTTTTATTTATTCACCTAGCTGGGGAATTTATTATAATCTCTCCTTCTATAAATAGACCCCAGAAAATGTGTTTATGAATAAGCTTTCTTAATCCAATGTTTGTCTACTCATTTGTGCTTTTTTGTTTTTTGCTGATTGCGCTTGATAGTCTTTGATATGAAATGACTTTGCTAAAATATCAATTCATTTCATCCTGCTCTGAACAGGCACCCAACACCGGTCATTCCATTACTGCAAATTAAATCACAGCCAATCCATGAACTTCATTTATGCATTGCTGTGTTCCTTGTATTACTTGTCAATGTTTTTAGACAATGCTTTGTTAAGAAGAATACTTTTCCAGAGGGATCATTAATTTCCGTTTCCTGAGATGACATATACATTGAAAAGGATTCCTAATTCCGATGTTCGGAATACGTGAAGTTTTCAGGAGATGTTTACATAATAGGAAAAGAAATTGAGCAGTTTAAAATCTAAACAAAATTGTCTGTTTGATACATGTGGTGCCAGATACCATGTTTAGCTGGGGATATGAGAAGTTTGATTTCTTATTGGCACCCTGACACAAATTACTGTGAGCTATTTTTAGAAAACAAAATCACAACTATGGTACATATCTGCATTGCACCTTTAGGTACCGGTAGGTCCTGTCCTATTATGTTGCCATCTGGACTTTTTTTATTTTTTATTGAAAGAGTTTTATACAAACAAATTCCCCCCCCTTCCCCCCCCCATACATATAATGTAATTCAACTACAAATACTGTACCCCCCTCCTCCCACCCAACATAATATAGATTTCTCATAACATAACATAACATAACATTACCCCCTTATCCCCATCTTTTAAGCTAATTCATATAAATCTTATACAAATATATTTCCCTCCCCTAACCACCCTAACCCTCCCCCTGACACAAATTACCGTGAGCTATTTTTAGAAAACAAAATCACAACTATGGTACATATCTGCATTGCACCTTTAGGTACCGGTAGGTCCTGTCCTATTATGTTGCCATCTGGACTTTCAAAAGGCTTAAAAAACTGGGATTATTTATTTTTATTTTTTATTTTATTAAATTTATACCCCACCCTTCTCCTTGTTAGGACCCAGGGCGGCGCACAGGCATTATTAAAACCACAAAATACAAAATACAAAATCGATTTAAAATATATTAAATTATTAGACCCGTGCTAAAAACCCATTTTAAAACCATACCAAATTAATTTTAATTTTAAAAGTCAGAAGTAGGGGCTATCCTAGGCTGGCTTGTTGGAATAGATACGTCTTAAGACGTTGGCGGAAGAGGCGGAGGTCCGAGATAGTGCGAAGGTCGGGGGGTAGGTCGTTCCAGAGGGCCGGGCCCGCCACAGAGAAGGCCCTTCCCCTGGGTGTCGCCAGCCGGCATTGCCCCGCTGACGGCACCCGGAGAAGACCCTCTCTGTGGGAGCGGATCGGACGAAGGGATGTATGGGGCAGGAGATGGTCTCGTATATAGCTAGGCCCCGAGCCATGGAGCGATTTGAAGATGGTCGTCAGCACCTTGAAGCGCACTCGAAAGGCCACAGGCAGCCAGTGCAGCTCGCGCAGGAGAGGTGTTACGTGGGTTTGCCTTGAGGCACCCATAATCACCCGCGCGGCCGCATTCTGTACTAACTGTAGCTTTCGAGTGCACCTCAAGGGGAGCCCCATGTAGAGAGCGTTACAGTAATCCAGCCGGGATGTCACAAGCGCTTGAGTGACTGTGCGAAGGGCTCCCCGGTCCAGTAAGGGGCGCAACTGGCGTATCAGGCGTACCTGATAGAACGCCCCCCTGGCCACGGCTGTCACATGGTCCTCCATGGACAGCCGCGAATCCAGGAGGACGCCCATGTTGCGCGCCCTCTCCACGGGGGCCAGTTGTTCGCCCCCAATGGCCAGTGTTGGACTTATCTGGCTGAACCGGGGTGCCGGAAACCACAGCCACTCGGTCTTGGACGGGTTGAGTCTGAGTTTGTTACTACCCATCCAGATCCGTACGGCCTCCAGACACTGGGACAGCACCTCGACGGCATCGTTGGGGTGGTTTGGGGTGGATATGTACAACTGAGTGTCATCAGCGTACAGATGGTATTCCACCCCAAAACCACGGATGATCTCGCCCAGCGGCTTCATGTAGGTGTTAAACAGGAGTGGCGAGAGGACCGACCCCTGAGGGACCCCACATGTGAGTGGCCTCGGGGACGACCTCTGCCCTCCTGCCAACACCCATTGCGACCGACCAGAGAGGTAAGACGAGAACCACCGTAGGACGGTGCCTCTCAGCCCCAACCCCCCCAATCGGTGCAATAAGATACCATGGTCGATGGTATCAAAAGCCGCTGAGAGGTCTAATAGGACAAGGATAGAGGAACAACCTCTATCCCGTGCCCTCCAGAGATCATCTACCAACGCGACCAATGCTGTTTCGGTGCTGTGACCGGGCCGGAAGCCGGACTGGCGCGGGTCTAGATAATCAACTTCCTCCAGATGTCGGGGAAACTGTTGAGCCACCACACTCTCAACAACCTTCATTAAAAAGTGAAGGTTGGAGACGGGACGATAGTTCTCTAATAAAGCTGGATCCAGGGATGGTTTCTTGAGGAGGGGCCTCACCACCGCCTCTTTCAAAACGGTGGGCAAGTGCCCCTCACTCAGAGATGAATTCACAATGCCCTGGAGCCAGCCTCGTGTCACCTCCCAGGATGCCAGTACAAGCCAGGAGGGACACGGGTCCAATAAACATGTGGTGGCTCTAAGGTTCCTCCGCAACCTGTCCATATCCTCGGTAGTAACAAAGTCAAACTCCTCCCAAGGTGTAATCTCAAGACCAACGCTGGACGCCTCGACTGGACCACAAGTGGAGGGCAACTCGTTCCGAATCTGAGTGATTTTGTCCTGCAGGAATACTCCAAATTCCTCTGCTCGACCCTGCAGAGGGGCTTCCCGCGGCCTCAGATGAATTCTTGAGAAAATGTCTATGGAGATTCTCAATTATCCAGGCCACGGTTGTTCCAAAGGTGCTTTTTCCAAAAGCAGGTGAACTTTTTTCTTTTTTAAAATGTTTCCTTTCTTATCTAAGAAGCTTCTTCAATTCTAACTTTTGACCTAACACCCCCCTACTTTTATTAGCTACCAAAAAAAAAAAAAGGCAAATTCCACATTGGGCTGCATTAACAGGAATAGAGTGCCCAAATCATGGGAAGAGTTTCATCTTAATTTGCCCCAATTTGGAGTATTATATTGAGGTTTCTGTACCACAATTCAAAATTGACAGTGACAAATTCAGAGGGCAACCAGGGTAGGGAGAGATCAGGAAACCAAGACGACGGAAGAGAGTTGTTGTCAGAATTAATGAGGTGAGCAACCAAGAAAAAATAAAATCAGAAGAAAGGAGGTTGTGCAAAAGTTTTCTTTAATGATGATACTTTGAGAAAATTTCCATTTCTTTGTACAGGAGGAAGAAAATGCCCAAAAGTAAGCTGCAACAAATAGCCAAGCAATCAGAAAATGTTTGCTCTGTCTTTATTTTTATTTGTTTATTTTATATTTATCTATACTGCCCATCTCACCTGGGTGACTCTGGATGGCTTAACATAAAAACCTATATAAAGGCATAAATAAAAAGCAGAGTTAAAAGAGAGAGAATGCCAGTGGTATTACCTTGATTGAAAAATTGTGATTACATTGTTTAGATTCGGGAGACTTCTAGGCTTATTGATAGAGGAAGGCCATAACAGAGGTCTGCTGTCTCAGTTACCAGAAAATTCCCAGTTTTGACAGTTAATAGCTTTCGTTCAATTTGCAGAAAGATGGATTCTTATTTTTCAACTCCCTCCTCCTCTCTGTTGCAATACCTTTCCCAAAATGTCTTTTAATAGAGCTGTTTCTATGCAGGTAGTTCTTGCCACTTAATAACCAAAGAAACAATAAATGAGGTTACTGTGAGTTGTGTTGTGGGTTGACATTTTGCAGGCACTCCAACTAATGGTCTCATTATGGATCCAATAGACTTTTAAGAAGATCTTTGAGAAAACAATGCATTTCTTAGCACACAGGGTCAAGAATCTTACGGGTAACTTTGATGCTGTAATGCTCTTAGAGTCAATTATATTTCTTTAATGCATCCTGCTTCTTAATTTCAGCAAACCCCCGCTATTAATGAATTCTTAATGTGTTGCAATTCTGTTGAGGACTACTGGAGTGGAGGAGGCATAGGCAATCACTTCCTTTTTTATCACCTTTATATGAAATCAGGATGACTATTCAGAAACAATTTACTTTCCAAGTAGGAAGTATGTAACAATTGAAACTGAACACTATGCCAAGTCATAGGTCTCTATCCTCAGTTGCCCTGTATATTTGCTACGACTGCGAGAGTCCCCGCTCTCGCAGGTTTGGCCCTCCGCTCTAACGAGGGCCCGCCTTGATGAAGGATTTATTAATCTGGAGAGGTGGGCGAAGCGCGGCCTTAGGTTTTTTTTAGCTTTTAGATTACTGTCTATTTTAGGGGGTACCAGGGAGGGGGGAGGGTATAAACAGTTAGGAAGAGAGGGCCAGGCCAGCAGCCGACGGAGGGCAGCGGAAGGATCCGTGAGGGGGGGGGGAAACGCGAGTCGTCCCTAGGGAGGGCATTTCCATCCCGACGGTCGTGGGAAGAGGCAGGTCCGAGGGGAGGCAAGTTCCATCCTCCCGGTTGGGGACACGTGGCCGTTGGTTGCATACGGTCAGGTGTCACAACCCCTGCAGGCTGGGTGGTCAGGGAATACAGAGCCAGGGCCTGAGGCTGATGTTTTGTAACGCCAGGTCCGTTGTCAACAAAGCCCCCCTCATCCATGACCTTGTGTCAGAGGGGGAGCCGGACCTGGCAGGAATAGCGGAGACCTGGTTGGACCACAAGGGTGGACTCCCCCTCGTTGAAATGTGCCCACTAGGTTACCACGCTTTTCATCAGCCTCGGGCCCTAGGCAGGGATGGTGGGGTAGCGGTTATTGTAAAGGAAGGTCTTGAGCCGAGAGAGACCGTTGTGCCTCAGACCACCGGTTGTGAGTCCCTCTATGTGAAGTGGGGCCTAGGGAGGCAGTTGGGCTTGCTGGTTGTATACCTGGCTCCCCGCTATGTAGCAGCAGCCCTGCCCGAGCTCCTGGAGATGATCGCTACGGTGGCAGTTGAGACCCCCAGACTTTTAGTCATGGGGGACTTTAACTTGCCATCGGTGGGCGAATCATCCGAGGTAGCTCGGGAGTTCATGGCTTCCATGACGGCCATGGACCTGACCCAATTAATTCAAGGCCCCACTCACGAGGGTGGACATACACCGGATCTCATCTTTGTCTCTGGCCAATGGAAGAGTGATCTGGGTATAGGGGATATAGTCATCACGCCCTTGTCATGGTCAGATCACTCACTTCTCCGGCTCGACTTTCCAACCGCTACTCCCCTCCGCGGGGAGGCGGAACCTGAGTCATCTATCTGGTTCCGCCCCAGGCGCCTGATAGACCCTGATGGGTTCCAGGCGGCGCTTGGGCCACTTCCTGTACCCCTGACCCGCGCCCCGATGGAGGACCTCGTGGCCGCATGGAATACTGCGACCACGGGAGCCTTGGATCGGGTCGCGCCCTTGCGGCCTCTCTTGCGGCGGCGAGCCACCCTGGCTCCTTGGTTTACCGAGGAGCTGAGGACGATGAAACGCCACAAGAGATGCCTAGAGAGAAGATGGAGGTCTACCCGATCTGAATCTGACCGGACACAGGTAAGAGCCCATTTACGGACTTACATTGTGGCGCTGAGAGTGGCCAAACGTCATCATTGTGCCACTCTCATAGCATCCGCAGACAACCGCCCTGCCGCCCTGTTTAGGGTGACCTGCTCCCTCCTTCAACAGAGGGTGCGGGAAGCCCCGCTACAGGGTAGAACAGAGGAATTTGTGACTTTTCTGCAGGAGAAAATCGCTCAGATACAGAACGAGTTAGCCCCCATTGATGGTCCAGTGGGATGCCACGAGATAGATCTTGTTTGGGAGGAGTTTGACTCCGTTACTTTTGAGGATATGGACAGGTTACGTGGGCGACTGCGAGCCACCACATGTTTATTGGACCTGTGTCCCTCCTGGCTTGTACTGGCATCCTGGGAGGTGACACGAGGCTGGCTCCAGGAGGTTGTCAACGCATCCTTAAGTGAGGGTTCCTTGCCTGCCTCCCTAAAAGAGGCTATGGTGAGGCCCCTCCTTAAGAAGCCCTCTTTGGATCCAGCTTTATTAACCAACTATCGTCCAGTCTCCAACCTTCCCTTTTTGGCGAAGGTTGTTGAGAGTGTGGTGGCACAACAGTTTCCCCATCACCTGGAGGAAGTTGACTATCTAGACCCACGCCAGTCCGGCTTTCGGCCCGGGCATAGCACCGAGACGGCATTGGTCGCGTTGGTCGATGATCTCTGGAGGGCCAGAGATGAGGGTTGTTCCTCCATCCTGGTCCTATTAGACCTCTCGGTGGCTTTTGATACCATCGACCATGGTATCCTATTGTATCGGCTGGGGGGGTTGGGGGGGGAGGCACCGTTTTACGGTGGTTCTCCTCCTACCTCTCTGGCCGATCGCAATTTGTGTTGACAGGAGAGCAGAGGTCGACCTCGAGACCCCTCACATGTGGGGTGCCTCAGGGGTCGGTCCTCTCGCCTCTCCTGTTTAACACATATATGAAGCCGCTGTGTGAGATCATCCGTGGTTTTGGGGTAGAGTACCATCTCTACGCTGATGATACTCAGCTGTATATATCTACCCCAAACCACCCCAACGATGCCGTAGCGGTGATGTGCCAGTGCCTGGAAGCCGTACGGATCTGGATGGGAAGAAACGGACTCAAGCTCAACCCGACCAAGACTGAGTGGCTGTAGTTTCCGGCTGCCCGATTCAACCAGCTGACTCCATCGCTGGCCATTGGGGGCGAACACCTTGCCCCAGTGGATGGGGTGCGCAACTTGGGTGTCCTCCTGGATGCCCGGCTGTCCATGGAAGATCAAGTGACAGCCGTGGCCAGGAGGGCGTTTTACCAGGTTCACCTGGTTCGCCAGTTGCGCCCCCTATTGGATCGGGACGTCCTTCACACAGTCACTCATGCTCTCGTGACATCCCGACTGGACTATTGTAACTCTCTCTAAATGGGGCTCCCCTTGAGGTGCACTCGGAGACTTCAGCTAGTCCAGAATGCAGCCGCGCGAGCAATTATGGGAACCGCAAGGTGTACCCACGTAACACCGCTCTTGCGCGAGCTGCACTGGCTGCCTGTCGTCTTCCGGGTGCACTTCAAGGTTCTAGTTATCATCTTTAAAGCGCTCCATGGCTCGGGACCTAGCTATTTGCAGGATCGGATCCTGCCGCACACATCCACACGGCCGATTCGCTCCCACAGAGAGGGACTTCTCCGGGTGCCGTCCACTAGACTTTGTCAGCGGGCGACGCCCAGGGGAAGGGCTCTCTCTGTGGCGGGCCCAGCCCTCTGGAACGACCTTCCCCCCGACATTAGAACTACCACGGACCTCCGCTCCTTCCGTCTAAAACTAAAAACATATCTGTTCTGCTTGGCCGGCCTAGGATAGTCTCTCTTCGATGGGGTTGCCAGAAATTTTAGATGGGGATTTTAGTTTTTTAATTGGAATTTTTAGCGCAGGGAAATATTTAATTTGTTTTTAACTATATGTATGTATTTATTGTTTTATTAGCCCTGTGCACCGCTCCGAGTCCCTTCGGGGAGAGGGAGCGGTCAACAAATTTAATAAATTATTATTATTATTATTATTATTATTATTATTATTATTATTATTATTATTATTATTATTATTATTATTATTATTATTATTATTATTATTATTATTATTATTATTATTATTATTATTATTATTATTATATACGAGGATGGAAAAACTACAATAACACAAGCAATTTGATACCTGGAAAATAAAGAGGAGGACAAAGAATAACATAATAATAGAGTTGGAAGGCACCTTGGAAGTGTTCTAGTCCAACCCCCTGCTGAAGAACCTATACCACTCTGGATAAATGGCTGTCCAAACTCTTCTTAAAACCTACAGTGATAGAGCACCCACAACTTTTGGAGGCAAGCTGTTCCACTGATTAATTATTGTCATTGACAGGAAATTTCTCCTTAATTCTCGGTTACATCCCTTCTTCATAAGCAGAATAAGAGAGTTAGAAGGGATCTTGGAAGTCTTCTAGTCCAACCCCTTACTTAGGCAGGAAAATCTACACCACTGCAGACAAATTATTATTCAAGCTATTCTTAAAAACTTCTAGTGTTGGAGCATTCACAACTTCTGGAGGCAAGTTGTTCCACTGATTAATTATTCTGTCAGGAAATTTCTCCATCTAAGATTCCATCTATTACTTCATGTGCTGCCCTCACTGCATTGGAGGTCAACACCCTCTTCTCGGTTGCAGCCCCTCAAATATTGGAAGACTGCTATCATATTATCACTGATCCTTCTCTTTTTTAGACTAGACTTACTCAGTTCCTGGAACCATTCATTATTTGCTTTAGCCTCCAGTCCCACTATCATCGTTGTTCCTCTTCTCTGTACTTCTTCTAGAGTTTCTACATCTTTTTTGTATTGTGGTGAACCAGAACTGGATACAGTATTTCAAGGATGGCGATAGTGATAATGGGGGAAGAAGAGGAGGAGGGTGGGGGAAAGCATAATTATGAATCAATTTATGGACACAAGTTATGGAATGATAGATTGATGGATTTTGTCTCTTCTCTATTTCCATCCTTCCTTAATAAAGGCTGGAATTTCTTATATGTGATAGACTTCTCTTTGAAGTTATCTTGAGCCAGGGGCAACACCTATTTTGGGCTTGCTTCCTGCTAGGTGAAATTGCTTCCTGCTATTTCAATCTGTTTCCATGCTAAGCGATCAAGCACAGCCTTTCTGAAAGTGACCTCCTTCAGGTAGGTTCAAATTTACAATCCCAGAAACCCCAGGAAGAAAAATGAGATGTTGGGTTGGACTTTCAGGAAGTGTACTTCTAAAACATGCCAGGCAGAAGAAATCTCTATGAAATTTCCATGCTTTGGGATTAATTAAAAGAAAAGAAAAGACATGATAGAAGCGTAACAAATTTTACAGATGATCCTGAATCATTTTAACATTTTGTGCTATGGGAATCTTCTCTTGTTTTGTTAGGCATGGTGAAGAATTAGGGAAAAAATAATTCAAGAATCACATCTACTTTGAATACATGGGATCTCAAGAGTAGTGTTTGTTATAAAGCTGTGAGAATGAAACTAGAAGTTCTAATAAAATCAGATCTAAAAAAATAGTGTTTTAGTCATCTTTCTTCAGGGAACAATTCTGGTGCAACATTAGTCATTTTGTGATAATGAGCATTTACTGATATATTAACTATAGTTTCTATTATTCATTCATTCAACTTACATCCCACCTTTCTCTCCAAATAGAGACTCAAGGCTAGCTGTACTAAAGGAGCTATAAAATTACAGTAAAACACATAAAAACTGATTGAATCTTCTCATTCCACTCTTCTATATGAGCTTGTGAACATTCAGAAAGCTGCTAGAATTAGGCTATTGAAAGGAATTTGCTGCCTTGAGCTATTCTAAGGAACACGTTGAACTGAATCTGAACTCCTTGAAAAAAAGGGAAGGGATGGAAAGGAAAGGAAGGAAATGGATAAAGATGGAAAGGAAGGAAAGGAAGTAAATGGATAAAGATGGAAAGGGAAAGGAAGGGAGTCACCAAATCAACCTGGATTAAAATCTCTGCCAGCCCAATGAGATCAAACCTAACCTGGATATAAAACACTCTTGATTGCCTTTTTGCTTGACTCAAAATCCAAAGTGCACAAACAGGCATTTGTAAAAATGTCTGGCACTGGAAACTCAAAATAGAAGAATTTTATTGAGCTGAACTGAGGGGGTTCCAGGGCGGAGGGAGGGAATGTTATTAGGTCGGCGAACAGAGTGGAGGAGGAAGCAGAAGGGTCCATTAAGAGGGGGGATACACAAGCCGTTTCCATTGAGGGTCTACCCATCAAGACGGTCGTAGGGAGGGGCAGGTGCGATGGGAGACAGGTTTTTCCTTCCCGGTTGGGGGCACAGGGCCGCTGTTTACATGCGGTCAGATGCCACAACCCCCGCGGGCTAGGTGGTCAAGGATTACAGAGCCAGGGCCCAAGGCTGATGTTTTGCAATGCCAGGTCCGTGGTCAACAAAGCCCCCCTCATCCACGACCTTGTGTCGGAGGGGGAGCCGGACCTGGTAGGAATAGCGGAGAACTGGTTGGGTCACGAGGGAGGACTTCCCCTCGTAGAAATGTGCCCACCAGGTTACTGCGCTTTTCATCAGCCGCGGGCCCTAGGCAGGGGTGGCGGGGTAGCAGTTATTGTTAGGGAAGGTCTTGAGCCGAGAGAGACCACTGTACCACAGACCACCGGCTGTGAGTCCCTCTGCGTGAAGTGGGGCCTAGGGAGGCAGTTCGGCATGCTGATTGTATACCTGGCTCCCCGCTATGTAACAGCAGCCCTGCCCGAGCTCCTTGAGGTGATTGCCGCGATGGCAGTTGAGACCCCTAGACTGGTTGTCATGGGGGACTTCAACCTGCCATCGGTTGGCGAATCATCAGAGGCAGCTCGGTAGTTCATGGCCTCCATGACGGCCATGGACCTGACCCAAGTAATTCAGGGCCCCACGCGCGAGAGAAGACACACGCTGGATTTAATCTTTGTCTCTCGTTAGTAGAAGAGTGATCTGGGTCATGCCCTTGCGGCCTCTCTTGTGGCGACGAGTCACCCAGGCCCCTTGGTTTACCGAGGAGCTGAGGGAGATGAAGTGCCACAAGAGACGCCTAGAGAGGAAGTGGAGATCCACACGGTCCGAATCTGACCGAACACAGGTGAGAGCCCATTTACGGACTTACCTTGTGGCGTTGAGAGTGGCCAAACATCATCATTGCGCCACCCTCATCGCATCCGCAGATAACCGCCCTGCCGCCCTGTTTAGGGTGACCCGCTCCCTCCTTCAACAGAGGGCGCAGGAAGCCCCTTTGCAGGGTAGAGCAGAGGAATTTGGGGAACATCTGCAGGATAAAATCGCTCAGATTCGGAGCGAGTTGGTCTCCATCGAAAGTGGCCCAGTGGGATGCCCCGAGGCAGATCTTGAGACAGTTTTGTGGGAAGAGTTTGACTCTGTTACTGATATGGACAGGTTACGTGGGCGACTGCGTGCTACCACATGTTTATTGGACCCGTGTCCCTCCTGGCTTGTACTGGCATCCTGGGAGGTTACACGAGGCTGGCTCCAGGAGGTGGTCAACACTTCCCTGAGTGAAGGGTTCTTGCCGGCTTTCCTTAAAGAGGCGGTGGTGAGACCCCTCCTCAAGAAGCCCTCTCTGGACCCAGCATTATTGGTGAATTACCATCCGGTCTCCAACCTTCACTTTCTGGCGAAGGTTGTAGAGAGTGTGGTGGCACAACAGTTTCCCCGTCATCTGGAGGAAATTGATTATCTGGACCCGCGCCAGTCTGGCTTCTGGCCCGGGCACAGCACCGAGACGGCATTGGTCGTGTTGGTGGATGATCTCTGGAGGGCCAGAGATGGGGGTTGTTCCTCCATCCTGGTCCTATTAGACCTCTCAGCGGCTTTCGATACCATCAACCATGGTATCCTATTGCATCGGCTGGAGGGGTTGGGGGTGAGGGGCACCGTGTTGTGGTGGTTCTCCTCCTACCTCTCCGGTCGATCGCAATTTGTGTTGGCAGGAGGGCAGAGGTCGACCTCTAGACCCCTCACTTGTGGGGTGCCTCAGGGGTCGGTCCTCTCGCCACTCCTGTTAAACACATATATGAAGCCGCTGGGTGAGATCATCCGTGGTTTTGGGGTAGAGTACCACCTCTACGCTGATGACACACAGCTGTATATATCTACCCCAAACCACCCCAACGATGCCATAGAGGTGATGTGCCAGTGCCTGGAAGCCGTGCGGGCCTGGATGGGAAGTAACAGACTCAGACTCAACCCGTCCAAGACCGAGTGGCTGTGGTTCCCGGCATCCCGGTACAACCAGTTGACTCCATCACTGGCCATAGGGGATGAACATCTAACCCCTATGGATGGGGCACGCAACTTGGGTGTCCTCCTTGATACACGGCTGTCCATGGAAGATCAAGTGACAGCCGTGGCCAGGAGGGCATTTTACCAGGTCCGCCTGGTCTGCCAGTTGCATCCCCTATTGGATCAGGGTGCCCTTGGCACAGTCACTCATGCCCTCGTGACATCCCGACTGGACTACTGCAATGCTCTCTACATGTGGCTCCCCTTGAGGTGCACCCGAAGGCTTCAGCTTGTCCAGAATGCAGCCGCGCGGGCAGTTATGGGAACCTCCAGGTTTTCCCATGTAACACCGCTCCTGCGCGAGCTGCATTGGCTGCCTGTCGTCGTTCGGGTGCGCTTCAAGGTGTTGGTTATCATCTTCAAAGCGCTCCATGGCACGGGACCTAGCTATCTGCGGGATCGCATTCTGCCCCATACATCCCTGCGGCCGATTTGCTCCCACAGAGAGGGACTTCTCCGGGTGCCGTCCACTAGGCTATGCCAGCGGGCGACGCCCAGGGGAAGGGCCTTCTCTGTGGTGGGCCCGACCCTCTGGAACGACCTTCCCCCCGAAATCAGAACAACCACGGACCTTCGCTCCTTCTGACAGAAACTAAAAACACACTTCTTCTGCTTGGCCGGCCTAGGGTAATTTAAATTGTTTTAAATTGTTTTAAGGGTGTTTAGGGATAGTTTTAGTTTTATAGGGGTTTTTAGCGCAGGGCCAGTTTAATTTGTTTTTAACTTTGTATTCCGTTTATGGTTTTAATTGTATTTTTAATTCCCTGTGCCCCGCCTCGAGTCCCTTCGGGGAGAGAGAGCGGGTTATAAATTAAAATTATTATTATTATTATCATTATCTAACAATAAATAGATAATATTGATTTATCTCCCACCCTCCCCATTACTATGGCAGCTGATAGCAAGCATGCAAGGTAGGGTTGTGTGAGGGGAACCTTTAACTAAATGCTTCCTTCAAAGTAAAATTTTGTCTTCTAAGCAAAAAATGTATCAACATTTTTTTATCCCTTTTTGTTTTGATTAAAGAAAATAATATAAGTACTGTCATTTTAGGTTGTTGAGAGTGTGGTGGCATGACAATTCCCCCAGTACCTGGATGAAACTGCCTATCTAGACTCGCGCCAGTCCGGTTTCAAGGCCCGGACACAGCACGGAGACGGCATTGGTCGCATTGGTAGATGATCTCTGGAGGGCACGGGATAGGGGTTGCTCCTCTATCCTGGTCCTGTTGGATCTCCCAGTGGCTTTCGATACCATCGACCATGGTATCCTATTGCACCGGCTGGAGTGATTGGGGTTGGGAGGAACCGTACTTTGGTGGTTCTCCTCCTACCTCTCCGACCGATCGCAATTTGTGTTGGCAGGGGGGCAGAGGTCGACTTCGAGGCCCCTCACTTGTGGGGTGCCGCAGGGGTCAGTCCTCTCGCCTCTCCTGTTTAACATCTACATGAAGCCGCTGGGTGAGATCATCCATGGTTTTGGGATAGAGTTCCATCTGTACGCGGATGACACCCAGCTGTACATCTCTACCCCTAACCACCCCAATGATGCCGTTGAAATGATGTCCCGATGTCTGGAGGCTGTGCAAGTCTGGATGGGGAGGAACGGGCTACGACTCAACCCATTCAAGACCGAATGGCTGTGGCTTCCGGCGCCACGACATAGCCAGTTGACTCCATCCCTGGCTATCGGGGGCGAGTCATTAGTGGTATAGCGGAAGTCAGGGGGGTGGGATTGATTGGGAGGTAGGGGTGGGTTAGGGTGGAGGGTGGGGTAATAAGTAATATAGAGGTGGGAATAAGGGGACACGGTTATGTTATGATGTGTACATGTTGAATTAATTTAGAAGAGGGTGTTAGGGAGAGATTGATGTATTATACACTAAATTTATATCATGTCTGTCGTGTGGCGAGGGGGTATAATATTGAATATCTGAATGAGAACTTTGTTTTAAGATGGGGGAGGTGAGGGGTATAATTTTTTGTATGTGATTTTATATTATATGTTGGGGGGGTAAAAAGGGGGGAAAACTTGTCTGAATAAAACTTTTGCAATAAAAAAAAGAAAGATGGAAAACAGGCAAAAAAAATAAAATAAAAATAAACAAATTAAAAAAAAAAAAAAAAAGACCGAATGGCTGTGGCTTCCGGCGCCACGACATAGCCAGTTGACTCCATCCCTGGCTATCGGGGGCGAGTCATTAGCCCCTGCAGAGAGGGCTCGCAACTTAGGCATCCTTCTGGACTCTCGGCTGTCCTTGGATGACCATGTGACGGCTGTAGCCAGGGGGGCCTTTTATCAGGTCTACATGATACGCCAGTTGCGCCCCTTTCTGGATCGTGACGCCCTGCGCACAGTCACGCAAGCTCTTGTCATTTCCCGCCTAGACTACTGCAATGCTCTCTACATGGGGCTTCCTTTGAGGTGTGCCCAGTGGCTCCAGTTAGTGCAGAACGCGGCCGCGCTGGGGATCTTGGGAGCACCAAGACACTCCCACATAACACCTTTCTTGCGCGAGCTGCACTGGCTGCCTGTGGCTTTCCAGGTGCACTTCAAGGTTTTGGTAACCATCTTCAAAGCGCTCCATGGCATGGGTCCTGGTTATTTGCAGAACTGCCTCCTCCCACATAACCCCATCTGACCTGTCCGCAAATTTATAAATCATTTACTTCTGAATCATGTACAACTCTTGCAGAACATACCAAAATGCATCTTTTAAGCCTTTCCCAAAGTAAGTAGTTTATTGACCAGGTGGGGCACAGTTTTATGCAAGCAGAGTCCTCCATTTGTTCATATTCAAAATTGTTCAAATTAGATTCCACATGCAGTGCCAATTAACTTCCATAAAACAATTTTCAAGAAAATAGCATTAATATTTCCCCAGAGAAGTTATTCACCCATCTGTGTTATTTTAACAAATGCATTCTTTCTTCCAAAGGGCAATGGCTCATCAATTAAGCCCTCCAAGGTAGCTGGGGTGTGTGTGAGTTTACTAATGTGGGTGAAGTCCTTTCTTTGGTGACTAACTTCCTTATGTTCAGAGGACCAACTGACTAGTGAAAAGGAGGGAGAGAGAGAAGGAGTGACTTCTAACAATAGATGTCCTTTTACTGTGATATCATTTACAAGTGTTAATTAAAAGATTTAATGTGCTGGTTAAAGTGCAAATCAAATTCATTATTGGCCTTGGTTTCCTCGTTTGAACTTCAACTTGAAAGGTAAATGTTATTGAGGAATGTTTGCTTCTTTTATAAAGAAAAAATATAAATAGTAGTAAATGTGATGTTTTCTGTCCTAGGGAGCAATTAGGGATCTACAAAACCTCCTGCTGAGAGCCTATTATCAGAAATTGTCTGGGACCAGATGAGAATAATTGTTTGGTGATGTTAGCAAATTGCCACCTTTTGAAAAAATAATGGAAAATCCTAGGCTTCAACCTCACAGGTGGGAGATTCTCCTAGTAGCATCATTGCTTCTACCAAACGTGCTTTTCCAAAAGGCAACTGGACTTTCTTAGGGGTTTTAGATGACCTACAAACTCTGTTAATCTGTTACAATTGCAAATCACTATTCTATAGTTGCCAAAAAGATTTTATGGACATGCCTCTGAAGTCACCAGTAGTCCAAGTCAACTTGAAGGAATCTTCACCTTTTAAGAAGCATTCTGGTTTCTATCTGGAACTGAATCTCATCTTTATTTTAGTTAGTGTGTGGAAAGTTATCACCCACCCCTCTCCTACAAAAATGAAATATCCTAGGAAATATTGAAAAGGCAGAATATTATATTTCCCTGGATGTGAAAAGGGAGAAACATGTTTTAATTCCTGCAGCTTCCTGCCCCCACCCCCTCTGTCAATGAGCCATTAAAGCCTGAGCTAGTCCATTTTACATAATAAAGGCAATATAAGCTTTTCACAGTAACAGAAACTGACTACATGGCATCTGAGAACTCAACCAAACCTGGATTCAAAACACAGCCTAGAGAGTTGTCCCTGCATGGCCCCATGTGAGTCTGACAACCAATCAGAATACATTTGTTACATAGGAACAGGAAACAGGTAGGTGGTGTCGAACAGATTATAAAAAACCCTGCAAGCCCCTTCCATAACCCTTCTCTTTTTCTTCCCCAACATTGAAGCATGTGATCACCTTTTCTGTTCAGGATTCAGACCATGCGGTCTTGTCCACCATTAAACCATCTTTCCAAGCAGCCTCCATGTCTCCAGTGTCTTTTCCCCCACTTGGAGCTGAACCCAGAAGGGCATTTCTTTCATCAAGTGTAAAGATATAATTTAATGTTTAGGAACTCTTCTATCCCTCCCTTTCTCCCCCCACCCCCAATGTTGTGATTTTGTAAGCATTTGAAACTTTAGTGAATTCTGGTTGAAAGGCTCCCAAAAATTTAATAAGCACTTGAAAAGTTTTTTGGTCTGAGTACTCGCTTGTCCTCTTCTGCAGTTCATCTTTTGCTACTTTTGAACTTTTCTATTCCTTTGTTAAAAAAATCAAAGGAATTTGATTTCCTCTGACAGCAGAATACTGTAAACTATTTTTTTTCCTTTTTGCAGATTTCTTATTAAATGCTGAATCTTTCGTTCTTGCTAGCTTGGTTTGAAAAGTTGATAGGGCACACAGCTCTTTCTTTGGAAAGGAAGAAAATTGATTGACAGGTGAATAATGTGTGGCAAAAGGTTAGATCTGCAAAACTTAAAGTGATTGTGGAATCCTTGGTGGTCTCTGAACTTGGTTGTTTGCTTGCAGATATTTCATTACTCAGCTAGGTCACATACCGATGTCATTATGGCAATTCAAATGCAATAGATTATGCATTATTGTGTGTCCAATGCAACAGATTAGGAAGGAAGAACAAGGAAAGTCATAGAAATCGTATTAAACAGTAAAATTTTGATTCTGAGCCCTTCTGAAGTCTTGCCTCAATTCTGAGAAAATATTTAGTCATATCACAACTGTGTAGAATCCTGCATATTGATTTCCTGTTGTCCATTAGAACAGTAATTAAAGTCTATCTCTTTTTATCCTCATATTGAGGCAAAATTCAATCCATATAGTACAGAGCTGAAAAAATTCCTATTTTAATACAAATTGTGGTTTATCAGTTCACTTGTGAATCTATTTTTGAATATAACTTGAACAAGTAAGTCAATTGCATGATAAGAAGCCAGGTTGGGAGTTATATTATTTTCAGGTTTCACAAGAGCCAACAAAGGAACATTTTATGAGATAGTGAGTGCAATATATTTGCAATGAATGGTGCAGCCTCAATGTCTATGGAGAATCTCTATCAGCCAGGTAATGGTTATCCCAAAGATGCTTTCTCCAAAAGAAATCAGGCAATGGGACTTTCTTTGAAAATGTTTCTCTTCTAATCCAAGAAGGTCCTTCTGGTATAACTTAAAAAGTCCAGTTGCTTTTTAGAGAAAACACCTTTGGGATATGGTGTAGCTTCTTACACTTCTCTTTTCCTCTAGGACAGGGATGCCCAAACTTGGGAACTTTAAGACTTGTGGACTTCAACTCCCAGAATTCCCCAGCCAGTATAGCTGGCTGAGGAATTCTGGGAGTTGAAGTCCACAAGTCTTAAAGTTCCCAAGTTTGGACATCCCTGCTCTAGGAAGATCAGAAAAGATATTGCTCTCATGAAGGGTGAGGCCCATGTTAATTTGCAATAAGATTAGTGTTAGGTTTCGTAATTGAGGGAGTCCAGACCAGGTTAGCTAGAACGAATGCCGTTTATTTGGCAGCGCGAGTAAAACGCAGGGAAAACTATTTACAGAAATAATAAGCGTGGTAGACCGGGGCTCCCGCATTTGACAGCTACTTATACGCGAGCTGTCAAACGGGGAGCCAATCAGGTCGCGGCCAGACCGGCTTTCCCGCCAGTCGCGTCTTGGCCAATCAGGCGCGACTAGTGGTTTACAGGCTTGCTACAGCCTGTTGCCAAGGTTCCATCCGGCAGATTGGAAGACCTGCGGCTGATTGTAAGTCGAGACAGTCGCAGGTCGAGGACACAACAATTAACTTCTGCTTTGGTGCAGTAAATGAAACATCAGGGTTCAGTGTTGAACAAAGCAAGGAATGCAGGCTGAAATTCTCATAAAGCTTAACAGAAATGTAATTCTCACCTTTGTGGAAATGTGCCTGAAAAACAGATTTTTGAGAAAGCAAGTAGGCAGAAGAAGGTATATAATCTCCTTCCTATAAAGTTGTTGAGGGAATTGCACTGTCACACTCTCTTTTCTTTGCTTCTTGAGTGTTTGCTGTATTTTTCATTATCAGAGAGAACTCCCTGCTTAGCAGATGGAGGAAACGAGGTTTATGATTTAAAAGGGAGTCACAGAGGCAGAGGAGACATAGACATGAAATGGCTTAATCTGGTTTATTGTCCTGATTCTTAGTGTGCCCTGTGGATTTCCATCCTTGTGCTTTACGAAGGACAAAAGTGGAAGAACAACCAGGAAGCTTTTCAAAAAAGGGATGTCCATGGAGCTACCATTAAATTTAGCTGATGACCATCCATTGCTTGCAATGGGTTTTGCTTTGTCATCCATTCAGTCATGTCTGATTCTTGACAATTCTCTGAGTCTTTCCACCTCTTCTGATCTTGCACTGCTTGAGTTGTTCTATGCTCTGGACGGTGTCATATTTGATGGTGTCCAGCCACCATGTTCTTTGGCTGCCTGGTTTCCTTTTACTGCTAACTCTTCCCAACATAATTGCTTTTTTTCAATGAATTCCACCAGCATGACATGGCCAAAATAAGTGACACTTGCTCTAGATGCTTAATTCCAACAAACAACGGACACTGGGCTTATAGCCAGCTGAGGTTTCTTATTCAAAAAAGGTTGAAGATTATGTCTTAAAGCAGGACTGGCAAATTTTGTTTTAACATTTGGCGTTTTGGGAGCACATTGTGAGTGTCCTTTAAAAGTAACTGTTGAAAAGGCCCCTGTCTCATTCCCAAATGCATATTTATTAATTAGGTTTAACAGGCTGCCCAACTCAACCAGGATGATTCAGCATTCACACCATTTTGCACAAAAGCAATAAATTAAGGAAGGAAAAAACTCACAACACAAACAATGTAGTACATAAATGCCAAACATGAAACAGATAAAAGGGATTTCCCATTTAAATGGTCCCTAACACTTAAAGGAAGAGCCAGGTCTTAATGGCTTTGCAGCCTCACTATGATCAGCAAAGCCATATATCTAAAGGTAAATAAATCTTGTAAGGATCCTAGTGGCCTAGTGGTTAAGACACTGAGCTTATTGACTGGAAGGCTGGTAGTTGGGCCAAATAGTCAAATATCAGGACTGAGTAATCTGTCACATTAATTCCGTAATTTTTATGAGACCAACGTGGGACCGCAAAAGAAGCACTTAATTTCAAATGTGCCTTCTTTCCATTTTGTCAGACAAGACAGACCTATAGAAATCAATCTTTTAAAAAAAAAATGAGATAGAACATTAGTGTCCTCAGATACACATTGTGAATCCTGATTTAGATGCACCCAAATAATTTTTTTCTGTTCTTTAATGCCAGTTTGTGACAAAGAGATGTTAGGGATAATCTTTCGATATTGAACTTCACTTGGCTGAGAATTTCCTCTACTAACCCAAGTGTGAAGCTGGAAGAAATTTGGGATGTTCTTTGTGTGTTGGAAAGAACAATATTCCACTTCAGATGGAGAAAAAAAGCAGCCTGAGATCAGCATTAATCGCTTTAGAGGTTGAACTTTTACATAAAAAGATAGCATCACTGATCAAAATGCAATGTGGGATGATGGAAGATTTGTCAATTTTTGCTATGGTTATTTTTGAAAACTCGATCCTCATTCAAGGGGGTTATATTAAATGTCATAATTGTGATCCTGAATACTTCCTTTTAAACCAATGAAATTGCAAGGAAGTTCAACAACTGTTCTGATTTGCCTTTCTCTACTTTGTAGGGGAAGTCTCTCAAAATTGTCATATCATTGATTTGAAATACTCTTGGCTTAATTGTGCACAAGACAATCCAATCTAAGTCAACAAGAAGATAGATCCATATGTCTAGTGTTCCCAGGACTTTAAAGCCCTCGTTATATTCCCAATGCATATTTATTATGGACACTAAATTCCAATTTTCTACAATGTTCTCTTGAAAAACTTCATTTTAATACATTGCTTTCTACCTATACTAGTCAGGCTTTCAGTGTTATTTTGGGGAAACAAGTCTTCAGCCAATGTTTGTTATTTTAAGCACAAGTGGTTGTGAAAAATAAATTTATGGACATGCCATTACTGACAATTATTACAAATTATGCTGTCAGGCCTGCAGTCGGTTCCTTTTTGGATCTTTGGCCTGCCACATTTCTATTCTACTCAGAGGCGTAGCGTGGGGGGTGCAGGGGGTGCCGGGCGCACCGGGCGCAACATCTGGGGGGGCGCGCTCGGGCAGCCCCCTGCCCAATCCAAAAAGCCCCCTAGATGGCATCTCTTGGGCGGCATGAACAATACATTTAAACACTTCAAAACCCGCGTTTGATCCCCGGCGCGGCTCGACGGATGGCGCTGGGCTCGGAGCTGTTAGAGCTTCTTTTGCAACAGTTTTGGCTTTTTTTGGGGGGGGGCAATGAAAAGCAAAACGCAAAAAAATCCAAATTGTTGCAAGGAGCGCCTTTCCTTTCCTTCCCGACGCAGCGAGCACGCCAAAGCTATAGGAGAGTGGGGGGAAGGAGGGAGGGAAAAGAGGAGGAGGAGGAGGAGGCGGCACGGGGAGGGGGGGGAAGAGGAGGTGGGCGCCCGCGGGGCGTTTGCTCCGGACCAGCGGATCGCGGGGGGAGGAGGAGAGGAACTGGGGGGGGCAGTTCTGGGTACAACCTGAGCGGGAAATCCCGAAGCGTGGCTAGATTCTGGGGTGGCAGCGCGGTCAGGCTGGTTCGGCGAAGGCTTGAACTCTCAAGGCTTCGGGAGAAACGAACCAGGTAGGATCAGACGGTCCGAGCGCCCCCCTGTTCTCTCCCTCGCTCCCTCCCTGGCCTCCTTCGGGCACCGCGAGGGAGGGAAAGAGCGGACACGCTCCGAGTTGGCTGGTGCGCTGCGAAGGTTAGAGACTCGTCTCAGTTCGCCTGCGAACGCGCCGCGGCGGTTTCTCGATTGCCGATGCCTGGGGGGAACTGGAGCGAGGCTCGTGTTTCTCTTGGCCCGAGAGAACAGGCAGCCCCCTTGCTTGAGAGGCCGGCGGTGCTGAGCCCGCCAAAGCCTCGCTCGTCCCGCAACCCGCTGAAGTGTGAGGGCTGGCTCTAAGGCGCTCGCTCCACTCCTCCCTTCCTCGCCGCGGGGATTCTGGAGAAAGCCCCTGGCCGGCTGCTGAGCTCCGGAGCTGGACAGGCCCCGCCGCGAGTTGTTTTTCCTCGCGCCGCCGACTGTCACTCGACCCGAGGGGAAAGCAACTGGTTTCTTTGGGGGGAGGCGGGGCGCCGAAGGAATCTGTGCTTTCGATGAACCTTACGAGGAAAGACGCGGTTATCATAAACTTCGAGAGTTCTCGTTAACTCAATTATGAACGAATCCATTATATTGGCCTGCATTAAGGTATGAGAAGGAAAGAGAGAGAGAGAGAGAATGAATGGAAGGAAGGAAGGAAGGAAGGAAGGAAGGAAGGAAGGAAGGAAGGAAGGAAGGAAAGAAGGAAAATAGAGATAGAGAAAGAAAGAGAGAGAGAGAGGAAGTGAATGGAAGGAAGGAAAATAGAGAAAGAGAGGAAGGAAGGAAGGAAGGAAGGAAGGAAAATAGAGATAGGGAAAGAAAGAGAGAGAGAGAGAAAAAAGAGGAAGGAAGGAAGAAAAATAGAGAAAGAAAAAAGAAAGAAAGAAAAAGAGGAAGGAAGGAAGGAAGGAAGGAAGGAAGGAAGGAAGGAAGGAAGGAAGGAAGGAAGGAAGGAAGGTAGTCAGTCGATTTTCTTGGAAATTAAATGTAATGCAGGTATGGCCTGGCCAATGCCATTTTAAAATCTACACTCCAACAACTCAATTGTGGACAAGTTTCTGCATCTATTCAGATGTCTTTTCTCTTTTTTGTCAAGCAAACCGCAAAGTATTAATGTTTTTTCCTTCCTTGTCTTGAAAGACAAATCCACTGCCTTTTTAAAAAATATGTACTTTGGTTTAAAATAACATGCAAAAACACTGTGTTGTAATTGGGATATTTGTGAATTCAAGTCTTAATTAATTCAACAAATAATACTACAGCCCTTTAGAGCATGAATGAAAATGTCCAACTTACCATGGCAGGTGATCCCTTCCCTCCTCAGTCCTAAGAACCCCCATTCCTCTCAAGCTCTGCAGGTATGCAAAACCTATTGCATACCTACAGAGAGAAGAGTTGGAAGACGCAAGAAGATGGATGGTGAGAACAGTTGCGATGCTGGCTTGACCTTAATACAGGAAACAAGCAGACAACAACTGGAAGCAATTGATCAGCTTCAGGCAGAAATTAAAAACGTACTACACAGATGAATACGCTGCACCAGCGATTTGCTTTTTTGCAAATCCAAACATTGTTGGATACTAAAAAAGATGATTTTATTAAGAAACAAATTCAGCACACGTGTGCTCAGTACACGGAATTGAATGCTGCATCTATGCTCACCGAAATAACTCGACTTCGGCACCACATTATCTTGTATAAGGAGGTCAATCCTGATGAGCAGGTTGCAAACTGGTCAGCTTTAGATTTGCTTCGCTGGGTGTATAAGTGGAAGCTGCAAGAAAGTTTAACTAACTTTGTTGTCACATTAAGAATCTTTCTTACTATCGCTGTTTCTACAGCGAGTTGTGAAAGAAGTTTCTCAAAACTTAAACTAATTAAAACATATCAGAGATCTACAATGAGCCAAGAAAGACTGAGTAATCTAGCAATACTGTCCATTGAGAGAGACTTTAATGTAGATTTCAATTCCGTTGTTGAAAAATTTGCGCTAATTAAAAGCAGGCGAATTTAAATTAATCTGTATATTATATACAGATTGATATCTTGCACTTCTATTAAAGAATTACAATTAGAGGTACAGGATTGAGGAAGTTGGCTCCATCTAGCCCAGTCTTGGATCATCTCCAGGGTATGGTTCCATTTTGATGTTTAGTTTTTGTTCTTGATATTGATATCATCTTGATATGATGGTTGTGAGATGACATATAATAGCATGGCCCATGCTAGGTTACTACATTTGTAGATTTGTATTCATAGACCTGCTGAAAATGTGGAGAATGTGTAATGCATGTTCGCACTCAATAAAGTGTTTGAAAATAAACTTGTATTTAGATGCATTTTACTTTAATTACATCAGTATTTTCATAACAAACAATACATGTGCTTAGGGGGTAAGGGTTTCTTTAACTAATCTAGTGGAAGAGACTCGAGTGCTAAAATCCACGGGTTAGGGGGCGCAAATTACTTGCCTTGCCCCGGGTGCTGACAACCCACGCTACGCCACTGATTCTACTATGCTGTTTCATTAGTGGGGAATTGGGAGGAAGAACAGTAAGGAGTAGAATGTGATGTTGCCAAAATAAAATTCCTTTCTAGAATCCAAGGTCATCCTTTGTCTCTGCACCTCTGCACCTGACCGGAACTGGATGGGTGGAAACTGTCAGCATGGCCGTGGGAGATTGGGCTCTATGATGGACTTGTGGGTGTGGGGGCAAAATCTTGAACTTTCAACTGGGTGGGGAAAACTGGGAAGCTTTCAGATTTGTGTTTTCCCAGATATGTCAACATGGCTCTCTTAATAAATTGGAACTTTGAGCAATCCTTTGCCTTGGACTCTGATTTAATTTTGGATGTTATTTGGAACCCTGGCATATGTTTTGTTCTAATGTTCTAGTCACCTCTTTGAACTATCTCACATACTCATGCTCAGGGCAGCCACCTAGCAAAAATAGCCACTGGTTTTCTTTCTCTCTCTTTATTTTTGTATGGTAGCATCCAGATCTTTTCTTCTTCATTTTCTTTCCATGAGCCATCCATCACTCTCTCAATCAATGGAAGACCACAGCAAATCATCACCCATCCATCCCATCCTCCTGATTGCTTTGCTAATTTTCTTTGCATCACACAGAAAAAACAATAAACCGAAAGTCACATAGTTTAAAAACACAATCAGGTGCCATAGGGCCTTGATTTCAGAGGGCTGGAGGAGCTGCTATAGAGAGAATAATGGAACACAAAATAACAGAGTTGAAAGGGACCTTGGAGGTCTAATTCAACTCTCAAGCAGGAGACCTTAGACCATTTCAGATGAATTGTTGTCCAATTTCTTCTTAAAAACCTTCAGTGATGGACTGTTGACAACTTCTGGAGTTGTAAATGCCTTGAAATACACTAACCAAGGACAAGCAACCTAGAACTAAGAAGAAATTGTCAACTGTCCAACTAATGAACCCAAAAGAAGGAAACACTCTCAGGAAACTTGAATTCTTCAAAGTAAAACTTTATTGGATACATCATGTTGGTACTGAAGAAACAAAACCAGCTCTGGTTTTCTGCACAAATGCTTGACTAGTTAAACAATAACTTTCCTTTCACCCCACCCCTGAGTGATCATATTGTCCAATTATGAAATGTCCTTTTGTTATGGGAACAGTTCATTTCTTTCTCAAGCACTGCAGTGGTGACCTTGATGGCTTCCATGCTCTCATGATATCTGCATACATTCTCAGCATTCCATTTTCCCCTTCCTTCCTTCCAGTTCATTGGCAAGTTGAAAAACATTAAGGTTTGAAAGAAGCAAAATGCTTTGATCTTGACAGACATTTCCTAACAGTGAGAACAATCAAACAATGGAACACCTTGCCTTCAGAGGTTGTGGAGGCTTTCAAGAAGAGTCTGGACAGCTACTTGTCAGAAATGATATAGGGTGTCCTGCTTGAGTAGGGTGTTGGACTACATGACCTCCAAGGTCCCTTATAACTCTGTTATTCTGTAAGATGTTTAATAAATTGATTTGTCAAAGAGCTCTAATGTTATGAGAATCATTGACAGGTCATCAATCCCAGATTGATGGAAGTGCAACCAGAGGACCTAATTGTATTTATATGGGCATACACTAAAAGAAAAGTAAAACATAAATGTGAAAAGTTGGAAGTTTCTCATGAATCTTTTCTCTTTGCAGGATAGCACTTTGTGATGAGAGGTTGGGATTGTGTTTTCTAAAAATCAAGGTAAATTGACAGAAAGGCTGCTAATCAGGACTTCTTCAGCATTGAATGCTTTGTGTTCACGAAGAAATGGATATCTATTTTCTACCAAAGTATTAAAAATAGAAATTGTGGATCTTAAAAACTGTTGAGGAAGTTGGATGAATTTAATAAGGTCCTATTAAATTAATGCCAGGAAGGAAGGGCAGTCGAGGGAAGACATCCTACCTTATACTTCCTCCTATCTAGGTGGAGAGAGGCCATGATGCTTGATGTAATTTGATGCTAAAATGCAGAAACTTGGGATTTAACTCTCTTAAATAAAGGCAGAATTGACTAAGGTTACTAAAGTCCTTAACCTGTCCTGTTTTACATTTTCCTTAGCTACTAATTTCCTCATTTTATTACATGACTCCCTGGGTGATCTGTGAGTTGGGAGGTGCCTGATTAAATTAATGAGTTTTAATTAATATCTTTCTTTTCCCAACAACTTATGATCACTCTGCAATTGGCTCAGGTGTAATTGCCTCAGGTGTAACTGCTGATTAAGACATGACAGATCTTGCTACACTTCTCTTTTGGAAGCACGTGCCAAGTTAGGGTGCAAGCCCAATCCTAGAGCGATGTTGACTTCAAAGAAACATCCTTCAATTGGATGTGGAAGTTAAACATTCCAGTCTTTAAATTATTCCTCCTCCTCCTCCTCCATCTCCATTCTCAAATTGGGATTATGATGGAATGAGCCATATTGGTTGCCACTTCAGTTCTAACCTACTGAATGTGAGATCAACAACAGTTGATCCATTCCTGGATTCACAGTGCTTTCTGTTCCACATGACAAATGAGGATATCTCTGCTGGAGCAGAATCTCTACCAAAAATTAGGAGGAGTTGCCTAAATCCACTTGAATTATAGGATTATAAAGTATATTCCTGAAGGTATTTAGCAAAATTGGATAATGGTTATAAAGATTTAAGCTAATTTCTTAAGCACCCAGAAATTCATGCTATTTTGACTTTTGGTGGGCATCCAGATGAATGCACGTAGACTTACATTTGGGTTACAACAGCAATTCCTGACGTTAAGGGGTTCCATCCCCACTGGTGGGAAATTTAATTCTTCGCTGCTTCAACTTTGTTGTTGTTCTATGAAATCTGTAAACATATTGCAAAGCTTCAAGCAATGAATTTCCATAATCCAATCGGTATATAACAAAAACCAAGCTGGATGGAACAAAACCTGTTTCCTATATCCTCTGGAGCCGGAACAACATTTTAATCCTTGCTATTGTTGTAAGAGGATACAATGCTTTATTAAAAGAAAAGTGTGAACCAATGGCTTCAGCAGCTTGCACTGCTGAAATCTTTATTTTTTTAAAGAGACAGTCATGTGGAAGAAACGGAAAACTTCACTCTACAGCACTAGTCATTAAATGCTTTTGGGCTTGCTGATAGCAGAACATTAATTTTCTTTTGCATAGCTTTGGATGCGTTGGATGACCTTAATTAAGAAAGTAACATTCAATTACAATTTTGCCAATTCTATTTCCTAGAATGGAAATTAGGTCTTATAATTTTATTGTAGGACACCAGACTTGCAGATCCCCCTGTTTTCCTGACCGCTGAATTTTATTTGCAGAAATGGTGCCTAAATAGTCTTTGGTTGACATGAATAACATTTTTATTACAAAGGAATTCCACTACATGAATGAAAGAGTTGCTTAAATGTCTAAGTGCTTTCTACCATTCTACCCCATGTTGATATTCTTTCACTTATGTAAAGGGTTCTCTTTAGATGGCTACTTCTGAAAAATGTATGAATGACAGAATAACAAAGTTGGAAGGTACCTTGGAGGCAGGGGTGGGTTTCAAAATTTTTGGAACATATTCTGTAGGTGTGGCCTGCTTTGTGGGAGTGGCTTGCTGACCATGTGACCGTGTGGGAGTGGCTTGCCGGCCATGTGACCGGGTGGGAGTGGCTTGCCAGCCATGTGACCGGGTGGGAGTGGCTTGCCGGCCATGTGACCGGGTGGGCATGGCCAACTTGGAAAATGTGGTGAAATTCACTTAACAACGGTCTTGCTTAGCAACCAAAATTTTGGCCTCAATTGTGGTCATAAGTTCTCTTTCATCTCTGTCCCACTTTCTTTTTCTTTCTTTTCTTTCTTCCCTTCTTTCTCTTTCTCTCTGTCTCTCTCTCTCTGAGTCTGTCTGTCTCTCACTGTGGCTCTTTATCTCTCTCTCCCTCCCTCCCTCTCTGTCTCTTTCTATAATTCTCTGAGTCTGTCTGTCTGTTTCTCTCTGTGGCTCTTTATCTTTCTCTCTCTCTCTCTCCCTCCCTCCCTCTTTCTATCATTCTCTGTGTCTGTCTGACTCTCTCTCTGTGGCTCTTTCTCTCCCTCCTTCCCTCTGTCTCTTTCTGTCATTCTCTGAGTCTGTCTGTCTGTTTCTCTCTGTGGCTCTTTATCTCTCTCTCCCTCCCTCCCTCTCTGTCTCTTTCTACCATTCTCTGTGTCTGTTTGACTCTCTCTCTCTGTGGCTCTTTCTCTCCCTCCTTCCCTCCCTCCCTCCCTGTCTCTTTCTATCATTCTCTCTCTGTGCCTGCCTTTCTTTCCTCCCTCCCTCTTATCTCTGTGTCTCTCCCCTCCCTTCCTGTCTCTCTCTGTCATTCTCTCTGTGTCTGTCAGATTCTGATTCCCTTCCACCCTCCCCCCCCTCTCTCTCTGCCTCTCTCTGTCTGCCGGTCACTGTGTCCACAGAATACCGCGTGAAGCAGCGGCGACTCTGCGCTGCCGGCGACGCCATCCGCGAGGTCCCCCTCGCGCTCCCCGTCTTCCCCGATGGCGTCTGGAGTGATCAGGGGCTGTGCAGAAACTCGGCGCTTTTCCACGGTGGGAAAGATAGGCGCGTGCGGGTCCTGCAGAGCGCAGATTCGCACCGCTACGGACTCTCCGAGGCTGTAATCGGGCGGGGCATGCGTGCGCCGATTACAGCCTCAGAGAGTCCGTAGCGGTGCGAATTTGCGCTGTAATTCTGCAGGACCCGCACGCGCCTATCTTTCCCACCGTGGAAAAGCGCCGAGTTTCTGCACGGCCCCTGATCACTCCAGACGCCATCGGGGAAGACGGGGAGCGCGAGGGGGACCTCGCGGATGGCGTCGCCGGCAGCGCAGAGTCTCCGCTGCTTCACGTGGTATTCTGTGGACACAGTGACCGGCAGACAGAGAGAGGCACAGAAAGAGAGAGGGAGGAAGGGAGGGAGGGAATCAGAGAGAGACTGAAGAGCCACATTCAAGGGGCCAAAGAGCCGCGTGCGGTTTGCCGACCACTGCCCTAAAACATCAAGCAAACTCCTCGGCTTCCCTCTTTGTGCTTCTACTCAAGCAAAAGCAAAACGTCCCCCCCCTCTTCCAAAGGCTGAGGCTCCCCGAGTTTTAGAAGAAGCAAAAGAAGCACCTTTCCCGCCTCACATCCGTTAATGCTTTGCAAGCAGAAGAAAGAGGGGGAGAAAAACTCTTCCAAAAAGCTCCGTTCTCGTCTGCCGAGGGCTGCGAAAGGGGCAGTCAAAGCCCCGGCTTTTCTCCTAGGGCAGGGCAGGTAACTTCAAGTTCTGGTCTCCCCTCCCACGCCACTTGGCAGAGCCCAGGCGGCAGGTCTCTCCGTGCCTGGCTTGGGAGAGTTTGGCGCTTTTTGCGCTCTTTTCTGTCTGCCTCTTGGGCTGGCTTTGCTGGGGGAGCATGCAAACTTCACACGTGCCCCTCCGAGTTCCAAGCCACCGGCGGCCAGCGATTTTAGCGCTGGCTAGGCGGTGGTGGGGAGGGGCGTGGACGTGCGCGGGGGACCTACTTACTTCCGGGTCCACCGGTCCAAGCGGATCGCTCGGGATCGGTAAATTTGACGAAAGGGCTCGCGGGAGCCCGTGCGAACCCTTAGGAACCCACCCCTGCTTGGAGGTCTTCTAATCCAACTCAGTTGATTCAGCAGCAATGATAATGGTACAAAAACTCAATCCTGTCATGTTCTATAAGAGTTGTTAGTGGTGACCTTTGTAAAGCTAAATTTGCCTAAGTCTAGGATAACAATTAACTTTCTCCATACAGGCTTATTTCAATTATGTTTTGTTGATAGATCACACCTGGAACACTGCATCTAATTTTGGTCAACACATTACAAAAAAAATGTTGAGACTTTGGAAAAAGTGCACAGAAGAGCCACTAAGATGATTGAAGGCCTGGAGACTAAAACATATGAAGAACGGTTGCGGGACTTGGGTTTGGCTAGTCTAGAGAAAAGAAGGACTAGAGGGGATATGATAGAACTATTCCAGTATTTGAGGGGCTGCCCCAAAGAAGAGGGGGGAGGTCAAAGCACCAAAAGGCAGGATAAGAAACAGTGGATGGGAACTAGTCAATGAGAGAAGCAACCTGGATTAATGAGAAACTTCCTAACAGTGAGGACAATTAACCAGTGGAACAACTTGCCACCAGAAGTTATGGTTGCTTCATCACTGGAGTTTTAAAGACGTTTTGGTGTGAAAATATGGCTTAAATATAATTTGATTGGCTTGGCCTTTCAATTCAATTTGAATGCCAAACTGGTTCACCTACTAAAATCAAGCACTTTCAAACTGATTTAAAGACCCTATGGAGTTGGTCTGGTGATTTTGTGATATATTAGGATTCTACTCTCTTTAAAATTTTAATAGAGCAAATGTATTGTTTTTTGAGATTTGCATGCCAGGCACATCACATTTTGAGCACTGGATCGATTTTTTTCCCAAGAAAGGCCAGCTTTCAAAAATGAACCAAATTTTGCAAATAGAAAAAAAGATTCTCCCATGCCTCAGATGTAAACATTTAATAGCATGCCAAAACTCAGATAATAAAGCAAAGTTTAGACAACTGAGATCTCAACAGGAGGATGCACCTGGCCAATCTTTCCTAAATTCAAAAAACAACCAAACATTGCATATGCTTGTTTGTAAATCATCTTCAAAGGAACAAAAAACAGGTTGCAACGCAGATTCAGCAACTGAATCATCTTGAAATATTTTCATCAATGCTAGAACATTTAGAAAGAGAAAATGAGATTCTGTTTACCCAACAATGTATTTACCCTTCAACAATAACTGATCATTATTTATTTTAAAAAGTGAAGCTACAATGTGATCAAGTTGGGAATTTATGGGTTTAACTCATTTCATGAGTAGAGCATTACCAGGTTAACAGAGTTGGAAGAGACCTTATAGGTCATCTAGTCCAACCCACTGCGCTCAAGCAGGAGACCCTACACCATTTCTGACAAGTGGCAGTCCAATCTCTTCTTGAAAGCCTCAAGTAACGAAGCCCCCACAACTTCCAAAGGCAAAGTCTATTCCATTGGTTAATTGTTCTCACCGTCAGAAAATTTCTCCTTATTTCTGTGCTAGTCACTGCTATTAAGCCTGGTTTCACCCAGTTTGTAGGTGTGCTTTTGGTATTCCTTACCTAAGTGTAGGACTTTATTTTTCTCTACATTGCATTTCATTTTGTTAAACCGGGTCCAGTGTTCAAGTCTGTCAAGATCCATCTGGATCTTGAGTTTACCTTCTAGGGTGTTTGCTATTCCTGCCAGCTTAGAATCATCTTCAAATTTGTTAAGTTCCCCTTCTATTCCCTCATCTAAGTTGTTATGAAGATATGGGCCTAAGATAGAGCCTTGTGGTACCCCACTGCTTATTTCTCTCCATGTAGACTTGTTGAGTACAATTTGTCAGTCAGTTGTGAATCCATCTGGTGGTGAAGCTGTCTATCCCACTTTTTTCTAGCTTATGAAGAAGTGGTCTACTTTGTTAAATGCCTAAGTCTAAGTATAGTATGTCCACAGTATTTCGCTAATCTACTAATTTAGTCCCTATGTTGAAGAATGCAATAAGATTGGTTTGGCATGATCTGTTTTTGATCAAAAAAAGGTTTATTGGTTTTTACAAAAAGAATTTGTAGGAAAAGGGTATAAGGTATTATTAAGACATTTTGAGGACATCTATGTCGGAGGTGTCGGCCCCCTCCGAGGCTTCATACAAAAAAACAACAACAATACAATAATTTTTCCATTTCTCTACAAAGTGGAGTGAGATACATACATATATCATTTCCCAACTTCATGCAATCAATCATTTATTTCTTAAACATCCAGATAAGAGTTACTATATAATAGAAAGTCATTTGTGAGATCTGAGCCTTTTAGCTATTGCATCCTCTTCTCCCCTGCTGCCAGTGGGCGGAGTCGTGGCCCCTCCTGCTCCCCCATTTTCATCCTCCAGGATTGAGGAATGTTTTTAAGAAAGGCTTCCGCCTCTGCAATTGTTTTAATTCTTACTCTCCCCCCCCCTCCCAGAACACTAACATTCCTTCGGGCATCGACCACCTGAACCACACCCCTTTTTTATATAATCTTTTTGATAAGAAGGAATACTTCCTTCTTATCTCTCGAATCTTTTTTGGGATCTGTTTCAGAATGGCAACTTCGCTCTGTTGATATATCAAGGGACCGTCTCTCTGTGCTCACAGGATCTCATCCCTTGTCGACCTTCTTACAAATTTAATATTTATCTCTTTGGGTACTTCATTTATTCTGGCATATGCTGAATTAATTCTATAAATCAAATCAATGTCCCCCCAAATATCTTCTTTGCTCCTTTTAGTATAGTCTGCTAACATCGTACACATTAAATCTTTTAAATTCTCAGAGCTTACTTCAGGAACATTTTGAAACCTTAAAAAGTAGGATATTCTTTCAAAATCCATCCTCGACATATAACCAGTCAGTTCCGCTAATACTTTTTGAGAGTTACTTATCTCTCCCCGCATCTCCACCGCCCCCCCTCCAATCCATCCAATACAATACAATAGCAGAGTTGGAAGGGACCTTGTAGGTCTTCTAGTCCAACCCCCTGCATGGGCAGGAACCTTATACCATTTCAGACAAATGGCTATCTAACATCTTTTTAAAGACTTCCAGGGTTGGGGCATTCACAACTTCTGGAGGCAAGCTGTTCCAGAGGTTAATTGTTCTAACTGTCAGGAAATTTCTCCTTAGTTCTAAGTTGCTTCTCTCCTTGATTAGTTTCCACCCATTGCTTCTTGTCCTGCCCCCAGGTGCCTTTGAGAATAGTTTGACTCCCTCTTCTTTGTGGCACCCTCTGAGATATCGGAACACTGCTATCATGTCTCCCCTAGTCCTTCTCTTCATCACACTAGACATACCCAGCTCCTGCAACCGTTCTTCATATGTTTTAGCCTCCAGTCCCCTAATCATCTTGGTTGCTCTTCTCTGCACTCTTTCCAGAGTCTCCACATCTTTTCTGCATCGTGGCGACCAAAACTGTATGCAGTATTCCAAGTGTGGCCTTACCAAGGCACTATACAGTGGCATTAACACTTCACGTGATCTAGATTCTATCCCTCTGTTTATGCAGCCTAGAACTGTTTTGGCTTTTTTGGCAGCTGCTGCATACTGCTGGCTCATATTTAAATTGTTGTCCACTAAGATTCCTAGATCCCTCTCACAGTTGCTACTATTGAGTAAGGTACCACCTATACTGTACTTGTGCATTTTGTTTTTCTTGCCTATATGGAGAACCTTACTTTTTTCACAATTGAATTTCATTTTATTAGATAGTGCCCAATGGTCAAGTTTGTCTAGATCCTTCTGTATCCTAAGCCTATCTTCTGGAGTGTTGGCTATTCCTGCCAGCTTGGTGTCGTCTGCAAATTTGATGAGTTCCCCATTTATCCCCTCATCCAAATCGTTGATGAAGATGTTAAAGAGTACTGGACTTAAAACAGAGCCTTGGGGGACTCCACTGCATACTTCCTTCCATGTAGATGCAGTTCCATTGAGGACTACACGTTGAGTGCGGTTGGTCAGCCAGTTGCGAATCCATTTGGTGGTGGTGCTGTCTAACCCACAATTTTCTACTTTATCTAATAGTAGGTTATGGTCTACTTTATCAAATGCCTTACTGAAGTCCAAGTAAATTATATCGACAGCATTCCTCTGGTCCACTGATTTTGTCACTTTGTCAAAGAATGCAATTAGATTAGTCTGGCATGATCTGTTTTTGACAAACCCATGTTGGCTTTTGGCTATTACTTTGTTTGCTTCTAGGTGTTCACTTATTTGTTGTTTAATTATCTTTTCCAGAATCTTTCCTGGTATTGAGGTCAGGCTGATGGGTCTATAGTTTCCTGGATCTGTTTTTTTTCCTTTTTTGAAGATGGGAACCACATCAGCTCTTTTCCAGTCTTCTGGCAGTTCCCCGGTGCTCCAGGATCTCTGAAAGATATAGTTCAGTGGTTCTGAGATCTCGTCTGCCAGTTCCTTCAGAACCCTGGGGTGTAGTCCATCCGGTCCTGGTGATTTGAACTCATCCAGGGCAGACAGGTGCTCACTTACCATTTTCTTCCCTATTTCAACTTGTGTTCCTAATCTGATTTTTGTGGTGCTGTTTTTGATTGGTTGGACTGTTTTATCCCTTTGGGTAAAGACAGATGCAAAAAAAGAATTAAATAGTTCTGCTTTCTCCCTGTTGCTTATCATCTTCTTGCCATTTTCTCCCAGCAGTGGACCAATTGTTTCCTTAACCTCTTTCTTGTTTTTAACATGTTGGAAGAAGCTTTTTTTGTTATTTTTTACTTTTTTGGCAAGCCTTTCTTCATTGCGAGCCTTAGCTTTCCTCACTTCGTCTTTACAGGCTCAGGCTATTTGCTGATATTTTGCCTTAGTTATGTCCCCCTTTTCCACTTTTTATATTTATCCTTTTTGTCTTTCAATTTGTCAGAGAGTTCTTTATGCAGCCATGCTGGTTTCTTTTGGGAACTGTTATTTTTCTTCTTCATTGGTATTGCGCTGGACTGGGCTTTTATAATCTCATTTTTCAAAATTTCCCAAGCTTCTTGAGTTGTTTTCCCCTTGAGGATTCTCATCCATGGAATCCTTCCCAAGCTCTCTCTGAGTTTATTGAAATTAGCTCTCTTAAAGTCTAAGACTCTAGTTTGACTTTGTTCAACTACTTTTGTTTGCATAATGTTGAATTCCAGTATTTCATGATCGCTTGCCCCCAAAGTTCCTGTAGCTTCTACACCTTCTATCATTTCCTCTCTGTTAGTGAGAATTAAGTCCAATATTGCTGATCCCCTTGTTCCCTTCTCTACCTTTTGGGAAACAAAGTTGTCTGCTAGGTTTGTTAGGAACCTGTTGGATCTTCCACTTGGTGCAGAGTTTGTTTCCCAATTGATGTCAGGGTAGTTAAAATCTCCCATTACTATTGTAGTGTGCTTCCTACATACCTTAGTTAGTTGGTTAGCAAAAAGTTCATCCACTTCCTCTGCTTGGTTGGGTGGCCTATAGTATAGACCTATGACAATATCATTCCCTCCCCAACCTTTAATATCGACCCAAATACATTCAAGATTACATTCAAGATTACATTACATTTTATTAGATAGTGCCCAATGTTCAAGTTTGTCAAGATCCTTCTGTATCTTAAGTCTATCTTCTGGAGTGTTGGCTATTCTTGCCAGCTTGGTGTCATCTGCAAATTTGGTGAGTTCCCCATTTATCCCCTCATCCAAATCATTGATGAAGATGTTGAAGAGTACTGGGCCTAAAACAGAGCCTTGGGATACTCCACTGCATACTTCCTTCCATGTAGATGCAGTTCCATTGAGGACTACACGTTGAGTGCGGTTGGTCAGCCAGTTGCGAATCCATTTGGTGGTGATGCTGTCTAACCCACAATTTTCTACTTTATCTAATAGTAGGTTATGGTCTACTTTATCAAATGCCTTACTGAAGTCCAAGTAAATTATATCGACAGCATTCCTCTGGTCCACTAATTTTGTCACTTTGTCAAAGAATGCAATTAGATTAGTCTGGCTTGATCTGTTTTTGACAAACCCATGTTGGTTTTTGGCTATTACTTTGTTTGCTTCTAGGTATTCACTTATTTGTTGCTTAATTATCTTTTCCAGAATCTTTCCTGGTATTGAGGTCAGGCTGATGGGTCTATAGTTTCCTGGATCTATTTTTTTCCTTTTTTGTAATAAACAAATCCAATCTTTGTTTATTTTCCATTAGTGCTTTTTGTGTCTCCAAAAGTTCCAATTTTGAACTAACATTGTCTTTCCGGATTTCTTTTATCTCTTTCATAATGTTTTGAAGAGTCTCCTCTATTGCTGATAGCTGAGTAGCCTCCCCCACCATTTCTTTAGGTAGCATTGAAGTGATCTTAGGCTGTTGTGGGTGCTTCTTTGAAGCCATGATGAAAGTGTTAAGTTTTTGCCACTAATATGGCGTCTTTTGGAGGGGTAGTGCATGAGGCGAGAAGAGAGCAAGAATCAGTGTTCAAATTCAAAATGCAATTTACTTAAAGTCCAGAGAGAGAACAATTTTTTAACAACAATCAAATAGGAAAAAAAAAAGAAGGCACATCTGGGAGAGATCCTACTTGTGAGTAAAAAGTTTTAGTCCCATAAAAATGAAGGAATGTCAGCACATCACAAAGAAAAATATTTCTTACAGGGAACAAAGAAACGCCATCTCTCCCGCTCCCCTGGCACTCATGGAGAACTAGTAAAAGTCCATTTCAGTTGTTGCAAGACAGAGATACAAAGTATCAGTAGCAGAGTTAAAGTGAAAAACTTTCATTTTCATTATTTAGAAGTCAGATGTAGTTCTTCCTCTTCCCCAAGCCTGGGGAACATTTTAAAGCGCCACTTTTTTTTTCCTTCCGAGGAGGGGATTACAAACTCCCTCCTTCTTCTTGTTTAGAAGCAAAAGTTGACAGCATTAATTATTAAAGCACTCACAGTCCACTCTGCAGCCAGTGTTGCCTTCAGCCCCGGCTTTCAGCCCGTCTTCTTATTGCAGCTGTTCCGGTTCTCCATCGGTGAAGGGGACGAAAGGGAACCCCCCCCCCCGCGACTCGTTCTCCGGCACCTGGGACGAGGTGGGGGCCACACCCCAACCGCTGTCGGGGTGGGGGGACTCCCCGCAAGCCGTCCGTATGGTGGGGGCTCTTTAGCAAGAGCCCCTGCCCCCAAAGGCGCCGCCGGAGCAACCAAGCGGCGGACGCGTCTGGGACCCATCCGTTGCCTCCGGCAAACCGGAAGGAAGTTCGGAATGATCTGTTTTTAACGAACCTGTGCTGGCTGCTAGTTATTACTTTATTCATTTCTATGTTTTGCCAGATCTATTTTTTTATTATCTTTTCCAGTATTTTGCCAGGTATTGATGTTAGGCTGATTGGTCTGTAATTTTCTGGGTCTGTTTTCCCCCCTTTTTTGAAGATGGGAGCCTTATCAGCTCTTTTCCATTTCTTTAGTAGTTCCCCATTGTTCCAAGATTTTTGAAAGATGTGGTGCAGTGGTTCTGAGATGACATCTGCCAGCTCCTTTGAAGGAATCATTCCTGTTATGTAGGTTGCCACATAATCAGATGGAGCCATTCAGGCTTTTGAAGCCATGCAAACTGTTTTTTATTTATTTTTATTTTATTAAATTTATACCCCGCCCTTCTCCTACAAAAGGACCCAGGGCAGCGCACAGGTAAATTAAAACACAACGTACATAAATAGATCAATTATTAAAATCCAATTAAATTAAATTACCCCATGCTAAAACATTTTAAAATTCTCTAATTAAAATTTATAACTAAAAAGTCCAGATCGGGTATTTATCCTAGGCCGGCTTGTTGGAATAAATGCGTTTTCAGACGCCGGCGGAAAAGGCGGAGGTCTGTGGTGGTACGGAGTTCAGGGGGCAGGTCGTTCCAGAAGGTTGGGCCCGCCACAGAGAAGGCCCTTCCCCTGGGTGTCGCCAACCAGCATTGCCCGGCCGACGGCACCCAGAGAAGGCCCTCTCTATGAGAGCGGATCGGTCGGAGGGATGTATGGGGCAGGATACGGTCTCGCGTGTAACTAGGCCCTGAGCCATGGAGCGCTATAAAGATGGTCATTAACACCTTGAAGCGCACCCGAAAGGTCACAGGTAGCCAGTGCAGCTCGCGCAGGAGAGGTGTTACGTGGGACTGCCTTGTGGCTCCCATGACCACCCACACGGCTGCGTTCTGGACTAGCTGTAACCTCTGAGTGCACCTCAAGGGGAGCCCCATGTAGAGAGCATTACAATAATCCAGCCTAGATGTCATGAGTGCTTGAGCGACTGTGCGGAGGGCAGCCCAATCCAGTAAGGGGCGCAATTGGCGAACCAAGTGAACCTGGTAAAATGCCCCCCTGGCCACGGCTGCCACATGGTCCTCCATGGACAGCCAGGAATCCAGGAGGACACCCAAATTGCGCGCCTTCTCCATGGGGGCCAATATTTCGCCCCCAATGGCCAGTGTTGGACTTAACTGGCAGAACCGGGGTGCTGGAAACCACAGCCACTCGGTCTTGGCAGGGTTGAACTTGAGTTTATTACTACCCATCCAGACCCGTACAGCCTCCAAACGCCGGGACATCACCTCAACGGCATCGTTGGGGTGGTTTGGGGTAGATATGTACAGCTGGGTGTCGTCAGCGTACAGATGGTATTCTACCCCAAAACCACGGATGATCTCGCCCAGCGGCTTCATATAGGTGTTGAACAGGAGGGGCGAGAGGATCGATCCCTGAGGAACCCCGCATATCAGGGGTCTCGGGGCTGACCTCTGCCCTCCTTCCAACACACATTGCGACTGACCAGAGAGGTAGGATGAGAACCATCGTAACACAGTGCCTCTCACCCCCAAACCCCCCAGTCAGTGCAATAAGATACCATGGTCGATGGTATCAAAAGCCGCTGAGAGGTCTAACATCCTTTATCCCATGCCCTCCAGAGATCATCCACCAACGTGACCAATGCCGTCTCGGTGCTGTGACCGGGACGGAAGCTGGACTGGCGCGGGTCTAGATAATCAATTTCCTCCAGGTGCCGAGGAAACTGTTGAGCCACCACATTCTCTACAACCTTCGCTAAAAAGTGAAGGTTGGAGACCGGACGGTAGTTATCCAATAATGCTGGGTCCAGGGAAGGCTTCTTGAGAAGGGGTCTCACCACTGCCTCTTTCAAGGTGGTAGGCAAATACCCCTCACTCAAGGAAGCGTTGACAATATCCTGGAGCCAGCCTCGCGTAACCTTCCAGGATGCCAGTACAAGCCAGGAGGGACACGGGTCCAATAAACGTGGTGGCCTTGAGTCTCCTCAACAACCTGTCCATATCCTTGGTAGTAACAAAGTCAAACTCCTCCCAAGATGTCAACTCAAGACCCGCATCGGACAATCTGACTGGGCTAGTATCAGTGGAGGGCAACTCGCTCCAGATCCGAGCGATTTTATCCTGCAGGTATACACCAAATTCCTCTGCACTACCCTGCAGCAGGGCTTCCCACGGCCTCTGTTGAAGGAGGGAGCAGGTTACCCCAAACAGGGCGGCAGGGCAGTTCTCTGCGGATGCTATAAGAGTGGCACAATACTCACGTTTGGCCACTCTAATCGCTACCAAGTAAGTCCTAATATAGGCTCTCACTAGTGTTCGGTCGGATTCGGACCGAGAGGATCTCCACCTACTCTCTAGGCATCTCTTGCTGCGTTTAATCTCCCTCAGCTCCTCAGAAAACCAAGGGGCCTGGGAGATTCGGCGTCGCGTGAGAGGCCGCAAGGGCGCGACTCGGTCCAAGGCCCCCGTGGCCGCACTATACCATGCGGCCACTAGGTCCTCAGTCGAGTCACGGGGCAGGGACACAGGCACTGGCCCAAGCTCCCTCTGGAACCTTTCCGGGTCCATCAGGCGCCTGGGGAGGAACCATCTTGAGCTCTCAGGTTCCGCCTCCCCACGGTGGGGTGTGATGATTGGAAAGTCCAGCCGGAGGAGAGCATGATCTGTCCATGACAAGGGTGTGCTGACTAAATCCCCTATTCCCAGATCACTACTCCACTGACCTGAGACGAAAATTAGATCCAGGGTGTGTCCTCCCTCGTGAGTGGGGCCAAGAACTACTTGGGTCAGGTCCATGGCTGTCATGGAGGCCACGAACTCCCGAGCTACCTCGGAGGTCTCACCAGCAGATGGCAGGTTGAAATCCTCCATGACCAAAAGTCTAGAGGTGTCAACCGCCATCCCGGCCACCACCTCCAGGAGCTCAGGCAGGGCTGCTGTTACATAGCGGGGAGCCAGGTATACAACCAGCATGCCCATCTGCCACCCGAGGCCCCACTTCACGAAGAGGGACTCACACCCGGTCGTCTGTGGTACAGTGGTCTCCCTCAGCTTGAGACCTTCCTTAACCATAATCGCTACCCCTCCACCCCTACCTAGGGCCCTAGGTTGATGAAAGGCACGGTAGCCTGGTGGGCACATTTTCACGAGGGGTAAACCACCCTCGTGGCCCAACCAGGTCTCTGTTATACCCAGCAGGTCCGGTCCCCCTCTGACACCAAGTCATGTATGAGGGAGCTTTGTTCACCACGGACCTGGCATTGCACAAAATCAGCCTAGGGCCCCGGCTCTGTGAATCCTGCCCTCCTAGTCTGCGAAGGGAACACCGAAGGTTGGAGCACCTGACCTCCTGTAACCAACGGTCATGATCCTCCAACCGGTGATGGACTTTCGGTCTCCCGCCGTACCTGCCCCTTTCCCAGACCGAACTGATGAAAAAACCCTCAATGGCAACGATCCCCCCACCCCCCTCCTCTGTGACTTTCCGTTTCCCTAATTCCGCCGGCCGGCCGTATAGCGTGTCCCACACCCAACTGGTTAACCCTCCCCACAGCCCTAGATCCCCTTAAAATCTTAATTAAATTTTTTGATAAAAAACCCCTGAGCTTGCGCCTAGCCCACCTCTCTGGATCAAGCAATCCATCCTCGAGGTGGGCCCCAGATAGACAGGGGGGCCATACCTGCGAGAAAAGAGACTCTCGCAGGCCTAGGAGCTCTGTTCTGGAGTACGACAATAGCATAACAACGGCACTGGTTCTAAAAAGGGGGGGGAATCGCCCGAGATGGTACATTTCAAGTCAGGATTAACACAGCAAGCTAAAACTTAAAAGCGTAAGGTAAGATAGATGATAAAGTGCGGCAGGTAGTCCAGGTGGGGTGGAAGTAGTCTATCCAGCGGGGAGGGGGTAGTAGATGACAAAAATAGTCTTCCCCCAGATAGTTTGAAATGTCCATCATATGGCCTACTCAGATGCCCTGTGGAGGCTAACGCTCGATTTAGCGGCCATTTCAATGGTCTATAAGTCAGGCTCCTCTTCTGCCTTTCCTCTGACTCCTCGGCTTAAAAGGCCTCACAGGCTGCAAACGTCCTGGGCTGCATAGTCTTTTGCACGGCCAGATGGTAAGCGCTCAACCCAGTCCGGAACGGTTACCCTCGCCTCCACCTTCAGCCCTCCAAAGATCTTCCAAGGGCATTGCAGCCCTTTCTGCTTCCCTTTTTTTTTCTCATCCCGCCTCTCCACTCCTCGGCCCGTTCGATCACTAGTCCATCTGTCCATCTTTGCCTTGTCCCTCGCTCCCAAACCAGCCCGAATCAAGATGGGTTGGGCAGGGACTGCACGGGCCGGGTGGAGGCCGTGTGGTCAGCTGTCATTTCCGTGTGGCCAGATCTTCAACCCATATCCGGCCCGGCCTCCTCAATCTTTGATCTTCGCCTTGGTCGCCCGGCCTACCTCGTCTCCAGGTGCCCCAGGGCTGTAGCAAAGGCCGCTAGGGACTGCACAGGCCGGATGGAGGCCGCGCGGCCTGCTGTCATTACCGTGTGGCCAGATCTTCAGCCCATATCCGGCCCAGCCTCCTCAATCTTCGATCTTCACCTTGGTCGCCCGGCCTACCTCCTCTTCAGGCGCCCCAGGGCTGCAGCAAGGACGCCAGGGCCGCTCCATCGCTCCGGAGCACTCGGAGCTCGCCGCCCAACGCTCACCTCGCCCGCCGCGCTCTCCGCGGGCCGAAACCACCAAGTGTGTCAGTGGGCTGACCAACTTGCCAGGCCAGCCCTCATGGATGGACAAAGAGGGCTGGCCATGACCCCCCCTCAGGCCCAGCCGCGCTCAGCACGGAGCCGCCATTCCTCGCGCATGCGCAAAGCTCCTGTCACGTACTACATGGCCAGTAGGCAACTGAAGCATAACAAAGGAATTCCTCATTAGATAATTAGCTCTGATCACGCACTAACCACGCAGATACCACAGAGAAAGGCAAGACACTGATAGGCAGAGAAAATTGAGCACAAGCAGAGTGGGAGTTGGGTTCAGCCAATAAGCAAATTTGTGTGTATTTCCTTGTTCCTTGGATGCATAATAAAAGAGAGTCTTGGATGTTTATCTGTGCTCTCACCCATGAAATTTGAATCTGCTGTTTTCTTTCGTGAGATGCCACAATTGGTGCCCCCCCCCCCATGTGATTTCACTCAAGAAGTGATTTCATTCGAGAAGCACCCTACTTATCGTCTGGAATAGATACTCGTAAGTATGGGAAACAGAATGTCGTCTGTGCAAGAACTCCACTTGAAGGAGTTGCACCAGGTTCTCAAGAATTTTTTCTTTAAAAGTAAAAGTGCAGGGGAAAGTAGCAGTAACTTGTTAGAAGGTTACATTAGAAATTTATTGGAGGAGGTGTGGGCTCAATGTCCATGGTATCCAGAGAGAGGTTCGTTAAAATTAGAAGATTGGATTCGCATAGGTCAGTGCCTCCATGAGGAGCACCTTCTCCTATGGAAGACAATTAAGGAAGCAATTGAAGTTACAGAGACTCATAAACTCAAGGCACCAACATTTCTTACTTTGCTTCCTGAAGAGGGGTTTTCTGTCCCTCTATCACATATTCAGCTGACTCTGCCGGCAGCAGATACTAGGCTAAAGCGAGTGGAGTTTAGCTCTCCGACTGCTAATTTACAGGTTACTCCTTATCAGGAGTCAGTTAATGCAGTCAGAGCAAGCCTTCAGGAAGAGCAGCAAAAAGAAACTTTCACTGGAATAGAATTTGCAAAGGGTTTTCAAGCTTTTCCAGTAACACAAATAGTTAATCCACAAAGGCAAACTTTACATCGTGAACCCAAATTTGGCTCTGAAGTTTTGGCAGGACAGCAATTAACCACAGAGCCTCCACCTGATTACGGCCAGGTAAAAATTCTTTCTCCAACATTGTTTTCAATGGGGTTTCCAGTTCCTCACGGAGAGGTTAATTCTTTTGTTTCGCCACAGCCAGAGGAACAATTAGCAAAAGAGGAGGGTGATCAGGATTTGTTTTCTGTCTGTTCGCCTAAAGTGATTCCTTGTCTCACGTCCTTCCCCCCACCTCCTCCTCTGAAAGAGTGTGTGTCTGTTTCTAGCAGACCACAGCACGTCAGGCAAAAGGCAAAAGAGTTTTATCCTGACTTTGTTAACAATATGCTTTAAAACAGCAGATAGACCATTCTGAGGCTCAGATAAAATTGTTGAGGAAATTAGCAAAAGAAAATGCTACTTCTGAGTATCGAAGGGTAATTATGAGTCTTGGGAACGATCCTGATTTGGTAAATATGTTTAAAGCATGTCAAGATAGAGAAACAACCTCTTTAGAATTTCAAAATCCCAAGAGAGTTATCTCTGTAGCTTCCCGGAGTCTTTGCTATGCACATTCGCAGCGACAAATAAAAAATCCGAAGTTATTTCGTTGGTGGAGTCCTTCTTTGTGTGAGATTTAGGTTACAGACTTGAATTTTTTGGTAAGCATGATCCATTGACTTTAGTAAATCATTACATGGATGATGTTTAATTGGAACCCCAAAGGACAACACTTAATTGGTTTTCTGAACTGCAAAATGATTTCTTGCTCAGGAAAATACACTGTATATAACTTTTTCTTCCTCTAGTCTTTTCTTTGTTTAAATTTACTCAAAAGTATTTGCTAATTAATTTACAGCAGCTGCATGGGACCCTTATGTGGGTTCATCTAATTTTTCTTGCCTGCAAATTTATTTGATTTAGTGACCAAAGGAAAACAGTCCGGTGATTTCATTGAGATGTTTTTTTAAAGCCTTTGTCACAGCTGAAAAGCTTAACTAGATTTTTAGCATTCCTAACTTATCAGCTAACTCTTTTGTTGTTTTTTAGGAAGACGAAAGACCATGTTTTAAAATGTGTTGCTTTTTAGGCTATTAGCTGAATCAGTTGTATCATGGCTTTGGAACAGAGAAATTGGATTGATTTGATTAATATTATTTTTTCTTTTCCAAAATCTGATTTTCAATTTTATTTTCAGCATAATTTTTCTCTTTAGCTTGCTTTAACTGATTACATGGATTGTATTTCATATCATTTGCCTAACAATCTTGGTTTGTGTGTTTAATTACTTCTTTTCATGCTTGAGTTTCTTTGCTTTTGCAAAGTTTTTACTGTTTTCAGCTGAAGAGCAAACAAGAGGAGTAATTGCTTACAAGGACTCTCATGTTAATACCTGGAAAGTTTCCTACCTTGCAATACAGTTGTTCCTGTAATGTTCAGAATTGTTTGCTAATATTTTAACTTTCTAAATCTTTTTTCAACAACCTTTTCACTAAACTTTTGACTCTCATTACGTGTGTTAACTTATTTTTAATTTTCTAGGTGCTTATGGATTCTAATCTTATGGCTTTGTGTTAGGTTTGCAGTAACTATTACCAGACTGAAAGCATTTCTATTTTGTCTCTTACATAAGGCCTAAGGCTCCAGCAGTTAATCAGAGACAAAGATTCGTTATCAGCATGATCTTCGGTCGCTCGCAATTTGTGTTGGCGGGAGGGCAGAGGTCAACGGCGAGGCCCCTAACATGTGGGGTGCCTCAGGGGTCGATCCTCTCCCCCCTCCTAATCAACACATACATGAAGCTGCTTGGCGAGATCATCCGTGGTTGCGGGGTAGAGTACCATCTGTACGCTGATGATACTCAGCTGTAAATATCTACCCCCAACCACCCCAACGATGCCGTCGAAGTGATGTCCCGGTGTTTGGAAGCCGTGCGGCTCTGGATGGGAAGTAACAAACTTCGGCTCAACCCATCCAAGACCGAGTGGCTGTGGTTTCCGGCGTCTCGGCATAGCCAGCTCATTCCATCACTGGTTATCGGGGGCGAATCATTGGCTCCCGTGGAAAGGGCTCGCAACTTAGGCGTCCTCCTGGATTCGCGGCTGTCCCTGGACAACCATGTGGCGGCCGGGGCCAGGAAGGCATTTTACCAGGTTTGCCTGGTACGCCCTTTCTTGACCGAGACGCCCTCTGCACTGTCACTCAAGCACTTGTGATGTCTCGCTTGGACTATTGTAATGCTCTCTACATGGGGCTCCCCTTGAGGTGCATCTGGAGGCTCCAGTTGGTTCAGAATGCGGCTGCGCGGGGGATTCTGGGAGCGTCTCATTACTCCCATGTAACTCCTCTCCTGCGCGAGCTGCACTGGCTACCGGTAGCCTTCCGGGTGTGCTTCAAGGTGCTTGTTACCATCTTCAAATCACTCCATGGCTCGGGGCCTAGTTACTTGCGGGACCATCTCCTGCCACATACCTCCCTGCATCCGATACGCTCCCACAGAGAGGGCCTACTGAGGGTACCAACCACCGGTCAATGCCGGCTAGCGGTGCCCAGGGGTAGGGCCTTCTCTGTGGCAGGGCCGTCCCTCTGGAACGACCTACCTCCCGAACTTTGCACTATCACGGACCTTCCCTTCTTTTGCCGTTCACTCAAAACATACTTTTTTCAGCAAGCTGGTCTTGCCTAATCATCTAGATTTTATTGTTATATAGCTTCTGCCAAATACGTAAATGGATGTTGGGTTTTTAGTGGGAATTTTAGCACAGGCTCCTATTTAATTCTTTTTATCTATATTTATTGTATTGTTTTACTATTTGTTGGTTTTAATTTCCTGTGCACCACCCTGGGTCCATTTCGATGGAGAAGGCGCGGTATATAAATCAAATAAATAAATAAATCTTTGTTCGTGCTCCTGTCTTTGTCTACCTTATCTGTGGAGCATTCCTAATGTCTTTGTGTAGAGGATGGCTACCCCCCCCTTTCTTTGCCAAGTTGTTTTTTGACAGAATGATTTAAGGATTTAAGGGTCAGGAAAACTCTTTAGTTTGATTTCTTTATTTATACAGTTTGATATTTTCGTGTAAGAGTTTCTTCTACTGGCTTCCTACATGTGCCAGGCTTTGAAACCAAGAGTACAATCTGGACACAGCAGGGAGATAACATTTCAAATATTGATTCATATTGATTCATCTACTCATTCATTAGTTATTTGTTTCTTCAGGAACTTTTTCTTAAAGCAACAGATATGCAGATCAGATGCTGTTCTTCTTGTTTTATTTTTTTAAATTGATTTTTAAATCATTATTAACTTTTTAATCAGAATGTCAGAGGGTTGGCACAAGCTTGCCATATTCCCATCAGCCAGACCAAGAAAATTGTTTCATCCTGCCTCCAATGTTCTGGGGCATTTCCCTCTGGGGACACAGAAGTGAATTCCCATGGTTTGGCCTCCAATCAACTATGGTAAATGGATTTCACCTATGTCCCTCTCTGGTTTTTTAGCAGTATATTCATTTTTCTCTTTTTACGGTTTAACAGTTTAACGGTTTATTAAATTTATATACCGCCCTTCTCCCTTGCGGGACTCAGGGCGATGAACAGGCATCAATAAAAGCATATAAAAACATCAATACATATGACATTCTAAAATAAAATTAAATTAAATTAGTGCCCATTCTAAAATTTGAATTAAAACCAATTTAAAATAACCAAATTAAGAGCTACTAAACCAGACCAGACTCACGGAATAAGTATGTTTTCAGAGCCCAACGGAAGAGGTGCAGGTCGGTGATCATACGTAGGTCAGGGGGTACATCGTTCCAGAGGGCAGGGGCTGCCACAGAGAAGGCTCTCCCCCTGGGGGTCGCCAGGCGGCATTGTTTGGCCGACGGCGCCCTGAGGAGGCCTAATCTGTGGGAGCGAACTGGTCGGTGGGAGGTATTTGGCAGCAGGAGGCGGTCTTGCAAGTAGCCAGGCCCCCTGCCATGGAGCACTTTGAAGGTGGTTACAAGCACCTTGAAGCGCACCCAGAAAGCCACAGGCAGCCAGTGCAGGAGAGGTGTCACGTGGGAGCACCCAGAGGCTTTCAGAATCCCCCGCGCGGCTGCATTCTGTACTAACTGGAGCCTCCGGGTGGACCTCAAGGGCAGCCCCATGTAGAGAGCATTGCAGTAGTCCAGGCGGGAAGTGACGAGGGTGTGAGTGACTGTGCGTAGAGCGTCACGATCCAGAAAGGGACGCAACTGGCGAATCAAGCGAACTTAATGGAAAGCCCCCCTGGCCACGGCTGTCATGTGATCGTCTAACGACAGCCGAGAGTCCAGGAGGACACCCAAGTTGCGAACCCTTTCTGTGGGGGTCAGTGATTTGCCCCCAATGGCCAGTGATGGAACCAACAGTGTTTTTGGCTACACCTTAATGAAGGTAAACAGCTAAGCATGTCATTTTTTACTTTTTTCAGCCATTACTGCCTTGAACAAATCTTTTTCTTTACAGACTGGTAATGGCCTAGCCTCTTTTTCAATGGTTTTTTTTGTACTTTTGTATGATTGGACCATTATTTTACTTTTTGAGCTTTTTTACAATTCCTCAGGTCAAGTCATTGTGGAACATGCTACTTGGTCCTTTAAGGACTGTCTTCACAAATAAATAAAAAAGGAGGGACTCCTCCCATCCTACCTAGCAAACAGGAATGGCTTAATAAAGTGTTATTTACACTTAACCATCTAAATATTTCTTTAAAAATTTATCAACTGCAGTTGATAAGCACTTTGGACATCATGATGCGCAGCCACAACCAAATGTGCTGTATAGAATCACTGTATGAAACCATATCGAGATGGAGTGGCATCAAGGATCACCAAATCCGATCCCACACTTTTCCAGCCAGCCACTCCAGATTAAAAAAAATAACAACCCCAACGAAGACTCAACTGACTTGGGAGCAAGTTAAGAAGTTATCCACTCAGTCAATGAAGCTATTGGGAGAACAAAAGAAGCCAAAAACTCCAGAGAACTTCCTGATGGCAGCTTTTTCATGTTTAAATGCAAACTCTCTTTTCTTTCTGCGTGTTTGTCTTTTTGTTGTCTGTCCTGGGGTGGGAGGTTATGTATTACAACAGGGTGAAGGGGTACAGGAACAAGGGGCTTGGGAAAGAAACATTTTTATAAGGGATCTACAAAACATATCGAAGATTGTAAATAAAACTGATTGCTGGATTTGTTTGCATGTGCCACCAGTAAGCCATACAGGCATGATGATTCATTGCACCATCTACTTTCATTGGAAAGACTTTAATGCCTGGACATAGAGGCACAAACAAGGCATGGACTCTTCATCTAATCCACTGACTGACAGTGCTCTAACGCAAATTGCCCGAGGAATGATACCACCACTATGTGTTGCTATGAACTATAGAGATTTACGTTTACTTTCTAATTGGACAATTGCAATGTTTAATGAAACGGTTTCAGCTTTAGCCTTAGTTAATAAAGAGCTTAAAGAAGTTAGAGAACTTGCTGTACAGAATAGATATGCTTTAGATATTGTATTAGCTGCAAAAGGGGGTGTTTGTGCACTGATTCACAGCCATTGCTGCAGTTTTGTGACTGATTATTCTGCCAACATATCTCAAACCATTGAACATATGGAACAAATGATAAAAGACAATCCTTTATTGACTGACAATACACGTTTTGATCCCTGGAAGTGGTTGTGGTCATGGCTTCCAGACTTCTGATGGATTCAACAAATTCTCCCAGTTGTTATTACTATCATTGTGCTGCTTGTATTATTGTGCTGCTGTATCCAGTGTATTCCTAATCTCTGTGCTTTGTGCAAGAAGGCTGTTCCTTGTATTACAAGTCGGATAGAGGTACTTTATGCCTATAAGTTACTAAAACAAGAGGATGAAGCCATAAAATAAAAAAGGAGGGGATGAAGGAATCATTCCTGTTATGTAGGTTGCCACATAATCAGCTGGAGCCATTCAGGCTGCTGAAGCTATGCATACTGTCACGTACTACATGGCCAGTAGGCAACTGAAGCATAACAAAGGAATTCCTCATTAGATAATTAGCTCTGATCACGCACTAACCGTGCAGCTACCACAGAGAAAGGCAAGACACTGATAGGCAGAGAAGATCGAGCACAAGCAGAGCGGGAGTTGGGTTCAGCCAATAAGCAAATTTGTGTGTATTTCCTTGTTCCTTGGATGCATAATAAAAGAGAGTCTTGGATGTTTATCTGTGCTCTCACCCATGAAATTTGAATCTGCTGTTTTCTTTCGTGAGATGCCACACTCCTTTAGAACTCTGGGATGTAATTTGTCAGGTTCTGGTGATTTGTATTGATCAAGATCATGTTCTCTTGCTATTTTTTGTGTGTGCTTATTTTAATTTTTATTTCCAAACTTTTTTTACAGTTATGTTTTTGGTAGGTTGGGCTATAGTATCTTTTGCATGAAGACCAATGTAAAGAATGAGTTAAGCAGCACTGCTTTCTCTCTGCTGCCTGTTACTTTCTTGCATGATGGCCACCAATATAAAAATGCCCAAAACAATGTCAAGAACATTATAGAATTATAGAGCTGGAAGTGACTTTGGAGGTATTTTAGTTCTACCCCCTGGCCAAGGCAGGAGGTACACAACCCCAGACAAATGGTTGTCCAATCTTTTCTAGAAAAACTCTGTCATGGAGCAGCCACAACTCCAGGAGGCAGGCTGTTGCATTGATTGATCATTCTCACTATCAGGAAAGTCCTCCTTATTTTTTTTAGGTTGGATCTCCTTTTGACCAGCTTCCACCAATTTGCTTCTTGTCCTGCCCTCAGATGCTATGGAGAATAAATCAACACCCTTTTCCCTGTGACAGCCCTTCAAGTATAGGAAGATGGCTATCACTGCCTAACTAATTTTGCTCTGACTGATGCAGTTGCAGATTAACAAAGGTATCAGATTAACAAAGTTTGGTCCAGTTACCATGATTCAATCTTTAGACACTTTTGGCCTGAATGACTGAGTCTTCATTCACATGATGATGGCTATCACACCCTAAGCCTTCATTTCATTAGAAGATCCATGCACTACAATATCCTAATTACTTAAAATGTTTTACATTAGAATTAGTAGCTTTGGATAGTGCATTATTTTTTTAAAAGGTGAGCTGGTACTCAGTCTTAATGTCTGTAGAAAGGTAATTGACCTTGAAAGAAAGTGTAATAATAGTGACAAAGAGTGTTTAAGTATATAAACTATTTCTGGTTTGCAGGTAGGTAGGAAATTTTATATTTACTTCTGTATTTACTTCTGAAATACATTTTGGTTGCAATGAAAAAAGTGTATGCAGTGAAAACTAAGCTGAAATGGTCTAGGGTTTGAACTTAAGAAAAAGACCAGGAAAACATCAAAAACAGCAGGTGCTGTTAGTGCAATTCTCATAGAACAAAACAAAGGTGGTATTCAGCAGGTTCTGACCAGTTCTGGAGAACCGGTAGAGGAAGCTTTGACTAGTTCGGAGAACCGGCAAATACCACCTCTGCCTCCTGAGACCCAGCTGATTGGGAGGGAATGGGGAATTTGCAGTAACCTTCCCCTGGAGTGGGGAGGGAATGGAAATTTTACAATATCCTTCCCCTGCCACACCCACCAAGCCAGGCCCACCAAGCCACACCCACAGTAAAAAAAATTGAATCTCATCACTGGAACAAAGTACTAATAATTGTGAACAGTGACCATGTAAACAGGCCCAGCAGTAGCTGTTGAAAGTGTGATACAAATTTGATAAGAGGCAAACAAACAAATGTGATACAAAATGAAATTTATTTTATTCAGAGGAGAAACAATCAGAAGGAACAGAGAATATCTAAAGTGGAAGTTTTGACTTATTAAGCAAGGCTGTTCCCCCCCCCCCCCCAAGTTATAGGGTAATGTAAATCAGATGCCAACATTTCAAGACAGAAAACCAACTTTCTTTTTTTTAAATATTTTTTTTATTTTAAGACAAACAAACATAAACACACACAAAACATAAAAACATCCTCCAGTTACATACAGTATGTCGATTGGTTACGAGCCTTTTGTGCTTCCTCACAATATTCTTCAGTTGCTGTTTATATAGAATCTCATATCATCAATCCAATATATAGAAAACCAACTTTCATAGTGAGATAATTAACAGCTGGGAAAGACTGTCAGGCCTCTGCAAACTTGAATATAAAATGGTACCTATTGCAGTCCTGGGAACATCAGTCCAGCTATCAAATTTTATTGATAGAAAGAGACCAAGCAGCATTAATATGCCTTGAAAGTAGAGCTGCTGAGTGCGATTTTTAAAAATAAAATCTTAACTGAGTTAAATAGGATATTATCTGAGAGTTTGACAGTGGAAACATTTATATAATAGTAAAAAAAGTCTTATTTGTATGCTGCTTTGCTCTGATGATTATTCTATTCTATTCTATTCTATTCTATCCTATCCTATCCTATCCTATCCTATCCTATCCTATCCCATCCCATCCCATCCTACTCTACTTACCCTTCACTATTCTCTCTATGTATATAATACATGCTCTCTCTCTCACACACACACACAGACAATGTTACAAATCAAAATCCCTTTAGCCTTAATGATTCTCCCATTCCTGTTCGTAAATATACAATCTTCCTACCCAAGATATATTTTTTTTAATTATATTATTTAATGATAATACCAACTTTATATTAAGCATAAAGGATACTGTCAGGCTTCTGACTAATGCTGTAATAAAATCAGGAGCCTCAAGCCATTGTGGAAGAAAAATCCAGTTGTTTATTAGGAGCGCCATGTCAGCACAACCTAAGTGAAGCCAGCTCTGATTTCACCCAGTTTGCACCTTGCTTTTGACCCTGTTGCCCCCTCCCCTCAAGGTGTGTCATTAGTCACATTCCCCAATGAAGCAATTTTGCAGGTCATAGAAGTCACTCCCTCCAGCCATTGTGGGTCGCTGTGGAGATGGCCTTGACTTTGGGCGACTAGGATGTGTTTTGTTTTGACTGAGATGTGAATTCTTTTGTGCAGCTGTGAGGCATGATTTCCCATCTCCCTGCCTATGGCAACTCAGGAGCAAATCAGGAAAACTTCGCAAGTTGACAGACGCAATGACTTAAGAAAGCCCCTGCCAATATGACAAGTGTCTCCATTCCTAAAATATAAGCCTTCAAGTAATGATGGTCAGAGAAAGAGACATTGGCAAAACATTGAAGGTGAAGCAAAAAATACTTAGAAGGATTTTAGTAAATAACATCCATAATAATGGTAGTGTCTTTGATTCTCGCCTATGGAAGCTAAAATTAAAAACCACAATTTGTCAGTCTTTTGGTCTGCTTCCATTTCCAATGTTCTTCAGGCTGTGAAGTGCAATGATCATAAACTTCCTGTAAGAGAAGAGTAGATAGGGCTGAGGGGAGGGGAGGAGTCAAGCACCTCATGAGAATTCATTACATTCCCACAAATGGTCCAAGTCCAACCCCCTGTTGAATTCCATTGACTCTTAGCTGGTGCCAATTTAGTGTTGAACTTTAATTGACTAGATTCTTGTGTGCTGCAACTTAATGGATGTTTATGATCCTTTTGCACCTGATGCTTCTTTAGGAAATACAGATCTAGAGTTTGCTGGAGTCTGATCATTGAGCAGCTCCCAAACCATTATATCAGACATGAAAAATGAAGAGAGGCACCTGAAATACAATGATTTGGTCTAGATATCATGAATTGATTATCTGTAAATCAGGCAACATCTGGTTTGATTCACTGATAAGGTTCAGAAAGTCAGTCCAATTTGATAATACAACCTGATTTGGAAAGCCAGTCAAATTTGATTATTCAAACTGATTTAGAATATTGATTCGGTTTGATGTAGTTATTTGAATGAAACTATCAAATGCGATCTGTTCGATTCAGGTTTCCAGATAAATTTAGGGAAAGCTATTTGGCAGGAGTGTTCAAATCCTGGCAATCAAATTGTAGAATCCAAATTTGATCCAAAAGCTCAAATCAATTTTCCAATTAAGTTTCCAATTGCTTTCCAATAGAAAGACTGCACCAAATATTCACAAAATTTAACATAGTTTGAACTATATGATTCCTCTATAGCTAGCTCTTCTATTTTATTTTACTATTTGGTTCTATGAAATCAGAATAGCTGCTTTCTCATAATAACAGTTTAAAACCTTTACAGTGTATTTTTAAAAAATCAGCAGCAAAAGTAAAAACCTGGGAACAGTTTTGTATTTTCCATTTCCAGTTGCTAATCCCAAGAAGCTAACCAAGACAGAAATGGCTGTAGAATGTCTCCCAGATGAAAAAGCAGAATGATTCATCCATGTAGTCTTACTAATGTGCAGTTGAGATCTCATTGTGCCACAGGCAGCGAACAGATGGGATACGTGAAGAAGCTTACAGATAAGTAGCCCCCTGCAATTCATAGGAGCCAGCTAAATGACTTACTCTATGAAAGACAAAACTGCTGAACTAAAAATAACCTCTCCTTACACCATACATAGATAAAGATAGTGAAAAGGCTACATGAAAATAATGATGTCAAGCTGCACACCTCCAAAGTTGAAAGAAATGAAATATGTCTCTTCCTCTCCCTCACATCTCCCATTCTATTTATAATTAGAGATTCACTTTTCACTTTTGCATATTCTTGGCCTGTGAGTTTTTGTTTCATTATAGAAAGAAAAAAACCTCCAACATATGATACTTGGTGCACAATTTATCATCACCATACCAACAACAACAAGTTGGAAAGGACCTTGGAGCAGGGATGAAATGCTCTGAAGTCTGCTACTGGTTTGCTTTGTGCACCGCAGGCGCTAAAAAGCCTTTTCTGAGTCTGCAAAGGTGAGTAGAACAGCGAGGGGGGGGGAACACCTGTGCTGCACAATTCAGATTCGCTAGAAAGCAAGATTTCTTGCTTTCTAGCAGATATCAATCGTATGATACAACTGATAGTCACACAGCTGATTATTGGAACTTTAAAAAATCCCTTTTAAAGCATTTTTTTTACTACCGGTTTGGGCAAACTTGTAGTTAAAAATGCTTTAAAAAGTAAAAAAAGTCCGAATGATCAGCTGTGCCATGTAATCGTCAGAACTTTTTTTTTTTAAAGCATTTTTTAACTATCGGTTCAGGCGAACCGGTAGCATTTTTACTACCGGTTTGGGCGAACCGACCCGAACCGGTAGAATTTCACCCCTTCCAAATGGTTGTCCAATCTCTTCTGAAAAACTTCCAATGTTGGAGCATCCACAGCTTCTGAAGGCAAGCCATTTCACTGATTAATTCTTCTGTTAGGAAGTTTTCCTTAGTTCTAGGTTGCTTTTTATCCTTAAGCCCTATTATTCTATGTTCTTCTCAATAAGGGTGGAGATAGCATCCATGTATGGGTTATGACCTATCCGCACTCTGATTGGACTGAGTCAGATTAATAATTAATTAAGGGTGATATATAACCCCCTCAGGAGTAGACTCCACCCAGTTTCCGACTCAGTCCAGCTCTGGGACTGGTCCGGTATCATCGTCCTCTGAGGAGAATTTCTGAAGAAAAGATATCTAGGCCAGCCACCCCTATTTATATGCCCACCCGCGAGGTGGTGACTTGACCAGCTAGGGACTTGTCCCACAACGCTAGGTCCGCTCCCACGACGAGATCAAGATCTGACGGATCCTCACGGAGATTTCCAGGGGTGGCTCATCAAGAGGCCTTGCAGGGGGCGGCCAGAATCGCAGCTCTGCTGTGAGGCCCTTGTGAGTGCCCCCGGGGAGCTAAGTGCGCTGCCTCAGGTGCTTTTCATGGTCTTGGTAAGTGGCCGCACCTATCAGTGGCTTTCGGGCCTTTTGGGCCTTTGGGGGAGGCCTCTCCTGTCACCGAGGGCCTCCCGCGCGCTCGTCGCCCGGACAAGATGGCGACTGACGGAACCTGCGCCTAATACGGGGCCTTCCAGGGCTACCGAGACTTTTGTCCCCTTGGGGGGCCTAAGTGGTGACTGCGCTTGGGGCTGCGGCCTCAGAGGCGCCCAACGCCCCTCCCCCCAGGGGGCTGTAGGACAGGTGAGTGCAACGGCCTATTGGGCCTTATCCCCCTGACTGGGTTGCCTACGGGACTGCCGGGCTTCGAGGCCCACATAAGGCAGCTGCGGCCTTCGGCTGCTCGCGCACGCGCGATGAGGCTGGTGGCGCCACGGGCAGCTGAAGGAGCCGTCTGGCGCTTTCGGGGGCCGCTCTTCTCACCGGGGCTTACCTCGCGCGCAGATGGCCGGTTTTTTGCGCCGTCAGGGCCGCACGGAGGTGCGCAAGCGGCCTAGAAACCCCCGCGCCCTCCCAGGCGGGTAATGATGCGGCGGGCCTGTCAGGGCCGCCAGAGCCACGCGAAGGTGCTCGAGCGGCCTGGAGCTCCCGGCGCCCACCCCCCACTCTGGTAAGGAAGCGCCGGCCGGTCAGGTCGGCAGGCGTCGCGCAGAGGCGCAGGACGGCCTGGAGCGTCCCGCTCCCTCCCCGGCCAATAAGGAAGCAGCCGGCTTGTCGGGCCGCAGGAGCTGCACGGGGACGCGCAAGCGGCCTAGAGCCTCCCGAGCCCTCCCCGTGCGTGTGTTAAGGCGGCCGGCCTGTCGGGGCCGCGGGAGGCACGCGAGCGGCCTGGAGAACCCGGCGCCCCCCCCGCTCTGGTAAGGAAACGCCAGCCGGTCAGGTCGGCAGGCGCCGCGCAGAGGCACAGGACGGCCTGGGGCGTCCCGCTCCCTCCCTGGCCGATAAGGAAGCGGCCGGCCTGTCGGGCACAGGAGCTGCACGGGGACGCGCAAGCGGCCTAGAGCCTCCCGAGCCCTCCCCAAGCAAGTGTTAATGCGGCCGGCCTGTCGGGGCCGCGGGAGCTGCGCAGGTGCGGTGCGCGCGCACACGCACGCCACGCAATCAGGGCCGGTGGTGTGGGGGCTTTTTCGCTGACAGCGGGACAGCTGGCCCGAATGGATTCCGTCGGTGGGGCTGGGCGCCCAGCTGCTCCTTTCACAGCCTCCTTTCACAGCCACGTCTAAGGCTATCCCGGGCCCCGCCCTCTCGCCCTTTCAGGCCCTGGGACTTGCGATCTGACCCCACCAACTTTGGGTGCCAGGCGGGGGCGTGCGCCTTCGGCGAAGGCCCCTCCTTCTGTCGGCCGGTTTAGGAGCTCAGCAGACAGGCAAAGGAATGGAGTTGCAAAATAATAATAATAATATTTAAAAAAAAATGGGTGCGAGGCTTCCCCTGCGCGACCCACGGTGTCGCCCCTCCATGAACTGGGGCCGGGCCCTTTGTATGGCGCCAATTTGGGCCTTTGGCTGTACTGGCCTCGCTTACTGACGGAGGTCCCACTTTGCGACGCTACGGCCGCAACCTCCGGAGACCCTCGGGAAGGTGGCCAGGATGTTGGCCGCTTGACCTACTGGTCCTTCCATCTGCGTTGGCTGGGTTCTGTCCCAGGAGCCATCAGGGGCAGGGTCCGGGTTGGTCCTACCGCCAGCGGCTGCAGGCCCCTGTTTGACCCCTCTTCCATCCCACAGGCCTGGCTCCCGGGTGACCAGGCTAACGTCTGGTTCAGTCCGTGCAGCTTGTGGCTAGGGGCCGGGGCACCAGCATTCTCCACGACCCGAGGCTCTGGCCGTCATCCAACCTACGCCCACCATACTGGCTCGTTCCCCCGGGGAGCTTTACCTTGCACGGGGGTTTGCCGCAGTCACATAGGGTGACAGGTCTGCGACCCTGCCGTCTGGTTCCCAAGGGGCACCGGCAGGCCCTTTGCATTTAGGGGCCTTGACAGCCTCCTGTTGGTTCCGCCGCCCTCCTCTGGTGCCGGGGGGGTGAAACTCCCGGGCACAGGCAACGACAGGCAAATACAGTAAGTCTTGAGGGCCGAGTGGCTGGCCGAGGGGGCTTTGGCCTCCAGCCTCGCTCGTTTGCCCTGGTACGACCCTTGTTGACCATGGCCATGATCGCCTCCACTGCAGATCGATTGGCTGGGACGCTGTCGCTGGTGGACTGCACCGCCACGGCCCCTCCAACTTCCCCCCTGTTTTTCTGCGACTATGTCTGGGGGTCTCCCAGCTCCGGCTCTTGCACCTCCGGGTTCTCTCGGACTAGCGCCCACTTCGCAGCAGGCCCTATACCAGGTTCCGCCTGTCGGCCCTCCTGGGCTATATCTCCGGCTATATCTTTCGGCTGTCGGCTATGTCTCCCGCATTGGCGGGCTGGGTGAGGACTCAGGCTGGAGTGGGGCCCGCGCGGCATACTGCAACGCGTCTCTCAGGGGGCCCTCGTCCCGGGATTTACTGACGGGCACGTGAGATTCCAGCTTCCGCCCTTCTGACCCCGAGACGGGGTCTGGCCGCCTGCGCCCACACCCGATTGTCACTTCAGGGCTCGGGTTCGGGGGCCTCCCCTCATACGGGCCTTCTCCTGTTGGGGGCACCATTGGTACGGGGATCGGCCGGCAAGGCTATGCCGTTACCCTTTTGTTCCCCGACCGGGAGACCGTGTCCCCAGGGCCATTCGTTGGGAGTGTTCTCACTCCACTGGGGGGCTCCGGCCACCGCTGCCTAGGGCCTCTCCTCGTTCACGGGGTGAGTCTTGTCCGTGCTACCATTGCTCAGGCCCTGGCTCCTTTGTCCATGGCTCCGGGCCCAGGGACTTGACGGGGTTTTCCCGGATGGGAACCGTGGTTCGGTCTCCTCCATCGGGGGGGGGGTTTCTGTTCCACTTTCACGTCTTCCGTAGGTACCCGATTTCCTGTTTTCCCTGGTCTTATCAGGCGGTCTTCGGGGGCGGACTACCTGTCCTCTACTTTCCTTACGGACTTCGGGTTTGCAGATCCCTGCTATCCCGGCTCTCCGCCGGGGGCTAGTTTCCATCACGATCAGAGCATTGTCTCCGACAGGGTTGGTTTGATCTGTCGTCATTGTCCAGGTGTTGATTGACGAGCCTCGGGACACAGGACTTACGTTCCTTTCTGCTCAGTAGGCACGGCGTTATTAGGATACGACTACCCTAGGACACTTTCCGCTCGCAACGTGGCCCACTCTCAGGGGCCACCATCGCCATCTGGCCGCACCCGGCGGCCTTCACATTGAGTTGGATCCCCGACTCGACTAGGCAGTCGCAGGTGGTGGCTTTGGAGGTTTGACCCGCTCGGACGTTTCCTCCACAGCTCGGGCGCCAGGAGGTCTCGATGATCTGTTTTGTTCCAAGGGCGCAAGCACATGTCTGTTTTTGGGGTCGGCTATCTCTCCTCTCGCAGGAAGGAGCATTCGGGAGTTGACCCTCTGACACCGCAGCTGGCTTCGTTGGTGCCCTAACGGCTTCTGGCTGTTCAGCTTGTATGGTATGGGTTCGTCATTGCCGGGACATGGGGCCCCATGCCGGAGGTCCCGGCTCGCGCTCTGGGGGTAGGACCCAGGTCCTAGCCTTTGTCCCTCTAGGCTGACCGCTGCTCAGTGGCTGACTTCGCACGGGCGGTTACACTCGGCTAGGCTGGGGTGGATCCGACTGCTAGAGGATTTCTTTCCTCGTGGGTTCCAGGACTCCCTCTTCCTCTCTCTCTCTATTTCTTGACCTTTCGGTCGTTTTGCCTCGCCTGCGGGGACCCAGCTGTTTGCGAGTACCGGAGTCCTGCATCATTTCCCTCCCCTCCTCCTTGGTCTCCCCCCGTTCTGTCCTCCCTTTTGGGTACCTTTCGGCAGGAATGGTGCAGGGGTCGTGTTGTGCTTCACCTTAGGTGCCGCCTTCGGGCGCTCTGAGTGCTCCTTCGGGGGTTGTTGGGGAGCTTGGAGACACGGTGATTTCTGTGGTCCTTTCGGCATTTACCGATTGCGCTAAGGGATGGTCGTCTCCGCGGTCCCAACCTACGGGATATCGCCCTTAGTTTCCGGACTGGGCATAAGGTTCCCTGATTCAGGCCTGTATTTGCCCTTTGTGGCCTTTGCCAGGCCGTCTCTGTTCGTTTTGGCGCCAGTTCTCCGGCTAGTCCCCACCTGGCCAGTGGTGTCCTTCGGGGCGATGGGACAACACACCTCTCTCGGGGCCTCGGTCTCGGTAAGGGGGTCAGCCACATGGGTTGTTTGGCACGGTTGGGATTTTCCCCTGATTTCTCGCGGGGCCTTACGGGACCCTCGGGGAGCCCTGACTCTTGTGGGTCTGGCATCGCCTTCTTGAGTGCCTTCTTGGACGTTCGGCTCCTTTCCTCCGTTCTGTCAGGGCCTTGGCCTCTCTTCAACCGCTTTCCCTTGCTCTGAGGGTTCTCCGCGGCGGCGCGAGTTCTTGGTTCCGGTGAGGGCGTCAGGAGACCCTATGCAGTCGGTCGGACTGATGCTGTCCACGGCAGTTCTGCACTCGCGCATACGGCTGCTGTTTCGACTCGTATTAAGGTGAGTTCCCGTTCGGGGCTCGGTATGGAGGTGGCATGGTCCTCACCTCTGCCATCCCCGTTGGCGTACTCGGCGTTCCAGGCTTGTCTGGCGGCTGGATTGAGTGGATGCGTCGGGCGTGCTGTCCACTCTGCGCCCGAGTCGGCTGGTCCGTACTCGATCCCTCCCTGTGAGGCGTTAGGGCTTTGGTATGTCCCATACATGGATGCTATCTCCACCCTTATTGAGAAAGGGCATTGGTACTTACCTGATACGCCTCTTCTAATAAGGGGGGAGATAGCATCCGGCCCGGCCCTTATCTCGTCCTGACCAGCTTGGTGAATTTGGTTGTATTATGCTTTGTTTTTTTTGCGAGATGATACCGGTGAGTCTGATTATACTTTCCTTCGTCGAAAACTGGGTGGAGTCTACTCCTGAGGGGGTTATATAGCACCCTTAATTAATTATTAATCTGACTCAGTCCAATCAGAGTGCAGATAGGTCATAACCCATACATGGATGCTATCTCCCCCCTTATTAGAAGAGGCGTATCAGGTAAGTACCAACGCCCTTTCTCATGAATCCTTTGAAAGTATGAGACACCATGTGGCAATATACTAGCAAACACATAGGTTACTGCCCTGTTTACCGTATCTAAGTACACTTTGGTCAATCTAATCAACTGGCTGACCTATGATGGAGATATATGTTCATAACCACTTTCAGACTCCAGACAAGCATGTGAGTGATGATGGGCTGAGGCAAGACAGGACAAGTCTACAAAGACATACACATGGGGAGAAGGAGAATGGTATAAACACTATCCCCAAGGAGCAAATATTTAATATTAGATCAGAACTTCCACATTGACTATGTTGGTAATTAGAACCAATTTAAATGGAAAATGTATAGTAGCAAGGAATGTTCAGATATGTTAAGATGTCATGCTAGAGGAGAGTGTTGTATTAGAAGACCTGCAAGGTCCTTCCAACTCTGCTGATGTTCTGTGTTCTATGTACCCTGCTGTTTTCCCAAAAATAAGACCTCTCCGGATAATAAGCCCAATCGAGCTTTTGAGCGTATGTGCTAAAAAAAGCCCTCCCCCTAAACAAGCCCTCCCCAAAAATATTGCAACACAGCAGTAGCCATGAGATGACCATGCTCGCCATTTCCTGCACCTCAAAAATAATAAGACCTCCCCCAAAATAAGGCCAAATGCTTATTTTTGGGAGAGGGGGGTCAAAAGAAAATAACCCTGTCTTATTTTCTGGGAAACATGGTACATGTCCTTTGAGCTTCTGCAAAGAAAGGCAGCTAAGAGATAAAACAAATTCAGGAATTAAATGCACTTTTATTTCCAGATTTAGCTGAACTTGTTACAGCGTACTCAAGATATAAGATTTTTGTGGTGGAGAGTAGAAGAATGGAATCTTTTAATTGCATTTCTCTAAAGGTATCAAGATAGAAAAAGGAAGAACACAAACATCCATACCCAAGAGAATATTTCCAATATTAAATGTAGGTTCTGAAGTTTGAAAACTTGCTTATTCTACCTTAAATATTTGAGTTTGATGGGTTCATATTTTTGATCTGAATGTAGTTTAGATGCACAACCTTTAATGCAATTATTCATGTGCTCAGTTCAACTCACCGTGCAATCCTGGTTGCCTTATCTTAATGAAGATATAGAAGAAGGGCAAATTGCTGAAGAAAACTCAATGAAATGATTATGTTCATGTCATGGCATGTGTGCCAAAACTATTATACACTCTGTGGACTGCCAAAATAACAAACAAAGAACATCCTAGACAAGTGATGGTGAACCTTTTTTCCCTCGGGTGCCAAAAGCATGCATGCATACTATCACACATGCTTGAGTGGCCACACCCATAATTAAATGCACATACGCACATGACCCCCCTCCTTCCCCCCCATGCATACGCATATGGCTTTCTTGGAGCCTGGGGAGGGTGAAAATGGCCTCCCCTGCCCCCCCCCCCCAGGGCCTCGGGAGGCAGGAAACAGCATGCTTCCCAACTTCTGGTGTGCCTGTTTTTCACTCTCCCCAGGTTCCAGAGGCTTTCTTTGAGTCTGGGGAGGGCAAAAACGGCCTCCCTCAGGCCTGTTTTCTGACTTCTGGTGGGCCCAGTAGGTCTGTTTTTTGCCCTTCCCAGGCTTCAGAAGTCTTTCCTAAAACCTGGAGAGGGTGAAAATGGCATCCCCATGCCCTCCTGAAGGCTGAAAATCAGCTGGTCAGGGTGCACATGCATGCTGGAGTTGACCTAGGGCAACACCTTGCGTGCCCTTAAATATGGCTCCACATGTCACCTGTGGTACATGTGCCATAGGTTCGCCATCACAGTCCTAGACCAAACCTCATTTAAAATATCACTTGATGCCAAGGTTGACAAACAGAGGCTGTCACACTTTGATCATGTCATGAGAGCTAACTTGCTTGAAAAGTCAATCATGCTGGGAGTGACCAGTGAAAAAAGGAGAAGAGGTCACTCTAGCACCCGTTGGCTGGACACTATAAAGGATGACAGTGGTATGACCATGCCTGATCTGAAAGAGACTATATAGAAAGGCATGGAGGGCTCTGATGTATAGAGTGGCCAAGGGTTGGACATGATCCATAGAGTGGATAAGGGCTGTTTTGGAATATTCCTCTTCAAAAGAAGAGAGCTCATTGTGTGTGCAACATGGCAAACCTTTCAAATTGTATCCTGCTCCAGCAGCCCTGGCAAAAAGCTGAACCCCTCCACTCCTATTGCTTACTTAAGTTTCTTGGTGCCTTGCACTGCTTCTAGAAGTGATCACCTTACATTCCAAAAGAAGAGAAGTCTTGTGGATCACAGGGAGTTGGGTGAGGAACAGATTTAATAAATTATTGCCCTACTTGTTCCACAGGTGCATTTCTTTTTTCCCCTCATTGTGAGAAGTGAAACATCTTCAAAGAAAAACCAGAAAGTCCAGTTGCCTCTTGAAAAAGCACCTTTGGGAAAACCATGACCTGGATGACTGAGAATCTCCATATATATATTGTTCTACTTCTTTTTCTTTGCATTCTGTAGCAGATATTGTAAACAGTCCAGTCCAGTCCCGATCTGGACAAGAAGCAGCAGAAAAAGATAAATTAAAGGAATATTAGGAGGCTGTTCTAAATCCCTAAGCTTCCCACTTGCCATTCCAAATCTAAACTGAGCCCTCTGCATGCGATCGCTTTGCCTTCTTGTTTATTGTCTCCGAAACTACCAACTTTCCAGTTCAAACATTTCTGTGTTGACAATTGATTTGCCTTTTTGAAAAGTACATATCCTTGACTAATGAAATTGGCATTGGAGGAGCCTGGGCAGGGGGCATTCTCTAGGGTTCAATTAGGCATTTCAATTGCACATTGATGAAACTTGAGTCCCTTAGAGGAACTTCTCTTCAATGCGACTCTTTGGATGGAAATTTTAAGTTAACTTTTTGGAAGAGAAAGCATTTAGGGAAATTCCTTTAGTTTTGTTTTTGTTTAAGCCTATGTGGGATGCCTTTATTATTCAGCATTATACAACTTCTTAGACTGAGCATCTCCCTAGCTTGCAGGATAATTAACTCTCTGTGTTTTTTCTCTTCTTTTCTTTAAATAGAAAGCATCATCTCATGAGCCTTGGTATTCATACCAAGAAAGAAAGAAAAAAAGTTCAGGAATCTGCAAGAGTTCACTGAATTTTGTCCAAAGTTCAGTCTATTCTGTTTTGGTTTAGATTGCTATCTTTCAGATGTGTTGAAAATATAAATATTAGAATTTCTTCTTATTTTTTTAATTCCCCAAATAACAAGAGTTGAAATACAATGCATGGGTTTATTAGACAGAATTTGACAATAGTTTATCTTAATAAAATCTCTTATAGTCAAATTGTATTTTCAGTTAGTAGTTGTGGTACTTTCATTTGCATTTTTCAAAATCTTGATTTTACTATTTATCACTCCTTTTTAGTGACTTGGTTAGATTTGTTTTCATTATGAAAAAGAATGAATACCAGAGTAATCTTTACATCTTTTGTGTTGTTAAGTGGGCAATTAAGCAAATGGAGAGGGGGGGAAAAATAACAAACTTTTTTGAACCAGGAAGGATGCAAATTTGAGACAGGATATATGGTTTAAGCTCTACAATGTGTTAGGTTATATGACTTAGAAGATAATATCTGGGTTGTTTGGAATTATCAGAGTGGAGTATAGCAAAAGTCAGTGGGGTGGGTTGGATGGGAAGTTGGGGGAGGGTTAGGGTGGTTAGGGGAGGGAAATATATTTGCATAATTAGTTTAGAAGATGGGGATATTTGGATAATACTATTTTGTGAGTAATTCATATTAGGAGGGTTGGGATGAGAGGGGGTATAGTACTTGTATTTGATTTATTTTACATGTATGGGGAGGGGGGGAAAGGGGAAATGTATGTTTTTGTAAAACTTTTTCAATAAAAAAAAAGAATGAAGAATAGAATAACTAACTTTATTGTCACTTTAAATGTACACTAATCGGCATACTTTAAAATGAAATTTCATTGCATTCAGCTCTCAAAGGGTCGCCACCTCCAATGTACACTACATAATAATAATAATAATAATAATAATAATAATAATAATAATAATAATAATAATAATAATAATAAACTTTAATTTGTAGACTGCTCCCTCTCCCCCAGGGGACTCGGAGCGGTGCACAGGGAAGATAAAAGACAATAAATATACATATACAAATATACATACATAATTAAAAGGCAAATTAAACATTATTCCTGTGCTAAAATTCCCAATTGACGTTCACTAAAATTCCCAATTAAATTTACTAAAAAAACCCATAGATAGAGAGACTACTCTAGGCCGGCCAAACAGAAAAGGTGTGTTTTTAATTTTAGACGGAAGGAGCGGAGGTCCGTAGTTGTTCTAATGTCGGGGGGAAGGTCGTTCCAGAGGGCTGGGCCCACCACAGAGAGAGCCCTTCCCCTGGGCATCACCCGCTGACAAAGTCTAGTGGACGGCACCCGGAGAAGTCCCTCTCTGTGAGAGCGAATCGGCCGTGAGGATGTATGGGGCAGGATCCGATCCCGCAGATAGCTAGGTCCCGAGCCATGGAGCGCTTTAAAGATGATGACTAGCACCTTGAAGCACACCCGGAAGACGACAGGCAGCCAGTGCAGCTCGCGCAAGAGCGGTGTTACGTGGGTAAACCTTGAGGTTCCCATAATTGCTCGCGCGGCTGCATTCTGGACCAGCTGAAGTCTCCGGGTGCACCTCAAGGGGAGACCCATGTAGAGAGAGTTACAATAGTCCAGTCGGGATGTCATGAAAGCATGAGTGACTGTGTGAAGGGCGTCCCGATCCAATAGGGGGCGCAACTGGTGAACCAGGTGAACCTGGTAAAACGCCCTCCTGGCCATAACCATGACAGAATAAATAAACACAAAATTATGTATATATCCACATATATTATATGACACAGTCTAGTTGGGATGTATACATGTACATGATGAGAAAAATGAATCCTGCAGGTTGGCCAGACAGATGGCCTAGGGAGTAAAGCTATTGCAGAATCTGGTAGTCCTGTTAGAAATACTTCAAGACCTCCTCCCAGAGGGGAGCATTATGAAATGCTCCTTATGTTTTTATGAAACTTAATTTGACAAGAAGGTACAGTTATATAAGTTTCAAGCTTGTTATGAGATCTAAACAGAAAGGGAGCTAAACAGATGAAATGTTACTTTTTAAAAATTTGATTCAGAACTGTAGAATTTGTGGTCGCAAGATATGTGAAGAATATCACATTGGGAAAAGCTGTGATTGAAGCTTCCTGTAACTAGCACCAATTTCACTTGCAGTCTTTCACTGAAACTAATCAGTCTGCTTTAAGGGGTGAAGGATTACCCCACTTTAGCAAACAATGAAAAACAGCTAGGCATTGTGGGTAAGCAGACCAAGGATCATGGGAAATGTTTGGAAATGAATAAAAATAGGAAATGGGATGGAAAAAGTCAAGTTTAACAAAGAGAAAGACTGGGGGGTGATATGATAGCAGGCTTCCAGTACTTGAGGGGTTTTCGCAGAGAAGAGAGGGTTAACTTATTCTCCAAAGCAAGACAGTGGGTGAAAACCTATCAAAAAGAGATCCAACATAGAAGTAAGGAGAAATGTCCTGAGGTCGAGAACAATTAACCAGTGGGACAGCTTGCTCCAGAAGTTGTGGGTGCCCCATCACTGGAGACTTTTAAGAAGAGACTGGACAGCTATTTGTCCGGAATGGTATAAGGTCTTCTGCTCGATCAGGAGTTGGGTCTAGAAGACTTTCAAGCCATCTTCCAACCCTATTATTCCCTGTTCTTTCAATGCTATGATATATGAACCTATATGGAGGAATGTCACTCGAAGAAATAGAAGAGCAAGCGATCGCTCTGAGAGTCTGAATTTACAGAACCAACTTATTTATTTATTTATTTATTTTATTCATATTTATATCCCGCCCTTCTCCACAGAGGACCCAGGGCGGTGCACAGGAATTTAAAAATATACAAAAAACAATACAAGAAATAGAATTTAAAAATAGATTAAATTAAATTGTAATCCTATGCTAAAATCAATTAAAATCCGCAATTTAAAATTATCTAAATGGTAAACAACGGGAGGGTTAGGCTAGGCCGGCTTGTTGAAAAAGATGTGTCTTAAGACACTGGCGGAAGAGGCGGAGGTCCGTGATGATACGTAATTCAGGGGGCAGGTTGTTCCAAAGGGCAGGGCCCGCCACAGAGAAGGCTCTTCCCCTGGGTGTCACCAGATGGCATTGCCCGGCTGATGGCACCCTGAGAAGGCCAACTCTGTGGGAGCGGATCGGCCGAAGGGATGTATGGGGCAGGAGATGGTCTCGCATATAACTAGGCCCCGAGCCATGGAGCGCTTTAAAGATGGTTGTCAAAACCTTGAAGTGCACCCGAAAGACCACAATTTTTTAGATAAGAAGGAGTATTTCCTCCTCACCTCTCTAATCTTTTTCGGGATCTGCTTCAAGATAGCGACTTCTTTTTGTTGGTAAATTAACGGACCCTCCCTCTGCGCCCTCAATATTCCCTCCCTAGTCGACCTTCTAACAAATTTAATATGTATCTCTCTGGGTACTTCATTTATCCTGGCATATGCTGAATTTATTCTATAAACCAGGTCAATGTCCCCCCTGATCTCTTCCTTAGGTTTGTGTAAATAGTCTGCTAAAATTGTGCTCATAAGATCAGGAAGGCATTCACCAGTTTCTTCAGGAATATTCTGAAATCTTAAAAAATATGACATCCTTTCAAAATCCATCCTAGACATATGACCAGTTAAATCTCCAATTTCAGTATTAACATTTTTGAGCTCTCCCCTTGCCCCAGCCAGCCCCACTTCTAACTCTTCAGTCTTCTGTGTATTCTGCATTAATTTCTTCTGTGTCTAATGCAGAATACACAGAAGACTGAAGAGTTAGAAGTGGGGCTGGCTGGGGCAAGGGGAGAGCTCAAAAATGTTAATACTGAAATTGGAGATTTAACTGGTCATATGTCTAGGATGGATTTTGAAAGGATGTCATATTTTTTAAGATTTCAGAATATTCCTGAAGAATCTGGTGAATGCCTTCCTGATCTTATGAGCACAATTTTAGCAGACTATTTACACAAACCTAAGGAAGAGATCAGGGGGGACATTGACCTGGTTTATAGAATAAATTCAGCATATGCCAGGATAAATGAAGTACCCAGAGAGATACATATTAAATTTGTTAGAAGGTCGACTAGGGAGGGAATATTGAGGGCGCAGAGGGAGGGTCCGTTAATTTACCAACAAAAAGAAGTCGCTATCTTGAAGCAGATCCCGAAAAAGATTAGAGAGGTGAGGAGGAAATACTCCTTCTTATCTAAAAAATTGTTTAAACAGGGGATTTGGTTCAAGTGGGTGATGCCAGAAGGGATGTTGGTGTTCTGGGAAGGAGGGAGAGTAAGGATTAAAACAGTTGCTGAGGCGGAAGCCTTTCTTAAAAAACATTCCTCAATCCTGGAGGATGAAAATGGAAGAGCAGAGGGGGCCGCGGCCTCGCCCACTGGGGGCCAGGGAGGAGAACAAGAAGATACAATTGCTAAGAGACTTAGATCTAAAAAATGACTTTTTTAATATAGTATAACTTTTGTTTGGATGTTTGTATATGATTGCTAGCACAGAATTTACAATGATGTATGCACTTCTCTTCACTTTGTAGTACTATTGAAACTATGTATTATCTATGTTTTGTCAAGAAGCCCCAGAGGGAGCCTACAACCTCGACGTGAAAGTTCTCAAAATATTTCTTTTTCACACCTTACCTTGCCCTACTTGGAAAAATTGTAAAACTAAATAAAACTTTTTCAATACAAAACAAAAGCCGCTGAGAGGTCTAACAGGACTAGGATAGAGGAATAACCTCTATCCCGCGCCCTCCAGAGATCATCAACCAACGCGATCAATGCCGTCTCGGTGCTATGACCGGGTCGGAAGCCGGACTGGCGCGGGTCTAGATAATCAACTTCCTGCAGGTGTCGCGGAAACTGTTGGGCCACCACACTCTCAACAACCTTTACTAAAAAGTGAAGGTTGGAGACCGGACGATAGTTCTCCAATAATGCTGGGTCCAGGGGTGGCTTCTTGAGGAGGGGCCTCACCACCGCCTCTTTCAAGACGGCAGGCAAGGACCCCTCACTCAAAGATGCATTGACAATGCCCTGGAGCCAGCCTCATGTCATCTCCCAGGATGCCAGTACAAGCCAGGAGGGACACGGGTCCAATAAACATGTGGTCGCCTTAAGTCTCCTTGACAGCCTGTCCATATCCTCGGTAGTAACAAAGTCAAACTCCTCCCAGAATGGTGCCTCAAGACCAGCCTCGGACAATCCCATCAGACCACTGTCGATGGAGGGTAGCTCATTCCGAATCCAAGTGATTTTGTCCTGCAGATAAATCCCAAATTCCTCTGCTCGTCCCTGCAGAGGGGCTTCCCGCGGCCTCTGATGAAGGAGGGAGCGGGTCACCCCAAACAGGGCGGCAGGGTGGTTATCTGTGGATGCAATGAGGGTGGCACAATACTCGCGTTTGGCCACCCTTATCGCCATTAAGTAAGTCCTAATATGGGCTCTCACTAGTGTTCGGTCGGCTTCAGAGTGAGAGGATCTCCATCTGCTCTCTAGGCATCTCTTGTGGTGCTTCATCTCCCTCAGCTCCTCGGTAAACCAAGGAGCCTGGGTGATTCGTCGCCGCAAGAGAGGCCGCAAGGGCGCGACTCGGTCCAAGGCCCCCGTGGCCGCACTTAACCATGCGGCCACTAGGTCCTCAGTCGAATTGCGGGGCAGGTCCACAGGAATTGGCCCAAGCTCCCTCTGGAACCTTTCCAGGTCCATCAGGAGCCTGGGGCGGAAGCATCTAGGAATGTCCGGTTCCGCCTCCCCGCGGTGAGGTGAGGCGATTGGAAAGTCCAGCCGGAGGAGAGCGTGATCTGTCTATGACAAGGAAGTGATGGCTAAATCCCCTATTCCCAGATCACTACTCCACCGTCCCGAGACAAAGATTAGATCCAGGGTGGTTCCCCCCTCGTGAGTAGGGCCTAAAACTACCTGGGTCAGGTCCATGGCCGTCATGGAGGCCATGAACTCCTGAGCTGCTCCAGAGGCCTCGCCTACTGACGGCAGGTTAAAGTCCCCCATGACTATCAGTCTCGGGGTCTCAACCGCCGCCTCGGCTATCACCTCTAGGAGCTCATGCAGGGCTGTTGTTGCATAGCGAGGAACCAGGTATACAACTAACACGCCCAACTGCCTCCCTAGGCCCCACTTCACAAGGAGGGACTCACACCCGGTCGTCTGAGGGATCGTGGTCTCCTTCGGCTCAAGACCTTCCTTAACCACAATCGCCACCCCCCACCCCTCCCTAGAGCCCTAGGCTGATGAAAGGCTCGGTAACCTGGTGGGCGCATTTCAACGAGAGGTAAACCCCCCTCGAGGCCCAACCAGGTCTCCGTTATACCCACCAGGTCCGGGTCCCCCTCTGACACGAGGTCATGAATGAGGGGGGTCTTTTGTACCACGGACCTGGCGTTGCATAACATCAGCCTAGGGCCCCGGTCCTGTGATTCCTGCCCTCCTAGTCTGCGATGGGAGGGCGGAGCATTGGAGCCTGTGTCCAGGGGCCACGGTCTCCCAACCGATGATGCCCATTCCGCCTCCCACCGCCCCTGCCCCTCCCTAAGACCGGATCGATGGAAAAAACCTCAGTGGAAACGACCCCCCCTTCCCCTTCCTCTGTTACCCTTCTTCTGCCGGCTGGCCCAATCGTTTGCCCTCCCCCCCGGACCATTTCCCCCCCCCCCACCCTGGAACCCCCTAAAAGCCGAATTAAAAAGTTAAAAAGACAGAAACCCCCTTAATTTGCGCTTCGCCCACCTCTCAGGAGCAACTTGAGGCTGCTTCCCCCATCACACCTGATGAGGAATGCACAGACGAATAACTGGTCCCATCTCTCCTTCATCACACTTGATGAGATACAGGAAGAAGAACAACAGGAACAAACTGAAGACCTCTCCCTTAATAAAGTTGATGAGGTGAATGAAGATGAACAGACTGGAGGAGAGAGGCTCCTTGTACTAGGTGATTCAATTATTAGAAACACAGAGAGATGGATTTGTGATGTGCATGACAACTGTGTAGTGACTTACCTACCCGGTGCAAAGGTTGCAGACATCACGAGAAATCTAGATAGTTTGTTACAGAGAACTCTAACCGCTACACCCCACCGCGGGGAGGCAGAACCAGATGTGCCAAGATGGTTCTGCCCCTGGCACCTGATGGACCCAGAGAGGTTCCAGACGGAGCTTGGGCCAATTCCTGAATCCCTGGCCCGCAACTCGACTGAGGACCTAGTGACTGCATGGAATAATGCGGCCACGGGGGCCCTGGACCGGATCGCGCCGTTGCGGCCTCTCACTCGGCGTTGATCTACCTTGGCTCCTTGGTTTTCCGAGGAGCTGAGGGAAATGAAACGCTGGAAGAGACACCTAGAGAGCATCTGGAGGTCCACTCGTGCTGAATCTGACCGGACACGGGTTAGTTCGCATTTGCGGACCTATCTTGTGGCGATGAGAACAGCAAAACGGGATCATCTCGCTGCTCTCATCGCATCCACAGATAACCGCCCTGCTGTCCTGTTTAGAGTGACCCGCTCCCTCCTTCAACAGAGGCTGCAGGAAGCTCTTTTACAGGGTCGTGCAGAGGAATTTGGATGTTATCTGCAGGATAAAATCGCTCAGATCCGGGGCGAGTTAACCTCCAATTGGGTTAGTCCTGGCGGGATGACAGAGACAGGTCTTGAGACCGTTATTTGGGCTGAGTTTGATCCTGTGACCCCTGATGGCATGGACAGGGGTAGCTGAATGCCACCACTTGTTTATTGGACCCGTGTCCCTCCTGGCTTGTACTGGCCTCCTGGGAGGTTACACGAGGCTGGCTCCAGGGGATTGTAAACGCTTCTTTGAGTGAGGGGTTGTTGCCAACCGTCTTGAAAGAGGCGGTGGTGAGGCCCCTCCTCAAGAAGCCATCCCTGGATGCAGCTGTTTTATCCAACTATCGTCCGGTCTCCAACCTTCGCTTTTTGGCGAAGGTTGTCGAGAGTATGGTGGCATGACAGTTCCCTCAGCACCTGGAGGAAACTGCCTATCTAGACTCGCGCCAGTCCGGCTTCCGACCTGGGTACAGCACGGAGACGGCATTGGTCGCGTTGGTAGATGATCTCTGGAGGGCCCGGGATAGAAGTTGTTCCTCTATCCTGGTCCTGTTAGACCTCTCAGCGGCTTTTGATACCATCGACCATGGTATCCTATTGCACTGGCTGGGGGGGGGTTGGGGTTGGGAGGCACCGTTTTACGGTGGTTCTCCTCCTACCTCTCCGACTGGTTGCAATTTGTGTTGGCAGGGGGCAGAGGTCGACGTCGAGGCCCCTTAGATGTGGGATGCCTCAGGGGTCGGTCCTCTCGTCCCTCCTGTTCAATATCTACATGAAGCCGCTGGGTGAGATCATCCGTGGTTTTGGGGTAGAGTTCCATCTGTACGCTGATGACACCCAGCTGTACATCTCTACCCCTAACCACCCCAACGATGCTGCCGACGTGATGTCCCGGTGCTTGGAAGCCATGCGAGTCTGGATGGGGAGGAGCAGGCTCCGACTCAACCCGTCCAAGACGGAGTGGCTGTGGTTCCCGGCGCCACGACATAGCCAGTTAGTTCCATCTCTGACTATTGGGGGTGAGTTACTAACCCCCGCAGAAAGGGCCCGCAACTTGGGTGTCCTCCTGGATTCTCGGCTGTCCTTAGATGACCACCTGACAGCCGTAGCCAGGGGGGCCTTCTATCAGGTTTACCTGATACGCCAGTTGCGCCCCTTTCTGGATCGTGGCGCCCTACACACAGTCACTCAAGCTCTCGTCATCTCCCGCCTGGACTACTGTAATGCTCTCTACATGGGGCTCCCCTTGAGATGCACCTTGAGGCTCCAGTTAGTGCAGAATGTGGCTGTGCGGGGGATCTTGGGAGCCTCAAAATACTCCCATATAACACCTCTCCTGCGCAAGCTGCACTGGCTGCCTGTGGCCTTCCGGATGCGTTTCAAGGTCTTAGTGACCATCTTTAAAGCGCTCCATGGCAGCGGACCTGGCTACTTACGGACCGCCTACTACCACATACCTCTACTTGACCCGTCCACTCCCACAGGGAGGGCCTCCTTAGGGTGCCGTCCGCCGGACAATGCCGGCTGGCGACTCCCAAGGGAAGAGCCTTCTCTGTGTCCCGCCCTCTGGAATGACCTCCCCCCAGATCTCCGCACAATCACAGACCTTCGCCTCTTCCGTCGGACATTAAAAACTTACTTCTTTCGTTTGGCCGGCCTGGCATAGCTGGTACAGCTATTACTATTTTAATTGGGTTTTAATTAACATTTTAGTATGAGTCTAATCTTATTTAATCTTAATTTTAACTATTTGATTGTTTGTACTTTTATATTTTATATTGTATATTTTATATTTTATAGCTCCTGTGCACCCTGAGTCCCATGTCGGGAGATAGGGCGGTATAGAAATGAAATTAAAGTTAAAAAGTTAAAGTTTTATGAACTGGGAAGGAGCCAGTGGTCGTGGTACACGTTGGTACCAATGATGTTGGGAAGGCAAAGCAATCAGTCCTGGAAGCCAAATTCAGGTTGCTAGGAAGAAGATTGAAGTCCCAGACTTCCAAGGTAGCATTTTCAGAAGTGCTGCCTGTTCCTCGTGCAGGACCTACCAGGCAGGCAGAGCTCAGAAGCCTCAATGCATGGATGAGGCGATGGTGTCGGGAGGAGGGCTTCAATTTGTCAGGAACTGGAGAACATTTTGGGACAAGCCTAACCTGTTCAGGGGGGATGGGTTGCACTTGAACCATGATGGGACAAGGTTGCTGGCACTCAACATCAAAAAGGCTGCAGAACAACTTTTAAACTGATAACTGGGGGAAAGCCGACAGGAGCTGGGCAGCATCTGGTTCGGGAAAGTGTTTACTTGAGTAGTGAGGAGGATGCAATAATTACTGAGCAGAGCAAGGAGCCAGTCACCAGCACTCTAGCAGAAGGATGCACGAAGCAGTCTAAGGATGCAACTGGACTCAAAAGACTATATCAGAAAAGTATATATAAATGCCTGGATGCAAATGCCAGAAGCCTCCAGAAAAAAATAGGGGAGCTGGAATACTTAGCAATAGACAAAAATATTGATATTATTGGTATCACTGAAACCTGGTGGACGGATGATAACCCATGGGATACAGTCATCCCAGGCTACAAACTGTACAGGAAGGACAGGAAGGGGCAAACAGGAGGTGGTGTAGCCTTGTATGTCAAAGAAGAGATAAAGTCATACGAATTGGCATATTGAGGTGATTTAGAGTCACCACTAGGTAAGACTCTGTGGGTAAGACTATCAGGCCAAAAGAATGGTCTAACAATAGGCATATGTTATCAGCCTCCGACCCAAGCCCCTGAGAGAGACTGGCAGTTGGAGAATGTTGTAAAGGAGGCATCAAAAAAGGGAAGCCTGGTTATAATAGGGGATTTAAATTACCCTCACATAGACTGGGTGAACTGTTGTTCAGAACATGACAAAGAGATAAAGTTCCTAGATATGCTAAGTGATTGTTCCCTGGAACAGATGGTTGAAGACCCAACTAGAGGTACAAGAATCCTTGACTTGGTTCTGAGCAATATAAAGGATCTGGTGCAAAATGTTAATATGACTGATCCAATAGGGAACAGTGACCACAACACAATTATTTTTAACTTAATCATAGACTGCAAATCACCGATAAAATCTAACACAGAGACCTTAAATTTTCATAAAGGAAATTTCCCGAAGATGAGGAAACTAGTAAAAAAGAAACTGAAAGGGAGAATTGAGAAAGTCCAAACACTCCATGAGGCATGGAGGCTGCTCACAAAAACAATAACAGAGGCCCAATTGGAATGTATACCTAAAAGGAAAAAGGGCACCACCAGGTTCAAGAGGACTCCAATGTGGCTTACAGGAGCTGTTCGGGAAGTGATCAAAAGTAAGAAAAGCTCATTTAAAAGATGGAAGGCTTCTCCAAATGAGGACAACAGGCAGAAACATAAATTCTGGCAGAACAAATGCAAGGCAACAATCAGGAAAGCAAAGCAAGACTTTGAGGAGCGTTTAGCTAAACACACTCAAAGAAATAACAAGGACTTCTTTAAGTACATTAGAAGTAAGAACCCAACTGGGAAGGCCATTGGACCATTAGATGACAATGAAAGGCAAGGGATTATTAAGGAGGAAAAAGAGATTGCAGAGAGACTCAATGAATTCTTTGCTTCAGTATTCACTGAAGAGATCAGAGATCACATGCCTAAAACAGAACCTATCTTTGTAGGGAGGGAAACTGAGGAACTAACCCAGATAGAAATAACTAGGGAGGGGGCCTTGCATGTCTTGTTAAACTAAACACTAACAAATCACCAGGACCAGATGGCATCCATCCACGAATTCTCAAGGAACTTAAAGATGAAATTGCTGATGTCCTTGCCAAAATTTATAATCTTTCCCTCAAATCAGGCCTTGTGCCGGATGACTGGAAGGTAGCGAATATAACACCTATCTTCAAAAAAGGATCCAGAGGTGATCCAGGAAATTACCGACCGGTCAGCTTGACAAATGTCCCAGGTAAAGTGATGGAACCCATCTTAAAATATAAAATTAATAGGCACGTAGAAGAGAAAGCGCTGCTGAAGGAGAGCCAACATGACTTTTGCAAGGGCAAATCATGCCTCACTAATCTGCTGGATTTTTTTGAGAGAGTCAACAAGCACGTGGACAAGGGAGATCCAGTTGACATTGTTTATCTGGACTTTCAGAAGGCCTTTGACAAGGTCCCACACCAAAGGCTCTTAAATAAACTTGCCAGTCATGGAATAAAGGGACAGGCCTTGTCCTGGATTAGCAACTGGCTAAGGGACAGGAAACAGACAGTAGCATTAAATGGACACTTCTCCAGGTGGAGGGAGGTAAAGAGTGGGGTCCCCCAATGTTCAGTACTGGGACCCTGCTTTTCAACCTTTTCATAAACGATCTAGAAGTAGGAGTAAACAGCAAGGTAGCCAAATTCGCCGACGACACTAAATTATCCAGGGTAGTAAAAACTGAGAGAGAGTGTGAGGAGCTCCAGAGGGATCTCTTGACACTGGGGGAGTGGGCAACCCAGTGGCAAATGAGCTTCAATATTAGTAAGTGCAGAGTGATGCACGTTGGGGCATAAAACCCCAACTACATCTATAAACTGATGGGGTCTGAACTCCTTGCAACTAACCAGGAAAGGGACCTTGGTGTCCTGGTGGACAGCTCAATGAAGGTGCCAACCTAGTGTGCCGCAGCAGTGAAAAAAGCAAACTCATTGCTAGGGATCATTAGGAAGGGTATGGAAAATAAGTCAGCAAGTGTCATTTTGCCTCTTTATAAATCTATGGTGAGGCCCCATCTGGAGTATTGTGTTCAGTTCTGGTCACCATACCTTCAGAAGGATATTATGGAAATGGAAAAGGTGCAGAGGAGGGCAACCAGAATGATTAGGGGGCTGGAACAACTTCATTACCATCTGAGGCTGCAATGGCTGGGCCTCTTCACTCTAGAACGACGGTGCCTGAGAGGTGACCTGATTGAAGTCTATAAAATCATGCACAGTGTGGACAAAGTAGAAAAGGAAAAACTGTTTTCCCTATCGCACAACACTAGAACTAGGGGGCACTCCATGAAACCTTTGATAGCTGGACCTCAAACAAATAAGAGGAAGTACTTTTTCACCCAGAGGATCACTGGTCTATGGAACTCCCTGCCAGAAGAAGTGGTGACAGCTGTTAGTCTTGACACCTTTAAGAAAGGATTAGACGAGTTCATGGAGAACAAGGGTATCAATGGCTATCATGATGGATGCCTAAGGACACCCTCCGGGTTGGAGAGATAGGCAGGATATTTCTCAATGCCATTTGCAGGGAATCATAAGCAGGTGAAGACATCTGCTTGGGAATACCCTGAAGCAAATGGTGAGTCACTGTGTGAGACAGAATGCTGGACTGGATGGGCTGTGGCATGTTCCAGCAAGGCTGTTCTTATGTTCTTATGAACAACCCAAGCCTTCTGTAGGATATATAATAGAATGGAAATAGAATAGAATTCTTTATTGGCCGAGTGTGATTGGACACACAAGGAATTTGTCTTTGGTGCATATGCTTTCAGTGTACATAAAAGAAAAGATATAAGTAAGCAATCAAATGATACTAGGAAACAATATAAATTGTAAGGATACAAGCAACAAAGTTACAGTCCTGCAGTCATAGGTAGGAGGAGAAGGGTGATGAGAACGATGAGAAGATTAATAGTAATAGTCGGTCGCAATGGGTGTTGGCAGGAGGGCAGAGGTCGTCCCCGAGGCCACTCACATGTGGGGTCCCTCAGGGGTCGGTCCTCTCGCCACTCCTGTTTAACACCTACATGAAGCCGCTGGGCGAGATCATCCGTGGTTTTGGGGTGGAATACCATCTGTACGCTGATGACACTCAGTTGTACATATCCACCCCAAACCACCCCAACGATGCCGTCGAGGTGCTGTCCCGGTGTCTGGAGGCCGTACGGATCTGGATGGGTAGTAACAAACTCAGACTCAACCCGTCCAAGACCGAGTGGCTGTGGTTTCCGGTACCCCGGTTCAGCCAGATAAGTCCAACACTGGCCATTGGGGGCGAACAACTGGCCCCCGTGGAGAGGGCGCGCAACTTGGGCGTCCTCCTGGATTCGCGGCTGTCCATGGAGGACCATGTGACGGCCGTGGCCAGGGGGGCGTTCTATCAGGTACGCCTGATACGCCAGTTGCGCCCCTTACTGGACCGGGGAGCCCTTCGCACAGTCACTCAAGCGCTTGTGACATCCCGGCTGGATTACTGTAACGCTCTCTACATGGGGCTCCCCTTGAGGTGCACTCGAAAGCTACAGTTAGTACAGAATGCGGCCGCGCGGGTGATTATGGGTGCCTCAAGGCAAACCCACGTAACACCTCTCCTGCGCGAGCTGCACTGGCTGCCTGTGGCCTTTCGAGTGCGCTTCAAGGTGCTGACGACCATCTTCAAATCGCTCCATGGCTCGGGGCCTAGCTATATACGAGACCGTCTCCTGCCCCATACATCCCTTCGTCCGATCCGCTCCCACAGAGAGGGTCTTCTCCGGGTGCCGTCAGCGGGGCAATGCCGGCTGGCGACACCCAGGGGAAGGGCCTTCTCTGTGGCGGGCCCGGCCCTCTGGAACGACCTACCCCCCGACCTTCGCACTATCTCGGACCTCCGCCTCTTCCGCCAACGTCTTAAGACGTATCTATTCCAACAAGCCGGCCTAGGATAGCCCCTACTTCTGACTTTTAAAATTAAATTTAATTTGGTATGGTTTTAAAATGGGTTTTTAGCACGGGTCTAATAATTTAATATATTTTAAATCGATTTTGTATTTTGTATTTTGTGGTTTTAATAATGCCTGTGCGCCGCCCTGGGTCCTAACAAGGAAAAGGGCGGGGTATAAATTTAATAAAATAAATAAAATAAAAAATAAATGCAGCCTTAGTGAATAGTTTGACAGTGTTGAGGGAATTATTTTTTTATCAGAGTGATGGCATTCGGGGGAAAACTGTTCTTGTGTCTAGTTGTTCTGGTGTGCAGTGCTCTATAGTGTTGTTTTGAGGGTAGGAGTTGAAACAATGTATGTCCAGGATATGAGGAGTCTGTAAATATTTTCACAGCCCTCTTTTTGACTCGTGCAGTGTACAGGTCCTCAATGGAAGGCAGGTTGGCATTCATTGTTTTTTCAGCAGTTCTGGTTAGCTCCAAAGTCTGTGGCTGTATTGTTGAGTTGCAGAACCAAACCAGGCAGTTATAGAGGTGCAGATGATAGGCTCAATAATTCCTCTGTAGAACTGAATCAGCAGCTCCTTGGGCAGTTTGAGCTTCCTGAGTTGATGCAGAAAGAACATTCGTTGTTTGGCTTTTTTAATGACATTTTTGATGTCATGTGTCTATTTTAGGTATTGAGATATGATAGAACCTAGAAATTGGAATGTCTCTACTGTTCATACTCTGTTGTCTAGTATTGTAAGAGGTGGTAGTATGGGAAGGTTTCTCCTAAAGTCTACCACCATTTCTACGGTTTTGAGTGTGTTCTGTTCCAGATTGTTCCAGTCACTCCACGAGGTTGATTATTCAACCTCTCATCTTCATGCAGTTGTCTTGCATGAAACCAATCACTGTTGTATCATCTGCAAACTTCAGAACCAAACCAGGCAGTTATAGAGGTGCAGATGATAGGCTCAATAATTCCTCTGTAGAACTGAATCAGCAGCTCCTTGGGCAGTTTGAGCTTCCTGAGTTGATGCAGAAAGAACATTCGTTGTTTGGCTTTTTTAATGACATTTTTGATGTCATGTGTCTATTTTAGGTATTGAGATATGATAGAACCTAGAAATTGGAATGTCTCTACTGTTCATACTCTGTTGTCTAGTATTGTAAGAGGTGGTAGTATGGGAAGGTTTCTCCTAAAGTCTACCACCATTTCTACGGTTTTGAGTGTGTTCTGTTCCAGATTGTTCCAGTCACTCCACGAGGCTGATTATTCAACCTCTCATCTTCATGCAGTTGTCTTGCATGAAACCAATCACTGTTGTATCATCTGCAAACTTCAGTAGCTTAACAGATGGATTGTTTGAGATGCAGTCATTGGTATATAGAGAGATATATGTGGGATAAACTTTGTACGATCAACTTTGTTTTAGTCTGCTCTTGTCTTTGGTTCCTTAATGATTTTTATGGGGAGATTTGCTCTGGGGTGCAGCATCAAATTGGCTCTGTCAAGAGACAGAAATGAGCAAATGCTTGGAAGATCTTTTTCTTATAAAGTTAAAGCCTAGTGAAAATATTGTTTGTTTGCTGAAACACTTTTAATAGCATCCAGCCTGATCTCTGGAAACATATTGAATAGCAATAATATTATTTTTTCTTTTCCAAATGGCAATTGCAGCCAATTGATGGCTGATCAATGGTGCAGTCATTTTGCTACTGATGACCCTTTGACACAAGGAATGTTTGTTAGCTCTTCTTGTTGTTAGTTGCGAAGTCATGTCCAACCCATCGTGACCCCATGGACAATATTCCTCCAGGCCTTCCTGTCCTCTACCATCTTCTGAAGTCCATATAAGCTCAGGCCTACTGCTTCGGTGACTCCATCCAGCCACCTCATTGTCTGTCGTCCCCATCTTCTTTTGCCCTCCATCGTTCTCAGCATTAGGCTCTTCTCCAGGGAGTCTTTCCTTCTCATTAGGTGGCCAAAGTATTTTAGTTTTAGCTTCTGGAGTTGTGGCTACTTCATCACCAGAGGTCTTCATGAAAAGATTGGACAACCATTGTGATGCTTTAATTCAAGGTTGGACATGGCCCATGGAAGAATAAAAAGGAGTTTCACTGTAAATGTATTCCTGGATCTACAATCACAATTGGTACCAAGATTTCCATTGCTAAGCTAGACAATTGTGGAGTTACACCCAATGTTGTGACTTCTTGTGGCACAGTTAAGTGAATCACTGCTGTTGTTGAGTGAATTATGTGAATGCATCATCCTTCGGATTTTTCTTGTCAGAAGCCAGCTAGGAAGATTGCGAAGAGCAATCATATGAATTCATGCCGGTTCCCAAGCACCAGAATTTTGATCACGTGACTGCAGGGAGGTTGCAATGGTCATAAATGCGAGGCCTGATTGTAAATCACTTTTTCCAGTGTTGTTGTAACTTTGAATGGTCACTAAATGAATGATTGCAAATTGAGGAGTACCTGTACATAGAGAAGAAAGCTAAGGAAATGTTGAACATCTATGCAACCCCTTTGTTTCTGCTAAAGTAGAATTGACTTGTTTATATGTTCCTAAAGTGATCTTTTCATTTATTGTATGAAGCAGAATTACTGAGTATAGGATGAAGGTAAAGTAGGTAAAGTATTGTGCCAAAGATGCTTTTTCAAGAGGCAACTGAGCTGTCTGTTTTTTCTTTGGAGATGTTTTGCTTCTCATCCTGAGCTTCTTCAACTCTGAAGAAGCTTCTTTTGAAGAAGAAGCACCTTTGGGACAACCATGACCTGGATGACTGAGAAACTCCATAGACCTTTACGTAAACTCTTGGTTTCTAGATTGTAATGACAGGGATAACATAGTACTTGAATAATGAAGGATTGACTTCACAAATTAACTCTTGTTCCATTTTAATACTGTTACAAAGCACTAACTTAGCAGCTTTTGATGAAGATTTTTTTAAAACCTTCTTAGGATTTCCCAAGATCAGAAGATTGAATGAGCTGCACCATTTATCCTTATATGGTGCTAATTAATTTCTTGGAACATGCTTTGGTGAAGAAAGGATTTCCTCCTGCTTTTATAATGTGTTTTCTTAACCCATCAACTGGAGTGATTACAAATTAAATTATTTCCTTGCTTATTTAGATGCCTCTTGGAACTCAGCAAGGATGCCCTTGATTGTTCCTCATCTTTATTTTCTTATGGAACTCTTGGCCCACTCTATTATACAATCAAAGGACACTTTGTGCTCAAGTATGGCTAGTATGAAAATAAAATTGCTATTTTACACTGGTGACATTCTAGTTCTTACTTTAATTGTCACATAAGAATATGATACCTTTTTTTTGGCCTGTTATTGAATAAATTATGAGTTAATTCACTCAACTGAAATAAATCTAACATAATATTAATAATAATAATAATAATAATAATAATAATAATAATAATAATAATAATAATAATAATAATAATAATAATAATAATAATAATAATAATCTATTGTCATTGTAATAAAATAAAATAAAATTACAATGAAATTGGTTTGAGCGTTGTGCTAACATCAGGTGGAATATAGACAGCAGTGACAACTATAACAGAAATATCTCTCCAGGCAGTTAAAATGGCCGACAAATGATAGTTGAGAATTCCATGTCTGCAGAACAGTGTGTATAAGCAACTCTACTGTTAGTACACCAGTTATTATGTGTGTAAATACACAGTCCTCCACCTTTGCTTTTACCAGAGTTGTTGTTTCTGTCAAAGCGGTGTGTGGTGTGGTTAGTTAGCTCCACAGACGCATCCGGTACAAGTGGATGAAGCCAGGTCTCTGTGATGATCATCACACAGCAGTCACGAATGAGTTTATTCACTGCCATCCATAGCTCTAGTTCATCGGTTTTGTGGACAAAGAATCTAGAGTTGGTTAGGAAATGCTTGGTAATGCTGGTCTGCGAGGCTGCTTCCGTAATCGAACTAGCAAACCTGCTCTGCTTCCCCGCTTCTGCTTCAGCTCTCTTCGCTGCCTCCTAGGCCAAACAACGATCTATGGAGAGCCTGGCAGTCTTACTATGTCACTCGGTATATTATGAGACTGCTGGAAGTCGCTGGTAATATCGAGTCAACCAGAAGATCTTTATCTTTAATAATAAGTTAATAATGACTTAATAACTCCCTGTGGGTATAGACTAGTTTTTGTCTAACTCTGCTGTGACACCAGGAGCTCAAAGCTGCTGTGCCTAAGCACGCTGCCGTAACATAATTCCAGTCCTACAATACATGAGAAACCACATGTATCAGACTGTATGTGTTGATGCGGATCTGCCAATCCCCTTGGACCATATGGGCCAACCCCCTTCTTTTGTTGTTCACACCATTCTCTCCACTTGCCTGTTGCTGGCTGGGTAAAATGGCATGATGTGGGCATGGCAGATGCCCTGGCTTGTCAAAAATCCTTCGAATTGTGTTGCCGTTAACTGTGGCCTGTTGTCTGACACCACGACATTTGGCAGCACATTGGACGCAAAAAGTTTTTGCAATGTCTTGATGACTTGATGCTGTGGTTGTTTTCATTAGGATTACCTCGAGCCATTTCAAATAGGCATCCACCATGATTAGGAATGTCTGCCTGTGCATTTGTCCTGCAAAATCCAAATGCACTCTGGGACCACGGTGTTTTGGGTGTCTCCAACTCTCGTGCTGGTGCTGATAGGGGTGCTGGCCTTGATTCTTGGCAAGGCTGGCACAATGTGACCCATTCTGCTATATTACTGTCCATGTTCGTCCACCAGATAAAGCTGCATGACAATGCCTTCATTTTCACTATTCCAGGGTCATGTAATGACTCCAAGATGGGTTGCCTTAGTTTTGCGGGGGGGGGGGGGGAGGAATCACTACACTGTTACCCCACAGTAAGCAATCCTGTTGGACTAACAGTTAATGTTGCTAGTTGAAAAATAGCTTGAGCTCTGCACTTACTGGTTCCTTGGGCCATCCTCTGCACACTGAGTTCAGTACCTGCAAAATTGTTTGGTCCTTGTTGGAGTGTTGGGCAACCTCGGTAGCTGTGATGGGGCCAGCTGGCAAGGTTTCTATCAGCAACACTGTAGATGTGGGGGCTGGGTCTTCCATGGTGATGGGTAGTGGGCATCAGCTGGGTGCGTTGACCTGGCTCAGCTCTTTTCTGAGTCAGTGTGTTAGCTTGTAGTTGTATGCTGTCAGGAATACAGTCCATCGAGTCATCCGCTGGGATAGGGCCTACAGTGTTTATTGGTCCCTGGCAATTAGTCCTAGTAATGGTTTATGGTCTGTGACCAGTTTGAAACATTGGCCATATATGTATTCATGGAGTCTTTTGACTCCAGCAACTGTGGCCAGCGCTTCTTTGTCAATTTGGCTCCGTTGAAGAAAAGGTCCTGGTGAACAGAAAATGGTGGCTTAGGACAGCTCTGACCCCAAATGGTGATGCATTGCATGTTAGGACCAGTGGTAGAGTTTTGTTATATTGGATGAGTACACTGTTGGAGAAAATCAAGTTTTTTACTCCATTGAAAGCAGCTGTTTCTCTGCGTCCCCATGATCAGGTTGCCTTCTTATCTAATAGGCAGTGGAGCAGTTCTGCAATGGATGCCTTGTGCTGCAAGAATACATTGTAAACATTCAAGAGTCCTAGGAATGCCTTGTAGTTACATTTTATTCCTAGGTCTCTGTGCTAGCTGTATTGCTTTTATTTTTTCTTGATGGGGTGCAACCCAGAGCCATCAATTAGCATTTATATTTTCCACGCTCTCCATTGCAAACCTTGGCAAATTCCTTCAACAATTTACCTATGGTTGGTTTGTGGATGGTATGCACTCTTGTGATGCTTAGTTCCAGGACTTCAAACCAGGCCAGTCCCAGAAGGCTAGGTAGGATGCCGTTCACCATGATTATTTGTAGCAGCCCGGAAAAGTTTTAAAAATGTACCTGGAAAGTGCCGCTTCCAATGATGGGGATGCTGTGTCCTTGATAGTCCTGGAGGTGGATGGGGCTGTGGATTTATCCTTTCTTTGTTACATTTGGCACCAGTCTCTGAAGGTTTTCCATGATATGATAGTCGCTGCTGATCTGGTGTCCACCTTCATCTGGCATGGGGACCCCTTGATGCTGACGGTGAGGTAAATTTTGTTGGCTTTAATGGTGGTGGCTTGTTGGTTGATCCTGTCCATCTGGCAGGAGCCATTGTCCTCAGGGTCCCTTTGTCTCGAGTTCAGCTTTCTGGTCCATGTCTGGCACAGTGAATATTGTCATGGGGCTTCAGCTTGGCACAGTGTGTATTGTTGTGGGGCTGTGGCGGCAGGCAAAGCTGCCCTGCAAACATTGGCAAGGTGTGCCTTTTGTCAGCACACCATCCGCACATGCTGTTTTTGTATTTGCATGAAACTCGAGGGTGATTACTGCCACAACGTATGCAACTCAAGGCCTTCCTTTCGACGGCCATGTTTCACCCCGCCATGCTGCGCCCTTTGTTTGCTCCTTTTTTCCAGTATACTTCCTCATTATCTTTCTCTTCCTTGGACCCACTCTGATCAATCTCTTCATGATGGACTGATGCTGTTTTTCATGGAGACGAGGGGTTGTGTATCTCCTCTGTTGCTCAGGTTGAGGTCTTGATGGCTATGGCTTCTTCCACTGCAGTTTTCTGTGTGAGGCTGTGTCTGGCTAGGAGTCACAGCTGAAGTTTAATGTCTCTTAAGCCACAAACTAGCTGGTCCATGATAGCCTCATCTAAATCATAAGTGCAGGGCAGGGCTGCCATTCAGAGCACACCTAGATACAGATTTATGGATTCGCCATCTGCTTCATCTCTGAGATAGAATGCATGCTTTGGGTGATTTGGGATGCTTGTGGTGTGTAATGTTCCTGGAGTTTTTCTTGTATTGTGGGCCAGGAAGCCGTCTGTGTGGGTTGTGGGGTGAGTAAAGCTCTGGCCATCTCGTGAGTTTCTTTGCCGCAGTGACTCAGGAACAACACTCTTTTTCAATTGTCCAGAATGTTGTTGAGGTCGTTCACTTCCAGGGTGCACTCAAATTGGGTGAGACATGAGTCCCATGTGTCCTCTGCAGGATTAAACGGTGTGAATTGCAGTAGTGCAGCCATCTCCATGTGCTCTGGATCGCGGTAGACTTCAGCATTCATCAAATCCAGCTCTGGTTCGTTGTTTGTTTACACGGCTTCAGTTTCCATTCAATCCCACCTTCATCATCAGTGATTCGAGTGGAGAATGGAGTTGAAGCCAATTGGAATCAACAAACTCTTTATTTGCTACATTTGATCTAAAAATGACAAAGCTGCAGGCTGGCAGCCAGTGGTTGGTTGCAGGCAGTATGCCCCGGTATGGGTGTACCGGAGCCTGCCCAGAGCACCGGGTATTATTGCGGTACGGTGATCCAGAGGGTCCACCCACCCACCCAAGTTCCTTACCTGTCCTTTAAAGCCTTCGGCGCTTCCATACAGTGCTTGCGCGATGCTCCACCAGCTGGAGCATTGCAGAGGCTTGCGGAGGCATCGCTGACAGGTACGACATATGCGTGCATGCTACACGTGTCCATGTGGATGCCGGGCCCGTTCCAACCATGCTGGTTGGAACGGGATCCAGAACCCACCACTGCTGGCAGTGCTCTTTTATTCAGAGAGCTGTCAGCCTTCAAACAATAGATTCAACACATTTTCCCACGGTTAGTCTGGGAGGCTGTTAGCCAATAGATTCAAAGTATTTTCCCATGCTCAGTGCGGACCAGTGCGGAAATCTCTGTCCATGCCTATGCTTACACATCAGCTTATTTTCAGTCTCACATGAAAAATTGTCCCTTTGGGATATTTCTAGTTTAAAGATTGCAAAGTTTGGAACTTTTGAAAATTCCAAATTATTTGATTTATTAGCATAATGTTTTGGAAGACTCTAAAGCTCCTTGTCATGTCCCATATATTTCTATTGGGGTGCTGGCATTCTAGTGGAAGGGGGGAAGATTGGAGGGATCTCTATATGAAGGTTCTGTTTTCTGCATCACTGTGCTGTGGGAGGGGTTTTGTTTGCACTGCTTTAATTTTGCTGGTTGTTAAATGGGAAGATTTAGTTTCTGCCTAGACCTCTTGCTATCACAATCCTATCACAACCCTTTAAATAAAAGCTCCTTTTGGAACAACTAAAGTTTAGACATTCCTGCTTTCTTGGGAAGATTGGAGAGTGCTTTCAAAAAAAAAATCACCTGAGAGCTGAATAATATTATTGTGATGGATATTAGAATAAAGATCTGAAATATGCTATCCAAATACGTATATCTATTAAATCTCTTATAGTCCTAAAATTCAATTACAGGCAGTTCTTGACTTATATATATCTTTAGTGAAAGTTTGAAGTTACAATGGCACTGAAAAAAGTGACTTATGTCCGTGTTTAACATTTACAGAATCTTTGTGGTCACATAATCAAAATCAAGCACTTGGCAACCGACTTATGATGGTTGCAGTATCCGGGGGTCATATGACCATCTGCGACCTTCTGACAAGCAAAGTCAATGGGGAAGCTGGACTCACTTAACAATCGTATTATTAACTTAAAAACTGTAGTGATTCACTTAGCAACTATGGCAAGAGACTGTAAAATGTGGCATAACAAATGTCTCACTTAGCAACAGAAATTTTGGGCTCAATTTTGGTCGGAGGTTGAGGACCACCTGCAATTTATGGGAATACACTTTTTCAAATGTTTAAGAAGTTTTGAGTGTCTACCATTTTATATTGGAGATATGATGTAACTGAGGTGGTTTGAACTTCCTTCCCCTTGCTTTGGAGTGATATTCATTATTAACCTAATTTGCAAAGAGAAGCAAACTTTAAAGATGTGAAAAATCATTTTGATTCTGCATTACCTCAGCTTGGAATTTATTGGTTATAAACAGCTTGGAATTCATTATTCTTGAAACACCAGGATTTAAAATCCTGAATTAAAAGTTCTGTGCTCAGTACTAACTTTTGAACCAACTTCCTACTGATATAATGGAGCAATTAATCAATATGTTTCTGAAAGGGCAACATTTAATTTGGTGTTTCAAAATAGGATTGGTCTTTTCATCTGTTCCATAATTGTTTCTTGTTATGTAAACTTGCATTTTTCTTTATTTTGAGGTATCTTTTATGCAAGTTTTGCATTTTGCACTTTTTTAGCTGTTGCTATATTGTAGCAATATGTTCAAAAACAATATACACAAATAGTTCAGCTAATGATTTACTGTATCTATATATTTAGAATAGAACAGAACAGAACAGAATAGAATAATAGAGTTGGAAGGGACTTTGCAGGTCTTCTAGTACAACCCCCTGCCTAGGCAGGAGACCCCACACTACTTCAGACAAATGGTTATCCAACATCTTAAAAATTCCCAGTGTTGGAGCATTCACAACTTCTGGAGGCAAGTTGTTCCACTGGTTTATTGTTCTGTCAGGAAATGTTTCCTCAGTTCTAAGTTGCTTCTCTCCTTGATTAGTTTCCACACATTGCTTCTTGTTCTACCCTCAGGTTCCTTGGAGAATAGTTCAACTCTCTCATCTTTGTGGCAACCCCTGAGATATTGGACACTGCTATCGTGTCTCCCCTTCTTTTCATTAAAGTTCCTGCAACCGTTCTTCATATGTTTTAGCCTCCAGTCCCCTAATCATCTTTGTTGCTCTTCTCTGCACTCTTTCGAGAGTCTCCACATCTTTTCTACATCGTGGCGACCAAAACTGAATGCAGTATTCCAAGTGTGGCCTTCCCAAGGCATTATAAAGTGGTATTAACACTTCACGTGATCTTGATTCTGTCCCTCTGGTTATGTAGCCTAGAACTGTGTTGGCTTTTTTGGCAGCTGCTGCACACTGCTGGCTCATATTTAAATGGTTGTCCACTAGGACTCCAAGATCCCTCTCACAGTTGCTACTATTGAGCAAAGTACCACCTATACTGTACCTGTGCATTTTGTTTTTCTTGCCTAAATGTAGAACGTTACTCTTTTCACCATTGAATTTCATTTTGTTAGATAGTGCCCAATGTTCAAGTCTGTCAAGATCCTTCTGTATCTTAAGCCTATCTTCTGGAGTGTTGGTTTTTCCTGCCAGCTTGGTGTCATCTGTTATTTATTTATTTATTTATTTATTTATTTATTTATTTATTTATTTATTTATTTATTTATTTATTTATTTATTTATTTATTATTAATCCAATTTATACCCCGCCCTTCTCCTAAAAAAGGACCCAGGGCGGCGCACAGGCAATTTAAAACAAAAACATACATATAAATACCCATATTGAAAAGCTATTAAATAATAATCCAGTGGTAAAACCAACTTATAAAATCTCTAATTAAAATTTACAATGTTAAAACTCAGTATCGGGGGTTAGACTAGGCTGGCTTGTTGGAACAGAAGCGTTTTGAGGCGCTGGCAGAACAGGCGGAGGTCCGAGATGTTACGTACTTCAGGGGGCAGGTCGTTCCAGAGGGTAGGGCCCACCACAGAGAAGGCTCTTCCCCTGGGTGTCGCTAACCGGCATTGTCCGGCCAATGGCACCCAGAGAAGGCCCTCTCTGTGGGAGCGGATCGGTCGAAGGGAAGTATAGGGCACGAGGCGGTCTCATATGAAGCTAGGCCCCGAGCCATGGAGCGCTTTAAAGATGGTCGTCAACACCTTGAAGCGCACCCGAAAGGTCACAGGTAGCCAGTGCAGCTCGCGCAGGAGTGGTGTTACGTGGGATTGCCTTGTGGCTCCCATAATCACTCGCGCGGCTGCGTTCTAAACTAACTGCAACCTTCGAGTGTACCTCAAGGGGAGCCCCATGTAGAGAGCATTGCAGTAGTCCAGCCGGGATGTCACGAGTGCTTGAGTGACTGTGCGAAGGGCAGCCTGGTCCAGTAAGGGGCGCAATTGGCGAATCAAGTGTACCTGATAAAATGCCCCCCTGGCCATGGCTGTCACATGATCATCCATGGACAGCCGAGAATCCAGAAGGACACCCAAATTGTGCGCCCTCTCCACGGGGGCCAGAGTTTCGCCCCCAATGGCCAGTGTTGGACTTACCTGGCTGAACCGGGCCGCCGGAAACCACAGCAACTCGGTCTTGGACGGGTTGAGCTTGAGTTTGTTACTACCCATCCAAACCTGTATGGCCTCCAGACACCGGGACAGCACCTGGACGGCATCGTTGAGGTGGTTTGGGGTGGATATGTACAACTGAGTGTCATCAGCGTACAGATGGTATTCCACCCCAAAACCACGGATGATCTCGCCCAGCAGCTTCATATAGGTGTTGAACAGGAGAGGCGAGAGGACCGACCCCTGAGGAACCCCACATGTGAGGGGCCTCGGGGCCGACCTCTGCCCTCCTGCCAACACATATTGCGACCGACCAGAGAGGTAGGACGAGAACCACCATAAAACGGTGCCTCTCACCCCCAACCCCCCCAGTCGGTGCAATAGGATACCATGGTCGATGGTATCAAAAGCCGTTGAGAGGTCTAACAGGACTAGGATAGAGGAATAACCTCTATCCCATGCCCTCCAGAAATCATCCACCAACGCGACCAATGCCATCTCGGTTCTGTGACCGGGCCGGAAGCCGGACTGGCGCGGGTCTAGATAATCAATTTCCTCCAGGTGCCGAGGAAACTGTTGGGCCACCACACTCTCTACAACCTTTGCTAAAAAGCGAAGGTTGGAGACCGGACGATAATTTTCCAATAATGCTGGGTCCAGGGAAGGCTTCTTGAGGAGAGGTCTCACCACCGCCTCTTTCAAGGCGGTAGGTAAGTACCCCTCACTCAAGGATGCGTTCACAATATCCTGGAGCCAGCCTTGTGTAACCTCCCAGGATGCCAGTACAAGCCAGGAGGGACACGGGTCCAATAAACATGTGGTGGCCCTAAGTCTCTTTGACAACCTGTCCATATCCTCGGTAGTGACAAAGTCAAACTTCTCCCAAGATGTTGTCTCAAGACCAGCCTCGGACAGTCCGGCTGGAGCACTTGTAGTGGAGGGCAACTCGTTCCGAATCTGAATGATTTTATCCTGCAGATACACTCCAAATTCCTCTGCTTGACCCTGCAAGGGGGCTTCCCGCGGCCTCTGATGAAGGAGGGAGCGGGTCACCCCAAACAGGGTGGCAGGGCAGGTCTCTGCGGATGCGATGAGGGTGGCACAATACTCACGTTTGGCCACTCTTATCCCCACTCTTATCCTTATATGGGCTCTTACTAGTGTTCGGTCGGCTTCGGATCGAGAGGATCTCCACCTACTCTCTAGGCGTCTCTTGCAGCGTTTCATCCCCCTCAGCTCCTCGGTAAACCATGGAGCCTGAGTGATTCGATGCCGCCTGAGAGGCCGCAAGGGCGTGACTCGGTCCAAGGCCCCCATGGCCTTGGACTATACCATGCGGCCACTAGGTCCTCAGTCGAGTCGCGGGGCAGGGATACAGGTATTGGCCCAAGCTCCCTCTGGAACCTTTCTGGGTCCATCAGGTGCCTGGGGTGGAACTATCTAGGTGTCTTCGGTTCGGTCTCCCTGAGGTGAAGTGTGGCGATTGGAAAGTCAAGCCAAAGAGAGAGTGATCTGTCCATTACAAGGGTGAGATGACTACATCCCCGATTCCAAGATCACTTCTCCACTGGCCAGAGACAAAGATAAGATCCAGCGTGTGTCCTCCAATGTGCATGGGACCCTGAACTACTTGGGTCAGGTCCATGGCCGTCATGGCAGCCATGAACTCCTGAGCTATCTTGGATGTTTCGCCCGCCGATGGCAGGTTAAAATCCCCCATGACTAGTAGTCTGGGGGATTCAACTGCCATCTCGGCGATCACCTCGAGGAGCTCGGGCAGGGCTGCTGTTACATAGCGGGGAGCCAGGTATACAATCAGCAAGCCCAACTGCCTCCCTAGGCCCCACTTCACATAGAGGGACTCACAGCCAGTAGTCTGTAGCACAGTGGTCTCCTTTGGCTCAAGACCTTCCTTAACAATAACCGCCACCCCTCCACCCCTGCCTAGGGCCCGAGGCTGATGGAATGCATGGTAGCCTGCTGGGCACATATCCACGAGGGGTAAACCCCCCTCGAGGCCCAACCTGGTCTCCGTAATTCCCACCAGGTTCCCCATTTATCCCCTGATCTAAATCATTGATGGAGATATTGAAGAGTACTGAGCTTAAAACAGAGCCTTGGGATGCAGTTCCAATGAGGACTACACATTGAGTTCAGTTGGGAAATATGCTAGGGAAATGGATGGCTCTGTTCTCTATCAGGCTTGCATGCATGCGTGCATGTTCATGCGCATGTGCACACACACACACAAGAGAGAGGGGGGAGAATGAGAGAGATGAAAAACAGAGAGAGATGGCGAAAGAGAGAATGAAACAGAGAAAGAGAGAGGGAGAAAGATGAGAGAGAAAGAGGGGGGGAAGAGAGAGATGAGAAACAGAGAGGGAGAGAGACAGAGGGAGAGAGAAAGAGAGATGAGAGACAGAGAGAGGGAGAAAGTAATAAGAATGAGAGATGGAGAAAGAGAGAGATGAGAAACAGAGAGAGGGACAGAGAAAGAGATGAGAGAATGAGGGACCTATTTAAGGGAACCTTGTGGTCATTAAATGAACCATGTGATCATTAAGTGAAAACTGTGGTTGTTAAACAAGTTCATTTTTCCCAATGGGCATTTTTAACCAGAAACCAGAAGCAATTGTCTGGCGAAAACAGAAAACCTCAGTCACATGACTGTGTGGGATGTTGTAACTTGTCATAAGTGTCTGTGTGTGTATAAATGGCCAGGACTACTTGTATTTGGTTTGCCTGAAGAGTTCAAAGCTGTATGGAATCTGTATGGAAGAAAGAAAAAAAGAAAAAAGAAAGAAGGAAGGAAGGTAGGAGAAAGAGGGAGGGAGGGAAAAATGAATGACATATGGTTGCATGGATGGATGGATGGATGGATGGATGGATGGATAGATAGATAGATAGATAGATAGATGGATAGATAGATACATGAAGGGAGAGAAGAAGGAAAGGAGAGAGGAAAAAAGGAGAGGAAGAAAGGACCACAAACCCTGGCACCAGAGGTGGCTTCAGAAGACGCTTTGAAACAGCACAGCTGTTTCAGGGCTGAAAGGAATCTCAGGGGTCATCTAGTCCAACCCCCTGCTCCAGCAGAAGATCCTTACAAAATCATAGAATAGCAGAGTTAGAAGGGACCTTGGAAGCCATCTAGTCCAACTGCCTGCTCCAGCAGGAAACCTTATATTGTCTGGATTATTTTGGTGCCTCTAACAGAGAGGAAAATTGTCAGAAAGGAGAAGGAGTTTACTAGGACAAGGCTGTCATGGAGAGGAAGGCTGAGGTAGTCTTTGACTTATGACTACAATTGAGCACAACATGTTGGTTGCTAAGCAAGAGTGTTTTTAAGTGCGTTTCACAACATTTTACTCAATCCATGACATCTCCTAGCTCTAACAGTCATGTCCAGGCTAGGGAATAACATCTGAAGACCTGTGTAATGTTCTAATGTACAGAAGTTATAGTTAAATGTGTGGCAGAAAGTGGGCTCTCGGTGTGTTTTTCCAAATTCAGTAAGTGAGGTTGAATGTGTATCGTTTTAGAACATCTCTCTCTCTCTCTCTCTCTCTCTCTCTCTCTCTCTCTCTCTCTCTCTCTCTCTCTCTCTCTCTCTGTGTGTGTGTGTGTGTGTGTGTGTTGCAGAGATGGGTTCCTCCCTACATAGTCCAGTATGCCAGAAGAGGTAGTGAAAATCGAGTGTACTGGATAGAACCTGTAGTAAAAATGGTGGCTTGGCCATGCCCCAGAACCCTGTTCTCCCATCAGAAGTTTTAAAAAAGTTTTAAAAAGTAAGAGAGAGAGGGGGAGGGGGAGGAAGGAAGGGAAGAGAGAGAGAAAGAAGGAAGGAAACTCACTTTTCTGCTGGGAGATTCAATAAAGGAGAAAAACAAATGCTGTCACTTTAAATAGGAACTGAGCATGCCTGGTTATGGAATTCTGAGAGTTGAAGTCCACAAGTCTTAAAGCTGCAAACTTTGGAGTCCTGCTTTAAATTGAAAAGCTGCTCAGGTTTGTAAAGTGACATTCAGCAGTTATTTGGAGGGGGGGTTTGCTTCCCACAGAGGGAAGGGGGAAAGAATGAAAGAAAGAAAGAAAGAAGGAAGGAAGGAAGGAAGGAAGGAAGAACAGCACAGCAGTTTAGAGTTAGGAGGCTACACAGAGGTCATCTAGTCCAACCCCCTGCTACAGCAGAAAACCTTACATTGTCTTGATTATTTTGATGCCTCTAACAGAGAAGAAAATTGCCAGAAAGGAGAAGGAGTTTACTAGGACAAGGCTGCCATGCAGGGATAGTCCTTGACTTATGACTACAATTGAGCCCCAAATTTTGGTTGCTAAGCAAGAGCATTGTTAAGTGAGCTTCACCACATTTTACACAATCCATGAGATCTCCTGGTGAGTGACATCAAGTTGGTCACACCCACCCAGACACATGACCACCAAGCCATGCCCACAAAATAGGCCATGGCCACAGAATAGGTAGTAAAAAGCTTTGAAACCCACTGTCAGGTGTGCCTCCTTCAATAGCCAAGAAAGAAAACTCCCAACTCCATTTTGTAGAGATGAAAACACTTTTACTGGTCATGAAAAGAAAGCAGCGAAAGGAAAGGAAAATCTGAGCCAAAAAGTTGTGAATATGTACATATCAAATGTTTTTGAAACCCATACCTGCCTCATTTACTTGAATTTCTAATTCACCCTGTTTATTACTCATACTCTGTGCATTGGTGTATAGACATTTGAGTCCATTTTGATTGACCCTGGGTTTACTGTCTATATAACCTGTGTTGTGCCTGACTGCCCCTACTTTCTTGCCACCTGTTTGATTAGTGTACATGGTATGGTACTATGGTACTCACTATTAAATGCTTGATTTTGCTTAACAGCAGGGCTGATAATCTTACCCGCACAAACATTTACAGTATGTTACATGCACTGATACCCCTATTAATTTTAGATTGCTGGGGACAAAAATGTTCTGTATCAATTAATTCTGTGTTCCTGCTGTTCAGTTTAAATGTTTATTCAGTAAATCTGTAAATTTAATGCCAATTTTGTATTTGCAATCTTTGTACTAATATTTGTATTACATACCGGTAATCCTCATCTTGCAATCACAATTGAACACAAAATTTATGTTGTTAAGCGAGACATTGGTTAAGTGTGTTTTGTCTCATTTTGCAAACTTTCTTGCCACAGTTTTATGTCAATCACTGCACTTGTTAAATTAGTAACATAGTTGTTAAGTGAATCTGGCTTCCCCATTCAATTTGTTCAGCAGAGTTAGAAGGGACCTTGGAAGTCTTCTAGTCTAACCCCCTGCTCAAGCCCGTACCGTTTCAGACCAATGGTTGTCCAACCTCTTCTTCAAAGCCTCCAGTGATGGAGCACCCAGAACTTCTGGAGGGAAGCCATTCCACTGATTAAATGTCCTCGCTCTTAGGAAGTTTTTCCTTAGTTCCAAGTTGCTTCTCTCCTTGATTAGTTTCCATCCATTGTTTCTTGTCTTACCTTTCATTAAATTCAGATGTTCATTATATTCTTAAACAGCAACATTTCTTAAATTGGTCTTAAGCATTTGCATTTTGAAGAAAGATACAGCAGCATAGCATTAAGACACCTGGAAATGCCTTCTGTCTGTATGATAATGTCTCCTTTTTGTGTTAACCAGCAATTATAAATGAACACTGGACCCTCTGTCACATTCTCCCCAAATCGCTTCTCTGCAGCTGCTTTCTTCCACCTTTGCTTAATTCTTCCCCTGAGTTTACTCCTTGGTTTGTCCTAATGTCCGCTTGCTATTTCAGCTTGCTTAATTCATTTTAAAGTTCACGGCTTCTGAAAATAAAATCACCATTGATGTACAGCCGGGTTTAATTTCATTTTCAGCCCCTGTCATTTTAAACTTTACCAGCTTACAGTAAATCTCATGAAAATTGCCTTTATAATCTTTTACCAGCTGCCGCTCTCTGTAGCTGGGTGGGTGACTTTCTGGATATTTCCTCTTCTCTTTATACTTCAAATTACATGGCTGAGCTTTGTATCTGGTCTCTGTGTAGTTCACCTTTCCTTCCTTAATGGATTGGAAAATCATCCTTTTATATGCATCTGGGGAAGAATGGTTATGGGAACATAATTAGAATATATGGCTTATCATCTGCTTAATGATCAATTTTGATTAAATGGAAATAAACGGAAGAGAAAAGTCACTTTAGAAAGAGCAGTATCTGAATTACAATTGTTGCAGGCAGATTTGTTTCCACTAGAATAGTCAGTCATTTTATCTTTCCCACTCCCAAGGCAGGTGGGGGGAAAAAAATCAGAATTAATCCAGAAAAAGAAGGAAGAACTGCAAAGTCAACATAATAAATAAACAATTCAATAAAAATATAGAAATGATTTTTAAATAGACACCATCATTTGTGGAAGGTATACGTATGCTGTGGTTGCATTTTTTATGACTAATATGAGTCACTGGTTGCACTTGCACAGCACCAGGGGTTTCTGGGCTCAACACATAAGATGAAGAGAACTGGGAGTTTTTCCATTGGATCAAGCTAGCAACGTGGGAATTGAGTCATTGGTTGCATTTGCATTGTATTTGTATAGCACCAGAGCTTGCTGTGAGGAGGGGCTCAACACATAAGTTGAAGAAAATTGGAAGAATGTCCAGTGCATCACACTAGTGGCCTCTGCACCTAACAGTGTGTGAATCATACAACTAAAAATCTAAAGCAGGAAGACTACAAGAGACTATGACATTCTGACCAGAAGTGTTCATCTGAGCAAGAGGTTAGTCTTAAACATCAGTAATTTGAAAATAGCAAGTAAGTACTTGCATTATTGCTATCTTATTTTAGAATGTCTGGTTAGTTTAGTGCAACACTTGTTTTGCAGCTGTTTTTGTGGTTCTCTTTTTAAATTTGGATACTGTCTTATTTGTAAGCAGATTGCTAGTTTACATGGACAGATTGCTTGTTTGGAGTCTTTAGTTTTTGCTATTCAGGCTGAAATTAGTTGGCCAACTAATTGTTCTATTGAGCTGCACTGCAATCAGCCTCTGTCTTCCTCAAAGACCCTGAAGGAGAAGGACAGTGTGGACAATGGTTGAATTTGGCAGTGTGGGAGGTGTGGATCATAAACACGAAGCTTTTGGTGTGTCCCTGCATAATAGATACAGCACTTTTACTGAACTTAATATGGATACTATGGTGGCAGATTCAGCTGTATCAGGGGTACCAGTTCTAATCTCTTCTATAGAAGAGGTTCCACAAATCTACAGTGCCGTTTAGAACTGGTTCCAGCTCCCTCCCCCCACCTGTCCGCACATGATCAAGATGAAGAGTGAGAGGAGGAATTCTGGGAGTTGAAGTCCACAAGTCTTAAAGCTGTCAAGTTTGAACACCCCTGGGTTTTTTTTCCCCTAAAGGGTTAGGGGTGCAAGGGTCTTGTAACTTGACAGTTGTAAGACTTGCGTGCTTCAATGCCAGAGTTTCTGAGCCAACATACTGGAGGAGGAATTCTGGGAGTTGAAGTCCACAAGTCTTAAAGCTGTCAAATTTGAACACCCATGGGTTATTTTTTCTAAGGGGTTAGGGGTGCAAGGGTCTTGTAACTTGACAGCTTTAAGACTTGCGTGCTTCAAATGCCAGAGTTTCTGAGCCAACATTTTGGTTGCTAAGCAAGAGTGTTGTTAAGTGAGTTTCACCACATTTTACAAGTTGACCACGCCCACCCAGTCACATGACTGGCAAGCCACTCCCACAAAGCAGGCCACACCTACAGAAGAGGTTCTAAAAAAAATTGAAACCCACCACTGAGCTGTATGTGATGGCAATGGTGATTCAGCTGAACAAGGGATTGTGGGCCATCAGGTAGATATTGTTCTGGGTAAGGGAAGGTCTGAATCAGGTGTTGCAAACCAATCATGTATGGTGAGTGAGGTATCTAAAAAGAGAAGCCACCTTCTGGTAGGTGGTTCAGTTTCAAGAGTGTCAATTTAGGAAAGGATGTGGAGGTTTTGAAAGCTCAGGTGTCTCCCTGGTGCTACTGCCAGCAAAGAAAAGAGGCACTTTGTTAAGATACTCAAGAATGCTAATAGGGACTGTGATGAGGGACAGGTGGAGGAGGTTTAGGTACTACAAGTAGTCCTCAACTTAAAACAGTTCATTTCATCATCACCATCTTTTAATGAACTCATAATCCCTTGCAGGGTAGAGTCTGGGCAAGTGGATGGAGCTAACAGAGTGTTTTAATGGCCAGATACCCTTCTTGTTGCCAATGCGGAGTTTTGTTTAGCAGATAAATTCTCAGTGTGTCCAGAGAGAGAAATATCTGCCTCTACCTAGGATCGAACTCACAGCCTCCTGATTGTGAGGCCACCGTACCACTCTACAACAATTCATTTAATGATCGTCCAAAATTACAACGACATTGAAAAATGAGTCAAATAAATCTAATGTTAAGCATACAGAATCCACCTCAGCTGGGTGATGAAAAGAAAATTTGAGAAAAACCCAAACTAATGGATTCTCCTACCCCTTTTTCAATATTTATTTTATTTTATCAACAAGAGGAAAATACAAAATGAAAAATAGAAAAAACATACATCCAACACTAACAGCAAAAAATGTGTGTACAAAAAAGGGGGAAAAGGAGCCAAATGTCAAATAAGTCTTACATTAAACATAAAGAGAGTTAGAAGTGAATTTCTAATGATGCTTATAACTTCTGGAAAAAAGACTGGAAACTTTGTAATTTATTTTTCTTTCTTTTCTGTTTTTCTTTTACTTCTTTTTCCTGTCTTGGACTTTTAGATTTCCCCGTTATTTTCTTTTTCTTGTTCTTACTTTATATTAGGTTGTATTCTGTTTTTATCCATCTTCTTAAAAATCTTTCAATAAATTAGATGTAATTTTCATATATATAAAAGAAAATATGTAAAGGAGTAAAATATATAAAGAAAAATGAGATCATCATAGTTACATTCTCCACTTAGAAACATTATCAGTAGAAAACATTGATTTTATCAGTTTTTTCCATAGGTTTTATCAAGTCAATCGACTTGTTACAGCTGCAAAGAAACCACATTATGCAAATCATTGTTTAAAGGTTTATAGTGTTCAAAGTAAATCAGAGCTCAAAGCAGAGAAACAAACATGCCAATAATTAATGTCGTCTTCTTGTCTCTGGCAGTTCTGGCAAAAAAAAAGTATTGCAAAATAAATGTGGAGCTGAATTTTAATTAAGGAACCAGTGGGATAGCTTAGTTTTCTTTTTCCCCCCATCCACAACCCATCACTTTGAATCTCAGTTATCCTCTTCTTTGTTGTCAGATGCTCCTGCTGTCCCCCGGCTGTTTGGCTGGTCAATTCCTGAACCTTCTTTGTCTCTTCTTCCTTGCTTCTTCCTTGCTTTAGGCTCTCTGCTGAAGCCCACTCTCACTTTTTTTTTGCTTCTGATTTTAAATTCTTTTTCTTCTCTCTTTCCTCAAAAGAACCAACTCCCCTGGTCAGTCATGGTTACCATTTTAGTTCAATCTTGCTTCCTAATACGGATGCTCTGTCCATCGGTAAAAAAGTTTTGGAAAGGCTAAGTCAAAAAAAAGCACATTGTCTGAAATGGGAGAAAATTGCCTTCTTCTAAATAACCAGTTGCAGCCAGAAATTCATTAGTTTTTCCATCATACTAAGCTGTACCTGGGAACAAGGCTCACATTATGCATTGAATTGAAAGTATGTTTTCAATGGTTAAACGTTTGTTGTAAGCTGCCTTGTAATCTTTGTTGATGGAACAAAGCGTAAAAGCATAAAAAGAAGGGGGCTATTTTGAATAAGAAGAATGGATGCTTCAATTCTGAGTCAGAACTGAAGAAGATGTTTGGATCAGAAGCAAAATGTCTTTAAGCAAATACTAAGAAAATCCAGTTGCCTTTTGAAAAAGCACCTTTGCCACAAACATCACCTGGATGATTGAGAATCTCCATAGATACAAGAGGTTATATTTATGCAAGCCACTATATTTCTGTTGTTTCTTCTGAGATCTGTACTTATGGATCTGACAGTTTGGGTTCTTTGCTAATCAGTTTACGCAAAAGTGAAATGATTTGAGTAATATAAATCGTTCAATGTTAGGAGATTGTATGTCGACCAACGTATATGCAATTGTACCTTCCAGAATTTATCAGATGCAATCTTTTTCTTCCTAAAGGAAGAGGGGATGAAGAAAACTTGCTGAATAGATTAGGTGGCATTGGAAATTTGAGGAATATCCAAAAGTGAATGGTAAAAACTTTGATGAATGTGTATTTGAGGAGCATGTCGTTATATATCAAGGAGTCATCAGCTAAAGTTCTTTGCCAACAGAAAGCCATTCTTCAACTAAATACGGATGCATTAGTTTTTCTCCTGAAATGTTGTTATTGCACTGAATATAGATTAAATACTATTGCTCAGAATGTAACTGGAAGAAACACCATTGTCCCGCACACAACATAATTCTGACAATCCAGTGGAGAGGGCAACATTTCTATGGAAACATGTGCCTAGGTCACATTTTATACTCAGCTCTGAAATGATTGTTTATAAATATGCAGCATTAAGTGAGGTGATTCATTTTTTTCTCCCTGTTAATATCCAGATCTGAATTTTGTTCATTTTTAAAAAAATCTTTGGACAGATTTCTCAACTTTTACTCCTGGTGAAAGCTATCTAAATATTTAATTGTGCAACATAAACTATTAAGTGTTGCAAGAGCTGACAGTTTACGTAGGCAATGAAATGGAAATAGATTCGCTAAGCAAAAAAATCTCTTAAAATATGAGTATTGACAGTATTCAATTCCCATTAGGGCAACAATACCTTTCTCCAATACAGGTAGTCCTTGATTTATGACTAATAATTGAATGACTGTACAAAGTTACCACAGAAGATCCTGCTTCTGAAATTCTGAAATTCCAATGGTTGGTCTCTCCCTGTGACAGCTGTATATAGTTACATGTGTTTCATGATAGTTTTCCTGAAAACTAGAATTTGCTTTGATTTTTTGGCAAAACCAGCCCGTGGTTAAATGTCTATGGAGATTGTCAAGTAATCCAGGTTACAGTTGTCATAAAGGTGCTTTTTCAAGAGGCAATTGGACCTTCTTGGTTTTCCCTTAAAAATGTTTCGTTTCTTATCCAAGATCTGAAAAAATTTATTGGATGAGAAGTGAAACATCTTCAAGGAAAAACAAAGAAAGTCCAAAAAAGCACCTTTGGGACAGCCCATGGTTAAGCAAGGAATTACAAGCCACCAGGTAGAAAGGTTTACAGGAATTTTGTAAACCTAAAGGCTATACTATACTATAAAGTTGTAAAATGTTCTGAATTCAAAACTGCTCCTGATCCTCCCCACTGCTCCATGACCCAGGTGCCTCCTGGTGGCCAACCAGACTCTCTGCTTCCTGCTCTGCCTCTGAAACTTGCCCAACGTCTTCCTCATCCTCCAGGGGAGATTCATAGGACTCTTCACTAGAAGAGTCCGTCAGCAGCTCATCCAGAGCCGGCTGGGCCACAACACATCCCCTTCTCAGATACTTATCTAGTAATAAGTCACCCACAAGTCTAAAAAAAATTTCACCTTCACCAAATGGGCCAGCATGTCCTTCATTAAGGGTAGGGGATAAAGATTTTCCTTGCAAATAGCATTTAAATTCCTATAATCCATATATAAATGCAACAAGCCATTCTTCTACTGGAACAGGACAAGGGCGGCCACCTTGGGTCTTGCTGGTTTGATGAACCACACTTCATCAAACCAGGTTTTTGTCTATGAATTGCCACAATTCATCCAGTTCCTACGGAGTCATAGCATACAGTTTTGCCTTAGGTAGTTTGGCCCCCGGTAAAATCTCGAAGCCTCCTCTTGTTGAGTTGCAAGGCTTGCTTTGCATTGAGATACATCATGGGTGGATCTTCCATGGTGGAAATGGGTTCATAAGTAGCCCCTGTGGTTTCAGCCAATGCCCCTGGGTTGGAGATCCCTTTTGTTCATTGGTAGTACCCTTTTGTACTCCTTACTGGCCTGCAGCACAAGCCTGGGCATCCTGGATCTGCATGCCATGGATGGCCTTCCTCATGAGGTTCATGGCTTCCCTCAGGAGCTGTTGGGCCGGTCTGGGGCTCCTTCCAGTTCATCATTGTCATAAAGCTCTCCCATCACCTGGTTTGTTGGCTCCCACAGGTGAGGGTGACATCTTTAGTTCTTCCACACCAGACTTCCATCTTCCCCACACTGATGCGATTGGTAGCTTGGTAGCCATGCTTGAGGCAATGTTCTCCTCAACCCAGGCATTGAGGGCCTCAATTGAGATTTTGGGGGGTGGGGTTCTCCCTCAGTCTTCAGCCTCTTTGTAGTCACTGTCCTGGGCAGACATCATGTGCACGGTCCCCACAGTAGGGCTGTTACCTCTCGGGGTTGACCAGTTTGCAATTCTTGCCTAATGTCAGGTCTTGCCTCTCCAATCTTCCCAAGAAAGCAGGACTCTTGAAACTGGAGTGATTTCAAAAGGAGCTTTTATTGAAAGGTTTGTGATAACAAGAGGCAAGAACTGAAGGTTCTCACTTAAAACCAGCTACAGTATTTAAAGCAATGCTAATCAATCCCCCCCCCCCCAACTACATCATTGCAGGGAAACAGGAAATTTCATATAGAGATTTGCACAGTAATACAGGAAGCAGAAATAGAAACTTCATATACAGATCACTCTATTCCTCCCCCCACTTCCTCCCACCAAAATGCCAGCATTCCTGTAGAAATATATGGGACCTGACATGCTTCCTGGGTTATGCCTTGTGTAAAATTTTATACTTTGGAGGGAAAAACATTACCTACAAAGTTCAGATATTATGTTTGAAAAAGAATCCATCAGGAGAAGAAAAAAAAGGTCCTTGAAAATATCTATCTGGAAGGAGAACACTCTGTCGAAAATGGTTTGATTTTTCTGTGAAAGAGAAATTGAATGATGTACTTGAAACTGAAAGCTTTTAGGAATTTACTTTTAATTAAAAATCCATGACTCTCCAGGGCAGAATAGAACGTTCCAAAACCTCCTTTGTCTGCTAAATTGGAAAGCTGGCAGTTGAGATAAACCTTCTCTCCCTCCAGCACTCTACCCTGTAAAGTCTCCCCTAAGGCCAATTTGAACCCCTACGTAGGTTGTCCTATGTGAAGGAATTCATATATTCCAATATTTTTGTCTTCTTCAGACCGTGCATTTGGCCTACCATTAGATTCCCACTGAGAAACGCAGATGAAGTTTAGTTTTCTCTCTCAACTATTTCCTCCTTGCTTTATTTTTGTTTTTTTTAAACAAATATGGAACACTTTCAGAAATGAATGCTCTCTCTCTAGAAGAAAATGTTAGTTCCTACCAAATGTTAAGTAGGCCATGAACCAAATATTCACAAGCCATTGGGAGGCAGTGCTATGTTTCATATTACCATGATGACAGTGTTGCCGATTCTGTAGTTGAACTTCTATTACACTGAATGGACAAGGTAGCATTACAAAGCAGGAAAACTTGAGTTAAGTTTGTGAGGTCCAATTCAAACTGTAGTAAACACATTTATCTATATAAATAAAAATGTAAAATAGTTTGTATGAATCCACTAATCTCAAAAACTACTGCATTGATTTACACCAAACTTTCACACAATGTTCACAAGGACTTCCGATAATAGAATACCTACTCATTTTGTGCCTAGCACACGTGTGTCATGTGCAAGGTACACAAATGTAAAATGTACCCACTGACCAGGTTTTCACCTCCCTGTAACTCCTCCCACCAGGCAACAGTCATTTCCTCAGCCCATATGGAAGCCTCTTAGGGCCAAAAAGGCACTGAGATAGCAAACTCCCAGGTGGCCCATAGAGAGAGAGAGAGATGGAGAAATACAGTTTAATAAAAGAGGGACTAGGGGAGACAGGATAGCAGCCTTCCAATATTTCAGACGCTGCCACAAAAAAGAGGAAGTCAAGCTATTCTCCAAAGCACCTGAGGGCAAAACAAGAAGCAATGGGTGGATACTAATCAAGGAGAGAAGCAACTTAGAACTGAGGAGAAATTTCCTGACAGTGAGAACAATTAACCAGTGGAACAGCTTGCCTCCAGAAGTTGTGAATGCCCCAACACTGCAGGTCTTCAAGAAGATGTTGGATAGCCATTTGTCTGAAATGGTATAGGGCTTCCTGCCTAGGCAGGGACTAGATGACCTCCAACGTCCCTTCCAACTCTGCTATTGTATTATTGTATTACAGTAGGTAGGTAGATAGGGGAATATATAGATAGGGATAAATCAGTAGGTAGGTAGGTAGGTAGGTAGGTACGTAGATAGAGGGATAGATAGGGGGAAATACGGTAGGTAGGTAGGTAGGGGGATAGATAGATAGATAGGGAGAAATACAGTAGGTAGGTAGAGGAATAGAGAGAGGAAGAAATACAGTAGGCAGGTAGGTAGAAGGATAGGTAGAGAGGGAGAAATACAGTAGGTATGTAGGTAGGTAGATAGAGGGAGAAAGGAAGAATATAGTAGGTAGGTAGGTAGAGGGATAGATAGGGAGAAATACAATAGGTAGGTAGGAGGATAGATACTGTAGATAGGGAGAAATGCAGTAGGTAGGTAGAGGAATAGAGAGAGGGAGAAATATAGTAGGTAGGTAGGTAGGTAGAGGGATAGAGAGGGAGAAATACAATAGGTAGGTAGGTAGGTAGGTAGGTAGGTAGGTAGGTAGGTAGGTAGGTAGAGGGAGAAAGGAAGAAATACAGTAGGTAGGTAGGTAGAGGGATAGATAGAGAGGGAGAAATACAGTGGGTAGGTAGTCTGGGGGTTGTACGGTGGTTGTGTGTATGTGTGCAGGTGTAGGTCTACACACAGATTGGTTGGCCATTTAACCAAACTGGGCCACAGCAATGCGTGGCCGGGTATAGCTAGTCATTAATAAAATAATAAGTTAGACAAGTAATATTTTCCCCTTAAGTCTCTATCTTTATACGAGTTCTTAATAGAACAACTCCTGTATTAAACAGTATTCTATGTTTATTCCTCATCTCTTGCCCATTTTCGTATCTCCACTCTTATTGACTTCTTGGAACATCTCCCATACTCCTCCCTTGGGGTTGTGTATCTTCTTATCTTGTTCATTTTCTTCTATTTCTGCTGCTCGTTCACTCTTTTCAGCCTTCTGTACACCTTTCAGTAATCTTTTCCTGATGGGAACTTCACCTCAGATGACAAGATTCAGAAGAAGAAACAACAACAAAATTTATGATATTAAAGAAAGAAACTTTACCAGTAACACCATTGATAACAACCCTGATACTTAAAGACAAGCCGACTAAGGAAGAAAAAGGGCATTGAATTGACAGGAAAGAATTTACAAATAATGAACTGCAAAGAGAAGTCCACACAAATTGGATTAAGGATATGATTAGAAGACTTAAGCCACAAATTGCAGAAGACATGGTACTTTTTATTACTGGAAAGATACAGACTGATAGATAAAAGGTTAACTTAAAACCAGTTGAGATTAGGGAAACTTAGTGACAATAGACATAGTTAGATAAACAATTGAAAATGATAATAATGTACATATATGCATAGTTATAGTAAGTAGTAATTGGAAATGAATACTGAATGGCATTTATTAAAGGAGATGAATAATAGTTTGGTCATACACAAAGATTAATAAAAAAGAATTATGATAATAAATATAGTTAAATAAAGGAGAGATAAGGATATCAAGACCTTTCTAGATTGTGACGCCCTGCGCACAGTCACACAAGCTCTTGTCATTTCCCGCCTAGACTACTGCAATGCTCTCTACATGGGGCTTCCCTTGAGGTTCGCCCGGAGACTCCAGTTAGTGCAGAATGGGGCCACGTGGGGGATCTTGGGAGCACCAAGACACTCCCACATAACACCTCTCCTGCGCGAGCTGCACTGGCTGCCTGTGGCCTTCCGGGTGCGCTTCAAGGTTTTGGTGACCATCTTCAAAGTGCTCCATGGCATGGGTCCTGGTTATTTGCAGAACCGCCTCCTGCCACATACCTCCATCCGACCTGTCCGCTCCCAGGGGGCCTCCTCAGGGTGCCGTCCCCTGGACAATGCTGGCTGGCGGCTCCCAGGGGAAGGGCCTTCTCAGTGGCGGGCCCAGCCCTCTGGAACGACCTGCCCCCTGCCCATCGTACCATCACGGACCTTCACCTCTTCCAGCGAACATTAAAGACTTACTTTTTTCATGTGGCCGGCCTGGCATAGTGTGTTTGTACTATCATTTTAATAGGGTTTCTTATTATTTTAACACAGGTTAAATTTATTTAATTTAATTTTAAATTTTATTTATTTATTTATTTTTATTTTATTTAAATTTATATCCCGCCCTTCTCCACAGAGGACCCAGGGCGGCGCACAGGAAATTTAAAAAACATACAAAATACAATAAATATAATTTAAAATAACTATTAAATAATCCTATCCTATGCTAAAACCAAATTTTAAAAGACCCAATTTAAAACTTCCTAAAAAGTCCCCATGGGAGGTTAGGCTAGGCCGGCTTGTTGGAACAAATATGTCTTTAGACATTGGCAGAAGAGGCGGAGGTCGGTGATGGTGCGTAATTCAGGGGGTAGGTCATTCCAGAGGGCTGGACCCGCCACAGAGAAGGCTCTTCCCCTGGGTGTCGCCAGTCGGCATTGTCCAGCTGATGGCACCCTGAGAAGGCCCTCTCTGTGGGAGCGTATCGGTCTAAGGGATGTATGGGGCAGGAGGCGGTCTCGCATATAACTAGGCCCCGAGCCATGGAGCGCTTTAAAGATGGTCGTCAAAACCTTGAAGCGCACCCGAAAGACCACAGGAAGCCAATGCAGCTTGCGCAGGATCGGTGTTATGTGGGAGCATCTAGTGGCTCCCATAATCCTCAGTCGAGTCACGAGGCAGGGTCACAGGCATTGGCCCAAGCTCCCTCTGGAACCTTTTCGGGTCCATTAGGAGCCTGGGGCGGAACCATCTAGGAGTGTCTGGTTCCGCCTCCCCGCGGTGAGGTGAAGCGATTGGAAAGATAAATAGATTGGAAATTTATCTATTGACTGTATTTATATGTATTTTATCCTTTATTAGTCCTGTGCACCGCCCTGAGTCCCTACGGGTGAGAGGCGGTATACAAATCAATAATAATAATAATAATAATAATAATAATAATAATAATAATAATAATAATAATAATAATAATAATAATAATAATAATAATATAGGTATGGGTACAATATGGGAAAACTGAATATAAATTTTAAATAGGGATTTGAAAAGGAGGATTAGAAATTTTTTAGTTACTAAATATTATTGATGTTTGGTTAGAATAGGTTATAGGGAATAATGATGTTGGAGAATAGTAGAATTAATAAATATGATGCCAATACGTGGTTATGTTTTATGTTTTAGTATGTTTTAAGATGAAGGACATGTAATACAATTATAATTAAGTAAGAATGGAGGCATGAAAAGAATGTCTATAAATATATTTGATGTAATGTACTTGAAATAATATGAAATAATATGAAACTTGGATGAATATTGATGAGATGTATGAAAATATTTTGTAATCAGCGGATACACTTTCTATAGCATGTAAGATGGAGAATTTTTGTGTTGTGTTTAAAAATAAAAAAATAAATAAAAATTATTTTAAAAAATAATCTTTTCCTCGTTTCAGTAGTGTCTTTCTGTATATCCCCTTCTATTTTTTGATCTTTTGAAATGTAATTTACCTTTTCTATTTCATCATTTACTAACTCTTCTTTTTTTATCTTTTGGTATTATTGGTCTACTTTTCTCCCCTGTCCTTTCCTCTGTTCTTTGTTTTCTCCTATGTTTCATGATCTTTGTTCAATGACATTTGCTTATAACTATGTCGTGTATCATTTATTTTGGTCTCACAACTATATCATGTATCAATTATTTTATCTCCCCATGGTTCATTGACACCCCAACGATGCCGTGGAAGTGATGTCCCGGTGTCTGGAGGCCGTGCGAGTATGGATAGGGAAAAACGGGCTTCGACTCAACCCATCCAAGACTGAGTGGCTGTGGCTTCCGGCGTCACGGTATAGTCAGTTGATACCATCTCTGACTATCGGGGGCGAGACATTGGCTCCTGCAGAGAGGGCTCGCAACTTGGGCGTCCTCCTGGACTCTCGGCTGTCTCTAGAAGATCATATGATGGCCGTGGCCAGGGGGGCTTTTTATCAGGTTCGCCTGATACACCAGTTGCGCCCCTTTCTGGATCGTGACGCCTTACGCACGGTCACCCAAGCCCTCGTCACCTCCCGTCTGGACTATTGCAAAGCTCTCTACATGGGGCTTCCCTTGAGGTGCACCCGGAGGATCCAGTTAGTTAAGAATGCGGCCTCGCGGGGGATTCTGGGAGCTTCTAGATGCTCCCAAGTGGCACCTCTCCTGCGCGAGCTGCACTGGCTGCCTGTGGCTTTCCGGGTGCACTTCAAGGTACTAGTAACCACCTTTAAAGCGTTCCATGGCAAGGGACCTGGTTACCTGCAAGACCGCCTCCTGCTACCAAATACCTCCCACCGTCCAGTTCGCTCCCACAGAGAGGGCCTCCTCAGGGTGCCATTGGCTAAACAATGCTGGCGAACCCCAGGGGGAGAGCCTTCTCTGTGGCAACTTCCGCCCTCTGGAATGACCTACTCCCTGGACTAAGGACAGTCTCGGACCTACATCTCTTCCATTGGGCCCTGAAGATGCACCTATTTTGCACTGCCGGGCTATCATAATTTTAAAGGGATTTTTAATAGTGATTTTAGTTTGGGATTTTAAATATCGGCCAGTTATTTAATATTTCTTTTTAATATTGTTTTTTAAATTCTGTATTATAATTTTTATCCTGGCTGTACACTGCCCTGAGTCCCAAAAGAGAGAAGGGCGATATAGAAATTAAAGAAATAAAATCATTTCCTGCATACCTTGAAGCATCGATAGTATTTCTTTTAATAATACACTTATTTCCTCCTGCCCCATTTTGCCTTATTTTAATAAATCTAATGGTTTACTCACTAATCAATCAAAGTCACACTATCCCAATTATTCATCACACCAAGATAGCCAGTATTAGAGCAGTTCACACAATTACTCCATTAAATAGTTTCCACTGTTTCAAAACTGCAAGCTGTTTCACACTCTCACTGTCAACATTCCAGCATTGCCATGAAGATGACCAGGCTGCCCTAATGATGTGAAAATTTTTGACATTCCTGTGGTCGGGAAGGGAATCTCAGGATGACCTGTGACTGTGCATGTGTAGATTTACTTTCAATGCTAATTGGGGAACGTGATTTATGACAGGCAGAGGGGAGGAGACATAGGGGGGTAAAGTTCAGAAGCCATCAAATAACTTTCAATTCTGGCTACACCAGAAGTTCAGCCAAGATGTTAATCCTAATAAATGGATGTTTTTTGAACTTTATCTTGAGACTGTGAATTAATTGGGGTTTTCTCTTGGGAGCTTCACACTCACACTGTCCAGCATGTTTATCATACTCAAGGTTCTGAAAGTTGGATGTTTTCACAGTCTATCTCCAAGCACCAAATATAATCAGTTTGTAGGTGTTATTTTGTGTATTCCAGCTAATCTGCCCAATATATAACACCTTTCACTTCTTTTTCTTTAGTTCTAAGTTGCCTTCCTGGCCAGTAGATGTCACTGCTACTTTTTTCTCTCATTTTATTTTATTTTATTTTCTCTCATTTTATTCACAGCAAAGCTTTTGCTCTAAATAAAATGTCTCCAAAAATATTTTCCAATAATTTTCCAAAGTCCTTCAAATAAAGATGGTAATAAAAATATAATCCAGAATTTTGAAACAATTTAGATTGCTAAAAACTAGCCAAACAAGTCTATCCGTTATCATTAACATTACTTCTGTCTACAATTTCTTTTCTTTCTTTTCCAAAACTGACAGCAGCTCCAGATCTTAATTGCCGCTATTTAACTCCATGGAGTCCCATTTTCCAAAGTGGGGTGTTTTAGGGAAAATGCAATGGCAAAAGCTATTACCCAGACTGAGCACACTGTTACAAGATCTTTCCTTTCGTCTCTTCCATTTCAGTCATGGCTTCAGTTCAGCCATAATGGCCGTCTTCTTTTCTGCTGGGTTCAAGGGGCTTCAGATCAAATGAGGAGACTGTGCTCTCCTCACGACCACCGAAGCATCCCCTCCATCACCCCTACAGGGTGACTTTCAGCCCCTTAGAGCCTCTGGCCTTGAAGAAATTGACAGGACTTCGTGGAGCTACCACTTATCTGCACCGCTTTGCCACAGAATCAGCTGCCTTCCCAAAAAAAACAAACCCAGATCTTGTGAGTCACACAAAGTTATGCTGCATAAGGCTTCCTGTTCCGGCTTCTGGCGGCGACGGATGAGCTTGCCTGGACTGGTTCAGCCTGGCGGCGGCTGGGAAACAATCCTTGTCTTTGGTCTAGGTGGAAGAAGACATGCTGCGGGGGGCTTGGTTCCCTTCGCCAACGGAGGACGGTAACAAATAATGGATTTGGAGAGAACGGAATGCTCGAGTCGGATGGCTTTGCCGGGGCTTTGGCGGCGAGGTGGAGAGTAAGTGACTTTAACTTTATTTTTGCTGGCGGCTTGGACTGAGAGAAACATGGAGGGGGGTGTTTGTTAAACCCCCCCTCGGATTTACAACAGCGGTGTTTAGAAATGGCTCCTCGATGCGAGGAAGCGGATATTTCTCATCCGGACTTTTGCGGAACAAGTGAAAGTGCTTGTTTCTATACAATGTATCTAAGTCCGGCTTTATTGAAACAATTTTCCTTGTCACTTTCTCCTGCTGGCTGCCAGACTGGGCGGTGGAAGATGGCTGCCCTTTGTTCCTAAATGACTATTTCTTTATGGAAAATTACCAACATCTCCTTGTGATCTGGACTGTCTCTCTCTACCAACGGAGAAATTTTTGGATTAATTGATTCCTTCCCTGGAGTGCCTTCTATGCCTTAACAATTGACTGTGAAAATTGCTTCTCTCTCTGGACTCTATAATTTTCTACAACCTTGATTTGAACTTTCTTCTCCGGACTTGCTCCAGCGGCCGCACCCAAAAAACGCCATCTTAGTGGCACTGACTTTAACAGCTCACCATGACTTCAAAAAAACAACCAGAGAACCCAGGATTGGAAGAAAGGATGACAGCTATGGAAGCAGTGTTACACTCCTTGGTGCTGGAAATTAAAGAATTAAGGAAAGATCATTGCAGCTCTAAGCTGGAACTTTTGGAGACACAGAAAAAATTGATGGAGAACACACAGAAGACCGAGGAGTTGGAAGTGGGGTTGGCTGGGGCAAAGGGAGAACTTAAAAATGTTAATAGTGAAATTGAAGATTTGTCTGGTCTAGGATGGATTTTGAAAGGATGTCATATTTTTTAAGATTTCAGAACATTTCGGAGGAAGCGGGTGAATGCCTTCCTGATCTCATGAGCACAATTTTAGCAGACTATTTACACAAACCTAAAGATGAGATCAGGGGGGACATTGACCTAGTTTACAGAATAAATTCAACATATGCCAGGATAAATGAAGTACCCAGAGAGATACATATTAAATTTGTCAGAAGGTCGACTAGGGAGGGAATCTTGAAGGCGCAGAGGGAGGGTCCGTTAATTTATCAACAAAAGGAAGTCACTATCTTGAAGCAGATGAGGTGAGGAGGAAGTATTCCTTCTTATCTAAGAAATTGTTTAACCATGGGATTTGGTTTAAGTGGGCGATGCCAGAAGGGATGTTGGTGTTCTGGGAAGGAGGAAGAGTAAGGATTAAAACAGTTGCTGAGGCAGAAGCCTTTCTTAAAAAACATTCCTCTATCCTGGGAGAAGATCCAGGGGGGGCAGAGGGAGCCACGGCCCCGCCCACTGGGAGCCAGGAAGGAGAACAAGAAGACACAATTGCCAAGAGACTTAGATCTAAAAAATGACTTTGCTTTTTATTAACACAGTATAACTTTTATCTGGATGTTTGTACACGACTGCCAGCATAGAATTTAGAATTTATGATGTATGCATTTATTTCCACCTTGTAGTATTATTGAAAAATGTATTACCAATGTCTTATTAAGAAGCCCTGGAGGGGCCTATGATCTCGACGTGAAAGTTCTCAAAATATTTTTGTACTACCTTACCTTACCCTACCCTACCTGAAAAAATTTGTAAAAACCAATAAAACTTTTGCAATATAAAAAAAAGTTATGCTGCATAAGATGGGCCGCTATACAGATCGGATAGATAGACGATAGATTAGATAGATAGATGGACAGACAGACAGATAATAAATTAATAATTGATGATAGAGAGATGGATAGATAGATGGATGATGGATAGACAGAAACAGACAGACAGCTAGTTAGTTTTTGATGGGCTTCAGCCTTCATAGTATGTCCTTGCATAATTAAAACATGTAATGATTTCTTCCTTGTCTTTGGGAGAAGTTTATGATTGCTGCCTTAATGGACAGATGAAATAAAACATACAAAATTGTCTTCTACATTTAGTAATTAATACCAATACATACTGTACATTATACCTATGCTAAAACAATGCTTATTTAAATCCCGCTTTCCTCATTATTTTTTTATTCAAGAAAATAATGCATCCAGTTTTGTCTAGAATCTGTGCTCAAAACAGGAAAAAAAATATAAAATTTTGACTTTGGAATTTGCTGATTGGATTCGTTTGTAGTTACAGAAATGGCTAATATTCACTAAATATGTAAAAATAAAAAGTTGAAGTTGTAAATCTATTTTGTATTTTATCGCCCTGAAAAAGGTTGGAAGTGACTGCTTTTTCTCCTTTCTCTTTTAACCCACACTGCTTTACCTTCTTTTTCATTCTCTGTTCCTTTAGCTTTATTTCCATTTGAATTTTATATTAGGATAAACTTCAATAAACATTTTTGAAAAAGAAGAAAATAATTTAATGAATTGTTGCTCTGCTTGGGTAAGATTCTGGACTCTTAAAATGACTCTTTCCAAAACAGTCTGACTTGCTATTCATAGAATGCCAATGAGGACCTAAATTGATATTGGCTATGGAGATTAAAAATCAGTTAAATTAAAATATGATTGGAGACACATGTACCAGAACCAACTGTCCTAAACCCAGAGAGAGATGGGGGAACAGGAATGCTTAACTTGCTTTCCCTAAAGGATTTTTTTCTTATTGAAAAAATTAACTCTGTACTAACTATGGTATATATAAAAGAATCCAGCTCTCTTTTATTACAATCCAAGGATAATTTCAGGACAGTATTTTCTCTTTTCCGCCCTCTCATTAATTAATGAATAATGCATGCCTCCAATTGGCTTAATAAATCTATTTTTTTTATCTTGGGAAATTAACTCCCAGTGTGAGAAAAAGATTGAAAATCTTCTCACAAGATGTTACTACATCACTGCTATTTCCCATGAAGATTGAAGTGGCTGTGGCTGTGAGTGTCTATGGAGATATTTTGGACAGAGAAGTCCACTGGTTTTAAAGATGGGTCCAAGAGCCTTCCCTCAACTGAGGGGGAGGGATACAACATCATCTATCTCCAGTCTACAACAATTTCAAGAAGACTCCATACTCATTTGCACCACTCAGGTGACCCTGAGGACAAAGATAAACCTTCAGGAAACTCTAGATTATTGAATGTAGAGGGTCATGATTTACTGTTGGGATTTTATTTTATTTTATTTTATTTTATTAGACTTATAAACCGCAACCTATCTCCCCGAAGGGACTCAGGGCAGTGCACAGGAAGTTAAAATAATATAAATATAAATAGATATATACAACCATACAAAATATACCACAATAAAACTAATTAAATTTAATAAGCCCTGTGCTAATAATTTAATAAAAAACCCTAATTAAAACCTCACCCAATTTAACACAGTCTATATACAATGGGCCCGAGGACTAGGCCAGGCTGGCTAGATGGAATAGGTTCATCTTCAGCCGCTGGCGGAAGAGGCAGAGGTCCGAGATGGTCCGGAGTTCGAGGGGAAGGTCATTCCAGAGGGCTGGGCCTGCCACAGAGAAGGCCCTTCCCCTGGGGGTCGCCAACCGGCATTGCCCAGCCGACGGCACCCGGAGAAGGCCCTCTCTGTGGGAGCGAACCAGTCGAAGGGATGTATGGGATGGCATGCTTTCTTATGGTATAAGGGAACCAAAGCACATGGCTACTTCAGAAGACACTATATAAGTGAGGTTTTGTTATTAAATTGGGAGAAGGTTAAAAGGTTACATTACTTAAAAATTCCAGTCTGGATACCAACTATTGAAGCCTTTTCATATCCAATAATATACAAAAAGGAACAAACAGTTAGATATGCTGAAATATTGAATGCAGAGGGTGAACTTAAATCTATGCAAGAGCTAAAACAGGAAGGAATAGAAATGAATTGGTATTCATATATGCAAATACACTCCAAATATAATGAAGATTGAAAAATGAAAGGTTTTCATAATAAAATGACTGAACTAGACAAAATTCTAACAGGTACTGATGAAAAAGTAATTAAAAAAATTATATGGACACCTATTAGAGGTTAAATTACAGAAAGAACAAGTTAAAGAAACTATGATAGTTTGGGGGGGAAATTTTGGACATGGGATTGAGTTAGAGAAATGGCAGAAATTGTGGTCTCAAAACTATAAAATGACAATGTCAACGGCATATTAAAAAAAATTGTATAAGACGTTTTACAGGTGACACCTATCCCCAATGAGAATAGCAAGAATATTCAAGAATAAATCAGAAAAGTATTGGAAATGTCATCAGATGCTGGGCTCATATTACCACATGTGCTGGACTTGTACTGAAGCTAAAAGATACTGGACTAAAATCCACAGGTGGTTGGAGTAAATGATACATAAACACATAGACTTTAAAAAACCACATAGAGGTTTTTTAATTGGGAATTATACCAGAAACATACAATAAAGACTTGAAATATCTGATTGTAAACATTTTAACAGCAGCTAGAATTGTATTTGCAAAAAACTGGAAAAATGAGAAAATACCAACGCAGGAGGAAGTTATTCGAAAAATAATGAGTAAATTGGCATGTGAAATTAGAGAACAAGAAGATGAGCAATTTTATAAGGTATGGGACTTGTTTTATCAGTGGTTAGATAAAAAAAACCTGGAAATGAAAAATGTTTTATTCATGTTTCACTTGAAGGAGATAGCTAATACTATAAAGACATTTTGTTATTAAATAGATTAATAATGATGTAATTAAAGATTGGTATATATAAGAACTGAATAATTTAGAATACTTTGTTTTAAAATGAAGGAATAACATCTGTGGTTGAATATATGGTGCATAAGGATAATAATGAACTTATGTATATTTGTTGGATGATTGGTGATATTATGCATAATCGTAAGTAGTGGTGTATACTATAAAGACATTTTGTTGTTAAATAGATCATTAATGATGTAATGAAAGATCGGTACATATACGAATTGAATATTTAGAATCACCTTGTTTAAAAATGAAGGAATAACATTTGTGGTTGAATATATGATGCATAAGGATAATAATGAACCTACGTATATTTGATGGATGATTAGTGATACTACGTATAATTGGAAGTAGTGATGTATAAATATAAATTGTTACAAAATTCTTTCGTATTGCAAAAATAATAGAATGAGATAGGTGATTACATAAAGACTTATTGTTATTAAATAGATAATTAAGGATGCTAGGGAACATGGTTTGTTTAAAATGAAGGAATATTAATTATAATTGAATACATGATGTTTAATGATAGTGATGTATTTTGCTATATTTGATGGATAGTCAGTGATTGTATATGCAATTGAAAAGATTGATGCACAAATACTTATAACCAAATGACATGCTACATGTAATTGATGAGGGTTTTATATGTTACGTTATGTCTTGCTTGTCTTCATATGTTTAAAAATAAAAAATAAATAAATAAAGATAAACCTCCAGGTGGCCCCAATGGCTTTCTAAAAGAATGCAAATGACCAAGAAGTATAAATCCAAAACATCTTAGGGAGATATTTACACAAGCAAGATTCGAACAGCTTGACACAATGGCCAGATATGGGAGATTACATTTTATACCTTACAATGAGCATCTCTGCACTTGTGGAGCGGTAGAGGTAGAAGACCTGGCTCACATTCCATTTGATTGTTGCTTGTATAAGGGGGTAAGAGAGAGGTTCCTTGGTCTTTATACCAAAAACAAATGACCCATTGGGATCTCCATATCAAAACAACTTACCTTATATGCAGCCAGAACCAGAAAATAACATTTAACACAGCACAGTATTTAAACAAAATGGTTTGCTTGAAATCAGCATATGTGGGACTGATTGGGGTAGATTGCAGGAGTGACACTGAAATATAATTTTATCATATATTTTTTATATCGTAAATTATTGTATTCTATTCCAATTCCATTTTAAATTGTATTTTATCAAATTCCATTTTATATGGCTTTTATCACATTTTAGTAACTAGCCATACCCGGCCACGCATTGCTGTGGCTTAGTCTGGTTAAATGGAAAAGAAAGAAAAGAGAAAGCGCACATTTCTAATTTGTTTCAGGAAATGAATGCTATGGTAAATGACATAGCTCAATTCCAATGCCTGCTCTCTGCTCGCCTTGCCTGTTTCGCATTGGCGCGGCGCCTGACCGGCCCAGCTACTCGCCATTGCCATTAGCCACTGCCTCAGAAACGCTGATGTAATTCCCACTCCAGTTCTATGGAAACAGAGACTTGGATTCGTAGCACCTTCTGGGTAGCATGGTTTTGTCCCGCCCATTTGCCGCAGTCTATGGGGGAATTTTTCTTCACCGTTACTACAGCTCCTGAGATGCCTCGTGAGGACGAAGAGGAGAATGAGAAAATGGAGGGAGGGAGGGAGAATGAGAGAGAGAGAGAGAGGGACACTAAGAAGGCTTTCTCGAAGCAGGAGAAGGGGAGGAGCTTATGCCTGCACTAATAGGCCCCGTTGGCGCATTTCCCCTCCATCGGGTGGAGAAGTGGTCTAGGCAGGAGGGGAGGGGTTTGCGCTGTAGAGTGAAGCGGACTGAGGAGTGGCTGAAGCCGGTGAGGAAGCTGAGAAGGCCACGGTAGGTTGAAGCCGAAAGGGAATCATAAAATACTTAGTATATCATGTGTTGCTTTTACCTGTCACAGGTGTGACATCTATATAATAGTAGGTATATTAAAAATGTGCCTATTCAAATTCAATGTTGTGTCAAAATTTCAAAGCAATCAGTGAATAACTTTAGATTTAAGATTTTGAACAAATGAACATTTACATTTGCTTTTACCTGTCACAGGTGTGACATCTATATAATATAGGTATATAAAAACAGGTGCATGTTCGAATGCAACATTGTGTCAAAATTTCAAAGCAATCGGTGAAGAACTTTCGGAGATTTAAGATTTTGAACAAACGAACCTTTACATTTTTATTTATATAGATCATTTGTTTCTGGAACTTTGCACTTTGATATGGCCCAAGGGCTAATCAATAAAGACTCAATGTCAAAGTATAAATCCTTCCATTCCCCACCATTCAGCCAGGGTGAAGAAGCTCCTTGGATGAGAAGTGAAACATCTTCAAAGGAAGTCCAGTTGCCTCTTGGAAAAGCACTTTTGGGATGTGGCTGTTCCAAATAAACTCAATAGATGGCAGCAAAGAGGCAATGAAAACTTTTTTTCCTGCTCTCAAGGGGTCAATTTTGTCATTTTATAGGGGAAATTCCACTCAATTTTGCTTTAAAGAACTAAAAAAAATAAATAAGTACAAGATCAATAATATCAATAACAATAAACCCTAAACCTAACCCTAATCCTAACTCTGAACAGTTCACAATAATCAAATAAATTAGAATAAAATCAATAAAAGATAAAGTGAACATGCACAGTTTATACTTTAATACCATAAAGGTGTTTTCTGAATTTTAGTAGCCCTAATGAAATATAGATTGGAAAGGACTTATCGACTTTTTAAAAATAAGACAGAGAGAGAAAGAACATAGATTGAAAATCTTGAGCTTCATTTACTGAAATCCAATATCCCAAAGGTGCTTTTTGAAAAGGCAACTGGACTTTGTTTTTCTTTTTCCTTGAAGATGTTTTCCTTCTCATCCAAGAAGCTTCTTCAGTTCTGACTGAATGGTGGAGAATGGAAGGATTTATATTCCATGCAATCATTAGCACTGTTTCTGAAGGTCATTGAGGCCACTTGGAGATTTATCTTCCCAAAAACCCAAGAAAGTCCAGTTGCGTTTTGAAAAAGTCATTAACTGGATGACCAAGAATTTCTGTTTGCATCTGAAATCCAATAGTTCCAAATTTTGCTACAGTTAGAGTTTTAGAGTTTTACTGGCAGTTTAAATTTTTGTGTATGTTTTACTTTATTGCTTTACATTGTTATAAAGAAGAAAATGGGAAACATGTTAATTAAGAGCTCAATATATCTTTGAGGCAGGGGTGAAATTCAGCAGGTTCTGGCAGGTTCTGGAGCAGAAATTTTGAGCAGTTCAAAGAACTGGCAAATATCACCTCTGGCTGGCCCCAGAGTGAGGAGGGAATGCAGATTTTGCTGTACCCTTCCCCTGCCATGCCTAACAAGCCACACCCACAGAACATAATTATTTTTTTTGAATTTCACCACTGCCTTGAGGCCATAAACATTTAGTTTTGCCATTTAGCATTCCTCTCAGAGGAAGTGAATCTTCCATTCCTAGTCCATTGCTCCTGATGAATCTACCTTCTCTTCCTTTCTTTCCCACCTCTTCCTTGTGCTGGGATCAGTGCACATTTCCTGCCAGCTATATTTTGCTTTCCTGCGTTTAAAAATTGTATCACAAATGCATTCCTTCCAGCTATGTGCAACTATTTTATCCTCTGGGGGAACTTTAAAACAGCACTACATTTTAATCAGCCTTTGATTACACCACCTAGGAAATCTCCGCTTAAGTTAATATTCCCTTGTCAAGACGTAATGTGGGTTGCTCAAGTAAGAGGTAACTCTGAAGCTGTCATTGTTCTCTCAATCTATACAAGCTAATTGCTTCTGGCTATTCTCCAGAAATACCTTGCCATCGCCGCTTCATTTATTTATATGTTTATATAATGGTGTTGCTTGTTTGTTTTACCATACTATTAAGATTTTATGGTTCCAAAGCTTTGGTAATTATATGACTTCTTTTTAATTCAAATGTGTCTGATTGTCAAAGATTGCCTGGACAAGTCCCTGCAGTTTTGGAAAATAGAATAACAAGAGTTGGAAAGGACCTTGGAGGTTTTCTAGACAAGCCACTGTTCAAGTAGGAGACCCCACATCATTTCAGACAAATAGCTGTCCAATCTCTTCTTGAAAGCCTCCAGTGATTTCTGGAGGAAAGACTGTGTGAAGAAATTTCTCTTTAATACTGGGTTGGATCCCCCTTTAATGATCTTCTACCCATTACTCCTCATCCTGCATGCAGTGGTACCCCACCTTCCCTCAAAGGGGAAGACATGAAGCAACGGATGGAAGGTAGTCAACGGATGAGATTTTGTTGTAGCAGTGATGTGAGATGGACTCACATGATTTTGCAAAATCTTTTATAATGAGAAGGATTTTGCGTACTAAGTCTTTGAAGCACAAAAATACTATAATAAACGAGGACATTCTTTGGAAAGCACATGGACAATCCTGAACCTGGGAACAATGTCATAGGCAATTAATAATCAGCTTCAGCCAATGAGTGTTTGCATTATAAATAGTAAATGTGTTTGGAAGGACTCCAGAATTATGGAAATACAAATCCAGAATTCTCACAGAATAAATGAATAGTAATAGAATTTAGACTTATATACTACTGCCCCATTCTGCTTTATAGAACTCTCTGGAAGTTTATAATGTAAACATTATTTGCCTATTGCCCCCAACAATATGGGTTCTCATTTTACTGACCTTGGAAAAAATGGAAAGCTGAGTCAACCTTGAGCTACATCAGGATTGAATTCCAAGCTGTGAGCAGTTTGTCTGCAATACTGCATTTTAACCACTGCACCATTCACTGAGCCTCACTTATAAAACATAAAATTAGAATCATGTTTCCCTTACTATAATTGTGACCAGGAATGCATAATCTCCTTTATAGCTGGGGAAACAGCGTTTAGAAAATGTTTCAGATTTGAAATTCAGATTAAAAAAAAGAAACAGAATTGCAGAGAAAGGGCACAATAGAAATCTGTGGGTCAACACCCAATCTGAGTCAGTAATTTGATTCAGGGAGTCAGTTATACTCAGATCATTGGTTAAAGTGGCAAATTGACTTCATCCCATCTGACATCATGATTTGCACTGATAAAGAGTAAATGCATGAATGTGTGATCAAACAACCACATTTGTTTCATTAAATTGTCTTCAAACAGAAGCGTATTGCTTTGCATACAGCCTAAATATACAGAGATTTATTTATTTAGTTATTTATTATTTGGATTTATAAACCACTCTCTTTCCCCAAAGGGACTCGGGGCGGTGCACAGGAAGTTAAAAAACATATAAACATAACAATTATAAATAATTAAAACTGAATTAAATAATTATCCCCTGTGCTAAAATTTTAAAATCATTAAAAACTATGATGAACTAACTTTGTTCTCTGCTATGATATACAGTATGTATATATATATATATATATATATATATATATATATATATGTATGTATGTATGTATGTATGTATGTATGTATGTATGTATGTATGTATGGATGGATGGATGGATGGATGGATGGATGGATGGATAGATAGATAGATAGATAGATAGATAGATAGATAGATAGATAGATAGATAATTGTTTCCACACCTTCCTGTAAGGGCCCCAATTAAGGGAGGAGACATGCTGTTTCCCTCTCTGCCTGTCGGCTCATCACCAGAGACCATCTAGACAGAGAACCATTTTTTAGTTACGTTGTGTAATATTTTTTAGATCTGTGTTAGTTTTTATGAGCTGATCAATAAATTTAAATTTGAGAGACCAAGATAGATCTATTTCGAGCTTATTAGCTCTCATCAGTTGGCCACACCACACTGGGATTCGAACTGGGGCTGTAATGAATCCAAGGCAGAAGCCTAGTACTCCAGCCTAATCGGTTCTACCCTGTTTCATCAGCTAATCCAGGAGTATTTAGTATAGATAATTGTTTCCACAACTTCCTGTAAGGGCCCCAATTAAGGGAGGAGACATGCTGTTTCCCTCTCTGCCTGTCGGCTCATCACCAGAGACCATCTATATATATATGAGAGAATATTTTCACAACTCCTGTTATTAGGCCCCAATTAAGGGAAGAGACATACTGTTTCCTTTCCTGCCTTTTGGCTCATCACCAGAGACCATCTAGACAGCAAGCCAAGAATTACGTTGTGTAATTTTTTTAGATGTGTGTGTTAGTTTTATGAGCTGATCAATAAATTAAATTATCCTGGTCTCTCTCTAATTTAATTTATTGATCAGCTCATAAAACTAACACACACACACACACACACACATATCTATATATATATCTATATATATCGAATCACCCCGATGATGCTAACAGAATCAGACTCGAAATCACCAACATCCTCTGCACCAGCAAGCCACCCAAAAGCAACTTACCCAAAGAGGAACAGACAGCACTACTTAACCTAAAAGAAGACACTAGCATAATAATCCTACCAGCAGACAAGGGGAACGCCACAGTGGTTATGAACACATCTGACTACCAAACCAAATTAACCAACCTACTCCAAAACTCCACTTACAAACCCCTAAGCACAGATCCCACCACCTACTTAGAAAAAACCACTAGATCCAAAATAAAAGCCTCTCCCATCAGCGAAGAGATCCAGCAAAGAATCATTCCCAGAGAAAAATTATCCACATGCCCTAAGCTCTATGGTCTCCCCAAGATACACAAAGAAGGAACCCCACTCAGACCCATAGTCAGCTCCATAGGCTCACCTCTACAAAACCTAGCCAAATTTCTCGCCAAACAACTACAGCCCTATGCAGAATCCATCACCTCACACGTAAAAAACTCATTCCAGTTCATAGAGATCATAAAGAAACAAAACTTACAGCCCAGCGACCTACTCGTGAGCTTCGATGTCATATCCCTCTTCACCCAAGTACCAATCAAAGAAGCCTTGACAGCTATACAAAACAAATATAACCCCCCCAAACATATCCTAGATCTGACCAACCACTGCCTATCCAACACATACTTCATCTATAACGGACAAAAATACAAACAAATAGAAGGAGCACCCATGGGATCACCCCTCTCACCTGTCATTGCTAACCTCTACATGGAACACTTTGAAACCCAAGCTCTAGAAAAATCTGATCACAAACCCAAACTCTGGCTCAGATACGTAGACGACACCTTCATAATCTGGCCACATGGGAAAGATAAACCGGACAACTTCCTCACACACCTCAACAGCCTACACCCCAAAATACAGTTCACCATGGAAACAGAAGCCAATAACCAACTCCCCTTCCTGGATGTCTTAGTCTATAAGAAATCCAATGGATCCCTAGGACACACCATCTACCAGAAGAAAACACACACAAACCGCTATTTGCACGCACTCTCACACCACCACCCAGCACAGATCAACTCTGTAGCCAAGACACTCATCTCCAGAACAAAACGCTTAGCTGACAAACAACACCAAAAACCGAACTACACACTCTCACCAACGTACTAACATCCAACGGATTCCAAAGAAACAAGATCACTAACCTAATCCAAAAAGAAAACCCCATTAAAATCCAAGACAATGAACAAGAAACCGGCAAAGCCCTCCTCCCATACATAAAAGGCACCACAGACAGAATCAGCAAGATCCTCCACAAACACAATATCAAGACAGCATTCTACACAAACCGGAAAATATCCACCATCCTAAGAAACCCCAAAGACAAAATAGAGTTAGAAAATCAAGGAGTATATGAAATCCCATGCCCCACCTGCCCCACCACATACATCGGACAAACCAACAGAAGAATAAAGGCACGCATTGAAGAACACAAAAACTCAGTCAAAAAGGAGGAACCAACTTCTTCCCTGGTCCAACACCTCAAAGCCACAGGACATGATATAGACTTTAAAAAGACCAGAACTATTGCCAAAATTGAACACTTTAACAATAATCAGAGAAGCTATTGAGATAGAAAAACGGCCACACAGCATGAATAAACGAGATGATACCTCCCGCCTACCAGCCATTTGGAAACCCGCCCTCACTGACAAACGAGTCCCTAACACAAAGAATGATACCAGACCCACACTCACGAAAACCACACAGGATGTCACTATCACACAGCCACGCAAAAAGCAAGCCCAAACCCACACCGATGATGACTACAAACCAGAAGCCAGACCACAGCTGCATTATTAGCCACTTTAAACCCCTCCAATCCATACATGAAGCAAACTGATGCCCACCACGGAGACATGGCATGACCACAAACACGAAGCCAAACAACAGCAATGCAGCTCACCAGCTCAAATCCC